>VDFB02252616.1:213809232-213832464 GCA_007258455.2 Sequoia sempervirens | reverse complement strand
TAACAGTTAAACTATTTTGTAATCGATTATTTGATGAGATTTTGAAAAAACTGTGGATGATCTATATATTATTGTTTAGATTATATCATTGTTGAGTTAGGGTTCATATGACTCAATTGGGATTTGATCTTGGGATGTTCTCTTTGCTACTACAGTGCTCTATCAATTGAACTACTTATTTATAACATCAGGAAATCACACTGCAGGTGCTTGGGACTCCTAGCCTGACTCTAATACCATATGTTGGGTTACAACTCGTATGGATTAGCTAGAACTCAAACCTAGGACTTTCCATTTACTTTTGAAGTGCTCTATCAATTGAACTACTGACCTCTTTTTGCTCAGCCCATCGTCAGTCTAATTGTGACCTATTTCCAACATCCCTCCTTAAGCCACACTGCAGGTACTTGGGGCTTCTACCCTGACTCTAATACCACATGTTAAACTACAGCTCATATAGACCGGTTAGAACTCAACCTAGGACCTTCCATTTGTTGTTAGAGTGCTCTACCAACTAAGCTACTACCCCTTTATGACCAATCCATCGTCGATCCAAAAATAACTTATTTCCAATATTCATGAATTAAAAAATAATGTTTTTTATATTATATTTACGTATTACCTACTGTGATCTGCAACATCAATGTAAAATCTTATATAAATTTTTTTTAAAAAATTGTGAAAATGTTATCTTCTTACTAACTTATCCCAAAAGAAAGTTTTTAATAACTTATCAAAAGGATTGGACCAGGATATGGCTTGTTGCATGATGGAGAGCACTGTGCATATGCTGGAGAAATGGGAGAAAGTAGTAAAAAATGGTGAGAAAGAAGTGGATGTGGCTGAGGAATTGAAGGCTCTAACTTCAGACATTATTGCCCGCACAGCATTTGGCAGCAGCTATCTCCAAGGAAAGCATATTTTTGACCTGCTGACTCAGCATTCATGCTTGACCTGCCAGGATTACGCAAAATTAATGATTCCTTGCTATAGGTGAGATTGATGATTTTTCCAAGTGATTTGAAAGTGAGTTTTCAAATTACACATCATGAAGTGAATGAACATTGTGTTATGTTGCTCTTTGTTGTTTTTTCAGATTTTTTCCTTTCAAAAGAAACAGAGAACGTTGGAGACTCAACAAAGAAATTAAGAGTGCTCTGAAAGAGCTCATTATAAACCGAGAAAAAGCTGGTTCAAACACCATCCAAGGCTATGGCAATGATCTGCTTGGCTCCATGATGAACACAATCCAAGAGCTGAGGAGCTCTGAAAACAATCAGGGCCTCACAACAGAGGAAATAATAGCTGAATGCAAAACATTTTTCATCGCTGGCCAAGAGACTACATGTAATTACTTAACATTTGCCATTGTCCTCCTGGCCATGCATCCCGACTGGCAAGAGCAAGCACGCTCAGAAATACAACAAGTCTGTGGAAATTGCTATCCAAAATTTGAGACAGTAAACAAACTAAAAACTGTAAGAACTGAAGAAGCTATTTATATCTTAAACATCCATACTTTGCTCTTAGTATTTTTCTAATTGAATTTTGTATGTGTTGTGGACTACAGTTAGCAATGATTCTGAACGAGGTGATCCGGCTCTACCCACCAGCTGTTGCCTTTCTTAGAGAAGTCCATAAGGATACAACACTAGGAGGAATTGCAATCCCTGAAGGCACACAGGTCATCTTCCCTACGATTTCACTGAATCACGATACATCTCTGTGGGGGCAGGATGCAAATGAATTTAAGCCTGAGAGGTTTAGTGAGGGAATAAGTAAGGCTGCTAAGGATGAATCTACTGCATTTATCCCTTTTGGATATGGGTTGCGATCGTGTGTGGGGCAAAATTATGCTATGCTTGAGACCAAGGTTGTCCTAGCCATGATTTTACAACGCTTTTCGTTTGTTCTTTCTCCTGGTTATGTCCATGCACCCACATCACTTGTGACTATCTTTCCTCAGCATGGAGCTCCAATAATTCTTCATAACTTGCATTGCGATGAGAACACTGATTGAAATTACATTTTTGGTAAAAATATATTGCCAGTTGAAAAATGTAGTGCTAATAACTTAGCTATAATGTAAATCAGTAAAGGTTTAGGACCGCATATAATGGCATTTAGTCAGAGACGGGCTAGAATATCAGTTCAACCATGCTTTTAAAAGAAAAATCATCCAGGGATATGCTTTTTGAGCGTTCGATTATTTTCTACAAATTTTTATTCGAAGAGTTAAAAGTTTACTGACTTTGGTTTTATTTCAATTTTTTTCTTACAAGTTTTTATTGGAAGAGTTTAAAAGTTTGCTCAAATTGCTTTTCATAAATAGTTTTAAATAAAATTTGGAAAACTGTCCCAAAAATAATTGTACATTTAAATGTAAAATGGCTTGAACAGGTTTATGATTTAGAATTTGTTTGAAACAAAAATTGGAAAGGTAAAAATTAATTCTATTTTCTATTTTGAACTTAGTCAAATCATATAATGAAATCATAAACTTTCAACTTGTATTCAAAGGATAAAACTAACAATTTGTGAGCTTAATGTTGAATATTCAAATTGAGGTTATTTAGATTGTTGAGCAGCTATAAGCAATAATCTTAATTTATTATTGGTAATTCCATAATTTAATTAAAAAATAATGAAGATAAAACATTTTATTTGTTATTGTATTTGTATGCCCTAAAAAAGCGATTGATCAAAGAAATATATTTTTTTAAATCTCAAAAAATTCCAAGTACGACTTTAACATTGATATCAATGATCCAATTGCCCCTATGGTACTTGATAATTCTTGAGAGTTTCAACTATGACTATTAAGATTTATCAAAAATATCCTAGAGTCTAAACAAAGAATTGAATAGGCCACTATCTTCAGTAACCTTAATAAACAACTCACAAAATTCCAAGACTTGAAGTAATTCTAGATGCATTCTTATATTTGTATTTAATGGCTACAAGATCCTTTTTCCAAGATTGACTAAGGTTGGTATATTTGTGGTATATTTGATGTTGAACAAGGTCAAAAGAAAGTTAGAGACACTTTGAAAGATTTAGCGATGTTTTTTTTTTCCTTCTCATTAGGAAATTGGAAGGTGATATAAATAAACAAACCTCTCTATAAGCTACTATAGCAATCTCAAAGTGGGGAATTGCTTCATTAAATTTCCTATTTTCGCATATATTAGGCTTGGATAATTTATAGGTGTTTTGTATAAGTTACTAGAATATGTGTGAGAAGTTCATCCTTTTGGAAGTGGAAAATTAAATTTGTGAGGTACATAAGACTTATCTAAAAATAATAAAACTATTGAAAATGTTCCCATCATCATAGTTCATGCACTTGTTTGTTCTTATTGCATAACAAAGGATCATATATAGAGTTATCAAAATATTGAATCTTTATGTTCATGATAATAAAAATCCAATAAACCAAAAGAAAAAATTAAAAAAATTATTGATTCTATCACTAATAAAAAATTAAACCTAGAAAAAATCTAGGTAGATTGTGAAGATGAACATGGAAAAAAATAAGAGTTACTCCATGTTAATCTCCTTTCAAATAAGTGCATGGAGAACTACCAATGTCCCCAAGGAAATATTAGATAAAGGTAATGATTGAAGTGATAGCTATAATAAGAGAGGAATTTTCAAATTACTCATTCCGCTTGTAGATTGGTTTGAAGGAGAAAAAAAATAGAATTTATAAGTAGAATTTTAATTAATAATAGTTTTCAATTACTAAATAAAAATAAGAGTTAGATATTCCTACTAAGAGAACAAGGAGATATAATAATAGGTCTTTGAAATAATCTTCTAAGAAGAAACCCTAGGTTAAAGGAAAGAAGAAATATATCTATTATAACTAACTTCTCCTAACTTGGTTGTTTTGAGTTTGGATCTAGAAGGAGGTATTAAATAATACACTTTAGAGGAGATAGATTATAAAGTATAAATTCAAGGTTGGATATTCTTTGAGAATGAGATGTGAAAATCAATAGCTACTACATCTATTGTCTCTTCACAAGGGAAATCTTCAACTCCATCACTTATTCAACCTCATTTATAAGATTCTTCATAATCTCCCCTCTATAAACATACAATATTTTATTCAAATATCTCCCCCTTACCCTATACATCCTTCTAATCACTCCCTATTACAAGATAAAATGCCTCTTTCTTCTAAACAAGAAATTCCCCAAGAATAGGTAACTAATCTACCAATCTTGTATATTAATGATCAAATTCCTAACGATTCTATTTGTAAGGATTCATCACATACTCCATCCTTAGAGAGGAATATCTCCCAACCTAAACCTTTGCTCCATATCTATAGAATGAATATGTTTAATGGAGCAAGGTGAGGAATAGATAGTTTAAATAAAGGAAGGGATTGAATAATTAATAAAATACAAGTGAGCCAAGGTGAAAAATAGGTGTTATAAAATATATAGGAGAGTATGGAACAAGAGGTTGAACTAATGAAAAAATGGAACTAGCTATATTATAAAATATTTCAACCAAATTATTCAAGGAGAAACTTCTCAATAGGATGATTCAACCATACCCATGGTTTCCACTTGGCTTGATATTTCTATTAGAAAGAGGAAAATATTTTTGAATCCATCATCTAATGATTGCTCATTTATTTTTTTCATGATTAATAAACCTAATCCTAGCAAGACGCTCAAGGTTATTTCTTTAATTTTTACAAATGCACAAGGTTCAAGAATTTATAAAATTATAGCTCCTATTCTTGAAAATAATTAAAAAGAATCATTGACATCATAATATCAAATCTCAAGGGTTAAATTAGGCGGGAAATAAGGGATGCTAAATTTTGTGATATATAGATGGTTGTCAATAATGAAACACTTAACCTCGTACATCAGGTACTTGGCTGGACACCTACAATCATCTAGTGAAGATATTGCTACTTCAATACAATATCTCAAGAAGATGCTTCAACCATAGAAGAAATGAAATAAATTAAAAATAGTACTAAATAATAGTTAAATGGTCTACTACCATGTGGATCAAAGGTTATTGATAAATCCATGAGCCTACATGACTAAATCAAGGGGAATTTAATATACTAAAATATTTATCAAACAAATTCAACAAGGTGTTACAAACTCACTCAAATAGACTCCAACAAATTAAGGCCATTATGATGGTCAACATTAATAAATTGGTCAATGAAGAAATTTTAGACATATCTAATTCTTCTCTATTGAGATATGGATAGAAGTTATAAATTTGATAATTAACTTGCTTGAAGAGGGTGTCAATAATATGGAAACTACTCATAGTAAAAATTTTGAGATGATAATGGGAACACGAGTTAATTAAGAAGACTACAAGGTATTATTATCATGAATATCAAACTATCAATAATGTGGATACTCGTAAAGAACATTTGATTTGAGTAATCAACCAAAGTCTTGGTTAACCATTGAACTTGTAGTGTAGAAAAATGTCATTGTTTACATTTTAACACTTAATTTGGGAATGATTAACATTAAAATGGACCTAATAATGCCTTGGTCTAATGTTGTAATGTGTTTTCCACATTCACATTGGATTTAGGCCATTTTAAGCTAAATTGACCTAACATTTCCTTAATTTAATGTTGTAAAGTGTACCTTCACATTAAGTTTTGGGCCCTTGTAAACTAAATAAACTTAATTATGCCTTATTTAGGGTGTTGTAAAGTGTTGTACTATACTTTCACACTCATCTAGGGTTTTATTAATAAATTGGGCTTCTTTATACCTTAATTGGCCTAATTTTACATCCACAAGCCTTAATTAATGCATCTTTTTGAGGATAATCCCCACATCAACCAACATCCAATCATAATTCAGGTGTTTCTAGGTTGTGTGGCCTAGATTTAGTGATTTGGGACTCATACACCACCTTGGGTGTATGAGTCCCACCTAGGTTTTTGGGCCCCGATCCTGATTTTACATCATTCTAAGCATTTTTGAAAAATGTGGCGCATGAGTCCCATGTGGCCAAAAATCAATTGGCAGGATTTTTTCCTCCTAGATTTGATGTTAGCTTGTCGTGTTGTAATTTTGGGAAATTTGTAATAAACAAGTATAAATATAAGGTTATTTCACTCATTTTCACTTAATACTTTGAAGAGAGCATGCCTTATAGAAAACTTGAGTTTACAAGAGCCTTCAAGAGTTTACAAGACTTCACAAGAGTATTCAAGAAAATCTTTAAAGCATTCAAGGGAAGAATTATTCATCAATTGTTGCACCAATTAAAGATCCATCGAGTCATGTCAAGGTTATCAAGCATCAAGCATGTTGTTGAGCTAGTGTTGTGATGTATTCAAGATCCAAGGTTAAGCACTATTCTACACTTATTTCAAGATCTATATCTACATACTTCATGGCCAATTCATGTTATCTATTACTAATTTACAAGAAATAATTCAATGTATCATTATTCATGTTCCATGTTCTATGTTTCATGTTTAATTTCCTTGTTTCATTATCTCATCATTTGGTTTAATTACCTAAAAGGGGTTTCACTAAGGCAAACCCCTATTCCCTAACAATCAACAAGTGTATCTTTTCTTTGGTGTGTTATTGCAAATCTAGGTGTCTTGGAGCTTGAAGATCCTTTGAATATTAGGTTGAAAGGTTGAAGAAAGTCATCAAGTTGTCACAAGGTTGTCATCTTCACAAAAACTCACCTATAGGTTGCAAATAAGGGTTTTGGACCCGGAAGCAAACTGTCATAGAAAGAGCAGATTTAGTTGAGAAGATTTAGGTCTTAACCCTATGAAAAAACATACTGGGATTGATACACCACTTTGGGTATATGAGTCCCAATACTTCCATTTTTTGGGTTTCAGGAGATTCAAATTAAGCACTATCAGATTCCAGTTTTGGCACAGAAAACCTAGTCTTGGACTAAATCACCTACACTAGCATATGAGTCCCAGTGGACATCAAACAACAAGTTTTCAAGGTTTTGGAACTTTCTTTTACCCCATCACTCTTCTAGGTGCACCTCTGTTCATTTCCAATTTGATATCTTGATTTTTAGTTTCATTTCCTAGGTCATTTAGTTAGGTTTTGCATAGTACTGTGCATATCATTCACACTTCTTGTCTTTCCAAGCCCTAGCTTGGTGATGAACCCTCTTATTTTCTTCAATCAAACCCTAGGATAACTTATTGCAAGAATTATTTTCCCCTTTCTATCTTCAAATTGAGATCTCTAAGGTTTCCTTTGAGTGTAACAAATGGGAAATAGGAACCCTACCCTTGTGCTCCATTCCTCAAAGGTGGGGCATGCTATTTCCATTGTTACATTTTGGTGAAACCGACGTGAACACCCCATTTCTAATTTGGAGTGCATCATCATCCTAGATTTAGCTTGCATTGACTTTGCATTATAGCTTTTCATTAGTTAATTTGCATCTAGGATTTCTACATCTTGCATTAGTGAGATTTCATATAGGTCAAATTTTTTCATCTTAGATCATTAAATTTCATCTGAATTTTATATTTACACTCAACCTAGACATCATCTTAACCAGAAAACACAGCATTCACACAGAATTTGCTAAAAATGGTGCAAAAACCCTAATTCAAGACTCATTCACCAATCTAGGCAATTTAGTCCCAATACAAGTTGTTTTGCCTACTTTCTAGGACTTTTGTGTTCTGCATTTTCTAGCATTTGAACCCCTAAAATACCTTGACTAGGACTTGTATTCCCCCCTGGACGAATTAGTCACAGATCAGCCCTAAAACTACCTTTTACAACATTGAAAACCTTGTTTATGCACTTTTGTTTATTGTCATTAGTTATCTGTTTCAGTTGGTTGAGTTTCTATTACATGCATTTCACTAAATCTAGCTTAAATTGGTTCATTTCATGCATTGCTTAATTCCAAATTTTCATTTACAACATTTCATTTTTAGATTGTTATATAGTGTAATCAGTAAATTACCTTATTTGAAATCTAAAAATTGCATTTACACATTTCATTCTAGGTCTTTACATTGCATTTTAAGTTTGGATAGATTACTTTTCAAAAAAATTGGTATCTATCTTTTCCAATTTTGCAAAGAAAAAGCTAGTCAATAAGCATGTTAGTCATTCATTCAATACATCCCCTAGTTATGAGAGTCTCTTACTGCAAGAGAGTGAAGATGTTGATGCTAGCCTTAAACCTATACCCCTTCCTATCTCTACTATTTGTGGGAATGATGTGATAGAAGAAGATGAAAGCATAGAAAATCATGATAATTATAATTGCTTTTCTCCCAATACCTCTTCTGCTAGTGACAAAGGTATCTTGGTGAAAGAAGATGTGATGCATGGGTATCGACCTAAGTTTCTAATTTTTAGTTTTCTCATGCTTTAAGTTCATTATCTGTAGGTTTTGGCTTGGAAGTTTTGGGTTTGATGGAAGAATAAGGGCAGGTTGAGACAGGTTTGATTTACTATCACTATATGGACAGGAAGTGGGATAGTCGATTTAGTTTCCTTCGACAAGGAACGATGGATCGTTATGAACGGTTATGGATCGACAATTGTAAGGGAAGTTGAACAATGGAGAGGAGATGAAGTGGACAGTTTGCAAGTGATGGTTGGAATTCAGTTGAGGTTGATGAAAAAGGAAAGATAGAAACTGATTTAAGAGGCATCAGATGGATCATGGAGAGGTTGGTCAGGTGTGTAAGAATAAGGCCGAACAGAAGGCCAAGCAAGAAAATTCCAATAGTTATGAAGAGGTTGGGTTGGTCGTAGAAGACACAAGAAGGATGAACAAGCAATGCCAATGAAGTGGCCGCAGAATGAAGGAATAATCGACAAAGTGAGTAGGTCGAGGCCAAGTGGGAGAACCGACAATTATGTCCCAGAAAAAACCAACTAGGTAGAAATAGTCCCAGCGAAGGGACAGTTTCTCATTTGACTACAAAATCCAACGAAAGATGTATAATTTGATGTATTGTAGGGTACTTGTTAAATTTAATGTGTAATTTTCATTTTTTTAAAAAATTTATACCCAACGGTCGTCAAAATTTCTACAAACTTGGTTTTGATGAACATGGAAAATCAGAAAAAAAAATCAAATTATGGCCGACATAAATAAAAGTGATTTCTCCTATTTATTGCGACAGTGTTTTGCTATACTTGCGACAGTTTATGGAGAACTAAGGACGATTTTCTTGGGAAAAATCAGAAAAAAAATTCAAGAAGATATCGCCAAGTTGAGGGTAGTCATTGTCTTTTTCCATAATTCATTTGTGAAGTCAGATTTGTACTTCCAGTTTGAAAATCATATTTTAAAGCAACATCTCATCAGATTTCATTTTTAGACTTGTGCATTTTGAGAATTTCATTTCCAAATTTTGTTGTGCAAGTTCAATATTCTGATTTTAGGAGTCTAACGGTTGGAAATCATAGTAAAATTAGAATTTAATAAGTTCTGGAATTAGCAATTTAAAGTGTTTTTTGGGTTCATTAACTTCATACTATCTCCTCTTTTGCAGGGGTGGTTGCATGCCAAATTTTTTTAGTGCAAAATATCAGAATTATTAGATTTTGTTACCTGTCTATAATTAAAAATTATTAGAGTTTGAGATTGATACTTTTTTAAGATCTAAATATTCAAGCTTGGTAAAGAAAAATCATGTCAGATAATATTAGTGCAGAACAAAATGAATAGACAATTGCTAGAATGTGGGCTAGATTGAAAAGAAAGGGTAGGGGGAAATGTTATTGTCCTTGCAATAATTGCAAGGGCTTAAAGACGAGAAGACTTTTAATCACAACAGCTAAGAAACATTGTAGGCAACATGGTCACGTTGAAGGGGGGCATGATTATTGTCCATTGGTAAGTTGTTCATTATATGTGTTTATATTGATTGAATTTGTAAATGTTTATATCGTTTTAACATTTCTATATATAAAAAAAATCACTTGATCATGATCATGGTTTATTTGTGTCGATCATTATTATAAAGGTGGGGTGCCCTAGGGCACAAGATATGGATTATCACACCCCAAAGAATGTGATTTTGTTAGTGGAGGAACATGGAGCTGTGAATAACAAAGATGAAGTTAATGATCCTATGGAGGAAGATGATCGTGCGCCAAAAAACACAGTTGAAGATGATGGTACAAATACATTGATCCATAACACATTTAGTGGCGCAGCTGATCATGATGATCGAGATGACTTTGATGATGTTCATGATTTACCTATACTTGAGAAGGCACACGATCCCCTTTATGAAGGCTCTGAAACAACTCTTCTCTCTATTGTATTGTTGTTGGTGAACTTGAAGGTTATGAATGGTTTATCCAACATAGCAATGTCACGGATGTTAAGGTATGTCATATATGTCATCTTTTTTCATCTATTTTAATTGTTGTTAGTTCATCATTAGTAAATAAAGGATGAAATATGTACCATTAATATTCTTTATATTAACAAATTATTTTTTGTTGTAGATTGATTAGTGAATTTTGTTACCACCATCAAATATTTTACCACACTCATACAAGATTTATCTGACATTATGAAAGATATTGGAATGGAGTATCAAAATAGATGCATGTCCCAATGATCATATTATATATCATAAACAACATGAATTTGCAACAGAATGCAGAATGTCATATCAGTATATATCGAATAGATCAACTAACAAAAAAGGTGCATGCAAGGTTCTTCGTTACATTCTCATTATTCCACATATGCAACGATTATTTAGGTGTGAAAACTTAGCGCAATTTATGGATTACCATGCACAAAATAGAAATGGAGATAATATTCTTCGAATGCCTACGGATGGTTCTGCATTTAAGGACATGGAGGAAAAATGGCCACACTTAAAGAAAAACTGTTAATCTTAGGCTTTCGCAATGGATGTTGTCAATCCATTTGGAGAGTTGAGATCTATTTACTCGGTGTGGCCTATTTTTGTTATCAACAATAACATTCCTCCATGGATGTCAATAAAGAGGGAGCACATAATGTTGGCAATGATTGTTCTAGGTATTTGTTTACATCAATTTTCTTTAACATAGTAGCATCACATTTGTCTTATTTGTTGCATAATGACATATTTTTTTCATTTAATAGTCGTGTACATTAATTTATATATATTGCAGTGAAATGGTTATAATAATTACGTAATGTTTATGTTCATTCAACTAGGTAAGTAGCAAGTTAAAGATATGAATGTATATACCGAGCCTCTTATCAACGAGTTACTAAAGTTATGGAATGGTTTTAGAATGTATGACGTCTCTAGACCAATAAGACAAAGACAATTTCAATTCCATGCAATGCTTGTATGGACAATTCATGATGCCCCAGGACTAACACATTTTTGTGGTATGTTATAGCGTTCGACTGCACTTTAACGATATTTAATTTTATGAAGTACATAGCATGCATGTTTTTTAATTAATTTATTCATTATATATAATTATAAAAATTGACATATTTAATCCAATTATATATGATCTTGCAGGTCTTCAAATAAAGGGAAAATTTACATGTCCAATTTGTGGTCCAAAGATGAAATCTCATTGTTCAACAAGTTTAGGAAAGCAGGTGTTTGATGAGTATAGGCACTTCCTCCATAGAAATCATAAGTATCGAGCTACTAAAAAACATCTTTTCAATGGGAAAGAAGAGACTACATCAAAACCACGAAGAATGACACCTCGCTTATGGAAGTTGGAATATAATAGAATTAATCATCAAGGTTATACATCGGATCAAATTTTTTATCTATCATATATGATATGTTTGGAATTTATATTTTATATTGTGTTTTGTTTGCTCATGTTGTAATTGACAATGATTGTCGTTGTTAATTTGTTTAACTTATATGCTTCATGAAAGTCATCAAGGCATTAATGGTCGACTTCCACAGGGAATGAAAAGTTATCCCAAACAATTTAGTAGGTTTCCCTTCTATGAGCAACTATAAATTTTTCATTTGTTTGATACAATGCATATCAGAAAGAATATAACATAAACGTTATGGAAAATATTGGATGGAAGGAATGACAAAGAAAAAATTGTCAAAATTTGTAGTGACATTCAGGAAGCCAATCATGCAATGAAAAATGTCATTCAATTAAATAGCGATGGAGACCAAATTAATATAAACGCCCTTCCTTGGTTATTAACATAGTAGCAAAGCAATGCTATAAAAGAAGTCATACGAAAAATTCAATTTCCCATAGGATTTGTTGTGAACATAAACAATATCATAACAAAGAAAGGTGAATTTGGGTTAGGAATGAAAACGCATGATTGGAATACCTTAATTTAGGTAATTATTCTACTATATTATATATATATTTGTATACTACATGTACTTTTCAGTGTATTATGTTTACTACTTTTGAAAAATAATGAAAAGATCATTTTACAATTGTTGTAGTATGTTCTACCTCTATCTCTCCCAGAAAACTTTGACAACAATTTCAAGCAAGTTATATATGATCTTGGAAAATACATGAGGTAAGTAGTCGATATTTGTTCAATTCATTGTATAGATCTTATAATTTTCATTTTCTTTACTTGCTATGTAATATATTGTATACTGTTGTTAAATCTCGTTAATATATTTGCTCTTTGAATCACTTGTAGATGGTTGTCATCTAAAGAAATCCATAAAGAAGATATAAATTATTGGAAGAGAAAAATTCCTTGTCTAATGTTTGAAATGCAAAAGTTTCTACCTTCGACATTTTTCAATGCACAAGAACACTACCTCATACACAAAGTTGGGGAGATTGAATTGTGTGGACCTATACACACAAGGTCAATGTGGATGGTTGAGAGGAACTTGAAATTTTTGAAGGATTTGGTTAGAAAAAGAGAACATCCTGAGGGTTCTATGGTGGAGGGATATATGGTATACCAGACCATGGTGTACATTACTGAATATCTTCCTAAGTTTGCAGCAAAGATCCATGTAGATAGCATTTGGGATCCCAACTCCATTAACAAATTTGAAGGGGAGTACCTGATGGGGAAAGGTAGATTGAGGAAAGTGAGAGGTAATTATACTACATTTTACATTTGTTTTTTATGTATATTGTACTTATTTAATTATTAATCTTCAATATACATCAATTATAAATTAAGGTCGTATACTGTGGTAATTACTAATTGATGTAGACCTGGGAGGCTCAATTCAACCAACCTATCAACTTGACTTTAAGAGGCTTCCAAAAATTTTAGAATGACCACTTTAAACAATCCAAACAACTCTCAAAACCTGACAAACAACAGAAGTCAAATTTCACACTTTGACTCCTTGAATCATTGTAGCAGTGCAAACCTAGTTTTGCCCAATAACTCAAAACTTTCCGAAAACACTAGAAAAATCCTTGATGGTTTTAGACACCCATTTTGGTGTTATTAAACATAATTCAAGGGAAAGTACAATTCATTTGGACCAAATCACCAAAATCACCATTTCTAGGTTGTGTTGATTAAGCTGATTAGGCCTATTTTACAAAGCAACTAGTCTTTAAACTTGTCATATTCCCATGAAATCTTGGGGAAGCATTTTTTATGCCTCCAAACCTCCAAATTCACAAAAATATTCTACTTGTACGACCAGATTCTTGCCAAACCCAAAAACCCTTGTTTTAGGCCAAAATCATGAGGGTTTATTCAATCTCGTACATCCACGACCTCCCAGACCTCAAAAAAAACTCAGAAATAAGTTCCCATTAGGTCTAAAAATGGGTAGAAATTCATAAAATCAGATATCCCATACATATTTTGTTAAAACCTAGGCTTGAACCTCTCATTTCACATGTTTTTCCTCACAAAACTCTTGAGGACATCAGCTATACCTTCTTTATTTCTCATCCTATGAGGGTTTACAATGATCACTTTATGCCTTTTAAAGGCCTTTACACCTCAACTACTGAACAACCACCTCTACAATTGACTTTTTAATCTTTTATGATCACATGAAACATAAAACACACTAATTTCAAGGTTGTTAACATCATTATTGAAATGTTTTAATTTTTTGAATTTGTTAACGTCGTTTGTGAATTTCAAATTTTTTTTATATAGTTGGTCAAGAGTGGGATGCACTACATTTGTATGTCACAAACAATCTTGATTGGATGATGGTATGGATTGAACGATGTCAACAATCTGGTCACGCATTAACATGGGAAGGTGTGGCTTCATTGGTTAAAGAAGCTCATCGTAATGGAGATTCCAATGTTACACAAAGGGAAATTGATTTAGCATATGGTTTAAAAGATAAACATATAAATATATTAATCACCCATATTATTTAATTATTTTCATTATATAATGTATATATATGTTGAGATTTTTCTTTGCATACATTTGGAAAGAATAAATATGTTTATCAATTGACGATATTGCAATAATTTTTCATGTTTGACATATTGCAGGTGAAACACCACAAGGCTATGTGGTGCAATGGTCATAAATTTCGAATCAAAATGTTGGATGACATGAAGAAAACTTGTGATTCTGGTATAACTGCAGTCTTTCAGGTGACTAATGTTTCATCTAGAAGCGACATACATCCAGAAGTCTCAGAAAATTGATACTATGGGATTTTGGATGATATACTTGAGTGTGACTTTAAGTCCTTCAGATTAATTTATGTTGTTGTCTATGGTACAAGCTATGATTGAATGAAAATGATCCTAGAGAACTATTATTGAACATGATAATGGATTTACCATGGTTAATAAAGGTTGATCAAGTGAGCTGGAAATGAGCCCTATGTTCTTCCAAGCCAATGTGAGTAGGTATTTTACTCAGAGGTTCTAGGTAAACGGGTTGGTCATTTGTTGTTAGACATGATCCAAGGAAGGTCGGTAAAGTATAATGTGGTGGAAGAAGAAAATACTGAAGAGCTAGAAGATGATGTTAATGATGATCAGGATCAACAATTAGTTGATGATGTGCCTGACGAAGATGTTGAAGAGGAGGAACTAAATCGTGATGATGTAGGAGTTAATATTCATGAAGATGATATCCGTGTGGATGATGACATTATCGAAACTGATATCAATGACGATGATGATGATATGACCAATCCTTACAATGTCGAATCTGGATCGGATGATATGTCAAACAAAGATTTTGATGAAAAAGAAGATCAATGACATTGAAATGTATGAGTTATGCGATTGTATTATCTATTTGATATTCATTCTTTGAGAGAATTATATTTGACTTATGTGGTTACATAATTAATTCATGATGTTTTTAATTTTTATGCCATTACATAATTAATTCATGATGTACTTTTTAATGTTTAATTTTAATTCATGATGTTACAACTATTGTAGTTCTCCTACAAATTTCCATATGATCATAATGAATAGTGTTTTGGGAAATTTCATGAAAGATGACACATTGATCGTAGTAGTGAAATAACTACAAAGTCGTTTAGATTTTTTAGACCAATCACCCTTCGCAATGCCATTTTTAGGATCGTCTCCAATTTGATTACTAGGACACATAAGGTTGGATTTGATTGGCTTATCTTGGAGAAACATTGTGGCTCTGTGTAATGTGAGCAAATCTTGGATGGGGTACTTGCTATTGCTAAGGTGGATCACTCCTTTCTGTGAAGGCCATACACTTATGATTGGGTCAAGTGTTATTTTCTTTAGAAAATTCCTATTTCCTTTTTGATAGGTTATGATTTGATTAGATGGGTTATGAAGCATTTATTTCAAGTAATTTATGTCTATTTTAATTTGTAATTTATTATATTCAAACACATCCAAAATTATTTCCCTTGCTTTAATTGATTATTACGTTATTTAATTATTAACTCAAATGACACCTCCAATTTAACTATATATATCTAATTGAATATATCTAAAGTGTTGAACATTTTTAGATCAAATGTAGTAATTAACTCAAACAAGTTTTCCAATTTAACTAACATCTTTTAAGATATTAAAAAAATATTATTTATGAAAGAAGTATATTGGCGTGAAACTAAATATGATTTGTATTCCAATGTAAAAACTACAAATAATGGAAACAATTCTTTCAACACATAAACTATTATGTAGTAGTCAATTAAAATGAAAAAGCTTACTCTATATTAGTTAGGATACACAACTAAGAAAATGATCTAAATAGTCTAATAATTTCAAAAACACAAACAATATTAGGTAGATAATCAAACATCTTTCATTTCTACAGTGACTTATTTATCCTAGAGAAACTAAGTATATAGTATACAAAGAGAACGAACAAACCCACAACTACCCCTATTTTCAAGGAGTTTAGTTTTCTCCCCTTCCTGATCTCCCTAATATTGTCTAATTATTTTAAAGAGACCAAGGGTCATAACACAAATTTATTCAACCCACTAAATATCTTGGTTAATGAAACTTGACAAAAGCAACAAACAATTTCTACAATTGGCATTTCATGTGGAATGAAGAGTGGTGACAATAATCTACTTATAGTTTAATAAAACACTATTTTTAGAAGGCTTGACATTAGAGAGATAAAGAAGGGGGGGAGAGAGGGAGAGATAGGTTGAAGAGGAGGAAAGAGAAGAGATGGAGATAGATAGGACACAGAAAAGGGAGAGAAAGAAGAGGGGAGACTAGGGAAAGCGATATGTAGAAAGGGAGAGAGAGAGAAGAAGATAGGGGAGAGAGGGAGAGATAGCTCAATATATAGAGGAGAGGGAAGAGACATAGAAAGGGGTGATATAGAGAGATAGAAGGGGATGGTGAGAGAGAAAGATAGAGATATATGGGAAGAGAAAGAGAGATGGAGATATATGGGAAGAGAAAGGAAGATAGGTGGAGATAGAGAGTTGATGGATAGTGGGATAGGGAGGGAGAGATGGTGAGAGATAGAGAGGGGGCTAGGAGATAGCTGAGAGGGGGAGGGAGAGAAAGGGATAGTGATAGGTAGATGAGGAGAGACAGAGAAGAGGGGAGAGAGGGAGAGATAGGTCAAGAGGAAGAGAGAGAAAGGGGGAGAGGGAGAGATAATTATATTATATTAATTATAATAATTATAATATTAATTTAATATTATAAATTTAGCTAATATTATAATATATTAATATTATAATATTATAAACTTAGCAATTATTATATAATTATATTAATTATATATAATTTATTATGTAAAATTTAACAATATGGCACCAACAATTTTCATTTTAATTGACATAATCAAAACCTAGCTCGTCAATTGGAGAAGTGAGTCACACGCCAGGAGGAAAGGTTGCAGGAAGCCTAGGGATCAAGCTTGCTCGGTTGCAAAATTGGAATTTTTGTGATTTGTTTTTCCGTGAAGGCCTCTGCATCTCGTCTGTCGCCAAAATGGTCTGTATATTTCATCTAAAATTTATGAATCAGAGTGCTATAGGGTTTTTGATTTGATTTGGTTTGTCTTCAATGCCGACGGTCCATTATATTGTGTTCATTTCACCTTAGTAACTATACATTGTCTGAAACATTTGATTGAATCAACATTGTGCATTCACATTATACCTTGGTGTCATGTTTCTTCCTTTTCATACTCGGCCTCATCACTAGGTATTGCAATTTTGATATTGTTGGCATTCTTAAAGACTTCTTGAACTCATATATTAAATTATACCACTAAATACCACTCAAAACAAAACAAACAACCAAAGCATTTTTCATACATGTCTACCAAAGCATTTTATCAAACAGTTGTCTGCCTTGCTACTATGGGCTAAAAGCCTAAAACAAGTGCTTTTGAACAAGCTACGAGAAAAAATCTATCAAAGCATAATAGTAATAGCATAGACAAGGCAGTGAACTATTTGGAAAAATGCCTCAAGGAATTGTGGTCTCATGGTGATGGAATTCCATGACGAATGCCTATGGCTATGGATTGTCATGGCATTCCATCTTCATGAGACTACATTTCTTTGAGGCATTTTTTCAAACAGTTCATTTCCTTGCTATGCTACGACATTTTTCATACATGACTGCCAAAGCATTTTACCAAACAATTCATTGCCTTAATGCTATGGCTAAAAGCCTAAAATAGGTGCTTTTGAACAAGCTATGGATGCTTGGAAAAAATTTATCTAAGCATAATAGTAAGCAATAACATAGAAAAGGCAATGAACTGTTTGAAAATGCCATCACCATGAGACCACATTTCTTTGAGGCATTTTTTCAAATAGTTCACTGCCTTTTTTATGGCTTGTCATGGGATTCCATCACCATTGAGGAATTTTCCATCACCATGAGACCACATTTCTTTGAGGCATTTTTTTCAAATAGTTCATTGCCTTTATATGCTATGACATTTTTCATACATGACTACTAAAGCATTTTATCAAACAATTCACTGCCTTAATGCTATGGCTAAAAGCCTTAATGCTATAGACTCAATGTTTTGTAGAGCTTGGGGAGCAATGGGAGGTGTAGCCAAACTAACAAACAACTTAAACTCTTTCAATCTTTCTAAGGCAAGCTCTTGGGCATTTTTTTATTACCTAGAATTATCCTTGAAAAAAAACAAGAAGAGAAAGCTCATTGTTGACAAAAGGCATATATTCAAGGATACCAACATATGCCTTACTAGAATGAGAGTCCTCCAATTTTTCAAGAATCTCATCTAAAGTATCAAATTCATTCTCGTAAATTTTTCTATTGTCTATTTTATTATTTCCTACACAATCAAGGATGAAATTCTATTAGCTACAAGTCTATTAATATTCTTAAGAATTTTTGGGCCATGCCTTCTTTGATGAGCATCCATTTTACATAGAAAACAAGCATTCAAACCTCTCAAAACTTCAATATCATGTTTAGTTTGATTATCACTCAATTGAAAGCACAAAATATGTAGAATACACTCATCAGATTTGAGAGATATAAAAACCCTAGAGTTAAGATGGGGAGGAGTAGACCTTGTTTCTTCCACTTGCAACACATTACCCAAAGATTTGAGGACTTGAGGGATAAAATTTCACATCTAAGTAGAGATATTTTAAAATTCTAACCACCTTAACATATAATTGGCTAAAGCATTACATAGGGTAGAATCAAGGGTTCAAAGATGGACCTAAAAACAAAATTTCCCATATTCTAAATCTCTTTCTTTTAAAACTCTTGATTGCATACCATGATTTTTGAAGAAGAAAGTGAATAAATCTTTATGTATCATTCTATAGAAAGAAACATAGACAAGGCAATGAACTGTTTGGAAAAATGCCTCAAAGAAATATGGTCTCATGGTGACAGAATTCCATGAAAATACATAGACAAGGGAGTGAACTATTTGAAAAAATGCCTCAAAAAAATGTGGTCTCATAGTGATGGAATGCCATGATGAATGCCTATGGTGATGGATTTTCATGGCATTCCATCACCATGAGACCACATTTCTTTGAGGAAAATAGTTCACTTCCAAAGATATGATATAAGGGATGAGGATGGGATCGTGTCTCAAATGATTTTGGTGGAATAGGTACCTCTCGGTCTTTATATTTCAATGAAAAAGATATCAACATAGACTTGTGTTACCATATTCAATAATAAAGCGAGCTTTGGAATGATATACAATCCTCTATTAAAAAAAGGACGACAACAACTAATCAATATCAATTTCTAGAGGAACTGGTGAGTAGGGGAAGCTTCTTTAGATGATTAGCTATATGATCAAACCACCAACTTAGCACAACTCTCTCAAATACTCTTTGAGTGGACCTTTCCAATCCACTATTCCTTCAAGGAAAAGACCCCCCCAACTAGGGTTGTTGTACTCAAACAATCAAGAGGGCTTGTATCCATTTGGATCATGTCAAATAGGACTAAACCAAACCATGACACTCAAGTTTGCACTTAGGAAAATCCATTTTCTCATCGCTCTAACCACTAGGCCTCTTTACCACCAACCTAGCATAACTCTCTCAAATACTCTTTAAGTGGACCTTTCCAATCCACTATTCCTTCAAGGAAAAGACCCCCTCAACTAGGGTTTTTGTACTAAAAAAATAAATAGGGCTTGTATCCACTTGGATCATGTCAAATAGGACTAAACCAAGCCATGACACTGAAGTTTTCACTTAGGAAACTACATTTTCTCATCGCTCTAACCACTAGGCCTCTTTACCACTAAAAGGCTTGTAGCCCTGCCCGATAGGACAATCAAAATAAAATCCACATATAAGCTTCTATCAGGCCCAAACCACTAAACTTAGACAAGTAATATATGCCCCTACAAAGTCTCAAAACCTTCTTTCTTGATAGTGGACAGTAAAAGAGAAATGGACCAAAACAACGCTGCTCCAAGAGGCCTAATTGGCAGGCTACAATAGGACAATTGACTATCTAGGCTCTCCCCTTCACCCCAAAGCCTTGAAATAGGTTCTTATAGGCTAGTTACACCCATTTCTATCACTCCTAAGTGCCTTCACAGTTAAAATCACCCCTAAACAAGCAAAAATCAACTTTTTGCTTCACAATCTAGGCTTGTCACATGAGGATGCCAGGCCTAGAACATTGCAAAAATTCCTCCACACAACATGCCATTCTCCAGAACCCTAAAAATATGAAAATATACACAAATATCTACCATCCCACCAAGAATTAGCATTATTACAACATGGATATGGAAGAAAGAGCCATTCTTCAATCAAAACCCTAGTTTTGAGGGTTTTCAGACCAGTTCTTGCTAAAATGGTGATATCTTCTTTTATACTTAATGAAAACTTGTAAAATCACCTCCAAAAGAAATCCAAATATTCCCTATATCCAACCATAATAGGAATTTACCCATACAGTACATACAAAGGCCATACCACGCAGTAGAACAAGAAATTTACACACAGATTTTCTAGAAAACAAAAATCTTTTGCATTAGAACTTCAAAATGATTCATCAACCCACATGCCTCAACCAAGAGAGGATATATCACATAGCACCATCGTCCTTACATGGTTTGGGCCTATTTTTCATGGACAACATAAAGGTTTGTTACAACAAAGTTACTGAATTGATGGAGTATGTCAGACCCTGTTACAGTTACAAAGATTAGATGCAACTAGTTCAATATACACAAAGTATGCGTAGGTATGCACTGTCAGCAAATTATATATAGCTAAAAGATAAGGATCAAAATAAAGGAGTGGCTATGTACATTGACAAAAGGCCAAAAGCATCAGGGAATATTGCGTGGTTTACAAATAGCAATAATTTATCTGGGTCAACAAATAAGCAACCCAATTGCATATTTGAGGCGGTGATGGAAACTGCATTTGTATGTGCACAAAATCAATAACTGCAGGGGAAGAGTTTCTAATCAATTGCAATTTGAATCACTTAGTTACGAACACAGTTACTATGGGGGTGGTACGTACCATGTACCATTTTACTCAACCTCCAATTAATGACTTCAATATACCATTTTATTCTTATGTTTTTGTAAAGCCGCTTGGTTTCATTCTCTTAGTAATGTTTTTTATATTTAATTTTTACAAGAGAAATTGATCATAGGAAGGCTCCTAATTCAGACCATGACGCGATGCATCTTCGCTAAGCCTTCTACCCGACAGTTTACCCGGTAATTGTACAAATTAGATACGAGCAAAATGTTTTATTATTATGTTTTTTTCATAAGTTTATTGGGTTAATTTCAATAATGTTTTAAATATTCTTGTTGCAGAAAGCTAATTGGGGAAAGGCACCAACAGTAGAGGAGAGCATCCATAGGGTTGAGGCGCAGTCACTGTTATTGGATGATGACATCGCATATTCAAAAAATCCTCTCGATATGATAAGGAAGACACAAAAAAATGCAATGAAGAAATCCTTCAATTGTTATTCATAGTGCCTCAAACAAATGAGATAAGAGAGAGTGTTAAAATATTGACTGAGAGAGTACAAAACTTGCAAGTTGTCATGAGGTCTTTAATTATAACATAAGTTCATTCATGGTTTTATAATTTGTAATCTTTTATGTCATGAACTAAATATGTGTTGTTTTTACAAGATTTTTTGCGTCCTCATGATGCAGCTGGCCATGATCAGGGTATTGCAGGTGCTGCCCACGGAGTAGGGGTTGGTACAAGTGTCCATCCTGATCTTCTTGCACATACATCACATGATCATCCAACCCCATCATTCGTGCCTATATTGTCGACTGAAATGTCAGCAACACATAACATGCACGCATCAGGTAGTACTGGTGATGTAGAGGCCACTAGTGTCGGTGATGTTTTAGCAGCATTTCCTAGATCTTCCCATATTACTAGTACAAGAAAATTTCCAGTCACATTTGTGGTGACCAAGGATTTCGTTCCCATAAAGATAGAGAAGGTCCTAGGTAATTTAAAATGTTTTAATTATTATTATATATAATCCAATTGAAATTTACTTATTGATCACTCTTTTTAGACTAATGATCCCATGATCATTTTGCAAGAAATGATGGTTTTTATAAAAATCTAGGTGATATAAAAATCTCAAAACCACTAAACAAAAAACCTCAATGGGTGGGAGCAAGAGCGAAGGTCGTATTTTGAATCCAGGCGAGTTTTCAGCCGATGGAACTGCATAATCAGATTATGATGAAGACGATCCGGGTGGGGATGCGGCTGTTTATGGGGTTGAGACTGCCTCGGGCGACTATGCTACGGGTGCTATGGGTGTCGAGGGAGCTGGGGTTGAAGCGGTTGGTGGGGGATGTTTTGTTGGAGGCGTCACCGTTCTTTACTGGCCCGTTTCCACTATTTCTAGGGCTTTTTGGTGTCTTCATACTACAGATTTGAGTTGTTGGAAAGTGTATCACATCAGAGGGGGAGCGATGCTTGGTGGCTCTGCTCCTGGAGGTTTTTCTTGGCATAGGCGGTGGGTTGCTGGCTGCATTTTTGGTCGATGTGTTGCTTGAAGGATCTGTGTGGTGGTTTTGGAGGTTGCTTTCCCCTTTGCAGTCTTTGCCGACCTACTCTTGGTTCCCAATAGACTAGTGGTCTTTCTTGTTTATTCTTGTGGTTGGGATCCTGTTTTGGGTTGTTTTCCCTCTCTATGGTGTGGCATTATTGCTTCGGTGGGAAGCTTTTCCTCCCTTTTCCCTTTAGGGTATTATGTGGTCTTGCTCTGGTCTTCTTTAATGGATTATTTTTTGAGAGCAGGGGTGTCTGTCTTTCTGAAGATCTTGGTCTTTCCCCCTTGTGTTGTGTTG
>VDFB02252616.1:213774575-213809132 GCA_007258455.2 Sequoia sempervirens | reverse complement strand
AAGATAGAGATATATGGGAAGAGAAAGAGAGATGGAGATATATGGGAGGATAAAGAGAGACGGAAATATATGGGAAGAGAAAGGAAGAGAGGTGGAGATAGAGAGTCGATGGATAGGGGGATAGGGAGGGAGAGATGGTGAGAGATAGAGAGGGGGAGATAGCTGAGAGGGGGAGGGAGAAAAAGGGATTTTGATAGGTAGAGGAGGAGAGAGAGAGAGAAGAGGGGGAGAGAGGGAGAGATAGGTCGAAGAGGAAGAGAGAGAAAGGGGGGAGAGGGAGAGATAGCTCAATAGATAGAGGGGGGAGGAGGGAGTGACATAGATAGTGGGAGATATAGAGAGATAATTATATTAATTATATTATAATAATTATAATATTATAGTAATTGTTGTCAAATATATTGCACCTGAATGCTTGAATAATTAAATTCAGCAATCTATTGAAACATTGGAACTATCTTCAAGTTGTGGGTATTCCTATGGCAAAGATAGACCTCCAGATTCTAGGATGGTTCCTATATGATGATCAATTAGGTATTTGAATGATTTGTTGGGAAAAGGGAAAGAAACTTAATCTAATGCAAAACTGGAAAAGCTGAGCTGTGGTGATGCACCTATTTGATTTAAAGAAAGCGGATTAATTCACAACTATTTCCTTATGAGCCTATTTTCACAACTTAGACTGAACAATTTAACTGCATAAATGATTCACAGAAAGGCCTGATAATTCATTCTTTATGAAGGAAGAATTTATTTTCACAAGTTAAAGATATGAATGTATTATAAGCACAATTTATGACCTGCAACTAAAATCGCTTTTTTTGTGTACATGCATACACAAATGTGATAGAAATTTAAAGGTTTTGATGTAAAACACATTAAATTTGCATCCAAAACATTCATAAAACAAGACAATTGAATCTAAGAAGGCTAATACCTAGCTTGCAATGACAACAGAAGGAAAACTCTGCAAATGACACTCCAAGATAACCTATAAAGACTGCTGCAATATCTATTAAATTTTGAAAGTTGAGTTACAAGATAATTCCCTTTGCAGAATGCAAAGGCTGAATAACAAGAACTAGAGGAAAAAGATAAAAAAATCAATATATACAATGAGAACACACTCCAAAGTGCGTGAACATGAAACTGAAAGTCAATTTCAGTAAGAAATGATAACTACAAGGCAAAATTCGAGCAAAAATAAATATCCCTGAAAAGAAGGCTCAAACTCATGCAAAAATGAGTGAACTCAGTCTCAAACTCACAGTCACAATGCGTATAACTGATTTGTAACTCAAACTGAAATGGAAATCTTAGGATGTGGGCCAAAACATGCAAAATCCACCTTGTTTTAATCAACTCACCCATGATAATTTTAACTCCATCCGTGCATGAATATTAATCATCAAAACTGGTGCTGGAACTGAACTTGAGCTCACTATCAATTCCACATGTGCATGAGCAAAAAAAAAATAGTATTTTCCCCACTTTCACAATAGTTGATTAAAAAACTATTTAAAACAAATAATATTGTTTTAAAAAATTTCAAAAACAACTTTACAAAACATATATTTAAAAGGGGGAAAAATAATCAAGTGTTTGTATTGAATAAAGTCTACCCCTTATGCATATTGGCCGACCACTTAGCATTATTGGTATTAGGCATCATGACTTAAAGTCAAGGCCACAGGGAATGAATAAACATAATGATTTATTAAAATCATTAGAGAAAAAGAAAAAAATCAAACTTATGTCGATTTAGGGCAAACAAAAATTGAACCCTAATCATTCCTTTCATTCTCACTTTGCAACTTTGTGAACAAACTATTGCCGCCATGATCTCTGATAAGGGTTTGGACTAAATCTGGAGCTTGAAACTTGAGTTCATACTACTGCTCCTGGAGATTTTCATGGAGATTTCTATAGAAAAATGTGTTGGTAAGCATTTCCTAAGACAAAGCTGGACATTTCTCTTGCTTTTTGAAGTTATTTTCAGGCTTTATAGCCACGGCTATGGTGATATTCTGATATGTACCCATCTCTTTTCCCTCTATTTATGATTTCTTATTATGTGGCCACAATAAACACCTTGTGAGAGCACGACTTGCACTGATAAATAGATGCTATGAAAAGATTTCCTAAGGGAGTCAGCTCAAAAACACAAGGTAAATACTTTTCTAGGCTTAAAATATGAGATTCTCTTTCATTTTTGAAGCAACTTTCAAGTTTATGGCTGTGGCTAATTACTTCTTTCAATATATTCTAGTATTGATATTTTGTTGAATGCTTGAGCCGCCATGTTGGGTAATAGCTCGAAATTCTTGGCAGAAATTTGCATGCTCAAATTTCTCTGTATTCTCCATACCTGGTGTTTACAAAACCCTGGCCATCATTATTTGTCTTTATTTTGTATTTACCTCAAAACCTTCATAGGCCGCCTAGAAATTTATGTATGCCTTTGCCATTAAAGGCTACGGACCTTATGACATTCTAGGTATTATGTATTGACTTGCATTTTGCACTTTTTAGAGGAAACCCTCACATGGGTAACAATAAATTTGTGTTTCTTTCAAAAACTGGGCTCGACCCAGAATAGTAGAACACAAGTATTTTGTAAGAATGAAAGGAATTTTTGAATGCTCTTCATTAACTTTAAAAACCTTGGTTGTATGTTGAGAACTTATTAGTCTGCTTCCATTTGATATTGTTCAATGTTGTTCCAAATCTATGTTGTTGTTCTCTTCATTTTCAAGCTTCTCACTATCCTTTCTTACTGTCCAACTGTTAATGAGAAAATTTATAAATCACTATATGATGTGATCATACCTTATGAAGCCCTCATTATGATGTTTCCATATTGTACTTTGACCAAGGATTATAATGTTCACGTGTAGCTTCTGTGAATTGCTTTCTGTAGGGGCACATGCTCATAAGATTTTTATTGCTGCTATCATGATTGTTGTATGCTCATATTATTTGATCAATATTTGATTTAATAGATGGTTGTCCTCTATGGTTATTGCACTCATCATGGAATACAAATTTGTTTCTTTGTATTTGCATTGATGTCTATCATAGAACTATATCTCCAATGTTCTTCACTTATCATTGCTTTTGTTACTTGGAAATGCCTTGAATCTGAACTTTGTTAACTGAAACAAATGGGACTGGTAATGATAACAGTCATACCCGTTGATGTTTCCCTTGATGCTTTAATATGTCAATGCCTTACTTGCATATGTGGTTGTCCTGCATAATGATGTTATAGATTACTATGTTATGTCTCTTGATCTCAAGATGTAATAATGTTGTCTTGTTATCACATTAATTGTCCTCCTAAATCTCTAGATGAACTATGTATGTAATTTGGAGTTGTAAGAAACAATTTAATTGTTGAATGTTCTGCTTTCCCTTCAGTATAAAGGGCTCAATTCCTCATCAAAATGTGAATATAAATGAAAGGAAGAGCTGAAACAAGAGATGAAAAATGCAATCAATGCTTCCTTAATATATTTCTTTGATTGTCCTTTTGAATTATGAGCAAAAAGATAATTGCTCAATCTGTTTTTACCATGCTATTATACTACGTGATGGCAGTCCTAGATGATGATTGTTTCATTGATGCTTTAATAACTCTCATATACGAACGTTGAATGAGAGAATACCCTATGATATATCGGGCTCAACCCTTGTGGGATCCCGTTTTACTCCACATATCTGATAAGATGATCACGAACATGATGAACCTGTTCCTGTACATTGAAACAAACATGTTAGCAAAATAAAAGAAGTTGAAAGCTTTCCTCTTGAGTTTTATCCCTTTGAAATCTGAAATCATATGATGGATGCCTGATCAAAAGTATACTATATTTTTGTTGGTAGCGCAGGCATAAAGTAGAATGTAATTCATCGTTGCTTAGAGTACATCTCTAACATCATTCTTTTACAAACTTGCAGGTTCATGGAACATGAAATTGAGGCTGCAGCTTGGAGACACGACAACTGAAGACATCAAGCGAAAGTGATTCATCATCACTGGCAATGATGAATTGCTTCTCTTCTTTTTGTTTACGTTATCTTCAGTAGCGTAGCTTTATCATTGAATTTTGTATTCATTATTTGATTATCATAATCAAATTTAGTTACTCTCACGGCTTGTGCAAGATTTCAGTGTTTTTACAAAATGAATAAAAAGCATTATTATGCAAATTTTCAATTTTTTGTTTCAAATACTTGCACAATAAAACTATAATTCAAATGTAATCTGATCTTTATGATGAACAATGAATACTTTAGCAGCAAAACTTGAAAAATTTTGTACCTATCAATGATGAATTTGATTCAGCTCTACCTATTTGAGCTCATAGTGAAAAATAGGTAACAAATTGGCAACCTCTGTGGAGTGTTTTCCTGCTAAACACAATAGACTAGTTTATAGCTTATCCATTGGGCATGGAGTCCATTTTTGCTTTGTTTTGACTCAGAAAATTGTAACTCAACTTCAAACCAAACAAACTAAAAGAAACTATTGCAACTCTGTTGAAGACAAAGCTTGAAAAACCATGTGCAGCAACTGCACTTTACTGAAAACACAGCAAAACTGAAATGAAACGTGCCAGCAGGAACTTATTGAAAGCATAACTAAAACTTCTACCCTACCCTACACTAACCAACAGTGTTAGTGCTCATACATGACCATTCACTGGTTGTGAAAGTAGTTTCCCTTCCTTATCAACAGAGGATGCTTCAAATCCGTAAGATTAATTAAAAAGAAGTATAGACATTTGATTAACTATTCCTCCTTAGTGGCAAAAATTGTTGTCAGCATAGTTTGGATCATCATAATAAGCATACCTTCCTTATCTGATTGATCATTAAAGATGATATTTTGAGGCATATGGATAAGATTAATTTGTTGTTGGTCTGCAATAATGATGTTGTTACATATTACTATGTTCTGTCTCTTGATCTTAAGATGCAATAATGTTGTCATGTTATCATGTTAACTGTCCTCCTAAATCTCTGCATGAACTATGTATGTAATTTGGAGTTGTAAGAAACAATTGAATTGTTGAATGCTCTGCTTTCCCTTCAGTATAAAGGGCTCAATGCCTCATCAAAATGTGAATATAAATGAAAGGAATAGTTGAAACAAGAGATGACAAATGCAATCAATGCTTCCTTAATATATTTCTTTGATTGTCCTTTTGAATTATGAGAAAAAAGATAATTTCTCAATATTTTTTTACCATGCTATTATACTGCTTGATGACAGTCCTAGATGATGACTATTTCTTTGATGCTTTAATAACTTTCATATATGAACGTTGAATGAGAGAATACCCTATGATATGTCGGGCTCAACCCTTGTGGGATCCTGTTTTACTCCACATATCTGATAAGATGATCATGAACATGATGAACCTATTTCTACACATTGAAACAAACATGTTAGCAAAATAAAAGAAGCTAAAAGCTTTCCTCTTGAGTTTTATCCCTTTGAAATCTAAAATCATCTGATGGATGCCTAATCAAAAGTATACTATATTTTTGTTGGTAGCATAGGCATAAAGTAGAATATAATTCATCGTTGCTTAGAGTACATCTCTAACATCATTCTTTTACAAACTTGCAGGTTCATGGAAAGTGAAATCGAGGTTGCAGCTTGGAGACACGACAACTGAAGACATCACTTGAGCGAAAGTGATTCATCATCATAGGAAATGATGAATTGCTTATCTTCTTTGTGTTTATGTTATCTTCAGTAGTGTAGCTTTTATCATTGAATTTGTATTCATTATTTGATTATCATAATCAAATTCAGTTACTCTCACGGCTTGTGCGAGATTTTAGTGTTTTTACAAAATGAATAAAAAGCATTATTATGCAAATTTTCAATTTTCTGTTTCAAATACTTGCACAATAAAACTGTAATTCAGATGTAATTTGATCTTTATGATGAACAATGAATACTTTAGCAGCAAAACTTGAAAATTTATGTACCTATCAATGATGAATTCGATTCAGCTCTACCTATTTGAGCTCGTAGTGAAAAATAGGTAACAGTAATATTATAAATTTAGCTAATATTATAATATTTTAATATTATAATATATTATAATATATTAATATTATATTAATATTACAATATATTAAATATATTAATATTATAATATATTAATATAATATATTATATTAATATATAATATTATAATAATATTATAATATAATATTATAATATTATAATATTATATTAATATTATATTATATTATATAATTATAATATTATAATATTATATATTATATTACTATATATTATATATTATATTAATATATATTATATATATTATATATATATTATATATTATATTAATATATATTATATATTATATTAATATATATTATATATTATATATTATATTAATTATATATTATATTAATTATATATTATAATAATTATACATGGTGCTACAATTTTCATTTTAATTGACATAATCTAAAAACCTAGCTCGTCAAATTGGAGAAGTGAGTCGCGCGCCAGTGGAGGAAAGGTTACAAGAAGCCATGGATTGAGCTTGATTGGCTGCAAAAATTGCAATTTTTGTGATTTTTTTTGCCGTGAAGGCCTCTGCATCTCATCTGTCGCCAAAATGGTCTGTACATATCATCTGAAATTTATGAATTAGAGTGCTATAGGGTTTTTTATTTGATTTGGTTTGTGAATATTACTCTTTGTGATTGTATTTTGTATATTTGTCTTCAATGTCGGTAGGACAAACCATAACTCAGTGCTTTCAATCACTTTGCAACTCCATTATTTGTGACTCTATTGTTTTCTTGTGAGAATCAAAAGTTGGAATGCATGTTTGTTGTTTGCAAGTGAGAATCACAATTCACCTCCTTGTTTATGCTATGACATTTGGGCCCCAAACTAGACATCATCCTTTTTCACAATCACACAAGCTACCCTATTGCAAGGAGAACAAATAGAATCACTAATAATGGGAGCCCATACTAGCCCAACTAGAATAGTTGCACCACCTTTCCCCAAATATGATTAGTGAAAAAAGTTAAACTCTCTCCAAACAAATTTAAGAGTACATTCTAGCTCAAATCTCATAGCTTTAGTTTCTTGAAAGAGAAAGAAATCCATTTTAAGCCTATTATTGTAAGAGGATCTTAAAATGCATTCTTTCCAGAAGATTCCAAACTCTAACATTCAAATTGGTGCATCCTATTTTCATTTATAGTACAACCTATCAAAATATTTGGGTTATTTTTCCTCTCCATTTTTTCCACTCTTGTGATTATTAACACATGAGTCGGTTTGCTTTCAATTTTTTCATCCATCCACATCAACACTTGGCCTAGGGACAAAATCCCCCTAGACAGTAGCTTCATCTTGGAATAGATAGTTAATAAAATTGAATCTTTACTCTTAGATTTACTCATGAAAAGTGTATGGGAAAGGTTTTTGGAAATCATAGACTCAATGTTTTGTAGAGATTAGGGAGCAATGGGAGGAGTAGCCAAACTAACAAACAACTTAAACTCTTTCAATCTTTCTAAGGCAAGCTCTTGGGCATTTTTTTATTACCTCGAATTATCCTTGAAAAAAAAAAAAAAGAGCAAGCTTATTGTTGACAAAAGGCATATATTCAAGGATACCAACATATGCCTCACTAGAATGAGAGTCCTCCAATTTGTCAAGAATCTCATCTAAAGTATCAAATTCATTCTCGTAAATTTTTCTATTGTCTATTTTATTATTTCCTACACAATCAAGGATGAAATTATATTAGCTACAAGTCTATTAATATTCTTAAGAATTTTTGGGCCATGCCTTCTTTGATGACCATCCATTTTACATAGAAAACAAGCATTCAAACCTCTCAAAACCTCAATATCATGTTTAGTTTGATTATCACTCAATTGAAAGCATAAAATATGTAGAATACACTCATCACATTTGAGAGATATAAAAACCCTAGAGTTAAGATGGGGAAGAGTAGACCTTGTTTCTTCCACTTGCAATACATTACCCAAAGATTTGAGGACTTGAGGGATAAAATTTAATATCTAAGTAGATATATTTTAAAATTCTAACCACCTTAACATATAATTGGCTAAAGCATTACATAGGGTAGAATCAAGGGTTCAAAGATGGACCTAAAAACAAAATTTCCCATATTCTAAAACTCTTTCTTTTAAAACTCTTGATTGCATACCATGATTTTTGAAGAAGAAAGTGAATAAATCTTTATGTATCATTCTATAGAAAGAAACATAGACAAGGTAGTGAACATCGGATTTCCATTTGAACCCTAATGAGGATTTAAACAAATGCTCTACAAGTTTTTTTTTCTACTTGGTCCTATTGTAGAAGACTACTCTTTAATCTTCAGATCTGCCACCTAATGCATTTGTCACTATTCTTTCTTTTTAACCTTGGATCTTCAAGGTAATTTGAACCACCTTCATAGCTTCCTGTACATGCCTTTTCATTCATAGTCTTCATCCTTGTCAAAACTTCCAAACTGTTCATTTATCAAGGTTTACACTTCCAAATATATGATATAAAGGATGAGGATGGGATCATGTCTCAAATGATTTTGGCGGAATAGGTACCTCTCATTCTATACCTTTCAATGAAAAAGATATCAACATAGACTCGTGTTCCCATATTCAATAATAAAGTGAGATATAGAATGACATAAAATCCTCTATTAAAAAAAGGACGACAGCAGCTAATCAATATCAATTTCCAGAGGAACTGGTGAGCAAGGGAAGCTTCTTTAGATGATCAACTAGATGATCAAAACACCAACTTAGCACAGCTCTCTTAAATACTCTTTAAGTGGACCTTTCCAATCCACTATTCCTTCAAGGAAAAGACCCCCCCAACTAGGGTTGTTGTACTCAAACAATCAAGAGGGCTTGTATCCACTTGGATCGTGTCAAACAGGACTAAACCAAACCATGACACTCAAGTTTTCACTTAGGAAACTCCATTTTCTCATCACTCTAACCACTAGGCCTCTTTACCACCAACTTAGCACATCTCTCTCAAATACTCTTTAAGTGGACCTTTCCAATCCACTATTCCTTCAAGGAAAAGAACCCCCCAACTAGGGTTCTTGTACTCAAACAATCAAGAGGGCTTGTATCCACTTGGATTATGTCAAATAGGACTAAACCAAACCATGACACTCAAGTTTTCACTTAGGAAACTACATTTTCTAACCACTAGGCTTCTTTACCACTAAAAGGCTTGTAGCCCTACCTGGTAGGACAGTCAAAATAAAATCCACATATAAGCTTCTATCAAGCCCAAACCACTGAACTTAGACAAGTAATGTATGCCCCTACAAATTCTCAAAACCTTCTTTCTTGAAAGTGGACAGTAAAAGAGAAATGGACCAAAACAACGCTACTCCAAGAGGCCTAATTGGTAGGCTACAACAGGACAGTTGACTATCTAGACTCTCCCCTTCACCCCAAAGCCTTGAAACAGGTTCTTACAGGCTAGTTACACCCATTTCTATCACTCCTAAGTTCCTTCCCAGTTAAAATCACCCTAAACAAGCAAAACTCAACTTTTTGCTTCACAATCTAGGCCTATCACATGAGGATGCCAAGCCTAGAACATTGCAGAACTTCCTCCACATAGCATGCCATTATCTAGAACCCTGAAAATATACACAAATATCTTCCATGCCACCAAGAATTAGCATTATTACAACATGGAGATGGAAGAAAGAGCCATCCTTCAATCAAAACCCTAGTTTTGATGGTTTTCAAACCAGTTCCTGCTAAAATGGTGATATCTTCTTTTATACTCAATGAAAGCTTGTCAAATCACCTCCAAAAGAAAGCCAAGTCTTCCCTCTATCCAACCATAATAAGAATTTACCTGTACAGTACGTACAAAGGCTGTACCATGCAGTAGAACAAGAAATTTACAAATATTTTCTAGAAAATAGCAAGCTTTTGCATTAGAACTTCAAAATGATTCATCAACCCACATTCCTCGACCAAGAGAGGCTTATTTCTATCTTCAACCATCCTTCCTAATGTCCCACAACTGAAATTTTAATTGGTTGTACGTTGGGAACTAACAAAACATCATTTAAACACCTAATTGCCTAGTTAAGGCAAGTTAATACAACTTCCACAAGCCCGAATACAAAGAGCCTTCAAGAGGTGTCAAAAGGAATCAAAACCATTTCAAAACACCAAGGAAACTCCCCTCAAGCACCTGGTTGCATCATGGCATATTGATTCTTTAATTTTCCAAGGTGCACTAAGCTTACAAAGTGAGGATGGAGACCTTGTGATTACATTGAAACTTATCACCAAGACTCAAAACCTACTACAAGCCTTTGAAGAATCAAAATGTTGTTTCAAATGACTATGAGTACTAAATTTCACTATTTGAAGATGTTGAAACCTTGTCATAGAGAACTAGAACATTGATGTAACCACTCATCCTACCTTAAAACATAACAATAGTCTCCAAGCAATTAGACATGGGATGATTTAAGATGACTTAAACATTTTTTATTGCTAAAGCATAAACTTATGATGACTTAACTAGTCCTAGTACACACTCCCTCCATGTTAACCACTTAGACATATGGAGTTTATCAATGGACAGTTGAACCACCTCACACATGCACCTGAATTATCTATATTAGTGTTCTAATTCATATTTTTCACAACAACTTAAACCAAAATATTATGTATGGTGAAACCATTCTTATGCACAATACATTTGAGGTCTTGGTTATGTAACTAGTGGACCATATTCACATTTAACACTTGTTAGAAAGCTTAAATTCATTAATTGCAAGGGACAGTCTCCTTCATATATTGATTTGATTTGTGATGGACACATTTGGATGGTAGTAAAAATAACTTGCAATCTATCAAGACATGATTACCTTATAACCAGTAAAATTCTAGTGATGAAATGATAGATTAATCATAATTTCACCTTGGGATCACATCACCATGAAAGAACTTCATCCAACATCCTTATGAGTGCAAGTACCACCAAATAGGTATTTGTTAGATATGTCTTCCTTGAGCGAGGGAAATTCAGGAAGAGAAGAGGAAAGCGAGATGTGTAGTAGGTCTAAAAGAGGGAGATCAACTAGAGGTCAAAAGATTAGAATAAAATTCTGTAAATGCATAGAATTTTTTTTTGCTAAAGGGGGGTCATGTTCTTATGATGATGAGAGCATAGGATACATCGAGGTGCCCTTGAGGTAAAAAAATCTATGGAAACAATGGGTACCCAGGGAACTTCCTCCAATAAACACTGATTTTTGTGTCAACGAGAGGATATATCACATAGCACCATCGTCATTACATGGTTTGGGCCTATTTTGCATTGATGGCATAAAGGTCTGTCATGACAAAGTTACTGAATTGATGGAGTATGTCGAACCCAGTTATAGTTACAAAGATTGGATGTAGCTGGTTCAATATACACGAAGTATGCGTAGGTATGCACTGTCAGCAAATAAAATACCACTAAAAGATAAGGATCAAAATAAAGGAGTGGTTGTGTACATTGATGGAAGGCCAAAAGCATCAAGGAATATTTCAGGGTTTATAAATAGTACATGACCTGGGTCAACAAATAAGCAACCCAATTGCATATTTGAGGCGCGCGAGGGAAACCATGTATTTGTATGTGTTATAAAATTAATAACTGTAGGGGAAAAGTTGCTAATTGATTACAATTTGAATCGCATAGATACAAACATAGTTACTATGGGGGTGGTACATACTATATACCATTTTACCCAACCTCCAATTAATGACTCCAATATACCATTTTATTATTATGTTTTTTTTCGTAAGTTTGTTGGTTTCATTTTAGTAATGTTTTTTAATATTTAATTTTTCTCATAGCAGGACATTGATCGTACGGGGAAGGCTTCGGCCCAGACCACAGATCGTGATGCATCTTCAGGTGCTTCTACCCGACAGGTTTACCTCATTGTAATTGTACAAATTAGATATGAGCAAAATGTTTTATTATTATGTTTTTTCCATAAGTTTATTGGGTTAATTTTGATAATGTTTTAAATATTCTTGTTGCAGACAGCTGATCAGGGAAAGGCACTAGCAGTAGAGGAGAGCATCCATAGGGTCGAGTTGCAGTCACTGTTATTGGATGATGACATCGCATATTCAACAAATCCTATCGATATGATAAGGAAGACACACAAAAAATGCAATGAAGAAATCCTTCAATTGTTATTCATAGTGCCTCAAACAGTGAGATAAGAGAGAGGGTTAAAATATTGACTGAGAGAGTACAAAAATTGCAAGTAAGTTGTCATGAGATCTTTAATTATAACATAAGTTCATTCATGGATTTATAAGTTGTAATCTTTTATGTCATGAACTAAATATGTGTTGTTTTTACAGGATTTTTTGTGTCCTCATAATGTTGTTGCCCATGATCAGGGTACTGCAGGTGTTGCCCACGTAGTAGGGTTGGTACAGGTGTCCATCTTGATCTTCCTACACATACATCACATTATCATCCGACCCCATCATCCATGCCTATATTGTCGACTGAAATTTCAGCAACACATAGCATGCATGCATCGGGTAGTACTGGTGATGCAGAGGCCACTAGTGTTGGTGATGTTTTAGCAGCATTTCCTGGATCTTCCCGTATTACTAGTACGGGAACATTGCCAATCACATTTGTGGTGACCAAGGATTTTGTTCCCATAAAGATAGAGAAGGTCCCAGGTAATTTAAAATGTTTTAATTATTATTATATATAATCCAATTGAAATTTACTTATTATTCACTCTTTTTAGACTAATGATCCCATGATCATTTTGTAGGAAATAATGTTTTTTTATAAGCATCTAGGTGATATAACATTGGAGCTCTTCAGGCCCACCATAAGTACATGGTGGAATTCCCAAAATCAATATTTAAAGGATGAGCTCATTAACCGTTTAGTTGTGTTGTTCGATGATAAAACATTCAACCGAACGAAGGTCCTTAAGAGAGTTGGTACATATCTAAAGTATGTGAGGGACCAATATAGGTCACATTTAGAGAAGAACAAAAAGTACGAGCATCCTCCCATTATTCTAAAGAGGGAGTGGAAGGACCTGGTGTCGGATGGAAAGGAGAAGGCTAAAAAGAAAAAAGGAAAGACACCACCGGGCCAAGGAAGGTATGTGATACTATCAAAAATGTAATTATATACTAATTACTCTTTCTTTTTATATAATCTAACGTATTTCAGACTTTTCATAAGCTGCCCAACACATTGAAGGCAACAAAGGAAAGACTAGAAAAACACGGGGAGCACAAACTTGGCTCTAGTGGTTATATGAAATTAGCCGCAAGAATTGTAAGTAATAAATGAAATATTGCATCCAAATAATAAATTGCAAATAATTTTGGTTTTATCACACCATAGAAGCAAAATTCATGATCTTATGCAAAAATGCAGGGCTCTAAATTCAACAGAGCGCCCACAGAAGAGGAAATGAAGATTGCCTTCCATCATGGCGATGAAGCTGTGGCTAAACGCCTAAGAGTCTTGACTGGGCAAACACAATATTCCACTGCATCCGACACGTAGGTAAATAAACTCAATAAAGTTTATTTAAAATTAAATACTTGTGCAATCTATTCAATATTAATTTCCACCATAAATTAATTATGTGCCTATTTTTTTTAAACAGACAGACAATGATAATACTACACCTAACATTGGAATGCAGCCTAGTGAGGGTGGACCACAACCTACAGATGGTCATGGTGTGCATCTCAGTACTGGATGTATTCATGTTCTATACAAAACGTAGTATGGATTAATACAATTAAACATCTTTAATTGCAATTGGTGTATTAATTAATGTAACCTTTCGTGTTTCAACTTTAGAGCATGTAGAGCGTGATCAACATGTTGAGCATGATCAACATGTTGAGCATGATCATGCTAAAGAAGATCAAGAACATGATGTGGCCCCATCAGGTAAAGAGGACCACTCTAACATTCTTTTAAACATATTTAATTGCAATTGGTTTATTCATTAATGTAACCTTTTGTGTTTCAACTCCAGATCAGGATTTAGAGGGTGTTTAGCATGTTGAGCATGAGGCTATATGACAAGATCAGGAACATGATGTGGTCCCATCAGGTAAAGAGCACCACTCTAATGTTATTTTAATTAATAAAATACTTGTAACAATAATAACAAAACATATCAATTTAACATTTCTTTATTATTGTAGCAGACCCCACTTGAAGCGGCCTCCATGTCATGATCAGTACACGACTAGGCATACATTCAGATCACGAGTAGAGGGCAGAACAACTGAAGGGGGGATAGATGATTTAGAAAATGATACTCCACTTCAGCTTTTTTTAGCTTCAAAATTAAAGAAACAAAAAAAAAAGTGATTGTAATCATATTATGACAACCATATTTTTGATAATATGTAACAACTGAATGAATGAATGTTATATGTTAATTAATGAATGTTATATGTTATTAATGGATGAATGAGTTAATTTTATATGTTATAAATGGATGAATGAATGAATGTGAATATTTTAATGAATGAATGTTATATGTTATTAATGGATGGATGAATGAATGTTATATGTTATTAATGGATGGATGAATGAATGATATATGTTATTAATGGATGAATGAATGATTAATGTTATATGATAAGGTATGGGGAATTGAGAGTGATGTGACGGGGGGGAGGGGCCAAATGAGCTTCCAACATCACGTGGTTGGCCCTGTTAAGTAGATAATATTAAACTATTCTCAAAACAAAGAGAAGCTCAATCCAACTACACACAAGTATATTTTTAATTCCTCTATATTTCATCAATCTCTTTACTATTTGAACCTCGTATAAATGTTTTACATGAAGAACCCATTCTTGTGAAATGTGCCTCCAGTTGAGTAAACTAAATCCATGCTCTACATCATAATTTCAAGTTGTTTTCATTCCAATGTTCTGAGTTTAGTTTGTTTGTATGGCTTTGTATGAATACCACATTGTGTTGTGTGTGGATTTGTTTTCAAAGCTCTGTTTATTTTGTTTTTAGTGGTGACATAACTCTAAAATTTGACTTTTTGTGCATAACAGGTTAGTGGAAAAATTGACAGCTCTGAAGGGTTTAGAGGCTCAATTGAGATAGATACACAGATATTTGGATCTTGTTGTTGATGTGAGGCTTCCACTTAACCATGAAATTTTGTACCATCTGTAGGTATGAAAAAAATTCTCTACTTACATAAAATCAACTTATTGTCTTCCTCTCAAATTTATGCATTCATGTGCCATTTGAGAGGGTAACTCCATAAAGGTTTTGCCACAATTGAAGAATAATGCATTACCTTATGTCCATCATGAAAATAACAAGGGTTATTATGGGGCAATTTGATAGGAAATGAGTAGATCCCAAAGTATGCTACAGGCCTTCATACTACAACCTTGTTCATGATAGAAGATTCTTGTTTTGTGACATGGAAAGAATACATTAAGTGATTGACAAACCAAGGATAGTGAACTATGTAGGAATAAGTGATTGAGAGTGAGTAGGGGAAACTTCTTCAGATGATCAACTAGATGATTAAACCGCCAACTTAGCACAACTCTCTCAAATACTCTTTACGTGGACCTTTCCAATCCACTATTCCTTCAAGGAAAAGACCCAACTCACTTAGGGTTCTTGTACTCTCACAACCAATAGGGTTTGTAACCACTTAGATCATGTCAAATAGGACCAAACCAAAACTTAACACCCTAATTTTCACTTAGGAAACTCCATTTTCTCATCGCTCTAACCTTTAGGCCTCTTTACCCTTTTAACCCTTGAAGCCCTGCCCGATAGGATAGTCAGAATAAAATCCACATACAAGCCTGTACTAGGCCCAAACCATTGAAATTAGATAGGTATTATATGCCCCTACAAGGCCTCAAAACCTTCCTTCATGACAGTGAATAGAAAATGAGAAATGGACCAAAACAACGCTACTCCAAGAGGCCTAATCGGTTGGCTACAATAGGACAGTTGACTATATTGTGGATAGCCTTGTGTTGTGTGTACTTCTTCCTCCTATCTTTTCTTGTTTTCACTTATAAATTCATTGCAACAATCAACAAGCATGGATTCAAATGTTCTAGTTCCTCTTCTAATTCCATTTAATTGCCATCAATGGAAAACTAAGGTTCAACTAATACTAAAGAACAAGAGGTTATATAGAGTTACAATTGGGGTATAAAAAAAATGTACAAATGAAAGTGCTAAAATTAAGTGGTTCAACAAGGGTAATCAAGCTTTTCAATTCTTATTTTATATTGAAGCAGCACAAGCCACCTTCTGACCTGAGTTCATAAATCATATTGATGAGTATATTGTCTTCCAATCTTTGGACTGTGGACATATAAGTAGCATTATGAGATTACAGGTATGTAGATCATTTAATTTTTTGAAAAATTTATCATTTCTAAAGTACAAAAGTAGAAAATTTGTTTTATTATTTAATAAATTGGTAGATGTTGTCTTTGTCTTCCTCCATTTGTTGATGAGATGAACCTATGGGAAGACCTACTAAAATGTCATAGGACACAAGGTGTTCATACCCATGGAAAACCTCAACTAGATAATGTTTCTTATCTTGCTCCATTTATTCATGAGATAAACCTATTAGAAGAGCTACTAGAATCTCATAGGGAGTAAGGTGTTCATACCCATAGCAGACCTCAAATAGAAAAAGTGTCTTAGCTTGGTACATTTGTTCATGAGATGAACCCTACTAGAATCTCATAGAGAGCAAGGTGTTCATACACATAGAAAACCTCAAATGGAGAATGTCCTATAGATACATGGATAGCTCTAATCTAGGTAGTTTGAATATATGGAGATATGTGTCCCAATGCTTATTTAATTGATGATAGATGAGAAGAGGATGAAACAGGAAGAGATTAACTACTTCAGTTTGACCATTAGTTTGCCAATGAAAGGATATAAAAAATCTCATCTGACAGCCTAAAGGCTTCTACAAATTTTTCCAAAATTGAAATAAATTAGGAGACACAATTAGAAACAATTGTGATTTTTAAGCCAAAGTAACATCATATATGTTGGAAAAAAAACATAGTTTTAGACGCATCAATAATTTTGTTTCATGGAATAAAATAGACATCTTAGAAAGATGGCATACAACAACAAAAATAAATCATTCTTAAAGAAGTAATTATGGGTAGTCCACTAATAAAGTCTGTGGCTATAGATTGGAAAGAAATAAGATATTGAGATTGGAAAAGTATTCCAGGATAATTTAAGATTTTTTGTGATCTGTAAAGTACAATGGATATTCCATATGATAGTCATCAACAAACAAACTTTAACTTGAGAGAACCATAAGATTGATTTTATTTTAGCAAGAAAAAAAAAGGAGATGTAGGAAAACAGAGAGAAATGATGCCATCAAAGAGCAACACCAATATATTCTAGAGAAACCCACTTGTAGGTAAAAACTCTAGCAAATGTGAGCACTTAATCACTTAGAATCCTTCAAATGGAACTTGCAACTATTCTAAGCCTCTATGGTGTGCATTGACAATACAAACCAACTATAGTCTATCCTCTATGACCTCTCAAATTTCTCAAAACCCCATAGCCCTGCTAAAAAACTTGAACCATCACTAGGAACTTAGGAAGCTTGCAAATTGCCACTCTAAATTCCTTCAAAATGCTCTCCTTTCATGGGAAATTCAAGCTTACAATGACCATATAAAGCATTACAATGCTTTAGGAAGCCGAAAATATTGAAGAAAACCATCAAATGAATCATCATCCAAAATCAAGATGACATGTAACACGAATCTCACACAAAGCAAATTAACAACTTTTTATAAGCTTATGATTTTTTTTTTTACCATGATATTTTTCAAATTGCTCCAATGAATTCACTTCCATTACCTATTGCAACCAATGAAATCACCAAAAAGACCAAAATAAATCCTTTTTTGAAGCTTCTCTCTTTTTCCAAAGCTTGCACATCGATGTCCTATATCATCTAATCCACACTTTAGTGTCCAAGAGCCTATCTCCTATTCAAATATCTCTTCAAACATGCCATGGAAAACAAAAATGAATCCTTTATAGATCACAAATCCCCAAAATAGAGGACTTCATCCTCAAAAGCTATAGAAATTCAATGCACGAAAGAGGATGAATCCCTCAATTGATTGCACAACTGCCATCTTACCTTGTACCACAAGGCAAATATTAGATAGAATCTAGAACATCTTTGTCTCTAGTTATCCATGTGATGAGATGATAAAGTGTTTGACCATGGAGTAACTTGATCAACATTAGTTTTCTTCAAGGAGGATGATTCTTGTGTTTCAACTTAACATCTTCTCATGAAGATTTAGGACCTCACTACACTTCTCTTTCTTACCTCTATAAGCATTAAAATGAAGCTTATTCCACTCTTCATGAGATTCTAGTTGTTTTCCCTTCTATAGAACATTGTTTCTCAATCATAAACACAGTATTTTCCAAAAACAACACCATAGATAGCCAAAGGAGAAGCATCTAGCAACATCTACCACTAGAGAATTTCCAACTATAATATTTGACAAAACTCCCCCTTCCATTATGTTATGATGGATGTCCATACCCTATTCCAAAGCTCCCATTTTGGCACAAGAAGGGAGGATGCTCACAAAGGTTGTCGAATTTGTCTTTACACCAGCCACTTACATTTGCTTTAAAATTTCTAAAGCCTTTTGAACAAATCTATTTTGTGCATATCCTACAATCATTGTAGTCCATGAGATGACATTTCTTTGAGGCATTTTGTCAAACAATTCACATGCCTTGTCTATGCTTCGACATTTTGCATACATGTCTAACAGGGCAGTTGCAACTACAACTGATGAAAATCCTCTATCCTTTATGTTTTGATGGATGTCCATACCCTATTACAAAGCTCCCCTTTTGCCACAGGCAGGGAAAATGTTGGAAAAGTTTGTTGAATTTAGCTTTACACTAGCTAATTACATTTTTCTAGACTAGAATTTCTGCAAATGGAATACTTTTTTATAATAATAAAAAATTGCACAGTTTCATCGAAATTTCGACGAACACATCTGACAAAACCTCAAAAATGACCGACAAAATTGCTATATCTCTGACGAAATTTTTAACGTTATGGCATGCCCCTTTCGTCTCTATTTCGACGATTTTCTAGTGGTGTTCCAACATTTTGGCTAATTTGTCCCGCTTGTTTTCTACCTAATGTTTGTCATTAGATTGACACATGGTTCCTCAAAAATTTGACGAAAACCCTATCACCATTACCATGGCGACTACCGACGAAGTCACATTGTGAGTTCGACGTTTCAAGGTTCATCAAAAAAGCGATGAAAATGTTCTGATGAAAATTATTGTTGTGGTTCGTCAGTGTTCTGACAATAGTTTGTCAAAATTTCAACAAACGTTCATCAGAAAATGGAGCTGAATATAGTAGTGGGAAGTCGAAAGGAAGATGATACAAATGGGGTGTCAAATGGATGGATGCAATTTGTGCTAAGGCCAATGTGGAAATTTTAGATGAAGTTACTAAAAGTAGAAGAATCTTGAAGAAAAGAGGATTGATCGTGGTAGATTGGGAAGAGGTCAAGTTTGAATGTGAAAGATATGCAAAACGAAATGACAAGAGTAGATTTGAGGAAAACAAGTTCAGGCCTGCATTAAGAGAATAAAGATCTATAATAAGAAATGTTGATGAATGAATAAAGTATTGTGTATTTTTTATTAATGATATTGATTGTTCTTTGGAAACTTAGTTATTAACTAATCAAATGCATGAATTGTTTAAATTACTGTGATTAATCCCTATCGCATGTAGATGAATATATGTTATGAGATTGATATTTTGATCATTGAAATTAAGTTGCTATCTTTGTTTCCCATTAAAAGTGGATGGGTGAGTGAAGGGTTATTGGCCATGTGTTGATGGAGAGATTTAATTCCTGATTTTCCTATCATTATGTTTTATGTTGTCTAGTACTTGTCACTGGTTTGATAGTAAATCTAAAAGTGTGAGTGTTGTAAAGCCTAAGTTGGGGTATGGGTCCTTAGACTGATTGTGGTGTATGGAGAAATATTGGCGAGTGGTAACCCCACGTCTATCAGATTTGGTATCAAAGCCCAAAAGATCTTTGAACATTAAAAGTTTGTTATTTTTTTTGGTAGTTTGTTGTTCATAAGAATCTTGGAGTGTTATGTGTGTTGGAAGATTAAATCATTATTGAAGGAACCTAGAGCCCCAAAATATCTAGGTTGTAAATGGTTGTTGATTATTTTTGTAGATTGATGGAAGCATAAATTACTAGAAATTTTTGTGTTACAAATTGACAGAGGAAGAGAGAAGGAATTGGGTTCGAACGATTGGGCAAAGAAAAGGGAAGAGTAGCCTGAGATAGGTATCAGAAGACAAAAAGATACAAGAATTTTCCATAGGTAGAGTGTCGAAGAAGAGGAAACCTATGCTAGTATTTGCAAGTGACGTGTGTTTTTGTGTGAACTTCTCACCAAAGGAGAGGCAGTTTGCACTGGAAGTTTGAGCAAAGATTTTAGTAATAAGAAGGATGGGAATTAGGCTAAGAAGACCCATCATAATCCCATCTTGGGATAGATATTAGGATGGAGTGGAGAGCAGAAAACTCTAAGAATAATTGGAGAACATTGCAAGTAGAATGGATATGTTGGAAAAGAGTTATTTTCCTGATAATGCTGTGATTGTACGAAGTTGACAAGAAGAGAAGAGGAAATTTCTCATTGTGGAGGACTTGAATAAAGATAGTAAGGAAAGAAGAAAAGAGAAAGTATGGCAAGGATCACTTGAAGAAGAGAAGATATTGTCCATGAAAGAGGCACCTAAAGAGACATCTTGGTCTCTTGATTTATTTGTTATTGATTTGTTTGAAAATGTGAATTCAGGTATGAAGAAGGATGAGAAAAAACATTTGGATGAAAAAGGAGAAAGGGCAAGAAGAGAGCCCATAGACGAAGATGAAGATAATACGTTCGAAAGAAGAAAAGTTGCAACAATGGATAAAAGAAGAAAGTTTGTAGTAGAAGTGCATTATAAGGTACCTAAAGATGAAGAGAGTTCTAATGAAGAAAAGAAGAGAGCCTGTACATAAAGAGAAAGAGGTGGCAAGACATGAAGCCAAGAATGTAAGAATATTGGGACAGTAGACCAATGAGGAGGTAAAAGTTAATTTTGGTGGTGATTTTGTTTATGCAAGTGAAAATAGGAATGTAAACATGTAAGTTAGAAAGGAGAAGAGTAAATTAGTGGATCATGGCTATATAGTACCATATTGGCAAAGGAAATTAGTTGCAAATGTATGAAAAAGAGAAGTGAGGAAAGGAGTGGCTATAGATAAAGCCTATGGCAGCACATTAGCATCAAGGATGGAGGGTATGACATAGATTCAAAGGAGACAAGAGGATAGGCCTAGTGCAGAGGAAGCAAGACATCAATTTAGGAAATGAAGAACCCAGTGTGGGTAGTGAAGCATGGGACAGACATAGAAGAAGTTGATAATGAGAAGACAATTCAAGTGAAGAGGAAAGGTGTAGATGTGGACAAATCTAATAAACTAGAGAACATAATAGAGCCCATAGAGGATGAAAAAGAGGATAATGCCCTAGAGACTGCAATAGAGTTAGAGGAAGAGCAACATGGTAAGTGCAAGGTAAGAGGTAGAAAATATGATTTGTATTATGATGATGTTGAGGCTTTGAATGAAATTTATGAATATGAGGAAAAGTTGTGGCTGACTGTGGATGAAAATAAAATGAGAAGAGAAAGATATAAAATGAGGAACAAGAGCAAAGGAAGGTAGAGTGGAATGTCTAGTAATGAGTGTGAGAGAGATATGAAGAGTGTGTTGGTTAAGAGGAATGAAAACCAAAGGGGAAAAGTAGAGAAATACATGGAGAGTGAAGGAGAAGCAGTAGAGAATAAAGATGAAGAAGTTGAGGCGGTAGAGAGTAAAGAAGGTAAAGATAAATGTGTTCATAATGGAAACAAGGCAGAGATGGAAATGTAAGAGAGGGCAGCAAACAAGAATGGTGTAGATGATTTGTGGACTTAATCCTCTGAGGTCGAACAAGAATTGTAGGAGAATATTCTTGGCGAATGAATAAATACAGATAGGATAGTAATGGATGGAGGAAAGGATTCAGTTAGTTCTAAAGAAGTAGATGCAGCGGTGCAAGCAAAGGTAAATGAGGAAACCTTTTATGAGAATGTTATTATCAATTCATTTGGTATGTTGATTAATGGAGAGTTTGAGAAAAAGTCTGATATGATGCATGATATTAAGGTTTGTGATGAGAAAGAAGGAATTGAAAATGATTTGATGTTGTATAATTGGGCCATGGGAAAGGAAGTATATGAAAAAGTGAATGTAGATTCGTATTTTTCATATACTTGTATGGACTGATTTGTATACCAAGAACCTAATGCAAGGGGAGTTAAATGATGAACAACTATGTTGGAAAAATGTATTAATGATGATAAAGCATTTGTGGAGGAAGCAGAAGAAATGAAAGGAGGTAGATGAGTTTTACATATCACTCCATGTACAAGAGTACATGACTTCTTTGTCCCTTAGGGAGTCTGATGCAAGGGCATCAACCTAGGTTTCTGATTTTTAGTTTCCTCATGCTTTAAGTTCAGTAGTAGTAGGTTTTGGCTTAGAAGTTTTGGGTTTGATGGAAGAATAAGGGTAGGTTGATACAAGTTTGCTTTACTATCACTATATGGATAGGAAGTGGGATAGTCGATTCAGTTGCCTTTGGATAGGAAGGATGAACCATTATGAGTGATTATGGGTCAACAGTTCTAAGGGAATTCGAAACAATGGAGAGGCGATGAAGTGGATAGTTTGTGAGTGATGATTGGAATTTGCTTAATGTTGATGAAAAAGGAAAGACAAAAAATGATTTAAGAGGCATCAGATGGATCATGGAGAGGTTGGTCAGGTGTGTAAGAATAAGGCTAAACAAAAGGCCAAGCAAGAAAAGGCCAATAGTTGTGAAGAGGTTGGGTTGGTCATAGAAGATAGAAGAAGGCCAAACAGGAAAGGCCAATGAAGTGGCCAAAAAATGCAAGAATAATTGACAAAGTGAGTAGGCCGAGGCCAAGTTGGAGACCAGAAAATTATGTCCCAGAAGAAACTAACTAGGTAGAATCAGCTCGAGCAAAGGGAGGCCGAAAGAGAGATTATACAAATGGGGTGTTGAATGGACGGATGCAGTCTGTGATAAGGCCAATGTGGAAATTTGGGATGATTTTTTTGAAAATAGAAGAATATCGTACAAAATAGGATCGATCATGGCAAGTTGGAGAGAGGTCGAGTTTGAATGTAAAAGATATGCATAATGAAATCACAAGAGCAGATTGGAGGAAAACAAGTGCAGGCTTGCATTAAGAGAATAAAGATCTATAATAAGAAATGTTGATGAATGAATAAAGTATTGTGTGTTGATTATTAATGATATTAATTATTCTTTGGAAACTTAGTTATTAACTATTCAAATAGATGAATTGTTTAAATGACTATGATTAATCCTTATCGCATGTAGATGAATATATGTTATGAGATTTATATTCTGATCATTGAAATTAAGTTGATATATATGTTTCCCATTAAAAGTGGATGGGTAAGCGAAGGGTTATTGGCCATGTGTTCATGGAGAGATTTAATTTGTGAACTTCCTATCATTAGGATTTAATTCAGATTTCATAGTTATAATTCATAATTAAATTCTACAAGTGATTTTTCATGGCTTGACAACTTTGATGACAGCTTTGAAAACTTTACAATTTTGCACTATTGATCAATCTTTAATCCTTCTTTACCTACAAATCAAACCCTTGAATGGAGATCCATAGAGGACTAAATTCTAACACATCTCTCCAAGGTCTTCATCTTGCATGAAATGGCTTGATTGGATGTTGATCTTGATGCTTGAATCTTGACTTGAATGCTTGAAACTTACATCACAATGTTAGCTCCAAAAACATGCATGAATGAGAATAAAATTGACACGATGCTTGAGATCTTGAATGTTGCAACAAATGATTGAGAAAACTGCTCTTGAACACCTTTGACAATAATCTTAGCTCTTGTGAAGTCTCTCAAAAAGTTCTAGATTTCTTAGAATCTGAATTTGATAAAAAGACCTTGTATTTATAGATAATTTTCTAATTTCCCAAAAAATTAAATATCAAAGTCCGACAATTGTAATTTGAATTTGAATCATGAAAATTCTAATAAAAACATTAAAAATTGGGGTTTGAAACTTAAGGGGGGCCCATTCACCCTTGGGAGAATGGGTCCTACGCCCCAAACCTAGGACACACCAATTCCAGGGCAATTTAGTTAATGCTTGCAATTGTTTAATACAAGTTTCCCTTTCAAAAAATGAGATTAATTACTCTTTTAAATGAATAATTAGGCCAATTAGAGGCTTAATTAAGTCTAATTTATTAAGGGACCAAAAAATATTACGAAAATGTAAAGGTTTAGATTTTCCTACACTATATCTAGCCCCCACTTTAGTGAGTGGATGAGCCCTATCCTCAAACTCACACTAAAGTAGACAAACAAGTGTCAAGAGAGGTACATAGTTGTACAAATGTTGGAAATATAAGACAAAAAAGGTCAAGGAGGATGAACAAGCCCCCAATATCTAAAATCTCATGGCAAACCAACAAATTCACAAAGAGACATGCCTATGTTAAGTATGCAATAGAAGGACAAGATACACAAGCATACAATGCCAAAATTAATGTAAAAATAAAAGAGAGAGAAGGGTGGATCAAGCCTCGATTGTTTATCCAATAGGTATGGATCAAGCCTTAGTTTTTTGTCCAAAAATGTTTACAAGTGGAAACCTATTATCCACTATGCAAACAAAATATACTCACATGAGCTAGTGAAATCTGCTATTCACTAGGTGAGCCCCAAAAAGGTACCATATGTCAACCATACCAAAAGTTATACCTCCTGATAACTTTGATAAGGCTCCACACAAAAAAGGTCACAAGACTAGAAAGTTGTATTATGCTAGGCACTCATGAAAAACATAAAGGCTCCACTGACAAGCAAGTTGTTTTATGCTTGGTGGCCATTTTAAATACAATAGGATGGGATAGTCAAAGGTTTTTTTCTTCGTTCATGAAAGGTCTCGCCTTAGGGAACATCGTGCTTAATGTCACCAAGAGAGGACTAGTCGAGGATAAAATATTCGCAACTTAGGGAATGCAAGCCATAACATTACCACTAAGAGGAATGTCATATGCCAAGAAAGGTCACACTCTTGAAGGACATCAAACCCAATGTCACCACCAAAAAGACACATCACGTAAAGTAAGAACACCACACTTTGAAATAATGAACGTTGACGTGTATTCCCCCACTCTAATGAAATTGCTAAACACCATGTTGTGAGAAATTACTTTAAAGTACAACACAATAAATGCCAATACGTGAGAGCTTTATTTAGAAATCCCTATGTTAATCATATGTTTCCAAGTAGAGCTACGTCATATAAAGGATGTTGCCCCCCATATGCAATCCAAAGATACACATAAGGGATCCATGGATTTGGGGTCAGCATATGTCTTTGCTACAATGATATAATTGAGCTCAGAATCGCCATCATTCCCCAAATGACTCATGGAAAAATGAACACAAAGGAAGAATGACACGTAGAGATCGAAAACAAATAAAATATTTTGGGTCAATATGGAAGAGAGCTAAATGTCTCACCGCCTTGAATCATCCCCAAAAGGAAAACACAAGAAAAGATACATGGTTGTATGACAGATAGAAGAATGGAGATACAAATAGAAGAATTTCATCACAGATTTGCTTCCTTTGTATCCTTGCACCAATGGAGTGACAAGGGTCATCCAAAGTAGGCTCACAAATATATAAAGACATGCCAAGAACCACAATAGGAGGGGATCACATTATGCACATGCAATCACAAAGAACATGAAAACAAAGAAAGGACTAGTATGGTACATGTGAGTCAACCTATAGTATCTACATCCCAATCTTGTTCATCGTATGTGGAATGCAGATAACTATCCAAAGGGACAATGACAACTGTTGTACTAGGAGCATCACTAGGTTTAACATGTGGTGAGTCAATCTTGTTAGGAGGATCATCATGGTTTTTATCATCTAAGCTCATGGAAGAGGAAAACAATAAATTCAGCTCATAAATGCACTTCCTCATCAATCTTAGCAATCTTGTCATCATCATCCAATTTAATCATAATAGGAGGCCTAATTATATTTTCCATTGAAATTTCTTGTTGTTTTTGTTGTGGAAAAGGTGGAGAATCACCATGCTTTGTTTGAGTTAAATTTTAATCTTGATTTTTTGTTTTGTTCTCTTCATTTAGCTTATGAGAAATAACATGATGTCTACACCTACACTCTTTAGCATTTCTATTTCTCTTTGTACGATTTTCAAGTTGTGATTGTGTAGGAGTGGGTTTATCAACCATAGGTTTTTTTTCTTCCTGCAAGGGAGGAATGGATGGAACCATAGGAGGTTGTTCAACCACTTTCTCTTTAGCTTTATAAACTTGTTTAATCTTAGGAGGGACCATAGGTCTTATTTGGTTATCTCATCGTCTTTTATAGGAAATAGGTGAAGGATTTGTCATGGGTTGGTCTTGGTTAGTTGGAAGGGCTTTGGGTTCAATCATGGCTTCATCAATGATGGGAGGCTCAATCATGGATTAAGGCATATTACTAATGGATGATTCTTCTATGCACTTTGCCTTAAACTTTTGATAACATTTGAAAAAGAATTCCTCATGAGGCTTAATAGGTTCCATAGGTTTGGGCCAAAATAAATCCATTGAGAAATTCCCATAGGAAGACATGAGATTAAAGCCACTATGATGCACAATAAATATGGCATTTCCAAATGGAAACTTTAAGCATTTATGTACTGTCGATGGTATGGAATCCATGGAGCATAGCCATGGATAACAAAGATTCACACGAAATTGGTCTGATGATGGGATGATGGAGAATGAGACAATCAATTGTTTCGATCCAAGTTTTAAAGGAAGAGAGATTGAACCTATCGTAGGGTAAGCAAAACCATTATGTGCTTTGATCCATGCTTTTAGTTGTTCATAACAATCTTCATAAATTTTATATGCACAAATAATATTTCCTTAGTGATCACATTCTCTACACACATAGGATCAATTAATATACCATTAGTAGGCTTGTCTTTGACTCTATCAAAAATGTAAAGAGGACCATCAGGTGCATGTCTAATTATGTCATTTTGTGAGAAACCAATGTCAAGGGGCATTTTGGTTTGGACCTTACGAGGTTTCAATTCAATCAAGTCAACCATAAATTGTAAATCTTCTTCATTATCACTCATATTGTCATTGTTTACATCTTGAAGTTTGTTAGCATTCATCACATGATTCCTAGTATCACTAGCTTTCACAAAAAAGATATTATGATTTTGCTAGGGTAGGTAAATATTTACAAATTTTGGTTAGGTGGGGCAACAGACTTATTTCCTTGATCATTAACACCACCAATTCGGATGTGATTAGAATCAATGAGGTCTTGCACAACATGTTTAAGACACATTGTTTTGTATCGTGTCCATTTTGTTGGCAATAATGGTAAAAATAATTTAAGTTAAATTTTGGAGGTAAGGGCTCAGTGCTATCAATCGCTCTAATAGGAAGTAAGGTAACGAAATTCTTTCTTTTAAGTTGCAACATAATGGAGTGAAGGGAATTGAGTAACAGGGTAAACTGTCTACTCCTTTCCCTAAATGGATATAGATTTGTTGTTTTTATGGCAGCGACTTGGGAGTTAACATGTTGACTTGTTTGAGGTGTATTTATTTGTAAAAATTCCTTATTTTGTTTCTTAAAAGGTTGGAAATTGTTATGGGGCACGGGTTTAGAATTCTTAGGATAGAACTAGAAGAACTTTTTGTTTCACGATGACTAACTGAATTTTGATAGTCACGAAGGGTTGTGCATAAGTGTGTAAAGGAGGGAAATTTCATCATCCTAAGTTTCTCTTGAATTTTGTTTTGCAAATTTTTGATGAAAATTATTTGAAGATCAACATTGAGAATTTTAAAGTTGATTTGTGAATAAAGCAATTGATAATGGGCAATAAAGTCTGACCTTTTCATCATCCTTTTGTTTACATTGCATTAAATCAGTTAAGGTCATCTTGGGACCCGTGTACACTTGGAAATGGTTAAGAAAGGCATCAACAAGTTCATTGTATGAACGAATTGAATTATTTGATAAAGAAAAAAACCACTCCAAGGCAGTAACTTTCAAGGATCTAGGGAAAAGTTTAACCAAGAGCTTGTCCTCAAAAATGAAGTTGAAATGTTGAAAAATAGGTGGGATTAAATATGTGGACTGAAATATGATATGAGGGACCTATTTTCCTTTATTTCATTAGGAAATGAGATCCTCACAATGAATTTATTATCAACCCTTAGGCGAATCAACCCAACGTGAGAATATTTAGATTTCCTTATGACTGAAGGATGGGGGTCAAAGTCAAACAATACTTTGGGTAGAAAAACTAAAACTAGCAAATCAACACCAAAATGCAATCTAACACTTGAAACTTGAAGATTAAGCTCAATATTTGTAGAACCAGAAGCAAAATGAATATATGGGAATGGAATAAACATGTGTACCAATCACCAAAACTACTTTCTGGAAGTTGATCTGAGACTCATTTTCCCATGGGCGAATTAGTGTAGGAGCACCTGTTTGATTTCTTGCCTCCATGAGGCCATTTGTAAATAGTTTATCTATTTTGTATAATGGGTCTTATAATAAGGTTTATCAAACCATTTTATAGGTGTTTGAGTTTTAGGAAGTCATATTTTAAGTCATTTGTAAAATAATGTTTAAAGTTGTTCCATATTATAAAAAATTGTAAAAGTTGCTCAAGAAAGTTGTCAAGCAACTTGTCAAAAAGTGTCATTAAGGTGTTTTGTCAACAAACTAATCAATAGGTAGTTCAAAATAGTTGGTTTTGATTGAAAATGTATAAAAACACTCTCCAAAACTCGAATTGGGGGTTGGAGACATTATTTTTGAAGTTTGATGAATGGCAACCTCAAATTTTGTGTGCATTTTCTGATTTTTACATTGTTTCCAGGTAAAAGTTGTGCATTGTACGGCCTGGTATGGACTCAAATAATTGAGTATCATATATGGATGGAAAGATATCTATTTCTAGTTTCCAATGTTTTTTGTCTCATTGAATTTTATTGAGTTTCTCAGAGATATGACTATTTTGGTGAGACTACCCTATTCTAACGATATTGTGCAAAATTTACAGTCTGAAAAACATGATGGTCTAAACCCTACCTAGGGTTTGCAGTTTTGGGAAAAATGCAATAACTATCTTTTCCACCATTGGATCTTCATAAAAACTAGAGGAAATGTCTATAATTATGTTGTCTTCAATCTCACTGGACCGATTGGCTTTATTATTTGTTGTTTGAAAGTTATTAATGATTGTTCGTTGCATTAAATTGTGGGTTGCCATGCAGGGATAACTTTAAGAAACCCCCCCCCCTCAGCAAAGGTGTAAAATCTTGGAAAATATTTCCATTTATTTGAATAAAATATTAATTTTCCTAGAGAATCTATGCACATTATTAAAAAAAAAGTAAAATCTTGGTGAATCTTAATGAATAATTGGTAAAAATAATAATCATAGTGGCGAATCCTAGCAAATAATCACTAAAAAGATTAATTACAATGGTGAATCTCTCCTTTTAAAATTTGCTAATGATTGTTGATTTACAATAGCAATGTAAAATCAACAAATGAAATTGTGCCACATGTTGACACATCACTCGTCCATCATCTTTGACTATCACACCAAAATGTTGGTTGTTCCTTGTGGTCTCCACCAAGACACGCGTACACCACTTGTACAATTCCGAAGAATCAAGATGGGAATCTACAATATTCGGAACAAGTCTCTCGAAAAAGACTTAAATATTTAACTCCCAACCTCCAAGTGGTCCCCACATCTGTCGACATCCAAGTCACTGTCGTACGCGGTCATCACTATCCACACAGACTAGTCCCACCATCCATCGACTTGTTTCCCAATCAGAGAAACCAAAAACTCACAACCTCCAGTCGGAGGTTAGGAAACTCCAAGACGTTGCGAAAACAAAGAAGATCGACCAATCGGGAAGTTAAAAAACTTTTGAACACTGCGACAAGGTTCCAAGGTTAGAGAAGTCAGCGATCCCTCAACCAACACACTATTGCCCGGTTTCAAACTTCCAGAACCCCACGACATAGGTTAAAAGGTTTAAGTTTTGGGTGACAGGCCGACAATAAAGACCATTGATTAGCTTTTTAATTGAATGGTTGCAGATTGATTCTACGACCTAATACGCACATGCCTTTTAAAAGGCTTGTTGAGGCCCAAAATTTGTTTTGGGCCACACGATTAGGTTTAATCGTGTGGACCAAAAAAAAATTATGGGCCTTAACAAGCCTTTTAAAAGGAACATGTGTATTAGGGCATGGAATCAACCTGTATCCATCTAATTAAAAAGATCATTGATGATTCGATGACAATAAATAAAAGCCCTATTCAAGGCTAAAGTATCCCTAAAATTAAATGCTAATTTATTATTGTGGTGATACTGCCCCAAAATTAATGGTAGTAATATAATATTACTTGCAAATTTAATTAATATTTGTAATTATAGTATAAACTACTGGTGAATCAGTTCCAATGACGCATCATTTACAAAGGTGAATTAATTGAGACAAAATTATTTTTTTGTAAAAACTTGGCGATTCAACATCCTTTTTAGCTTGTACTATTAGCCATTTATGGAAGTCCCGATTTTAATTATTAGCCAATTGGCGAAGATTCGCCACTAAAGTTTTCCCTGCTGCCATGGTTATGTTTCCAATGTGGACTAGAATGCACTTAATCATTGTTTGAGATGAATCAGTTTATGAAAGTTGTCATTGTTGATGATTTCTCAGTTGTGTTATTGCAAAGTAATCCAAGAATGCCTAAGAGCAATAATTTTTTATCATTTCTTTGAATGATTGGTTGAGTTGAATTGTGATCCTCATAGCTCTACATCAAATTGGTATCAGAGCTTAGAAAGGTCTGGGTTGAGAGAGAGTTGGTTTTGTGGTTTTTTGGTTGTGTGCAGGTTGAGAAGATAACCTAGTTACTACCAAGACAAGGCAGAGAAAGTTGAGAGAAATTGAAGTAAGAAGAAGATGTTTGCAAGTAGAGGAGGAAAGAAAGAGACAAGAGATGATTGACAAAAAGATAGCCGAGTTAGAGCAAGAGATGAGGAAAAGGGAAGCAAAGTTCAATGATTTTTATGCAGAGTCCATGATGAAGATGGAAAGTGGATCAAAAAAGCAATAAGTTGGCACTTGACCATGAAAAAGAAAGTTGAATGGCCCATATAAAATATTATTCAAAGAAGGAAAAAAAAGAAAGGATAGCAGCACAAGAGGTAGAGGTAAACTTTGTTGAGCAAAGTGATATTCCAATTGTGTTTGAAGATGAACAAACTTTTTTTTTCGTTGATGAACATATTGGTGTTGAGATTAATGATACGGTTGTTGGTAATCAAGTAGTTGATGCAATTGTTTATGAATAAGTATACAGGGTTGTTGAGGTTGTTGATCATGTTGGTATTGATCCTCAAGATGTTGTTGATAATAAGGTTGATAATGACAATGTTGCATATTTGTTTTCTAATGAGATATATATGCAGATTTTCAAGGATATGATGTAGGTTATATATGGTACTCTAATGATGAGAATGAAGATATAGATGATGCTACTAATGTTTATACACAAGAAATGGAGTTTTGGATCCTAGAAGTTCAGAATATGATGGAGAAGAGATGGTATAAGAGGAAGAGGAAGAAAGGACCAAAGAAGGTTGAAAAGAAAAGAAAAAGTGCCAAGGAACTGGAAGATCAGGAAGAAGACAATTCAAAGGGGCTTGAATTCTTTTCCCCCCGAGAGTTTGGTGCAGGAGCACTTGTTTGATTTTTTGCCTCCATGAGGCCATTTGTAAATAGTTTCTCTATTTTGTGTATTGGGTCTTATAATAAGGTTTATCAAACCATTTTAGAGGTGTTTAAGTCTTAGGAAGACATATTTTAAGTCATTTGTCAAATAATATTTAAAGTTGCTCCATATTATAAAAATTTGTAAAAGTTGCTCAAGAAAATTGTTAAGCAACTTGTCAAAAAGTGTCATTAAGGTGTTTTGTCAACAGACTAATCAAAAGGTGGTTCAAAATAGTTGGTTTTGATTGGAAATGTATAAAATCACCCTCCAAAACTCGAATTGGGGGTTGACGACATTATTTTTGAAGTTTGATGAATGGCAACCTCAAATTTTGTGTGCATTTTTTTATTTTTACATTGTTTCCAGGATGAAGTTGTGCATTGTATTGCCTCGTATGGACTCAAATAATTGAGTATCATAAATGGATGGAAAGATATTTGTTTCTAGTTTTCAAATTTTTTTGTCTCATTGAATTTTATTGAGTTTTTTGGGAGATATGACTATTTTGATGAGACTGCCCTATTCTAACAATATTGTGCAGAATTTGCAGTCTAAAAAGCATGATGGCCTGAACCCTACCTAGGGTTTGCAGTTTTGGGAAAAAAGAAATAAATTTCTTTTCCACTGTTGGATCTTCATAAAAATTGGAGGAAATGTCTATAATTATGTTTTCTTCAATCTCACTAGAGCGATTGGCTCTATTATTTTTTGTTTGAAAGTTATTAATGACTGCTCATTGCATTAAATTGTGGGTTATCATGGCTATGTTTCCAATGTGGACTAGAATGCACTTAATCATTGTTTGAGATGAATCAGTTTATGAAATTTGTCATTGTTGATGATTTCTGAGTTGTGTTGTTGCAAAGAATCCAAGAATTCCTAAGAGCAAGAATTTTTTATCATTTCTTTGAATGATTGGTTGAGTTGAATTGTGATCCTCCTAGCTTCGCATCACGAATGGTTCCAAGTATAGGGATTTCAACAATCTTTCAGGAGCCTCTAATATAGGTTTGTAGCTTCTGATTTGTCTAGGTTTTATTGTGAAAATTTCAAAAATCCAATCTGTAGGTTAGATTCTATGATTTGATGATAACTTTGACAACTTTTTGCAACTTTGTAAATCTTGTTCTTCAAAAGGTCTTCAAGTATTCTTCAACCTAAATCTGCAATCACACATACAACAGAGAAAAATGTTTTTTCGGGTGAATAGGGGTTTTCCTTGGTCAAACCCCATTTTGGTAATCAAACCTTGAAATCAAATAATGAAATGAAAAAGGGAATGAAGAATGAACAAAGCAATGTTACCACTCAACAAATCCTTGTATGAAACCATGATAATGGAAATCTTAGGAGGTCTGCAACTTGCATGAAATGGCTGAATTAGATGTGGATCTTGAGACTTGAATCTTGCTTGAAATGATACTTTGAATGCTTGACTTGATCTTGAAACCTACATCGCAATGTTAGCTCCAAAAACATGCATGATGCAAGAAGACTTTGACATGATGAATATGTCTTAAATGCTGCAATAAATCTCTAATATATTAGCTCTTGAATTCCCTTGATCATCAACTTTAGCTCTTGTGAAGTCATATAAAAAATTTGGGTGAAATCGCTCTTTAAAATCTAGGGAAAACTTAGTGAAATAACCTTGTATTTATAGGTATGTATCATTAATTTCCAAAAATTCAAATATCACAAGTAAACATTGAATTATGAATTTGAAAACATTAAAATACTGCCAAAAATAATTTAAATTTAGGTCCAAAGATCTAGAGAGGACCCATTCGCCCATGGATGAATGGGTCCTAGGTCCCTATACCTAGAATACACATTTCTCAATGTAAAGTATTATGTTTAGGAATTAATTATTGTCGGGTTTCCCTTTCATAAAATGTAATTAATTAGGCTTGTAAATGAATTAAAGGGATAATTAAGGCAGAATTAAGTTCAATTTATTAAGAGAGCCCAAATAAGTGTGTAAATATAAAGAGGTACATTTAACAACACTAAATTAAGGCATTATTAAGTCCAATTTTTAAATAAGAGGACCTAAACAAGTGTGAAAATGTAAAGGGTTGCATTTTTCTACACTACATAAGGATGTGTATGCCAAGACATGGTTACTAGGGTCTCCTTTTCCACCATATTTCTCAAATCTAGGAATCGCTATGCCTTGTGGTATTTTTCTTTCAATATCTTCAAGGATAAAGGGTTTATTTTGAAACATTGTGATGGTTGGACATTTTGAATTTGGTTCAATGTGACATTGGTTCAATGTGACAATTTGTTGTTGGAGGGATGAAATATTTT
>VDFB02252616.1:213643938-213774475 GCA_007258455.2 Sequoia sempervirens | reverse complement strand
ATGAAGGTGATGGTGTGCATCTCGGTACTTTAGAGCATGTAGAGCGTGATCAACATGTTTAGCATGATCAGGCTAGAGAAGATAAGGAACATGATGTGGCCCCATCAGGTAAAGAGGACCACTCTAAAGCTCTTTTAAACATATTTAATAGCAATTGGTGTATTAATTAATGTAACCTTCATTGTTTCCAACTTTAGAGCATATAGGCGTGATCAACGTGTTGAGCATGATCATGCTAGAGAAGATTAGGAGCATGATATGGCCCCATCAGGTAAAGAGGACCACTCTCATGTTCTCTTAAACATATTTAATTTCAATTGGTGTATTAATTAATGTAACCTTTTGTGTTTCAACTGTAGATTAGGATTTAGAGGGTGTTGACATGATCGAACATGGAGTCCTATAATAGAAGTTCAAGAACATGAGTATTGGACCCATCGGTAAAGAGAGAACCACTCTAATGTTCTTTTTAATTAATGAAATACTTGTATGTAATAATAAAACATATCAGTTTAACATTTAGTTGTTATTGCAGCAGACCCCCCTTGCAGCGACGTCCACGTCATGAGCAAATGAATAGGCGTACATTAAGATCACGAGCAGAGGGCAGAACAACTAAAGGGGGGACAAATGATTTAGAAAATGATACTCCACTTCAGATTTTTTTAGCTTTAAAAAAGAAAAGAAAAAGTGATTGTAATCATATCATGACAACCATATTTTTGATAATATGTAAAAACTGAAAGAATGAATATTATATGTTAATGAATGAATGTGAATATTTTAATTAATGAATTTTATATGTTAATGAATGAATGTTATATGTTATTAATGGATGAATGAATTAATGTTATATGTTATTAATGGATGAATGAATGATTAATGTTATATGATTGGGTATGGGGAATTGAGAGTGATGTGAGGGGGAGGACGGGCCAAATGAGCTTCCACCGTCATGTGGTTGGGCTTGTTAAGTAGAGAATATTAAACTATTCTCAAAACAAGGAGAAGCTCAATAAGGTAATGCATTTTTCAATATAAGAAATGCATCGTTTGAAGTATCAAACCAATATGCAAAGATGAAAGAAAGTGATAACTTTTCACTATGGTGGCAGAAAAATGATTCTTTATACCCTGAATCCATGCTTTGCATCATAATTTGAAGTTGTTTCCATTCCAATGTTCTGAGTTTAGTTTGTTTGTATGGCTTTGTATGAATGTCACATTGTGTTGTGTGTGGATTTGGTTTCAAAGCTCCGTTTCTTCTATTTTTAATGGTGACATAACTCTAAAATTTGACTTTTGTGCACAACAGGTTAGTGGAAAAATTGATAGCTCTGAAGGGTTTAGAGGCTCGATTGAGATAGATACATGAATATTTGGATCTTGTTGTTGATGGGAGGCTTCCACTTAACCATGAAATTTTGTACCATCTGCAGGTATGCAAAAGTTTCTCTACTTACATTCATTCTTGATCATAAATGTTGTAAATGATATTAATGCTTCAAACTTAAGATTCGTTTCATCGTTATAATGATCAAAATGTTATACTTTGCTATACATTCAAACATTCTCTTTCCCCCTACCCTTTTCTCTCCCCCCCCTCCTTTTAAGAATTATCTTTGTCATAAAAGATTCACATTTTTGTCTCATTTACACAAATTTATCTAAAGCGCTCAGAGTGAATAAAGATATGTAAAAGATGATGGATTATGTCTAAACAACAACTTTCCATCTTATAGCTAATTAAATCCTTAATATTTGAATATTTTAGAGCTCGAATAATGTGACAACCGATGAATTTGTGCCATTATTTTGACATTTTATTCATTGTCGAAATTTTGAGGAAAAAATAGCAACAAATTTTTTTTCGTCAATTCGTCGATTTTTCGACAAATGTTTGTCGAACGACCGACGAACGTTCGTTGGAAAATGGAGTCAAATTCAGTAGTGATTCTTGGGGCCACTTAATGTTGCATGTAACATTGGCACATAAGTTAAGTTGTAAAAATGTAATTATTTAATATTTGGGAAAATAATAAATAAAGTACCCACTATTAAATAAGAGGACATCATTTGTAATCTCATAGTTTTTCACATAGTTTTGTGTAATATTACTTAGTGGTTTTGTGGGAGCTTTCTTTTATAAAAACAACCACAAAGGTAGTTATTGGAAGATGCAATTTTGCATGATTAGCTCTGGTTAGCATTTGTGAGGGTTTGAAGCATGGCACAAGATGTGTGGTTGCATGCTTGTTCATGGAGACTCAGAAGATGTATTGTAATCTTTATTGTTGAATAATACATGAGAGACAAATACTTTTGGAGGCTAGGTTTTTTTTCCTCTTGAGGGTTTTCCTAGGGTATATCTTGTGTCATATTTTCATGGGTATGTTGTCTATTCTCTTGCATGTGGATTCTGAATACTTAGATGTATAGATTTCTTTATGGGTTATGTGGAAATTGTCTTTAATTGGCTGCAATTTTCCAACAACAACACCATAAATAAGGCACAATTAAGTCCATTTCATTAGAAAAGGCCCTAAACTTAATGTGAATATGAAAAACATATTACAACACTAAATTAAGGCAATATTAGGCTCATTTTATTATTAATTATTACCAAATTAAGTGTGAAAAAGGGATACCTTTTCCGACACTACATTTTCCCCCCACTTTAGTGAGAGGATGACCCCATGTCAAACTCACACTAAAGTAGACATTCAAGACACATATGTATGCAACAATGATAAAGATACACAATCATACAACATCAAAGACCAAGAAGATCAAGTCTAGACTATCCAATGTGATGTGGAACACATGTAAGCTATCGGTTTGCACTCACTCTGAGGTAGCAAAAATTTAGGCTTTCCACTAGGTGAGTCTTCCAATAAAGTGGATTAGTGAGAAAGTCATGCCTCTGTGTTGGCTCTCATTGTACTAACCATACCAAAGCTATCCCTTTGATAACTTCAATAGGGCCCCACAAAACAACAAAAAACATAAAAGGGGTGGCAAATGAGAGAATCATATTAGGATCCCATACCATATCAAAGCTATCCTCCTGACAACTTCAATAAGGAACCACAATGCAAGGCTCCATAGGCAAGCAAGGTGTGTTATGCTAGGTGGCCTTTTATTTTAGGGTTCAAGCTTCACAAGGTTAGAAAGTTGCATTATGCCAAAAACTTATGAACATTATACATAAATAGGTTTTTGTTCAAATGGATCTTGCTTAGTTCATGTAAGGTCTTCTTCTTAGGGATCAATATGCCTAATATCTCTAAGAGAGGACAAGTCAAGAGAAAAAGTTTCATAACTTAGGGAATGTATAGTGTGTCGCATTACCACTAAGAGGAAAGTCATACGCTAAGAAATATCATACTCTTCGAATACATCAAACCCAATGACACCACCAAGAAAAGGATGCATCACAAGAAAAAAGAAAATCACACCATGAAACATGAGAAATGTCAAAAGATATTATCATTGTATGCCCCCACTTTAAAGCAGTTGCTAACACCAATACTGTGAGAAATTGCTTTAAAGTAGCCAATATTCAATCTTAAGACATGAGAGATTCCTCGAAAAATCCTATGGCAAGTCATATGTTTTTGAAATAAATCCACGTCATGAAAAAGGAAGGAGGGGTTGCCCCCAAAAATACATAAGGGATCTATGGACTCAAGGTTAGTATGTCTTTGCTATAATGTTGTTATAGAGCTCGAAAATGTCATCATTCCCCAAATACTCATAGAATTGGGAGAATGACACATAAAGAGAGAAAACAAAGAAAAATAATTTAAGGTCAACATGGAAGAGACTTAAATTTCTAGACATCTTGCGTCATCCCCAAAAGGAAAACACAAGATAAATAAAAAAGATAAAATGTTTACAACATATAGAAGAATGTAGATACATATAGAGGAATGCACAAAAAGAGAGAGAGATACATCAAACAAAACAACATGAGGGATCACATTACACACATGCAATCACATCAAGGAACATGAAAAATAAAATAATGGAAAATACTTGTAAGGTACATTTGAGTCAACCTACAGCAGGTCGTTTGCATCCCAATCTTGATCAATATATATGGAAGGCCAAGTTAAACACTGTTATGATCCTTTTGTTTACATGTCATTAAATCAACTAGGATCATCTTGGGACCCATGTGAATGTGGAAGTGGTTGTAAAAGGAATCAATAAGCTCATTGAATGAACAAATTGAATTATATGGTAAGGAGAGAAACCACTCTAAAGTAGTATCCTTCAAGGATCTAGGGAAGAGTTTAGCTAAGAGTTTTTCTTCAAAAATGAAATCACTACATAGGGTTGTATAAGTGGAAACATGGCTAACAGGATCTCCTTTCCCACCATATTTCTCAAATCTAGGAACTTCTATACCTTGTGGCATTTTTTTTCTCAATAACTGTAGGGATAACAAGTTGGTTTTGATGTATTATGAAGGTTGACCATTATTATTTTGATTTAGGGTGGCGATTTGTTGTTGAAGGGATGACATGTTTTGAAAAAATGTGTTAATAATGGAATCATTGTTGGTATTGTAAGATGGAGGGGAATAAGGTGGATTGGTGTATGTGTGCGGAGGGAAAATTGTAAATTTGTGAGGGAGGATGGTTGAGGAGATATGGTATTTGAATGAAAAAATATAGAAGGATTACTTGTAGAAATACCTAAGGAAGTGTTGACATTGCTAGTAGGTTGAATGGTTGTGGTAGCTTGAGTACTAGTGTATGTAGGAATGGAAATGGGTATTGTAGAAGGAGGAATTGAAGTTCTACCTTAGCCTTGGGTATACCCCAAAGATTGAGTACAACTAGTTATTTTAGGGATGGTATTGTTAACATCATGAAAATTGGTTGTAGGTATGGAAGTCATTGGAAATGAGGTATGCATGTTATGATCCATAAGGGGTTGATTATCAACACTATTAGAAAGAGAGTTAGAAAACCCAAGATCCATAGTGAATAGTGTATCATGGGGTGACATGAGTCTCGAACTACATCTCACAGTAGTATTTCTAATAGGACACTAAGTTGTAAATCTCATACAAGTTTCACCAACTCAATGCCAACCCAAAATGGAAAGTGAGGGTAAGATGTAATGCAATGACCTAGAATGCAATGTGTAAACGCAATTTTTGGATTCTAAACAAGGTAATTTTTTGATTATGCTATGTAAAAGCCTAAAAATGAAGTCTTGTAAATGTAATTTTGAAATTACACAATGCACTAAATTTACCAAATTAAGTTAAATATGATCAAATTAATGAAAAAAAAATTCTACAAACAGTAACAAAAATCTAAAAACAACAAATAGGAATGCAAAACTAAATGTTTTAATACCCAAAAAATAAAAAACATGACGTGATCAAGGACTCATTCACCCTAGGGCGAATGGGTCCTAGATGAGGGTTTTAAAACAATTTTTTAAAAATTTTAAGTGGTTTCCAAATTCTATTTTGTTACAACAAGTTTTAGTTTTTTTTTTATGAAATGCAATGTGAAATGCAAGTGCAAAATGTGACAAAATGATAACCTAGAACACCTAATTTGATATGCAATTTTGTTTAAATTTTCAAATGCAATTTAATATGATGTAAATGATATGCAAGATGACTATTTTTTTTTGTATTTTTTAGATTTAAAGAATGCAAAATATGTAATCCTAAAACCTTAGATGCAATGCAAAGTTGAATGCAAAGTAGACACCCTAAATGAGAACTAATTCAATGCAAAGAGATGCAAATGAATGCAAGAGCTAAATCTAGTATGAAAGAGGAGTCCAAAATTAGAAAATGCAATGATCAAAAGGTCAGGTTCACCAAAGTGAAATGAAAAGAAATTGTGTGTACCAAAATGGAGACTATGATTCAAAATGTGTGCTATAGAAGAAAAAATTGAAATCTAACATAACTAACTATACAAATTTAGATCTAGAAAGGGTCAGATGTTGTGTACCTATCACCAAATATGCTTTTTTAGACCTCATTGAGGACTCATTCTCCCTATTGTGAATGGGTCCTAGTTAGGGCTCCTGAAAATATTTTTCTAGGTTATGTTCTTCTTAGTTTGCACTACCAGATTCCAATTGTTCACTATTAGAAAGATGGAAATAAACCCTGAAGATCAGTTTCCATGATTTGACAACTTTTCTTGCAACTTTGAAAACTTTGCTAATTTCTTCAATTTTACTCTGCAATAGATCTTTAACCTAAAATTTTCAATCACACATCAAAGAGAAATGTTATTTATTAAGGAATATGGGTTTGCCTTGGTCAAACCTCATTTTGTTAATTAAACCTTGAAATTAATAAAAGCATGAAAGGAATGATGAATGCACAAATGCAATGTTACAACTCACCAATCCCTATTTGAACCTTGGATAAATCTGTAATCTAGTATGAAGTGGCCCCCATGAATGTAGATCTTGATCATGAACTTTGATGTGAAATAATACCTTTGATATGCTTGAATTGATCTTGAACACTACATCAACATATTAGCTCAAACAACATGCATGATGCAATACATCTTTGACATGACAATGAAATCTTGATTGTTTCAATAATCTTTTACAAACCTACTCTTGAATGCCTTAGGAATTCGCTTGAATGCTCTTATGATAACTTCAATCTTCTAGGTATCTTAGGATGAAACATAGTGAAATGACTTCTTATTTATACATAACTTGAGATTAATTCCCAAAATTTAAAAATCACAAACCAACATTGAATTATTGATTTAAAATCATTAAAATACCACCAAAAACATATCCAAAAGAGGGGTCCTAGGTCTAAGTGAGGACCCATTTTCCATAGGGTGAATGATTCCTAGGCCACTTACCTAGGACACACATCAGAAAAGGTGAAATATCATGTAAAAATAGTGTCCTAGGACTAAGTGAGGATCTATTCACCTTATGGCGAGTGGGCGAATGGGTCCTAAGTCACTTACCTAGGACACACATCGGACAAGGTGAAATATCATGTAAAAATAAGGTCCTAGGACTAAGTGAGGACCCATTCACCCTATGGAAAATGGGTCGGTGAATGGGTCCTAGGTCACCTACCTAGGACACACATCTTCCAAAGTTAAGTGTTGTGTAATTGAATTTATGAATGTTAGGTTTTATCTCTTGGAGTTTGCATTTAATTAGGCTTAGATTTAAATTAAAGGGGCCAATTAAGGAAAATTAACCTTAATCAATTAATAAAGCCCTAGATTAGTGTGAAAGTGTAAAGGTACACCTTACAACACCCTAAATAAGGGACAATTAAGTGCATTTTATTAAAAAGGGCCCTAAAATTAATGTGAATATGAAAAACACATTACACCACTAAATTAAGGAAAAATTAGGCTCATTTTATTATTAATTATTCCCAAATTAAGTGGGAAAAAGGGATAGTTTTTTTGGCACTACAACTGTGATAAGATTTTGTGATCTATGATTGAGTTTCTATGTTGTAGTTGGTTCAATTGTATCTAGGAAGTGTTGAAGATTATGAAGATGTGTCTCTGTTGCTTGGTTTCAAAGTGTTTTTGAGAAAATTTGATTAAAAGAGGAAATAGTGAGTTCCAACATTGTTCTAGGTTGTAGAGTAGTGTTCTGGTGTTGCTCCACATTTCTTCTAGGTTGAAGACCTACCTATGTGTTTCAAATATATTGTTCAAAGGTGTTCAAAGGTGTTGTATTCAATAGTTGGTGTACTGGATTGCTATGCAAAAGAAGTTGTGTTCACTAGTGTGTGAACTATGTATTACAGAGGTGTCTGGGAGAAATGTTTATGCTCTTTGTTTATCCACAAAATTGTTTCAAGTGTTACAGATTTGAAGGTGTGTCGATTGTGTTGGTATCTTAATTCAGTCGAGGTGGTTTGAGGTTTGGTTCTTTGGAAGATGGTTTCTTGAGCTACAATATATGGTAGAGATATTTGAGTGTACTAGGTGTGTACATTCTTTAGGTGAAAGTTTTTGTGAAGGAGTTTTTTGGATTTTATGGTGTTTATGGAATATTATAGAGTGTGTTTAGGTGACATTTATTATCTGTGAGCTATGGATAGATCAAAGGAAGTGTGTAATTAAAATATTAATGGTGTTTACACGAGTAACAATTGACCTTAGTGTGTACACTACTTGCGAAGGTGCTTTGTTGTTTGTGGAAGCATGCTGTGGAATGTAAGGATGGATTTGGGTTCTAGCTAAAGATTTTTGTGGTCCTCCTTCATTCCTTTCCACTGGAGGAATTTTTTTGGTGCCGAACTAATTTGAATTTGCACGTTTGAGGTATATATATGACCTTGGAGAAAATTTCAAGGTTGAAGACGGTAGAAATATGAGTTGAGTTGTTGATCATGGATTGTGTGGTAGAAGAGATAGACAAGTATGATGGGAATTGAAAAGTTATAGAGTGAAAATTTGAGAAGCATAGTGCGAGCTTTCATGTGTTAGATTATTGAATGCAACAAGCAGAAGGTGTCTACAATTCTTCAATCAGGATGTGAAGGTGTTGGTGACATTTTAGTGGATTCTCTATTGCTTTAAGATTATTTACCTTCTTTTCTATTGTGATAGTGAGCCTTTAGCAGTGAGACTTTCTTTTTCTGGGAAGTGATCCCGTGTAATTAGTGTTGTTATTACTTATAATGTGAGCTAATCCTCATAGTGGTTTTTCCCATCTTGGGTTTTCCATGTAAATAATATGGTGTTCTCTTGTGTATGGTGTTGTTGTGTTTCAGTTTCAGTTATTTTCTTTCCATGATAAATCATCATAATAGATTAAGGGTTTATTGAATGAATGTAAAACTAAATTTGTATAAGGGTACCACTAATTCACCCCCCTCTCATTTGTCATGTGCATTCAATAGTATGAGTTTCTACAGGGAAGTTTTGGTCTCTGCAAGTTGGTGAAAGTTTCTTCTTGAAGAAGTTTCCTTGGGGACTAATTGGGAGAATGCTCTACATTTCTTCACTATTGAAGATATGATCTTGTGGTTTGGGATTCTGTGTTTGTGCTCTATGGATGTTGCACTCCTATTTTTTTCAGGTCACCTGTGTTACTGAGGAGGTTTTTGGTGTTTATAATGTATTGGAAATTTTGTTGGTTATCTAGAAAATACTTCAAATTCCTTGATATTTTTATTTTTTCTCCTATGGCTTAGTGAGCATGCTCTCAATGCTTATGCAATATATCTTAGTTTAGTTTTTATGTGTTGGTGATTACTGCAAGTTAGGATTTTAGTGTTCAATCTCATGGTTGTGTATTATGTGCTTTTGGAATGAAATGTTCTAGATTTTTTTGGTTTGTGGTGGCTATTTGTGGCATGCTAGTGTGAAATAAGTATCTTGAAGTATTGTTGGATATTCATGGAACATATCTTTGAGGTCTGTATGTCAGTGGTTGATCTCTTTTGGTGCCACATATTGCGTTGAGTTGGTTTTCTAGGTAATTTGTGGATGACTGACTGATAGGGTTTGTTCTTTCTTGTGCTATGTACCTAGATGTTTGCACCAACATATGAAGTTGTGTTAACATGTATTTGGGTGTTGACCTATTTGATTGAGAACCGCATTACGAAAATTTAGTTGCAAGTGTGTTTTTGGGCTGACTGGTAATGGGCTACATGTTTCATCTACACATTTCCTTGTTGTCAACTTGGGTTGGTGTGTTCCAACATGTGTGTTATTTGGGATAACATTGGAAGATGTAATAAGATTATTTTTGGTACTCTCTATCTTTTGGATAGGCCCGCATTATGTTTTTGTGGCCAACTTGTTGGAATTATTATTTATCTTCTATTATGGCTAGCCTAATTAGTGTTTTGCGATCTTGTGGAGGATATAAATGAAAGAAAAAATTAGTTACAAGATGAGAGTGTGTGCGGTGGTGTGCGAGTATGGATTGGTGAAGTGAGTTGAGAAAAAGAAGAATCAGATGAGCATTAACGCCTTAGTCAACATAGTGTATTGTTGGAAAATGTAATTTCTAAATCTTCATGTATCCTACTATCAGATAGTGTGTCTCTTCACTAGGTCCTTTTAATTTGTATCTTTCCCTTAGGTTGTGTGCCTCAGTACTGCAAGCCCTTTGTATCTTTCCCTAAGGTTGTGCACCTTAGCCTACAAGTCTTTCTGGGAGTAGTGTACTTCCTTAGGTAGCGAGCCTTAAACAAAATTGTAATTTTGTAAGTAATAAGCTTCCTATATTGATATATTTCTCTCTGTGGTTTTTCCCTCCTTGGGGTTTCCACGTAAATTTGGTCTTATCTTGTGCATGTGTGTTCTTTTCTTTATCTTTCATTGTTGTTGATTTGTTTAAGTGTTGTTGATCTGTTCATAAGTTTCCAATCTTTTTAAAAGTTTGAATTTACATATTATTAAAGGGTTTAAGTTTTGAAGATATTGATTCACCCACCTCTTAGTATCCAAGTGTGTTGAAAAACATTCACATCCTCTCTTTTTTGTAATGCATCTAGTTGTGGGAGTTAAGAGAATGACTTAAGGGGATGCAAGAGGATGGATTTAGGGTAGCTAAGTGGTTGGATTAAGACTAACATAAGAGGATGGATTAAGGGGAGATAAGAAAATGAATTAAGGGGACCTAAGAGAATGACTTAAGGGGATACAAGAGGATGGATTTAGGGTAGCTAAGGGGATGAATTAAGGGGTCCTAAGAGGATGGATTAAGGGGAGTTAAGAGAATGAATTATAGGTATGGAAGAAGATGGATTTATGGCAGGTAAGATGATGACTTAAGGGGACCTAAGAGGATGTCTTAAGGGGACATACAAGATCATTGACTCAAATTATGTGTGGTGCACGAAAATTAGTTCTATAAATAGGGGATGGCTTAAAACGGTTCATAATCTAGGATGAATTAAGGGGGCCTAAGAGGATATAAATTAAGGGGATATGGAATCAATTCTAAACTTTCTATAAGATGACAATGAATTAATTATTTTTATATTTTGACTATCAATTTGTAGTGTAGGAAAATGTACACCTTTACATTTTCACACTATGTTTCGGTCAATTAATTGGGCTTAATTAAGCCTCTAATTGGATCAATTATGCATTTAAAAGCCTAATTAATCCCATTTTCCTAAAGGGGAACTTGTATTAAAAAATTGCAAACATTAATTAAATTGCCTTGGAATTAGTGTGTCCTAGGTTTGGGGCCTAGGACCCATTCACCCAAGGGAAAATGGGTCCCCCTTAAGTTTAGGACCCTAATTTTTAATATTTTTTTAGCAGCATTTTCATGATTCAAATTCAAATTGCAATTTTTGGCCTTTGATGTTTAATTTTTAGGAAATTTAAAAAATTCCCTATAAATACAAGGTCTTTTTATCAAATTCAGATTATAGTAAATCTATAACTTTTTGAGAGACTTCACAAGAGCTAAGATTATTTACAAAGGTGTTCAAGAGAATATTTTCAATCATTTGTTGCAAGATTCAAGATCTCAAACATAATGTCAAAGCTATCTTCATTCATGCATGTTTTTGGAGCTAACATTGTAATGTAGGTCTCAAGCATTCAAGTCAAGCTTCAACCATCAAGATCAATATCCAATCAAGAAACATCATGCAAGATCAAGACCTTGGAGAGATGTTTTAGACTTCAATCCTCTAAGGATATCCATTCAAGGGTTTGATTTGTAGGTGAATAAGGATTAAAGATTGATCAAAAGTGCAAAATTGCAAAGTTGTCAAAGTTGTCAAGCCACAAAAACTCAATTGCAAAATTTAATTTTGAATTTATGATTGTGAAGTTTGAAGGAATCAAGAGTATAGATCCAAGAGTAGAGGACTATGAAAACAAATTTTGGATCCCTATAGCAAGATCTATATTCCCTAGGGTGAATTTGTCCCAAGAGGACACTGAGTAGAAGCTTTTGGTGACAGGTGCATAAATTCATAACCTTGTCAAATCTACTAGAAGTTTGTTGATTTTGATAGTTTAAGGTTTTAAATTGATGATTCACATTTTACATTGTATAATTGTATTCACTTGGTATTTTTCGTTTATCCCCCAAAAGTGCATTTTAGGCTGATTTACCCCATCCTAAGTCATAAGGAAAACAACAAGATCTCCATCAAGGTTGACTCAACCAAGGGTTGAAATTCAATCTTTCCCTATGTGATCTCTTTTTCCTAATGAACTAGGGAAGATGGGTGTATTACCCCCATTCAAAACCTACACCACCTATTCCCCTATGTTTCATTTTGGTGAACCTAACATTATACATCTTAGTTTCTAAAATTGGAGTCCATTTAAACCATAGATCTATGATTTGCAATATTTTTCATTGTATTGCATTAGTTTTCATTTCATATAATGGTTTAAATTTGAATTTTTCACTCTTTAAAATCTTAAAAATTCAAAAATTGCATGCATATTACATTGATTTTGCATAGTACAGTTTGCATATTAGTGTACTTTCAATCATTTTTACATTCATAAATTTGATCAAAATTTCATTTCAAAAAGTTTCATATTGTTCATCATTTTTCGTTCATTTCATTTGCATTGGGACACCAAAATTTAGAAAATTCTGTCACTGAAATGACAGTTTACAACCTGAAGCTGGAAATTCAAATATTAAGCAAGAAATTCAAACTTTGATTTTTCAGAACCTTGACCTAGGACCCATTCACCCTAGGGAAAATAGGTCCATGTATAGGTGATTTTCTAAATTTTTGGGCATTATTTTTTCTTTGTTTGATCCATTTAGTTCTATTGTTAAATTTGGGTTTCAATTTCAGAAATCAAAATTTTATAATTGTTTGCATTAAGTTCAATTGGTCAAATTGAGTGCATTGTGTGAAAATAAAATTGGCATTAAAAGACATCATTTTTAGGTCTTTGCATAGCCTAATCATAAATTATCTTAAATTTTAAATCTGAATTCCTATCTCTTTTTACATACTTGCATTGCACTTCCTATTTTTTGGTGTTTGTTGCATTTGTCTAGTGCCTATTCTCCATTTTGGGTGCATCTTTGGTTTGGTGAAACTTGTATGAGCTTCAAAAAATGGTGTATTATTACCAATACTATAGTGAGACATAGTTTGAGAGTCATGTCATCCCGTGCTACTACATCCATTGTGGATCTTCAATTTTCTAACTTTTTCACTCATAGTGTTGATACTAGTCAATCCACTATGGACCATAGCTTTGATACCTCATTTCCCATGACCACCTTGCCAACAAACAATGTGATTGATGTTGAAACAATGGTTTCTAATCTCCCTCAAGAAGAGGTAAAACAATTGGATGAAGATTTAGAGAAATTGCAATACTTTGTGAGTTCTGAATACATTGTTGGATTCCTATCATAGATAACATGAGGAAAATGCTTTATAATGAACAAGGAATAGAGATTGTGTGTAGCCTAGCTCACATTATTGATAAACATGTTTCTATAATAGCTAGTGGTGCTTAAACTTTGGGGAACACTGAATGTCAAGGTGGAAATCCAATTCCTCCTTCTATGACTATGACTTCTATTCGTACATACACTAATCCAACTATTACAACAACAAAACAACCCACTAGCAATGTCAATACCACCTTAGGTATTTCCACTGGGAATCCCTTTAGCTTTGTGCATTCAAATCTTATGTCTACTAATACATCTCCCCTCACAAAATTATAATTCACTTGTCCTCCCAACACATATACACCTCCACCATATTCACCTCCATCCCATAACACAACCAATGATTCTATCCTCAACCAACTTTTGCAAAATATTTCATCCCTCCAACAACAAATTGTCACATTGAACCAATGTCACATTGAACCAAATTCAAAATGTCCAACCATCACAATGTTTCAAAATAAACCCTTTATCCTTGAAGATATTGAAAGAAAAATACCACAAGGCATAGCGATTCCTAGATTTGAGAAATATGGTGGAAAAGGAGACCCTAGTAACCATGTCTTGGCATACACATCCTTATGTAGTGTAGAAAAATGCAACCCTTTACATTTTCACACTTGTTTAGGTCCTCTTATTTAAAAATTGGACTTAATAATGCCTTAATTTAGTGTTGTTAAATGTACCTCTTTATATTTACACACTTATTTGGGCTCTCTTAATAAATTGAACTTAATTCTGCCTTAATTATCCCTTTAATTCATTTACAAGCCTAATTAATTACATTTTATGAAAGGGAAACCCGACAATAATTAATTCCTAAACATAATACTTTACATTGAGAAATGTGTATTCTAGGTATAGGGACCTAGGACCCATTCATCCATGGGCGAATGGGTCCTCTCTAGATCTTTGGACCTAAATTTAAATTATTTTTGGCAGTATTTTAATGTTTTCAAATTCATAATTCAATGTTTACTTGTGATATTTGAATTTTTGGAAATTAATGATACATACCTATAAATACAAGGTTATTTCACTAAGTTTTCCCTAGATTTTAAAGAGCGATTTCACCCAAATTTTTTATATGACTTCACAAGAGCTAAAGTTGATGATCAAGGGAATTCAAGAGCTAATATATTAGAGATTTATTGCAGCATTTAAGACATATTCATCATGTCAAAGTCTTCTTGCATCATGCATGTTTTTGGAGCTAACATTGCGATGTAGGTTTCAAGATCAAGTCAAGCATTCAAAGTATCATTTCAAGCAAGATTCAAGTCTCAAGATCCACATCTAATTCAGCCATTTCATGCAAGTTGCAGACCTCCTAAGATTTCCATTATCATGGTTTCATACAAGGATTTGTTGAGTGGTAACATTGCTTTGTTCATTCTTCATTCCCTTTTTCATTTCATTATTTGATTTCAAGGTTTGATTACCAAAATGGGGTTTGACCAAGGAAAACCCCTATTCACCCGAAAAAACATTTTTCTCTGTTGTATGTGTGATTGCAGATTTAGGTTGAAGAATACTTGAAGACCTTTTGAAGAACAAGATTTACAAAGTTGCAAAAAGTTGTCAAAGTTATCATCAAATCATAGAATCTAACCTACAGATTGGATTTTTGAAATTTTCACAATAAAACCTAGACAAATCAGAAGCTACAAACCTATATTAGAGGCTCCTGAAAGATTGTTGAAATCCCTATACTTGGAACCATTCGTGATGCGAAGCTAGGAGGATCACAATTCAACTCAACCAATCATTCAAAGAAATGATAAAAAATTCTTGCTCTTAGGAATTCTTGGATTCTTTGCAACAACACAACTCAGAAATCATCAACAATGACAAATTTCATAAACTGATTCATCTCAAACAATGATTAAGTGCATTCTAGTCCACATTGGAAACATAGGCATGATAACCCACAATTTAATGCAATGAGCAGTCATTAATAACTTTCAAACAAAAAATAATAGAGCCAATCGCTCTAGTGAGATTGAAGACAACATAATTATAGACATTTCCTCCAATTTTTATGAAGATCCAATGGTGGAAAAGAAAGTTATTGATTTTTTCCCAAAACTGCAAACCCTAGGTAGGGTTCAGGCCATCATGCTTTTTAGACTGCAAATTCTGCACAATATTGTTAGAATAGGGCAGTCTCACCAAAATAGTCATATCTCCCACAAAACTCAATAAAATTCAATGAGACAAAAAATTTTGAAAACTAGAAACAAATATCTTTCCATCCATATATGATACTCAATTATTTGAGTCCATACGAGGCCATACAATGCACAACTTCATCCTGGAAACAATGTAAAAATCAGAAAATGCACACAAAATTTGAGGTTGCCATTCATCAAACTTCAAAAATAATGTCTTCAACCCCCAATTCGAGTTTTGGAGGGTGCTTTTATACATTTCCAATCAAAACCAACTATTTTGAACTACCTTTTGATTAGTCTGTTGACAAAACACCTTAATGACACTTTTTGACAAGTTGCTTGACAATTTTCTTGAGCAACTTTTACAATTTTTTATAATATGGAGTAACTTTAAACATTATTTGACAAATGACTTAAAATATGTCTTCCTAAGACTTAAACACCTCTAAAATGGTTTGATAAACCTTATTATAAGACCCAATACACAAAATAGAGAAACTATTTACAAATGGCCTCATGGAGGCAAAAAATCAAACAAGTGCTCCTGCACCAAACTCTCGGGGGGAAAAGAATTCAAGCCCCTTTGAATTGTCTTCTTCCTGATCTTCCAGTTCCTTGGCACTTTTTCTTTTCTTTTCAACCTTCTTTGGTCCTTTCTTCCTCTTCCTCTTATACCATCTCTTCTCCATCATATTCTGAACTTCTAGGATCCAAAACTCCATTTCTTGTGTATAAACATTAGTAGCATCATCTATATCTTCATTCTCATCATTAGAGTACCATATATAACCTACATCATATCCTTGAAAATCTGCATATATATCTCATTAGAAAACAAATATGCAACATTGTCATTATCAACCTTATTATCAACAACATCTTGAGGATCAATACCAACATGATCAACAACCTCAACAACCCTGTATACTTATTCATAAACAATTGCATCAACTACTTGATTACCAACAACCGTATCATTAATCTCAACACCAATATGTTCATCAACGAAAAAAAAAGTTTGTTCATCTTCAAACACAATTGGAATATCACTTTGCTCAACAAAGTTTACCTCTACCTCTTGTGCTGCTATCCTTTCTTTTTTTTCCTTCTTTGAATAATATTTTATATGGGCCATTCAACTTTCTTTTTCATGGTCAAGTGCCAACTTATTGCTTTTTTGATCCACTTTCCATCTTCATCATGGACTCTGCATAAAAATCATTGAACTTTGCTTCCCTTTTCCTCATCTCTTGCTCTAACTCGGCTATCTTTTTGTCAATCATCTCTTGTCTCTTTCTTTCCTCCTCTACTTGCAAACATCTTCTTCTTACTTCAATTTCTCTCAACTTTCTCTGCCTTGTCTTGGTAGTAACTAGGTTATCTTCTCAACCTGCACACAACCAAAAAACCACAAAACCAACTCTCTCTCAACCCAGACCTTTCTAAGCTCTGATACCAATTTGATGTAGAGCTATGAGGATCACAATTCAACTCAACCAATCATTCAAAGAAATGATAAAAAATTATTGCTCTTAGGCATTCTTGGATTACTTTGCAATAACACAACTGAGAAATCATCAACAATGACAACTTTCATAAACTGATTCATCTCAAACAATGATTAAGTGCATTCTAGTCCACATTGGAAACATAACCATGGCAGCAGGGAAAACTTTAGTGGCGAATCTTCGCCAATTGGCTAATAATTAAAATCGGGACTTCCATAAATGGCTAATAGTACAAGCTAAAAAGGATGTTGAATCGCCAAGTTTTTACAAAAAAATAATTTTGTCTCAATTAATTCACCTTTGTAAATGATGCGTCATTGGAACTGATTCACCAGTAGTTTATACTATAATTACAAATATTAATTAAATTTGCAAGTAATATTATATTACTACCATTAATTTTGGGGCAGTATCACCACAATAATAAATTAGCATTTAATTTTAGGGATACTTTAGCCTTGAATAGGGCTTTTATTTATTGTCATCGAATCATCAATGATCTTTTTAATTAGATGGATACAGGTTGATTCCATGCCCTAATACACATGTTCCTTTTAAAAGGCTTGTTAAGGCCCATAATTTTTTTTTGGTCCACACGATTAAACCTAATCGTGTGGCCCAAAACAAATTTTGGGCCTCAACAAGCCTTTTAAAAGGCATGTGCGTATTAGGTCGTAGAATCAATCTGCAACCATTCAATTAAAAAGCTAATCAATGGTCTTTATTGTCGGCCTGTCACCCAAAACTTAAACCTTTTAACCTATGTCGTGGGGTTCTGGAAGTTTGAAACCGGGCAATAGTGTGTTGGTTGAGGGATCGCTGACTTCTCTAACCTTGGAACCTTGTCGCAGTGTTCAAAAGTTTTTTAACTTCCCGATTGGTCGATCTTCTTTGTTTTCGCAACGTCTTGGAGTTTCCTAACCTCCGACTGGAGGTTGTGAGTTTTTGGTTTCTCTGATTGGGAAACAAGTCGATGGATGGTGGGACTAGTCTGTGTGGATAGTGATGACCGCGTACGACAGTGACTTGGATGTCGACAGATGTGGGGACCACTTGGAGGTTGGGAGTTAAATATTTAAGTCTTTTTCGAGAGACTTGTTCCGAATATTGTAGATTCCCATCTTGATTCTTCGGAATTGTACAAGTGGTGTACGCGTGTCTTGGTGGAGACCACAAGGAACAACCAACATTTTGGTGTGATAGTCAAAGATGATGGACGAGTGATGTGTCAACATGTGGCACAATTTCATTTGTTGATTTTACATTGCTATTGTAAATCAACAATCATTAGCAAATTTTAAAAGGAGAGATTCACCATTGTAATTAATCTTTTTAGTGATTATTTGCTAGGATTCGCCACTATGATTATTATTTTTACCAATTATTCATTAAGATTCACCAAGATTTTACTTTTTTTTTAATAATGTGCATAGATTCTCTAGGAAAATTAATATTTTATTCAAATAAATGGAAATATTTTCCAAGATTTTACACCTTTGCTGAGGGGGGGGGGTTTCTTAAAGTTATCCCTGCATGGCAACCCACAATTTAATGCAACGAACAATCATTAATAACTTTCAAACAACAAATAATAAAGCCAATCGGTCCAGTGAGATTGAAGACAACATAATTATAGACATTTCCTCTAGTTTTTATGAAGATCCAATGGTGGAAAAGATAGTTATTGCATTTTTCCCAAAACTGCAAACCCTAGGTAGGGTTTAGACCATCATGTTTTTCAGACTGTAAATTTTGCACAATATCGTTAGAATAGGGTAGTCTCACCAAAATAGTCATATCTCTGAGAAACTCAATAAAATTCAATGAGACAAAAAACATTGGAAACTAGAAATAGATATCTTTCCATCCATATATGATACTCAATTATTTGAGTCCATACCAGGCCGTACAATGCACAACTTTTACCTGGAAACAATGTAAAAATCAGAAAATGCACACAAAATTTGAGGTTGCCATTCATCAAACTTCAAAAATAATGTCTCCAACCCCCAATTCGAGTTTTGGAGAGTGTTTTTATACATTTTCAATCAAAACCAACTATTTTGAACTACCTATTGATTAGTTTGTTGACAAAACACCTTAATGACACTTTTTGACAAGTTGCTTGACAACTTTCTTGAGCAACTTTTACAATTTTTTATAATATGGAACAACTTTAAACATTATTTTACAAATGACTTAAAATATGACTTCCTAAAACTCAAACACCTATAAAATGGTTTGATAAACCTTATTATAAGACCCATTATACAAAATAGATAAACTATTTACAAATGGCCTCATGGAGGCAAGAAATCAAACAGGTGCTCCTACACTAATTCGCCCATGGGAAAATGAGTCTCAGATCAACTTCCAGAAAGTAGTTTTGGTGATTGGTACACATGTTTATTCCATTCCCATATATTCATTTTGCTTCTGGTTCTACAAATATTGAGCTTAATCTTCAAGTTTCAAGTGTTAGATTGCATTTTGGTGTTGATTTGCTAGTTTTAGTTTTTCTACCCAAAGTATTGTTTGACTTTGACCCCCATCCTTCAGTCATAAGGAAATCTAAATATTCTCACGTTGGGTTGATTCGCCTAAGGGTTGATAATAAATTCATTGTGAGGATCTCATTTCCTAATGAAATAAAGGAAAATAGGTCCCTCATATCATATTTCAGTCCACATATTTAATCCCACCTATTTTTCAACATTTCAACTTCATTTTTGAGGACAAGCTCTTGGTTAAACTTTTCCCTAGATCCTTGAAAGTTACTGCCTTGGAGTGGTTTTTTTCTTTATCAAATAATTCAATTCGTTCATACAATGAACTTGTTGATGCCTTTCTTAACCATTTCCAAGTGTACACGGGTCCCAAGATGACCTTAACTGATTTAATGCAATGTAAACAAAAGGATGATGAAAAGGTCAGACTTTATTGCCCATTATCAATTGCTTTATTCACAAATCAACTTTAAAATTCTCAATGTTGATCTTCAAATAATTTTCATCAAAAATTTGCAAAACAAAATTCAAGAGAAACTTAGGATGATGAAATTTCCCTCCTTTACACACTTATGCACAACCCTTCGTGACTATCAAAATTCAGTTAGTCATCGTGAAACAAAAAGTTCTTCTAGTTCTATCCTAAGAATTCTAAACCCGTGCCCCATAACAATTTCCAACCTTTTAAGAAACAAAATAAGGAATTTTTACAAATAAATACACCTCAAACAAGTCAACATGTTAACTCCCAAGTCGCTGCCATAAAAACAACAAATCTATATCCATTTAGGGAAAGGAGTAGACAGTTTACCCTGTTACTCAATTCCCTTCACTCCATTATGTTGCAACTTAAAAGAAAGAATTTCGTTACCTTACTTCCTATTAGAGCGATTGATAGCACTGAGCCCTTACCTCCAAAATTTAACTTAAATTATTTTTACCATTATTGCCAACAAAATGGACACGATACAAAACAATGTGTCTTAAACATGTTGTGCAAGACCTCATTGATTCTAATCACATCCGAATTGGTGGTGTTAATGATCAAGGAAATAAGTCTGTTGCCCCACCTAACCAAAATTTGTAAATATTTACCTACCCTAGCAAAATCATAATATCTTTTTTGTGAAAGCTAGTGATACTAGGAATCATGTGATGAATGCTAACAAACTTCAAGATGTAAACAATGACAATATGAGTGATAATGAAGAAGATTTACAATTTATGGTTGACTTGATTGAATTGAAACCTCGTAAGGTCCAAACCAAAATGCCCCTTGACATTGGTTTCTCACAAAATGACATAATTAGACATGCACCTGATGGTCCTCTTTACATTTTTGATAGAGTCAAAGACAAGCCTACTAATGGTATATTAATTGATCCTATGTGTGTAGAGAATGTGATCACTAAGGAAATATTATTTGTGCATATAAAATTTATGAAGATTGTTATGAACAACTAAAAGCATGGATCAAAGCACATAATGGTTTTGCTTACCCTACGATAGGTTCAATCTCTCTTCCTTTAAAACTTGGATCGAAACAATTGATTGTCTCATTCTCCATCATCCCATCATCAGACCAATTTCGTGTGAATCTTTGTTATCCATGGCTATGCTCCATGGATTCCATACCATCGACAGTACATAAATGCTTAAAGTTTCCATTTGGAAATGCCATATTTATTGTGCATCATAGTGGCTTTAATCTCATGTCTTCCTATGGGAATTTCTCAATGGATTTATTTTGGCCCAAACCTATGGAACCTATTAAGCCTCATGAGGAATTCTTTTTCAAATGTTATCAAAAGTTTAAGGCAAAGTGCATAGAAGAATCATCCATTAGTAATATGCCTTAATCCATGATTGAGCCTCCCATCATTGATGAAGCCATGATTGAACCCAAAGCCCTTCCAACTAACCAAGACCAACCCATGACAAATCCTTCACCTATTTCCTATAAAAGACGATGAGATAACCAAATAAGACCTATGGTCCCTCCTAAGATTAAACAAGTTTATAAAGCTAAAGAGAAAGTGGTTGAACAACCTCCTATGGTTCCATCCATTCCTCCCTTGCAGGAAGAAAAAAAACCTATGGTTGATAAACCCACTCCTACACAATCACAACTTGAAAATCGTACAAAGAGAAATAGAAATGCTAAAGAGTGTAGGTGTAGACATCATGTTATTTCTCATAAGCTAAATGAAGAGAACAAAACAAAAAATCAAGATTAAAATTTAACTCAAACAAAGCATGGTGATTCTCCACCTTTTCCACAACAAAAACAACAAGAAATTTCAATGGAAAATATAATTAGGCCTCCTATTATGATTAAATTGGATGATGATGACAAGATTGCTAAGATTGATGAGGAAGTGCATTTATGAGCTGAATTTATTGTTTTCCTCTTCCATGAGCTTAGATGATAAAAACCATGATGATCCTCCTAACAAGATTGACTCACCACATGTTAAACCTAGTGATGCTCCTAGTACAACAGTTGTCATTGTCCCTTTGGATAGTTATCTGCATTCCACATACGATGAACAAGATTGGGATGTAGATACTATAGGTTGACTCACATGTACCATACTAGTCCTTTCTTTGTTTTCATGTTCTTTGTGATTGCATGTGCATAATGTGATCCCCTCCTATTGTGGTTCTTGGCATGTCTTTATATATTTGTGAGCCTACTTTGGATGACCCTTGTCACTCCATTGGTGCAAGGATACAAAGGAAGCAAATCTGTGATGAAATTCTTCTATTTGTATCTCCATTCTTCTATCTGTCATACAACCATGTATCTTTTCTTGTGTTTTCCTTTTGGGGATGATTCAAGGCGGTGAGACATTTAGCTCTCTTCCATATTGACCCAAAATATTTTATTTGTTTTCGATCTCTACGTGTCATTCTTCCTTTGTGTTCATTTTTCCATGAGTCATTTGGGGAATGATGGCGATTCTGAGCTCAATTATATCATTGTAGCAAAGACATATGCTGACCCCAAATCCATGGATCCCTTATGTGTATCTTTGGATTGCATATGGGGGGCAACATCCTTTATATGACGTAGCTCTACTTGGAAACATATGATTAACATAGGGATTTCTAAATAAAGCTCTCACGTATTGGCATTTATTGTGTTGTACTTTAAAGTAATTTCTCACAACATGGTGTTTAGCAATTTCATTAGAGTGGGGGAATACACGTCAACGTTCATTATTTCAAAGTGTGGTGTTCTTACTTTACGTGATGTGTCTTTTTGGTGGTGACATTGGGTTTGATGTCCTTCAAGAGTGTGACCTTTCTTGGCATATGACATTCCTCTTAGTGGTGATGTTATGGATTGCATTCCCTAAGTTGCGAATATTTTATCCTTGACTAGTCCTCTCTTGGTGACATTAAGCACAATGTTCCCTAAGGCGAGACCTTTCATGAACGAAGGAAAAAACCTTTGACTATCCCATCCTATTGTATTTAAAATGGCCACCAAGCATAAAACAACTTGCTTGTCAGTGGAGCCTTTATGTTTTTCATGAGTGCCTAGCATAATACAACTTTCTAGTCTTGTGACCTTTTTTGTGTGGAGCCTTATCAAAGTTATCAAGAGGTATAACTTTTGGTATGGTTGACATATGGGACCTTTTAGATCTGGCATGAATTTCCCATCAGCCACCTTTTTGGGGCTCACCTAGTGAATAGCAGATTTCACTAGCCCATGTGAGTATATTTTGTTTGCATAGTGGATAATAGGTTTCCACTTGTAAAAATTTTTGGACAAAAAACTAAGGCTTGATCCATACCTATTGGATAAACAATCGAGGCTTGATCCACCCTTCTCTCTCTTTTATTTTTACATTAATTTTGGCATTGTATGCTTGTGTATCTTGTCCTTCTATTGCGTACTTAACATAGGCATGTCTCTTTGTGAATTTGTTGGTTTGCCATGAGATTTTAGATATTGGGGGCTTGTTCATCCTCCTTGACCTTTTTTGTCTTATATTTCCAACATTTGTACAACTATACCTCTCTTGACACTTGTTTGTCTACTTTAGTGTGAGTTTGAGGATAGGGCTCATCCTCTCACTAAAGTGGGGTCTAAATATAGTGTAGGAAAATCTAAACCTTTACATTTTCGTAATATTTTTTGGTCCCTTAATTAATTAGACTTAATTAAGCCTCTAATTGGCCTAATTATTCATTTAAAAGAGTAATTAATCTCATTTTTCGAAAGGGAAACTTGTATTAAACAATTGCAAGCATTAACTAAATTGCCCTAGAATTGGTGTGTCCTAGGTTTGGGGCCTAGGACCCATTCTCCCAAAGGTGAATGGGCCCCCCTTAAGTTTCAAACCCCAATTTTTAATGTTTTTATTATAATTTTCATGATTCAAATTCAAATTACAATTGTCGGACTTTGATATTTAATTTTTTGGGAAATTAGAAAATTATCTATAAATACAAGGTCTTTTTATCAAATTCAGATTCTAAGAAATCTAGAACTTTTTGAGAGACTTCACAAGAGCTAAGATTATTGTCAAAGGTGTTCAAGAGTAGTTTTCTTAATCATTTGTTGCAACATTCAAGATCTCAAGCATCGTGTCAAATTTATTCTCATTCATGCATGTTTTTGGAGCTAGCATTGTGATGTAAGTTTCAAGCATTCAAGTCAAGATTCAAGCATCAAGATCAACATCCAATCAAGCCATTTCATGCAAGATGAAGACCTTGGAGAGATGTGTTAGAATTTAGTCCTCTATGGATCTCCATTCAAGGGTTTGATTTGTAGGTAAAGAAGGATTAAAGATTTATCAATAGTGCAAAATTGTAAAGTTTTCAAAGCTGTCATCAAAGTTGTCAAGCCATGAAAAATCACTTGTAGAATTTAATTATGAATTATAACTATGAAATCTGAATTAAATCCTAATGATAGGAAGTTCACAAATTAAATCTCTCCATGAACACATGGCCAATAACCCTTCGCTTACCCATCCACTTTTAATGGGAAACATATATATCAACTTAATTTCAATGATCGGAATATCAATCTCATAACATATATTCATCTACATGCGACAAGGATTAATCACAGTCATTTAAACAATTCATCTATTTGAATAGTTAATAACTAAGTTTCCAAAGAACAATTAATATCATTAATAATCAACAGACAATACTTTATTCATTCATCAACATTTCTCATTATAGATCTTTATTCTCTTAATGCAAGCCTGCACTTGTTTTCCTCCAATCTGCTCTTGTCATTTCATTATGCATATCTTTTACATTCAAACTCGACCTCTCTCCAACTTGCCATGATCGATCCTATTTTGTTCAATATTCTTCTATTTTCAAAAAAATCATCCCAAATTTCCACATTGGCCTTAGCACAGACTGCATCCATCCATTCGACACCCCATTTGTATCATCTTCCTTTCGGCCTCCCTTTGCTCGAGCCAATTCTACCTAGTCAGTTTCTTCTGGGATATAATTGTCTAGTCTCCAACCTAGCCTTGGCCTACTCACTTTGTCAATTATTCTTGCATTTTTTGGCCACTTCGTTGGCCTTTCCTGTTTGGCCTTCTTCTATCTTCTATGACCAACCTGACCTCTTCACAACTATTGGCCTTTTCTTGCTTGGCCTTCTATTTAGCCTTATTCTTACACACCTGACCAACCTCTCCATGATCCATCTGATGCCTCTTAAATAATTTTTTGTCTTTCCTTTTTCATCAACATCAAGCAAATTCCAATCGTCACTCACAAACTATCCACTTCATCTCCTCTCCATTGTTTCGAATTCCCTTAGAACTGTTGACCCATAATCACTCATAATGGTTCATCCTTCCTATCCAAAGGCAACTGAATCGAATATCCCACTTCCTATCCATATAGTGATAGTAAAGCAAACCTGTATCAACCTGCCCTTATTCTTCCATCAAACCCAAAACTTCTAAGCCAAAACCTACTGCTACTGAACTTAAAGCATGAGGAAACTAAAAATCAGAAACCTAGGTTGATGCCCTTGCATCAGACTCCCTAGGGGACAAAGAAGTCATGTACTCTTGTACATGGAGTGATATTTAAAACTCATCTACCTCCCTTCATTTCTTCTGCTTCCTCCACAAATGCTTTATCATCATTAATACATTTTTCCAACATAGTTGTTCATCATTTAACTCCGCTTGCATTAGGTTCTTGGTATACAAATCAGTCCATACAAATATACAAAAAATACAAATCTACATTCAATTTTTCATATACTTCCTTTCCCATGGCCCAATTATACAACATCAAATCATTTTCAATTCCTTCTTTCTCATCACAAACCTTAATATCATGCATCATATCAGACTTTTTCTCAAACTCTCCATTAATCAACATACCAAATGAATTGATAATAACATTCTCATAAAAGGTTTCCTCATTTACCTTTGCTTGCACCACTGCATCTACTTCTTTAGAACTAACTGAATCCTTTCCTCCATCCATTACTATCCTATCTGTATTTATTCATTCGCCAAGAATATTCTCCTACAATTCTTGTTCGACCTCAGAGGATTAAGTCCACAAATCATCTACACCGTTCTTGTTTGCTGCCCTCTCTTCCATTTCCATCTCTGCCTTGTTTCCATTATGAACACATTTATCTTTACCTTCTTTACTCTCTGCTGCCTCAACATCTTCGTCTTTATTCTCTACTCCTTCTCCTTCACTCTCCATGTCTTTCTCTACTTTTCCCCTTTGGTTTTCATTCTTCTTAACCAACACACTCTTCATATCTCTCTCGCACTCATTACTAGACATTCCACTCTACCTTCCTTTGCTCTTGTTCCTCATTTTATATCTTTCTCTTCTCATTTTATTTTCATCCACAGTCAACCACAACTTTTCCTCATATTGATAAATTTCATTCAAAGCCTCAACATCATCATAATACAAATCATATTTTCTACCTCTTACCTTGCACTTACCATGTTGCTCTTCCTCTAACTCTATTGCAGTCTCTAGGGCATTATCCTCTTTTTCATCCTCTATGGGCTCTATTATGTTCTATAGTTTATTAGATTTGTCCACATCTACACCTTTCCTCTTCACTTGAATTGTCTTCTCATTATCAACTTCTTCTATGTCTGTCCCATGCTTCACTACCCACACTGGGTTCTTCATTTCCTAAATTGATGTCTTTCTTCCTCTGCACTGGGCCTATCCTCTTGTCTCCTTTAAATCTATGTCATACCCTCCATCCTTGATGCTAATGTGCTGCCATAGGCTTTATCTATAGCCACTCCTTTCCTCACTTCTATTTTTCATACATTTGCAACTGATTTCCTTTGCCAATATGGTACTATATAGCCATGATCCACTAATTTACTCTTCTCCTTTCTAACTTACATGTTTACATTCCTATTTTCACTTGCATAAACAAAATCACCACCAAAATTCACTTTTACCTCTTCATTGGTCTACTGTCCCAATATTCTTACATTCTTGGCTTCATGTCTTGCCACCTCTTTCTCTTTATGTACAGACTCTCTTCTTTTCTTCATTAGAACTCTCTTCATCTTTAGGTGCCTTATAATGCACTTCTACTACAAACTTTCTTGTTTTATCCATTGTTGCAACTTTTCTTCTTTCGTTATTATCTTCATCTTTGTCCATGGGCTCTCTTCTTGCCCCTTCTTCTTTTTCATCCAAATGTTTTTTCTCATCCTTCTTCATACCTGAATTCACATTTTCAAACAAATCAATAACAAATAAATCAAGAGACCAAGATGTCTCTTCAGGTGCCTCTTTCATGGACAATCTCTTCTCTTCTTCAAGTGATCCTTGCCGTACTTTCTCTTTTCTTCTTTCCTTACTATCTTTATTCAAGTCCTCCACAATGAGAACTTTCCTCTTCTCTTCTTGTCCACTTCGTACAATCACAACATTATTAGGAAAATAACTCTTTTCCAACATATCCATTCTACTTGCAATATTCTCCAATTACTCTTAGAGTTTTCTGCTCTCCACTCCATCCCAATATCTATCCCAAGATGGGATTATGATGGGTCTTCTTAGCCTAATTCCCATCCTTCTTATTACTAAAATATTTGCTCAAACTTCAAGTGCAAATTGCTTCTCCTTTGGTGAGAAGTTCACACAAAAACACACATCACTTGCAAATACTAGCATAGGTTTCCTCTTCTTCGACACTCTACCTATGGAAACTTCTTGTATCTTTTTGTCTTCTGATACCTATCTCAGGCTACTCTTCCCTTTTCTTTGCCTAGTCTTTCGAACCTAATTCCTTCTCTCTTCCTCTATCAATTTGTAACACAAAACTTTCTAGTAATTTATGCTTCCATCAATCTACAAAAATAATCAACAACCATTTACAACCTAGATATTTTGGGGCTCTAGGTTCCTTCAATAATGATTTAATCTACCAACACACATAACCCTCCAAGATTCTTATGAACAACAAACTACCAAAAAAAATAACAAACTTTTAATGTTCAAAGATCTTTTGGGCTTTGATACCAAATCTGATAGACATGGGGTTACCACTCGCCAATATTTCTCCATACACCACAATCAGTCTAAGGACCCATACCCCAACTTAGGCTTTACAACACTCACACTTTTAGATTTACTATCAAACCAGTGACAAGTACTAGAAAACATAAAACATAATGATAGGAAAATCAGGAATTAAATCTCTCCATCAACACATGGCCAATAACCCTTCACTCACCCATCCACTTTTAACAGGAAACAAAGATAGCAACTTAATTTCAATGATCAAAATATCAATCTCATAACATATATTAATCTACATGCGATAGGAATTAATCATAGTAATTTAAACAATTCATGCATTTGATTAGTTAATAACTAAGTTTCCAAAGAACAATCAATATCATTAATAAAAAATACACAATACTTTATTCATTCGTCAACATTTCTTATTATAGATCTTTATTCTCTTAATGCAGGCTTGAACTTGTTTTCCTCAAATCTGCTCTTGTCATTTCGTTTTGCATATCTTTTACATTCAAACTTGACCTCTTCCCAATCTACCACGATCAATCCTTTTTTCTTCGAGATTCTTCTACTTTTAGTAACTTCATCTAAAATTTCCACATTGGCCTTAGCACAAACTACATCCATCCATTTGACACCCCATTTGTATCATCTTCCTTTTGACTTCCCACTACTATATTCAGCTCCATTTTCTGATGAACGTTTTTTGAAATTTCGACAAACTATTGTCAGAACACTGACGAACCATTGCAATAATTTTCATCAGAACATTTTCATCGCTTTTTTGACTAACCTTGAAACGTCGAACTCACGATGTGACTTCGTCGGTAGTCGCCATGGTAATGGTGATAGAGTTTTCATCAAATTTTTGATGAACCATGTGTCAATCTAATGACAAACATTAGGTAGAAAACAAGCGGGACAAATTAGCCAAAATGATGGAACACCACCAGAAAATCATCGAAATAGAGACGAAAGGGGCATGCCATAACGTTAAAAATTTCGTCAGAGGTATATCAATTTTGTCGGTCATTTTTGAGGTTTTGTTAGATGTGTTCGTCGAAATTTCGATGAAACTATGCAATTTTTATTATTATAAAAAAGTATTCCATTTGCAGAAATTCTAGTCTAGAAAAATGTAATTAGCTAGTGTAAAGCTAAATTCAACAAACTTTTCCAACATTTTCCCTGCCTGTGGCAAAAGGGGAGCTTTGTAATAGGGTATGGATATCCATCAAAACATAAAGGATAGAGGATTTTCGTCAATTGTAGTTGCAACTGCCCTGTTAGACATGTATGCAAAATGTCGAAGCATAGACAAGGCATGTGAACTATTTGACAAAATGCCTCAAAGAAATGTCATCTCATGGACTACAATGATTGCAGGATATGCACAAAATAGATTTGTTTAAAAGGCTTTAGAAATTTTAAAGCAAATGTAAGTGGCTGGTGTAAAGCCAAATTCGACAACCTTTATGAGCATCCTCCCTTCTTGTGCCAAAATGGGAGCTTTGGAATAGGGTATGGACATCCATCATAACATAATGGAAGCGGGAGTTTTGTCAAATATTATAGTTGGAAATGTTCTAGTGGTAGATGTTGCTAGATGCTTCTCCTTTGGCTATCTATGGTGTTGTTTTTGGCAACTACTGTGTTTATGATTGAGAAACAATGTTCTATAGAAGGGAAAACAACTAGAATCTCATGAAGAGTGGAATAAGCTTCATTTTAATGCTTATAGAGGTAAGAAAGAGAAGTGTAGTGAGGTCCTAAATCTTCATGAGAAGATGTTAAGTTGAAACACAAGAATCATCCTCCTTGAAGAAAACTAATGTTGATCAAGTTACTCCATGGTCAAACACTTTATCATCTCATCACATGGATAACTAGAGACAAAGATGTTCTAGATTCTATCTAATATTTTCCTTGTGGTACAAGGCAAGATGGCAGTTGTGCAATCATTTGAGGGATTCATCCTCTTTCGTGCATTGAATTTCTATATCTTTTGAGAATGAAGTCCTCTATTTTGGGGATTTGTGATCTATAAAAGGATTCATTTTTGTTCTCCATGGCATGTTTGAAGAGATATTTGAATAGGAGATAGGCTCTTGGACACTAAAGTGTGGATTAGATGATATAGGACATCGATGTGCAAGCTTTGGCAAAAGAGAGAAGCTTCAAAAAAGGATTTATTTTGGTCTTTTTGGTGATTTCATTGGTTGCAATAGGTAATGGAAGTGAATTCATTGCAGCAATTTGAAAAATATCATGGTAAAAAAAAAATCATAAGCTTATAAAAAGTTGTTAATTTGCTTTGTGTGAGATTCATGTTACATGTCATCTTGATTTTGGATGATGATTCATTTGATGGTTTTCTTCAATATTTTCAGCTTCCTAAAGCATTGTAATGATTTATATGGTCATTGTAAGCTTGAATTTCCCATGAAAGGAGAGCATTTTGAAGGAATTTAGAGTGGCAATTTGCAAGCTTCCTAAGTTCCTAGTGATGGTTCAAGTTTTTTAGTAGGGTTGTGGGGTTTTGAGAAATTTGAGAGGTCATAGAGGATAGACTATAGTTGGTTTGTATTGTCAATGCACACCATAGAGGCTTAGAGTAGTTGCAAGTTCCATTTGAAGGATTCTAAGTGATTAAGTGCTCACATTTGCTAGAGTTTTTACCCACAAGTGGGTTTCTCTAGAATATATTGGTGTTGCTCTTTGATGGCATCATTTCTCTCTGTTTTCCTACATCTCCTTTTTTTTTCTTGCTAAAATAAAATCAATCTTATGGTTCTCTCAAGTTAAAGTTTGTTTGTTGATGACTATCATATGGAATATCCATTATACTTTACAGATCACAAAAATTCTTAAATTATCCTGGAATACTTTTCCAATCTCAATATCTTATTTCTTTCCAATCTATAGCCATAGACTTTATTAGTGGACTACCCATAATTACTTCTTTAAGAATGATTTATTTTTGTTGTTGTATGCCATCTTTCTAAGATGTCTATTTTATTCCATGAAACAAAATTATTGATGCGTCTAAAACTATGTTTTTTTTTCCAACATATATGATGTTACTTTGGCTTAAAAATCACAATTGTTTCTAATTGTGTCTCCTAATTTATTTCAATTTTGGAAAAAATTGTAGAAGCCTTTAGGCTGTCAGATGAGATTTTTTATATCCTTTCATTAGCAAACTAATGGTCAAACTAAAGTAGTTAATCTCTTCCTGTTTCATTCTCTTCTCATCTATCATCAATTAAATAAGCATTGGGACACATCTCCATAGATTCAAACTACCTAGATTAGAGCTATCCATGTATCTATAGGAAATTCTCCATTTGAGGTCTGCTATGTGTATGAACACCTTGTTCTCTATGAGATTCTAGTAGGGTTCATCTCGTGAACAAATGTACCAAGATAAGACACTTTTTCTATTTGAGGTCTACTATGGGTATGAACACCTTACTCCCTATGAGATTCTAGTAGCTCTTCTAATAGGTTTATCTCATGAATAAATGGAGCAAGATAAGAAACATTATCCAGTTGAGGTTTGCCATGGATATGAACACCTTGTGTCCTATGACATTTTAGTAGGTCTTCCCATAGGTTCATCTCATCAACAAATGGAGGAAGACAAAGACAACATCTACCAATTTATTAAATAATAAAACAAATTTTCTACTTTTGTACTTTAGAAATGATAAATTTTTCAAAAAATTAAATGATCTACATACCTGTAATCTCATAATGCTACTTATATGTCCATAGTCCAAAGATTGGAAGACAATATACTCATCAATACGATTTATGAACTCAGGTCAGAAGGTGGCCTGTGCTGCTTCAATATAAAATAAGAATTGAAAAGCTTGATTACCCTTGTTGAACCACTTAATTTTAGCACTTTCATTTGTACATTTTTTTTCTACCCCAATTGTAACTCTATATAACCTCTTGTTCTTTAGTATTAGTTGAACCTTAGTTTTCCATTGATGGCAATTAAATGGAATTAGAAGAGGAACTAGAACATTTGAATCCATGCTTGTTGATTGTTGCAACGAATTTATAAGTGAAAAAAAGAAAAGATAGGAGGAAGAAGTACACACAACACAAGGCTATCCACAATAAAGTCAACTGTCCTATTGTAGCCAACCAATTAGGCCTCTTGGAGCAGCGTTGTTTTGGTCCATTTCTCATTTTCTATTCACTTTCATGAAGGAAGGTTTTGAGGCCTTGTAGGGGCATATAATACCTATCTAATTTCAATGGTTTGGGCCTAGTACAGGCTTGTATGTGGATTTTATTCTAACTATCCTACCAGGTAGGGCTACAAGGGTTAAAAGGGTAAAGAGGCCTAAAGTTTAGAGCGATGAGAAAATGGAGTTTCCTAAGTGAAAATTAGTGTGTTAAGTTTTGGTTTGGTCCTATTTGACATGATCTAAGTGGTTAAAAACCCTCTTGGTTGTGAGAGTACAAGAACCCTAGGTGAGTTGGGTCTTTTCCTTGAAGGAATAGTGGATTGGAAAGGTCCACGTAAAGAGTATTGGAGAGAGTTGTGCTAAGTTGGTGGTTTAATCATCTAGTTGATCATCTAAAGAAGCTTCCCCTACTCACTCTCAATCACTTATTCCTACATAGTTCACTATCCTTGGTCTGTCAATCACTTAATATATTCTTTCCATGTCACAAAACAAGAATCTTCTATCATGAACAAGGTTGTAGTATGAAGGCCTGTAGCATACTTTGGGATCTACTCATTTCCTATCAAATTGCCCCATAATAACCCTTGTTATTTTCATGATGGACATAAGCTAATGCATTATTCTTCAATTGTGGCAAAACCTTTATGGAGTTACCCTCTCAAATGGCACATGAATGCATAAATTTGAGAGGAAGACAATAAGTTGATTTTATGTAAGTAGAGAAATTTTTTCATACCTACAGATGGTACAAAATTTCATGGTTAAGTGGAAGCCTCCCATCAATAACAAGATCCAAATATTTGTTTATCTATCTCAATTGAGCCTCTAAACCCTTCAGAGCTGTCAATTTTTCCACTAACCTGTTATGCACAAAAAGTCAAATTTTAGAGTTATGTCACCACTAAAAACAAAAGAAACAGAGCTTTGAAACCAAATCCACAAACAACACAATGTGGTATTCATACAAAGCCATACAAACAAACTAAACTCAGAACATTGGAATGAAAACAACTTGAAATTATGATGTAGAGCATGGATTCAGTTTACTCAACTGGAGGCACATTTCACAAGAATGGGTTCTTCATGTAAAACATTTGTACGAGGTTCAAATAATAAAGAGATTGATGAAATATAGAAGAATTAAAAATATACTTGTATGTAGTTGGATTGAGCTTCTCTTTGTTTTGAGAAATGTTTAATATTATGTACTTAACAGGGCCAACCACGTGATGTTGGAAGCTCATTTGGCCCCTCCCCCCGTCACATCACTCTCAATTCCCCATACCTGATCATATAACATTAATCATTCATTCATCCATTAATAACATATAACATTCATTCATCCATCCATTAATAACATATAACATTCATTCATTAAAATATTCACATTCATTCATTCATCCATTAATAACATATAAAATTCACTCATTCATCCATTAATAACATATAACATTTTTCATTCAGTTGTTACATATTATCAAAAATATGGTTGTCATAATATGACTACAATCACTTTTTTTTTTGTTTCTTTAATTTTGAAGCTAAAAAAAGCTGAAGTGGAGTATCATTTTCTAAATCATCTATCCCCCCTTCAGTTGTTCTGCCCTCTACTCATGATCTTAATGTATGCCTAGTCGTGTACTGATCACAACATGGAGGCCGCTTCAAGTAGGGTCTGCTACAATAATAAAGAAATGTTAAATTGATATGCTTTGTTATCATTGTTACAAGTATTTTATTAATTAAAATAACATTAGAGTGGTGCTCTTTACCTGATGGGACCACATCATGTTCCTGATCTTGTCATATAGCCTCATGTTCAACATGCTAAACACCCTCTAAATATTGATCTGGAGTTGAAACACGAAAGGTTACATTAATGAATAAACCAATTGCAATTAAATATGTTTAAAAGAACATTAGAGTGGTCCTCTTTACCTAATGGGGCCACATCATGTTCTTGATCTTCTTTAGCCTGATCATGCTCAACATGTTGATCACGTTCAACATGTTGATCACGCTCAACATGTTGATCACGCTCAACATGTTGATCACGCTCTACATGCTCTAAAGTTGAAACACGAAAGGTTACATTAATTAATACACCAGTTGCAATTAAAGATGTTTAATTGTATTAATCCATACTATGTTTTGTATAGAACATGAATACATCCAATACTGAGATGCACACCATGACCTTCATCTGCAGGTTGTGCTCCACCCTCACTAGGCTGCATTCCAATGTCAGGTGTAGTATTATCATTGTCTGTCTGTTTAAAAAAAATACGCACATGATTAATTTATGGTGGAAATTAATATTGAATAGATTGCACAAGTATTTAATTTTAAATAAACTTTATTGAGTTTATTTACCTGCGTGTCGGATGCAGTGGAATATTGTGTTTTCCCAGTCAAGACTCTTAGGCGTTTAGCCAGGGCTTCATAGCCATGATGGAAGGCAATCTTCATTTCCTCTTTTGTGGGCGCTCTGTTGAATTTAGAGCCCTACATTTTTGCATAAGATCATGAATTTTGCTTCTATGGTGTGATAAAACCAAAATTATTTGCAATTTATTATTTGGATGCAATATTTCATTTATTACTTACAATTCTTGCAGCTAATTTCATATAACCACTAGAGCCAAGTTTGTGCTCCCCATGTTTTTCTAGTATTTCCTTTGTTGCCTTCGATGTGTTGGGCAGCCTATGAAAAGTATGAAATACGTTAGATTATATAAAAAGAAAGAGTAATCAGTATATAATTACATTTTTGATAGTATCACATACCTTCCTTGTCCCGGTGGTGTCTTTCCTTTTTTCTTTTTAGCCTTCTCCTTTTCATCTGACACCAGGTCCTTCCACTCCCTCTTCAGAATAATGGGGGGATGCTCGTACTTTTTGTTCTTCTCTAAATGTGACCTATATTGGTCCCTCACATACTTTAGATATGTACCAATTCTCTTAAGGACCTTCGTTCGGTTGAATGTTTTATCATCGAACAACACAACTAAACGGTTAATGAGCTCATCCTTTAAATCTTGATTTTGGGCATTCCACCATGTACTTATGGTGGGCCTGAAGAGCTCCAATGTTATATCACCTAGATGTTTATAAAAAAACATTATTTCCTACAAAATGATCATGGGATCATTAGTCTAAAAAGAGTGATCAATAAGTAAATTTCAATTGGATTATATATAATAATAATTAAAACATTTTAAATTACTTGGGACCTTCTCTATCTTTATGGGAACGAAATCCTCGGTCACCACAAATGTGATTGGCAATGTTCCCGTACTAGTAATACGGGAAGATCCAAGAAATGCTGCTAAAACATCACCAGCACTAGTGGCCTCTGCATCACCAGTACTACCCGATGCATGCATGCTATGTGTTGCTGACATTTCAGTCGACAATATAGGCATGGATGATGGGGTCGGATGATCATGTGATGTATGTGTAGGAAGATCAAGATGGACACTTGTACCAACCCTACTACGTGGGCAACACCTGCAGTACCCTGATCATGGGCAACAACATTATGAGGACGCAAAAAATCCTGTAAAAACAACACATATTTAGTTCATGACATAAAAGATTACAACTTATAAAACCATGAATGAACTTATGTTATAATTAAAGACCTCATGACAACTTACTTGCAATTTTTGTACTCTCTCAGTCAATATTTTAACCCTCTCTCTTATCTCATTGTTTGAGGCACTATGAATAACAATTGAATGATTTCTTAATTGCAATTTTTGTGTGTCTTCCTTATCATATCAATAGGATTTGTTGAATATGCGATGTCATCATCCAATAATAGTGACTGCAACTCGACCCTATGGATGCTCTCCTCTATTGCTGGTGCCTTTCCCTGATCAGCTGTCTGCAACAAGAATATTTAAAACATTATCGAAATTAACCCAATAAACTTATGGAAAAAACATAATAATAAAACATTTTGCTTGTATGTAATTTATACAATTACAATGAGGTAAACCTGTCAGGTAGAAGCACCTGAAGATGCATCGTGATCTGTGGTCTGGGCCGAAGCCTTCCTCGTACAATCAATGTCCTGCTATGACAAAAATTAAATATTAAAAAACATTACTAAAATGAAACCAACAAACTTATGAAAAAAACATAATAATAAAATGGTATATTGGAGTCATTAATTGGAGGTTGGGTAAAATGGTATATACTATGTACCACCCCCATAGTAACTATGTTTGTATCTATGCGATTCAAATTGTAATCAATTAGCAACTTTTCCCCTGTAGTTATTAATTTTATAACACATACAAATACATGGTTTCCCTCGCGCGCCTCGAATATGCAATTGGGTTGCTTATTTGTTGACCCAGGTCGTGTAATATTTATAAACCCTGCAATATTCCTTGATGATTTTGGCCTTCCATCAATGTACACAACCACTCCTTTATTTTGATCCTTATCTTTTAGTTGTATTTAATTTGCTGATAGTGCATACCTACGCATACTTCATGTATATCGAACCAGCTACATCCAATCTTTGTAACTATAACTGGGTTCAACATACTCCATCAATTCAGTAACTTTGTCGTGATAGACCTTTATGCCATCAATGCAAAATAGGCCCAAACCATGTAATGATGATGGTGCTATGCGATATATCTTCTCGTTGACACAAAAATTAGTGTTTATTGGAGGAAGTTCCCTGGGTACCATTGTTTCCATAGATTTTTGTACCTCAAGGGCACCTCAATGTCTCCTATGCTCTCATCATCATAAGAACATGACCCCCCTTCAGCAAAAAAAATTTCTATGCATTTACAGAATTTTCTTCTAATCTTTTGACCTCTAGTTGATCTCCCTCTTTTAGACCTACTACATGTCTCGCTTTCCTCTTCTCTTCCTGAATTTCCCTCGCTCGAGGAAGACAGATCTAACAAATACCTATTTGGTGGTACCTACACTCATAAGGATGTTGGATGAAGTTATTTCATGGTGATGTGATCCCAAGGTGAAATTATGATTAATCTATCATTTCATCACTAGAATTTTACTGGTTATAAGGTAATCATGTCTTGATAGATTGCAAGTTATTTTTACTACCATCCAAATGTGTCCATCACAAATCAAATCAATATATGAAGGAGACTGTCCCTTGCAATTAATGAATTTAAGCTTTCTAACAAGTGTTAAATGTGAATATGGTCCACTAGTTACATAACCAAGACCTCAAATGTATTGTGCATAAGAATGGTTTCACCATACATAATATTTTGGTTTAAGTTGTCATGAAAAATATGAATTAGAACACTAATCGAGATAATTCAGGTGCATGTGTGAGGTGGTTCAACTGTCCATTGATAAACTCCATATGTCTAAGTGGTTAACATGGAGGGAGTGTGTACTAGGACTAGTTAAGTCATCATAAGTTTATGCTTTGGCAATAAAAAATGTTTAAGTCATCTTAAATCATCCCATGTCTAATTGCTTGGAGACTATTGTTATGTTTTAAGGTAGGATGAGTGGTTACATCAATGTTCTAGTTCTCTATGACAAGGTTTCAACATCTTCAAATAGTGAAATTTAGTACTCATAGTCATTTGAAACAACATTTTGATTCTTCAAAGGCTTGTAGTAGGTTTTGAGTCTTGGTGATAAGATTCAATGTAATCACAAGGTCTCCATCCTCACTTTGTAAGCTTAGTGCACCTTGGAAAATTAAAGAATCAATATGCCATGATGCAACCAAGTGCTTGAGGGGAGTTTCCTTGGTGTTTTGAAATGATTTTGATTCCTTTTGACACCTCTTGAAGGCTCTTTGTATTCGGGCTTGTGGAAGTTGTATTAACTTTCCTTAACTAGGAAATTAGGTGTTTAAATGATGTTTTGTTAGTTCCCAATGTACAACCAATTCAAATTTCAGTTGTGGGACGTCGGGAAGGTTGGTTGAAGATAGAAATAAACCTCTCTTGGTCGAGGAATGTGGGTTGATGAATCATTTTGAAGTTCTAATGCAAAAGCTTGCTATTTTCTAGAAAATCTTTGTAAATTTCTTGTTCTACTACGTGGTACAGCCTTTGTACATACTGTACGGGTAAATTCCTATTATGGTTGGATAGAGGGAAGACCTGGCTTTCTTTTGGAGGTGATTTGACAAGCTTTCATTAAGTATAAAAGAAGATATCACCATTTTAGCAGGAACTGGTTTGAAAACCCTCAAAACTAGGGTTTTGATTGAAGGATGGCTCTTTCTTCCATCTCCATGTTGTAATAATGCTAATTCTTAGTGGTATGGAAGATATTTGCGTATATTTTCAGGGTTCTAGATAATGGCATGCTATGTGGAGGAAGTTCTGCAATGTTCTAGGCTTGGCATCCTCATGTGATAGGCCTAGATTGTGAAGCAAAAAGTTGAGTTTTGCTTGTTTAGGGTGATTTTAATTGGGAAGGAACTTAGGAGTGATAGAAATGGGTGTAACTAGCTTGTAAGAACCTGTTTCAAGGCTTTGGGGTGAAGGGGAGAGTCTAGATAGTCAACTGTCCTGTTGTAGCCTACCAATTAGGCCTCTTGGAGCAACGTTGTTTTGGTCCATTTCTCTTTTACTGTCCACTTTCAAGAAAGAAGGTTTTGAGAATTTGTAGGGGCATACATTACTTGTCTAAGTTCAGTGGTTTGGGCCTGATAGAAGCTTATATGTGGATTTTATTTTGACTGTCCTACCAGGTAGGGCTACAAGCCTTTTAGTGGTAAAGAGGCCTAGTGGTTAGAAAATGCAGTTTCCTAAGTGAAAACTCGAGTGTCATGGTTTGGTTTAGTCCCATTTGACATAATCCAAGTGGATACAAGCCCTCTTGATTGTTTGAGTACAAGAACCCTAGTTGGGGGGTTCTTTTCCTTGAAGGAATAGTGGATTGGAAAGGTCCACTTAAAGAGTATTTGAGAGAGATGTGCTAAGTTGGTGGTAAAGAGGCCTAGTGGTTAGAGCGATGAGAAAATGGAGTTTCCTAAGTGAAAACTTGAGTGTCATGGTTTGGTTTAGTCCTATTTGACACGATCCAAGTGGATACAATCCCTCTTGATTGTTTGAGTACAACAACCCTAGTTGGGGGGGTCTTTTCCTTGAAGGAATAGTGGATTGGAAAGGTCCACTTAAAGAGTATTTGAGAGAGCTGTTCTAAGTTGGTGTTTTGATCATCTAGTTGATCATCTAAAGAAGCTTCCCTTGCTCACCAGTTCCTCTGGAAATTGATATTGATTGGTTGCTGTCGTCCTTTTTTTAATAGAGGATTTTATATCATTCTAGATCTCACTTTATTATTGAATATGGGAACACAAGTCTATGTTGATATCTTTTTCATTGAAAGCTATAGAATGAGAGGTACCTATTCTGCCAAAATCATTTGAGACATGATCCCATCCTCATCCCTTATATCATATATTTGGAAGTGTAAACCTTTATAAATGAACAGTTTGGAAGTTTTGATAAGGATGAAGACTATGAATGGAAAGGCATGTACAGGAAGCTATGAAGGTGGTTCAAATTACCTTGAAGATCCAAGGTTGAAAAGAAAGAATAGTGACAAATGCATTAGGTGGTAGATCTGAAGATTAAAGAGTAGTCTTCTACAATAGGACCAAGTAGAAAAAAAACCTTGTAGAGCATTTGTTTAAATCCTCATTATGGTTTAGATGGCAATCCAATGTTCACTACCTTGTCTATGTTTTTTCTATAGAATGATACATAAAGATTTATTCACTTTCTTCTTCAAAAATCATGGTATGCAATCAAGAGTTTTAGAATATGGAGATTTTTTTTTTAGGTCCATCTTTGAACCCTTGATTCTACCCTATGTAATGCTTTAGCCAATTATATGTTAAGGTGGTTAGAATTTTAAAATATATCTACTTAGATATGAAATTTTATCCCTCAAGTCCTCAAATCTTTGGGTAATGTATTGCAAGTGGAAGAAACAAGGTCTACTCTTCCCCATCTTAACTCGAGGGTTTTTATATCTCTCAAATGTGATGAGTGTATTCTACATATTTTATGCTTTCAATTGAGAGGTAATCAAACTAAACATGATATTGAGGTTTTGAGAGGTTTGAATGCTTGTTTTCTATGTAAAATGGATGGTCATCAAAGAAGGCATGGCCCAAAAATTCTTAAGAATATTAGTAGACTTGTAGCTAATATAATTTCATCCTTGATTGTGTAGGAAATAATAAAATAGACAATAGAAAAATTTACGAGAATGAATTTGATACTTTAGATGAGATTCTTGACAAATTGGAGTACTCTCATTCTAGTGAGGCATATGTTGGTATCCTTGAAAATATGCCTTTTGTCAACAATGAGCTTGCTCTTTTTTTTTTTTCAAGGATAATTCGAGGTAATGAAAAAATTCCCAAGAGCTTGTCTTAGAAAGATTGAAAGAGTTTTAGTTGTTTGTTAGTTTGGCTACTCCTCCCATTGCTCCCTAATCTCTACAAAACATTGAGTCTATGATTTCCAAAAACCTTTCCCATACACTTTTCATGAGTAAATCTAAGAGTAAAGATTCAATTTTATTAACTATCTATTCCAAGATGAAGCTACCATCTAGGGGGATTTTGTCCCTAGGCCAAGTGTTGATGTGGATGGATGAAAAAATTGAAAGAAAACTGACTCATGTGTTAATAATCACAAGAGTGGAAAAAATGGAGAGGAAAAATAACCCAAATATTTTGATAGGTTGTACTATAAATGAAAATAGGATGCACCAATTTGAATGTTAGAGTTTGGAATCTTCTGGAAAGAATGCATTTTAATATCCTCTTACAATAATAGGCTTAAAATGGTTTTCTTTCTCTTTCAAGAAACTAAAGCTATGAGATTTGAGCTAGAATGTACTCTTAAATTCATTTGGAGAGAGTTTAACTTTTTTCACTAATCATATTTGGGGAAAGGTGGTGCAACTATTCTAGTTGGGCTAGTATGGGCTCCCATTATTAGTGATTCTATTTGTTCTCCTTGCAATAGGGTAGCTTGTGTGATTGTGAAAAAGGATGATGTCTAGTTTGGGGCCCAAATGTCATAGCATAAACAAGGAGGTGAATTGTGATTCTCACTTGCAAACAACAAACATGCATTCCAACTTTTGATTCTCACAAGAAAACAACAGAGTCACAAATAATGGAGTTGCAAAGTGATTGAAAGCACTGAGTTATGGTTTGTCCCACTGACATTGAAGACAAATATACAAAATACAATCACAAAGAGTAATATTCACAAACCAAATCAAATAAAAAACCCTATAGCACTTTGATTCATAAATTTAAGATGATATATACAAACCATTTTGGCGACAGACGAGATGCAGAGGCCTTCACGGCAAAAAAAATCACAAAAATTCCAATTTTTGCAGCCAATCAAGCTCAATCCATGGCTTCTTGTAACCTTTCCTCCACTGGTGCGCGACTCACTTCTCCAATTTGACGAGCTAGGTTTTTAGATTATGCCAATTAAAATGAAAATTGTAGCGCCATGTATAATTATTATAATATATAATTAATATAATATATAATATATAATATTATAATATTAATATATTATAATATTAATATACTTAATATATAATATTAATATAATATTAATATATTGTAATATTAAGATAATATTAATATATTATAATATATTATAATATTAAAATATTATAATATTAGCTAAATTTGTAATATTACTGTTACCTATTTTTCACTACGAGCTCAAATAGGTAGAGCTGAATCGAATTCATCATTGATAGGTACATAAATTTTCAAGTTTTGCTGCTAAAGTATTCATTGTTCATCATAAAGATCAGATTACATCTGAATTACAGTTTTATTGTGCAAGTATTTGAAACAAAAAATTGAAAATTTGCATAATAATGCTTTTTATTCATTTTGTAAAAACACTGAAATCTCGCACAAGCCGTGAGAGTAACTGAATTTGATTATGATAATCAAATAATGAATACAAAATTCAATGATAAAAGCTACACTATTGAAGATAACGTAAACACAAAGAAGATAAGCAATTCATCATTGCCTATGATGATGAATCACTTTTGCTTGATGTCTTCAGTTGTCGTGTCTCCAAGCTGCAACCTCGATTTCACGTTCCATGAATCTGCAAGTTTGTAAAAGAATGATGTTAGAGATGTAATCTAAGCAACGATGAATTATATTCTACTTTATGCCTACGCTACCAACAAAAATATAGTATACTTTTGATCAGGCATCCATTAGATGATTTTAGATTTCAAAGGGATAAAACTCAAGAGGAAAGCTTTCAGCTTCTTTTATTTTGCTAACATGTTTGTTTCAATGTGTAGAAACAGGTTCATCATGTTCATGATCATCTTATCAGATATGTGGAGTAAAACGAGATCCCACAAGGGTTGAGCCCGACATATCATAGGGTATTCTCTCATTCAATGTTCATTTATGAAAGTTATTAAAGCATCAAAGAAATAGTCATCATCTAGGACTGTCATCAAGTAGTATAATAGCATGGTAAAAAAAGATTGAGAAATTATCTTTTTTCTCATAATTCAAAAGGACAATCAAAGAAATATATTAAGGAAGCATTGATTGCATTTGTCATCTCTTGTTTCAGCTCTTCCTTTCATTTATATTCACATTTTGATGAGGCATTGAGCCCTTTATACTGAAGGGAAAGTAGAGCATTCAACAATTCAATTGTTTCTTACAACTCCAAATTACATACATAGTTCATCCAAAGATTTAGGAGGACAGTTAACGTGATAACATGACAACATTATTGCATCTTAAGATCAAGAGACAGAACATAGTAATATGTAACAACATCATTATTGCAGACCAACAACAAATTATTCTTATCCATATGCCTCAAACTATCATCTTTAATGATCAATCAGATAAGGAAGGTATGCTTTTTATGATGATCCAAACTATGCTGACAACAATTTTTGCCACTAAGGAGGAACAGTTAATCAAATGTCTATACTTCTTTTTGATTAATCTTATGGATTTGAAGCATCCTCTGTTGATAAGGAAGGGCAACTACTTTTCACAACCAGTGAATGGTCATGTCTAAGCATTAACACTGTTGGTTAGTGTAGGGTAGGGTAGAAGTTTTAGTTATGCTTTCAATAAGTGCTTGCTGGCACGTTTCATTTCAGTTTTGCTGTGTTTTCAATAAAGTGCAGTTGCTGCACATGGTTTTTCAAGCTTTGTCTTCAACAGAGTTGCAGTAGTTTCTTTTAGTTTCTTTGGTTTGAAGTTGAGTTACAATTTTTTGAGTCAAAACAAAGCAAAAATGGACTCCATGCCCAATGGATAAGCTATAAGCTAGTCTATTGTGTTTAGCAGGAAGACACTCCACAGAGGTTGCCAATTTGTTACCTATTTTTCACTACGAGCTCAAATAGGTAGAGCTGAATCAAATTCATCATTGATAGGTACAAAATTTTTCAAGTTTTTCTGCTAAAGTATTCATTGTTCATCATAAAGATCAGATTACATTTGAATTATAGTTTTATTGTGCAAGTATTTGAAACAAAAAAATTGAAAATTTGCATAATAATGCTTTTTATTCATTTTGTAAAAACACTGAAATCTCGCACAAGCTGTGAGAGTAACTAAATTTGATTATGATAATCAAATAATGAATACAAAATTCAATGATAAAGCTATGCTACTGAAGATAACGTAAACAAAAAGAAGAGAAGCAATTCATCATTGCCAGTGATGATGAATAACTTTTGCTTGATGTCTTCAGTTGTCGTGTCTCCAAGCTGTAGCCTCGATTTCATGTTCCATGAACCTGCAAGTTTGTAAAAGAATGATGTTAGAGATGTACTCTAAGGAACGATGAATTACATTCTACTTTATGCCTGCGCTACCAACAAAAATATAGTATACTTTTGATCAGGCATCCATCATATGATTTCAGATTTCAAAGGGATAAAACTCAAGAGGAAAGCTTTCAACTTCTTTTATTTTGCTAACATGTTTGTTTCAATGTGAAGGAACAGGATCATCATGTTCGTGATCATCTTATCAGATATGTGGAGTAAAACGAGATCCCACAAGGGTTGAGCCCGACATATCATAGGGTATTCTCTCATTCAACATTCATATATGAGAGTTATTAAAGCATCAATGAAACAATCATCATCTAGGACTGCCATCACATAGTATAATAGCATGGTAAAAATAGATTGAGCAATTATCTTTTTGCTCATAATTCAAAAGGACAATCAAAGAAATATATTAAGGAAGCATTGATTGCATTTGTCATCTCTTGTTTCAGCTCTTCCTTTCATTTATATTCACATTTTGATGAGGAATTGAGCCCTTTATACTGAAGGGAAAGCAGAACATTCAACAATTCAATTGTTTCTTACAACTCCAAATTACATACATAGCTCATCTAGAGATTTAGGAGGACAATTAATGTGATAACAAGACAACATTATTACATCTTAAGATCAAGAGACATAACAGAGTAATCTATAACATCATTATGCAGGACAACCACATATGCAAGTAAGGCATTGACATATTAAAGCATCAAGGGAAACATCAAGGGGTATGACTATTATCATTACCAATCCCATTTGTTTTAGTTAACAAAGTTCAGATTCAAGGCATTTCCAAGTAACAAAAGCAATGATAAGTGAAGAAAATTGGAGATATAGTTCTATGATAGACATCAATGCAAATGCAAAGAAACAAATTTGTATTCCATGATGAGTGCAATAACCATAGAGGACAACCATCTATTAAATAAAATATTGATCAAATAATATGAGCATACAACAGTCATGATAGCAGCAATAAAAATCTTATGAGCATGTGCCCCTACAGAAAGCAATTCACAAAAGCTACATGTGAACATTATAATCCTTGGTCAAAGTACAATATGGAAACATCATAATGAGGGCTTCATAAGGTATGATCACATCATATAGTGATATATAAATTTTCTGATTAACAGTTGGACAATAAGAAAGGATAGTGAGAAGCTTGAAAATGAAGAGAACAACAACATAGATTTGGAACAACATTGAACAATATCAAATGGAAGCAGACTAATAAGTTCTCAACATACAACCAATGTTTTTAAAGCTAATGAAGAGCATTCAAAAATTCCTTTCATTCTTACAAAATACTTGTGTTCTACTATTCTGGGTCGAGCCCAGTTTTTGAAAGAAACACAAATTTATTGTTACCCATGTGAGGGTTTCCTCTAAAAAGTGCAAAATGCAAGTCAATACATAATACCTAGAATGTCATAAGGTCCGCAGCCTTTAATGGCAGAGGCATACATAAATTTCTAGGTGGCCTATGAAGGTTTTGAGGTAAATACAAAATAAAGACAAATAATGATGGCCAGGGTTTTGTAAACACTAGGTATGGAGAATACAGAGAAATTTGAGCATGCAAATTTCTGCCAAGAATTTCGAGCTATTACCCAACATGGCGGCTCAAGCATTCAACAAAATATCAATACGAGGATATATTGAAAGAAGTAATTAGCCACAGCCATAAACTTGAAAGTTGCTTCAAAAATGAAAGAGAATCTCATATTTTAAGCCTAGAAAAGTATTTACCTTGTGTTTTTGAGCTGACTCCCTTAGGAAATCTTTTCATAGCATCTATTTATCAGTGCAAGTCATGCTCTCACAAGGTGTTTATTGCGGCCACATAATAAGAAATCATTAATAGAGGGAAAAGAGATGGGTACATATTAGAATATCACCATAGCCGTGGCTATAAAGCCTGAAAATAACTTCAAAAAGCAAGAGAAATGTCCAGATTTGTCTTAGGAAATGCTTACCAACACATTTTTCTATAGAAATCTCTATGAAAATCTCTAGGAGCAGTAGTATGAACTCAAGTTTCAAGCTCCAGATTTAGTCCAAACCCTTATTAGAGATCATGGCGGCAACAGTTTGTTCACAAAGTTGCAAAGTGAGAATGAAAGGAATGATTAGGGTTCGATTTTTGTTTGCCCTAAATCGACATAAGTTTGATTTTATTTTTTTCTCTAATGATTTTAATAAATCATTATGTTTATTCATTCCATGTGGCCTTGACTTTAAGTCATGATGCCTAATACCAATAATGCTAAGTGGTCAGCCAATATGCATAAGGGATAGACTTTATTCAATACAAACACTTGATTATTTTGCCCCCTTTTAAATATATGTTTTGTAAAGTTTTTTTTGAAATTTTTTAAAACAATATTATTTGTTTTAAATAGTTTTTTAATCAACTATTGTGAAAGTGGGGAAAATACTAAATTTTTTTTGCTCATGCACATGTGGAATTGATAGTGAGCTCAAGTTCAATTCCAGCACTAGTTTTGATGATTAATATTCATGCAAGGATGGAGTTGCAATTATCATGGGTGAGTTGATTAAAACAAGGTGGATTTTGCATGTTTTGTCCCACATCTTGAGATTTCTAGTTCAGTTTGAGTTACAAATCAGTTATACGCATTGTGACTGCGAGTTTGAGATTGAGTTCACTCATTTTTGCATGAGTTTGAGCCTTCTTTTCAGGGATATTTATTTTTGCTCGAATTTTGCCTTGGAGTTATCATTTCTTACTGAAATTGACTTTTAGTTTCATGTTCACGCACTTTGGAGTGTGTTCTCATTGTATATATTGAATTTTTTTTATCTTTTTCCTCTAGTTCTTGTTATTCAGTTTTTGCATTCTGCAAAGGGAATTATCTTGTAACACAGCTTTCAAAATTTAATAGATATTGCAGCAGTCTTTATAGGTTATCTTGGAGTGTCATTTGCAGAGTTTTCCTTCTATTTTTATTGCAAGTTAGATATTAGCCTTCTTAGATTCAGTTGTCTTGTTTTATGAATGTTTTGGATGCAAATTTAATGTGTTTTACATCAAAAACTTTTAATTTCTGTCACATTTGTGAATGCATGTACACAAAAAAAGTGATTTTAGTTGCAGGTCATAAATTGTGCTTATAATACATTCATATCTTTAACTTGTGAAAATAAATTCTTCCTTCATAAAGAATGAATTATCAGGCCTTTCTGTGAATCATTTATGTAGTTAAATTGTTCAGTCTAAGTTGTGAAAATAAGCTCATAAGGAATTAGTTATGAATTAATCTGCTTTCTTTAAATCAAATAGGTGCATCACCATAGCTCAGCTTTTCCAGTTTTGCATTAGATTAAGTTTCTTTCCCTTTTCCCAACAAATCATTCAAATACCTAATTGATCGTCATATAGGAACCATCCTATAATCAGGAGGTCTATCTTTGCCATAGGAATACCCACAACCTGAAGATAGTTCCAATGTTTCAACAGATTGCTGAATTTAATTATTCAAGCGTTCAGGTGCAATCTATTTGACAAAAATTACTATAATATTATAAATTTTTATAATATAATTAATATAATTATCTCTCTATATCTCCCACTATCTATGTCACTCCCTCCTCCCCCTCTATCTATTAAGCTATCTCTCCCTCTCCCACCTTTCTCTCTCTTCCTCTTCGACCTATCTCTCCCTCTCTCCCCCTCTTCTCTCTCTCTCTCTCCTCCTCTACTTATCAAAATCCCTTTTTCTCCCTCCCCCTCTTAGCTATCTCCCCCTCTCTATCTCTCACCATCTCTCCCTCCCTATCCCCCTATCCATTGACTCTCTATCTCCACCTCTCTTCCTTTCTCTTCCCATATATTTCCATCTCTCTTTATCTTCCCATGTATCTCTATCTCTCTTTCTCTTCCCATATATCTCTATCTCTCTCTCTCTCACCATCCCCCTCTAACTCTCTATATCACCCCCTTTCTATGCCTCTCCCTCTCTGGTCTCTCTATATATTGAGCTATCTCTCCCTCTCTCCCCTATCTTCTTCTCTCTCTCTCTCTCTCTCCCTTTCTACATATCACTCTCCCTCTCTCCCTCTTCTTTCTCTCGCTTTTCTACCTATCTATCTCCATCTCTTCTCTCTCTTCCTCTTCAACCTATCTCTCCCTCTCTCCCCCTCTTCTCCCTCTCTCCTCCTCTACCTATCAATATCCCTTTCTCTCCCTCCCCCTCTCAGCTATCTCTCCCTCTCTATCTCTCACCATCTCTCCCTCCCTATCCCCCCTATCCATCGACTCTCTATCTCCACCTCTCTTCCTTTCTCTTCCCATATATCTCCATCTCTCTTTCTCTTCCCATATATCTCTATCTCTCTCTCTCTCACCATCCCCCTCTATCTCTCTATATCACCCCCTTTCTATGTCTCTCCCTCTCCCTCTATATATATTGAGCTATCTCTCCCTCTCTCCCCTATCTTCTTCTCTCTCTCTCCCTTTCTACATATGCTCTCCCTCTCCCCCTCTTCTTTCTCTCCCTTTTCTACCTATGTATCTCCATCTCTTCTCTCTCTTCTTCTTCAACCTATCTCTCCCTCTCTCCCCCTCTTCTCTATCTCTCTAATGTCAAGCCTTCTAAAAATAGTGTTTTATTAAACTATAAGTAGATTATTGTCACCACTCTTCATTCCACATGAAATGCCAAATGTAGCAATTGTTTTGTTGCTTTTGTCAAGTTTCATTAAACAAGATATTTAGTGGGTTGAATAAATTTGTGTTATGATCCTTGGCCTCTTTAAAATAATTAGACAATATTAGGGAGATCAGGAAGGGGAGAAAACTAAACTCCTTGAAAATAGGGGTAGTTGTGGGTTTGTTCGTTATCTTTGTATACTATAAACTTAGTTTCTCTAGGATAAATAAGTCACTGTAGAAAGGAAAGATGTTTGATTATCTACCTAATATTGTTTGTGTTTTTGAAATTATTAGACTATTTAGATCATTTTCTTAGTTGTGTATCCTAACTAATATATAGTAAGCTTTTTCATTTTAATTGACTACTACATAATAGTTTATGTGTTGAAAGAATTGTTTCCATTATTTGTAGTTTTTACATTGGAATACAAATCATATTTAGTTTCACGCCAATATACTTCTTTCATAAATAATATTTTTTTAATATCTTAAAAGATGTTAGTTAAATTGGAAAACTTGTTTGAGTTAATTACTACATTTGATCTAAAAATGTTCAACACTTTAGATATATTCAATTAGATATATATAGTTAAATTGGAGGTGTCATTTGAGTTAATAATTAAATAACGTAATAATCAATTAAAGCAAGGGAAATAATTTTGGATGTGTTTGAATATAATAAATTGCAAATTAAAATAGACATAAATTACTTGAAATAAATGCTTCATAACCCATCTAATCAAATCATAACCTATCAAAAAGGAAATAGGAATTTTCTAAAGAAAAGAACACTTGACCCAATCATAAGTGTATGGTCTTCGCAGAAAGGAGTGATCCACCTTAGCAATAGCAAGTACCCCATCCAAGATTTGCTCACATTACACATAGCCACAATGTTTCTCCAGGATAAGCCAATCAAATCCAACCTTATGTGTCCTAGTAATCAAATTGGAGATGATAATAAAAATGGCATTGCGAAGGGTGATTGGTGTAAAAAATCTAAACGACTTTGTAGTTATTTCACTACTACGATCAATGTGTCATCTTTCATGAAATTTCTCAAAACACTATTCATTATGATCATATGGAAATTTGTAGAACTACAATAGTTGTAACATCATGAATTAAAATTAAACATTAAAAAGTACATCATGAATTAATTATGTAATGGCATAAAAATTAAAAACATCATGAATTAATTATGTAACCACATAAGTCAAATATAATTCTCTCAAAGAATGAATATCAAATAGATAATACAATCGCATAACTCATACATTTCAATGTCATTGATCTTCTTTTTCATCAAAATCTTTGTCTGACATATCATCCGATCCAGATTTGACATTGTAAGGATTGGTCATATCATCATCATCGTCATTGATATCAGTTTCAATAATGTCATCAGGGTATGTGCAGGATCATGGTATGCCAAAAAGTGGCAATATTTGTAGGGTATGTGGTGACAACTTTTTTTTCACCCAAAATTAATGAAACGAAAGGGTTTTTAGAGGAGATTCTCAGCTTTCCAAAAATATAAATTATGATTTAATTTGAATTAAATAAATAATTATTATTCATTTTCTAAGAATTGCGAACTAAGTCGTCGATGAAGGCTGATTGAAAACATCTATAACTTTTAACGGTATCATATTTTTGGATCAAAACATGTTTCACATTCTATGCTTTACATACTATAGGATTAAAAATGAAAAATTAAATTTCATGAATTTTTGACCAAGTTAAGGTGGTCGTGACAGTTTTATATTTTCTAAAAGTTGTAATAAAAATTCACAATTAATTATTTACTTGGAAAAAATTACAAAAAATATGCATCACATCCGGACATGAGTCCTCTACTTATATATAAAATCTTACAAAAAAATATTATCATTTTATTATGGTTAGGGTAATTGATTGGACACCTACTTCTTATTTTTTCCCGGAATTTAAGTACTATTGCATTGAAATTTCAAATTTTCACCAAATAGATTTTATTTATTTTTAAATAAACCCGATTTTAGAAACTACATTCAATTTTCTACAAATTCTATTCTTACATATTTTTGAAATAATATAGATAACTTATTCAAATATTTACGTCAAGTTGCCTAACACTGATTTTTCTAATTTTTTTGCCACTTAAGGGCCTGTTTGGCATACCATGATCCTGCACATGCCCATCATCCACATGGATATCATCTTCATGAATATTAACTCCTACATCATCACGATTTAGTTCCTCCTCTTCAACATCTTCGTCAGGCACATCATCAACTAATTGTTGATCCTGGTCATCATTAACATCATCTTCTAGCTCTTCAGTATTTTCTTCTTCCACCACATTATACTTTACCGACCTTCCTCTTGGATCATGTCTAACAACAAATGACCAACCCGGTTTACCTAGAACCTCTGAGTAAAATACCTGCTCACATTGGCTTGGAAGAACATAAGGCTCATTTCCAGCTCGCTGGATCAACCTTTTATTAACCATGGTAAATCCATTATCATGTTCAATAATAGTTCTCTCGGGATCATTTTCATTCAATCATAGCTTGTACCATAGGACAACAAACATATGTAACTAATTTGAAAGACTTAAAGTCACACTCAAGTATATCATCCAAAATCCCATAGTATCAATTTTTTGAGACTTCTGGATGTATGCCGCTTCTAGATGAAACATTAGTCACCTGAAACAATGTAGTTATCCCAGAATCACAAGTTTTCTTCATGTCATCCAAATTTTTGATTTGAAATTTATGACCATTGCACCACATAGCCTTGTGGTGTTTCACCTGCAATATGTCAAACATGAAAAAAATATTGCAATATCATCAGTTGATAAACATATTTATTCTTTGTCGAATGTATGCAAAGAAAAAAATCTCAACATATATATACATTAATATAATTGAAAATAATTAAATAATATGGGTGATTAATATATTTATATGTACCAGTTTATCTCTTAAACCATATGCTAAATCAATTTCCCTTTGTGTAACATTGGAATCTCCATTACGATGAGCTTCTTTAACCAATGAAGCCACACCTTCCCATGTTAATGCGTGACTAGATTGTTGACATCGTTCAATCCATACCATCATCCGATCAAGATTGTTTGTGACATACAAATGTAGTGCATCCCACTCTCGACCAACTATATAAAAAAAAATTGAAATTCACAAACGACGTTAACAAATTCAAAAAATTAAAACATTTCAATAATGATGTTAACAACCTTGAAATTAGTGTGTTTTATGTTTCATGTGATCATAAAAGATTAAAAAGTCAATTGTAGAGGTGGTTGTTTGGTAGTTGAGGTGTAAAGGCCTTTAAAAGGCATAAAGTGATCATTGTAAACCCTCATAGGACGAGAAATAAAGAAGGTATAGCTGATGTCCTCAAGAGTTTTGTGAGGAAAAACATGTGAAATGAGAGGTTCAAGCCTAGGTTTTAACAAAATATGTATGGGATATCTGATTTTATGAATTTCTACCCATTTTTAGACCTAATGGGTTATTTCTGAGTTGTTTTTGAGGTCTGGGAGGTCGTGGATGTACGAGATTGAATAAACCCTCATGATTTTGGCCTAAAACAAGGGTTTTTGGGTTTGGCAGGAATCTGGTCATACAAGTAGAATATTTTTGTGAATTTGGAGGTTTGGAGGCATAAAAAATGCTTCCCCAAGATTTCATGGGAATATGCCAAGTTTAAAGACTAGTTGCTTTGTAAAATAGGCCTAATCAGCCTAATGAACACAACTTAGAAAGGGTGATTTTGGTGATTTGGTCCAAATGAATTGTACTTTCCCTTGAATTATGTTTAATAACACCAAAATGGGTGTCTAAAACCATCAAGGATTTTTCTAGTGTTTTGGGAAAGTTTTGAGTTATTGGGCAAAACTAGGTTTGCACTGCTACAATGATTCAAGGAGTCAAAGTGTGAAATTTGAATTTTGTTGTTTGTCAGGTTTTGAGAGTTGTTTGGATTGTTTAAAGTGGTCATTCTAAATTTTTTGGAAGCCTCTTAAAGTTAAGTTGATAGGTTGGTTGAGTTGAGCCTCCTAGGTCTACATCAATTAGTAATTACCACGACATACGACCTTAATTTATAATTGATGTATATTGAAGATTAATAATTAAATAAGTACAATATACATAAAAAAAAATGTAAAATGTAGTATAATTACCTCTCAATTTCCTCAATCTACCTTTCCCCATCAGGTACCCCCCTTCAAATTTGTTAATGGAGTTGGGATTTCAAATGCTATCTACATGGATCTTTGCTGCAAACTTAGGAAGATATTCAGTAATGTACACCATGGTCTAGTATACCATATATCCATCCACCATAGAACCCTTAGGATGTTCTCTTTCTCTAACCAAATCCTTAAAAAATGTCAAGTTCCTCTCAACCATCCACATTGACCTTGTGTGTATAGGTCCACACAATTCAATCTCCCCAACTTTGTGTATGAGGTAGTGTTCTTGTGCATTGAAAAATGTCGAAGGTAGACACTTTTTCATTTCAAACATTAGACAAGGAATTTTTCTCTTCTAATAATTTATATCTCCTTTATGGATTTCTTTAGATGACAACCATCTACAAGTGATTCAAAGAGCAAATATATTAACGAGATTTAACAACAGTATACAATATATTACATAGCAAGTAAAGAAAATGAAACTTATAAGATCTATACAATGAATTGAACAAATATCAACTACTTACCTCATGTATTTTTCAAGATCATATATAACTTGCTTGAAATTGTTGTCAAATTTGTCTGGGAGAGATAGAGGTAGAACATACTACAACAATTGTAAAATGATCTTTTCATTATTTTTCCAAAAGTAGTAAACATAATACACTAAAAAGTACATGTAGTATACAAATATATATAATATAGTAGAATAATTACCTAAATTAAGGTATTCCAATAATACGTTTTCATTCCTAACCCAAATTCACCTTTCTTTGTTATGATATTGTTTATGTTCACAACAAATCCTGTGGGAAATTGAATTTTTCGTATGACTTCTTTTATAGAATTGCTTTGCTGCTATGTTAATAACCAAGGAAGGGCGTTTATATTAATTTGGTCTCCATCGCTATTTAATTGAATGACATTTTTCATTGCATGATTGGCTTCCTGAATGTCACTACAAATTTTGACAATTTTTTCTTTGTCATGCCTTCCATCCAATATTTTCCATAACGTTTATGTTATATTCTTTCCGATATGCATTGTATCAAACAAATGAAAAATTTATAGTTTCTCATAGAAGGGAAACCTACTAAATTGTCTGGGATAACTTTTCATTCCCTGTGGAATTCGACCATTAATGCCTTGATGACCTTCATGAAGCATATAAGTTAAAAAAATTAACAACGACAATCATTGTCAATTACAACATGAGCAAACAAAACACAATATAAAATGTAAATTCCAAACATATCATATATGATAGATAAAAAATTTGATCCGATGTATAACCTTGACGATTAATTCTATTATATTCCAACTTCCATAAGCGAGGTGTCATTCTTCGTGGTTTTGATGTAGTCTCTTCTTTCCCATTGAAAATATGTTTTTTAGTAGCTTGATACTTATGATTTCTATGGAGGAAGTGCCTATACTCATCAAACACCTGCTTTCCTAAACTTGTTAAACAATGGGATTTCATCTTTGGACCACAAATTGGACATGCAAATTTTCCCTTTGTTTGAAGACCTGCAAGATCATATATAATTGGATTAAATATGTCAATTTTTATAATTATATATAATGAATAAATTAATTAAAAAACATGCATGATATGTACTTCATAAAATTAAATATCGTTAAAGTGCAGTCGAACGCTATAACATACCACAAAAATGTGTTAGCCCTGGGGCATCATGAATTGTCCATACAAGCATTGCATGGAATTGAAATTGTCTTTGTCTTATTGGTCTAGAGACGTCATACATACTTAAACCATTCCATAACTTTAGTAACTCGTTGATAAGAGGCTCGATCTATACATTCATATCTTTAACTTGCTACTTACCTAGTTGAATGAACATAAACATTACGTAATTATTATAACCATTTCACTGCAATATATATAAATTAATGTACACGACTATTAAATGAAAAAAATATAAGTCATTATGCAACAAATAAGACAAATGTGATGCTACTATGTTAAAGAAAATTGATGTAAACAAATACCTAGAACAATCATTGCCAACATTATGTGCTCCCTCTTTATTGACATCCATGGAGGAATGTTATTGTTGATAACAAAAATAGGCCACACCGAGTAAATAAATCTCAACTCTCCAAATGGATTGACACCATCCATTGCCAATGAAAGCCTAAGATTACGAGGTTCTTATTTAAAGTGTGGCCATTTTTCCTCCATGTCCTTAAATGTAGAACCATCTATAGGCATTCAAAGAATATCATCTCCATTTCTATTATGTGCATGGTAATCCATAAATTGCGCTAAGCTTTCACACCTAAATAATCATTGCATATGTGGAATAATGAGAATGTAACGAAGAACCTTGCAAGGCACCTTTTTTGTTAGTTGATCTGTTCAATATCTACTGATATGACATTCTGGGCATTCTGTTGCAAATTCATGTTGTTTATGATATATAATATGATCATTGGGACATGCATCTATTTCTTGATACTCCATTCCAATATCTTTCATAATGTTAGATAAATTTTGGTATGAGTGAGGTAAAATATTTGATGGTGGTAACAAAAATTCACTAATCAATCTACAACAAAAAATAATTTGTTAATATAAAGAATATTAATGGTACATATTTCATCCTTTATTTACTAATGATGAACTAACAACAATTAAAATAGATGAAAAAAGATGACATATATGATATACCTTAACATCCATGACATTGCTATGTTGGATAAACCATTCATAACCTTCAAGTTCACCAACAACAATACAATAGAGAGAAGAGTTGTTTCAAAGCCTTCATAAAGGGGATCGTGTGCCTTCTCAAGTATAGGTAAATCATGAACATCATCAAAGTCATCTCGATCATCATGATCAGCTGTGCCACTAAATGTGTTATGGATCAATGTATTTGTAACATCATCTTCAACTATGTTTTTTGGCGCACGATCATCTTCTTCCATAGGATCATTAACTTCATCTTTGTTATTCACAGCTCCATGTTCCTCTGCTAACAAAACCACATTCTTTGGGGCATGATAATCCATATCTTTTGCCCTAGGGTGCCCCACCTTTATAATAATGATCGACACAAATAAACCATGATCATGATCAAGTGATTTTTTTTATATATAGAAATGTTAAAATGATATAAACATTTACAAATTCAATCAATATAAACACATATAATGAACAACTTACCAATGGAAAATAATCATGCCCCCCTTCAACTTGACCATGTTGCCTACAATGTTTCTTAGCTGTTGTGATTAAAAGTCTTCTCGTATTTAAGCCCTTGCAATTATTGCAAGGACAATAACATTTCCCCCTACCCTTTCTTTTCAATCTAGCCCACATTCTAGCAATTGTCTATTCATTTTGTTCTGCACTAATATTATCTGACATGATTTTTCTTTACCAAGCTTGAATATTTAGATCTTAAAAAAGTATCAATCTCAAACTTTTATAATTTTTAATTATAGATAGGTAACAAAATCTAATAATTATGATATTTTGCACTAAAAAAATTTGGCATGCAACCACCCCTGCAAAAGAGGAGATAGTATGAAGTTAATGAACCCAAAAAACACTTTAAAATGCTCATTCCAAAACTTATTAAATTCTAATTTTACTATGATTTCCAACCATTAGACTCCTAAAATCAGAATATTGAACTTGCACAACAAAATTTGGAAATGAAATTCTCAAAATGCACAAGTCAAAAAATGAAATCTGATGAGATGTTGATTTAAAATATGATTTTCAAATTGGAAGTACAAATTTGACTTCACAAATGAATTATGGAAAAAGACAATGACTACCCTCAACCTGGCGATATCTTCTTGAATTTTTTTTTTGATTTTTCCCAAGAAAATCGTCCTTAGTTCTCCACAAATTGTCGCAAGTATAGCAAAACACTGTCACAATAAATAGGAGAAATCACTTTTATTTATGTCGGCCATAATTTTTTTTTTTTTTTTCTGATTTTCCATGTTCATCAAAACCAAGTTTGTCGAAATTTTGACGACCGTTGGGTATAAAATTTTTAAAAAATAAAAAATTACATATTAAATTTAACAAGTACCCGACAATACATCAAATTATACATCTTTCATTGGATTTTGTAGTCAAATGAGAAACTGTCCCTTCGCTCGAACTATTTCTACCTAGTCGGTTTTTTCTGGGACATAATTGTCGGTTCTCCAACTTGGCCTCGACCTACTCACTTTGTCGATTATTCCTTCATTCTACGGCCACTTCATTGGCATTACTTGTTCATCCTTCTTCTATCTTCTACGACCAACCCAACCTCTTCATAACTATTGGAATTTTCTTGCTTGGTCTTCTGTTCGGCCTTATTCTTACATACCTGACCAACCTCTCCATGATCCATCTGATGACTCTTAAATCATTTTCTATCTTTCCTTTTTCATGAACCTCAACTGAATTCCAACCATCACTTGCAAACTGTCCACTTTATCTCCTCTCCATTGTTCAACTTCCCTTACAATTGTCGATCCATAATTGTTCATAACAATCCATTGTTCCTTGTCGAAGGAAACTAAATCGACTATCCCACTTCCTGTCCATATAGTGATAGTAAATCAAACCTGTCTCAACCTACCCTTATTCTTCCATCAAACCCAAAACTTCCAAGCCAAAACCTACTACTAATGAACTTAAAGCATGAGAAAACTAAAAATTAGAAACTTAGGTCGATACCCATGCATCACATCTTCTTTCACCAAGATACCTTTGTCACTAGTAGAAGAGGTATTGGGAGAAAAGCAATTATGATTATCATGATTTTCTATGCTTTCATCTTCTTCTATCACATCATTCCCACAAATAGTAGAGATAGGAAGGGGTATAGGTTTAAGGCTAGAATCAATATCTTCACTCTCTTGCAGTAAGAGACTCTCATAACTAGGGGATGTATTGAATGAATGACTAACATGCTTATTGACTAGCTTTTTCTTTGCAAAATTGGAAAAGATAGATACCAATTTTTTTGAAAAGTAATCTATCCTAACTTAAAATGGAAAGAGACTTAAAATGCAATGTAAAAACCTAGAATGAAATGTGTAAATGCAATTTTTAGATTTCAAATAAGGTAATTTACTGATTACACTATATAAGAATCTAAAAATGAAATGTTGTAAATGAAAATTTGGAATTAAGCAATGCATGAAATGAACCAATTTAAGCTATATTTAGTGAAATGCATGTAATAGAAACTCAACCAACTGAAATAGATAACTAATGATAATAAACAAAAGTGCATAAACAAGGTTTTCAATGTTGTAAAATGCAGTTTTAGGGCTGATCTGTGACTAATTCGTCTAGAGGGGAATACAAGTCCTAGTCAAGGTATTTCAGGGGTTCAAATGCTAGAAAATGCAGAACACAAAAATCCTAGAAAGTAGGCAAAACAACCTGTATTGGGACTAAATTTCCTAGATTGGTGAATGAGTCTTGAATTAGGGTTTTTGCACCATTTTTAACAAATTTTATGTGAATGCTGTGTTTTCTGGTTAAGATGATGTCTAGGTTGAGTGTAAATATAAAATTCAGATGAAATTTAATGATCTAAGATGAAAAAATTCAACCTATATGAAATCTCACTAATGCAAGATGTAGAAATCCTAGATGCAAATTAACTAATGAAAAGCTATAATGCAAAGTCAATGCAAGCTAAATCTAGGATGATGATGCACTCCAAATTAGAAATGGGGTGTTCACGTTGGGTTCACCAAAATGTAACAATGGAAATAGCATGCCCCACCTTTGAGGAATGGAGCACAAGGGTAGGGTTCCTATTTCCCATTTGTTACACTCAAAGGAAACCTTAGAGATCTCAATTTGAAGATAGAAAGGGGAAAATAATTCTTGCAATAAGTTATCCTAGGGTTTGATTGAAGAAAATAAGAGGGTTCATCACCAAGCTAGGGCTTGGAAAGACAAGAAGTGTGAATGATATGCAAAGTACTATGCAAAACCTAACTAAATGAGCTAGGAAATGAAACTAAAAATCAAGATATCAAATTGGAAATGAACAGAGGTTCACCTAGAAGAGTGATGGGGTAAAAGAAAGTTCCAAAACCTTGAAAACTTGTTGTTTTATGTCCACTGGGACTCATATGCTAGTCTAGGTGATTTAGTCCCAGACTGGGTTTTCTGTGCCAAAACTAGAATTCGATAGTGCTTAATTTGAATCTCTTGAAACCCAAAAATGGAAGTATTGGGACTCATATACCCAAAGTGGCGTATCAATCCTAGTATGCTTTTTAGAGGGTTAAGACCTAAATCTTCTCAACTAAATCTGCTCTTTCTATGACAGTTTGCTTCCGGGTCCAAAACCCTGATTTGCAACCTATAGGTGAGTTTTTGTGAAGATGACAACCTTGTGACAACTTGATGACTTTCTTCAACCTTTCAACCTAATATTCAAAGGATCTTCAAGCTCCAAGACACCTAGATTTGCAATAACACACCAAAGAAAAGATACACTTGTTGATTGTTAGGGAATAGGGGTTTGCCTTAGTGAAACCCCTTTTAGGTAATTAAACCAAATGATGAGATAATGAAACAAGGAAATTAAACATGAAGATTCTCATGAATACTCTTGTGAAGTCTTGTAAACTCTTGAAGGCTCTTGTAAACTCAAGTTTTCTATAAGGCATGCTCTCTTCAAAGTATTAAGTGAAAATGAGTGAAATAACCTTATAATTATACTTGTTTATTCCAAATTTCCCAAAATTACAACACGACAAGCTAACATCAAATCTAGGAGGAAAAAATCTTGCCAATTGATTTTTGGCCACATGGGACTCATGCGCCACATTTTTCAAAAATGCTTAGAATGATGTAAAATCAGGATCGGGGCCCAAAAACCTAGGTGGGACTCATACACCCAAGGTGGTGTATGAGTCCCAAATCACTAAATCTAGGCCACACAACCTAGAAACACCTGAATTATGATTGGATGTTGGTTGATGTGGGGATTATCCTCAAAAAGATGCATTAATTAAGGCTTGTGGATGTAAAATTAGGCCAATTAAGGTATAAAGAAGCCCAATTTATTAATAAAACCATAGATGAGTGTGAAAGTATAGTACAACACTTTACAACACCCTAAATAAGGCATAATTAAGTTTATTTAGTCTACAAGGGCCCAAAACTTAATGTGAAGGTACACTTTACAACATTAAATTAAGGAAACGTTAGGTCAATCTAGCTTAAAATGGCCCTAAATCCAATGTGAATGTGGAAAACACATTACAACATTAGACCAAGGCATTATTAGGTCCATTTTAATGTTAATCATTCCCAAATTAAGTGTTAAAATGTAAACAATGACATTTTTCTACACTACAAGTTCAATGGTTAACTAAGACTTTGGTTGATTACTCAAATCAAATGTTCTTTACGAGTATCCACATCATTGATAGTTTGATATTCATGATAATAATACCTTGTAGTCTTCTCAATTAACTCTTGTTCCCATTATCATCTCAAAATTTTTACTATGAGTAGTTTCCATATTATTGACACCCTCTTCAAGCAAGTTAATTATCAAATTTATAACTTCTATCCATATCTCAATAGAGAAGAATTAGATATGTCTAAAATTTCTTCATTGACCAATTTATTAATGTTGACCATCATAATGGCCTTAATTTGTTGGAGTCTATTTGAGTGAGTTTGTAACACCTTGTTGAATTTGTTTGATAAATATTTTAGTATATTAAATTCCCCTTGATTTAGTCATGTAGGCTCATGGATTTATCAATAACCTTTGATCCACATGGTAGTAGACCATTTAACTATTTTTTAGTACTATTTTTAATTTATTTCATTTCTTCTATGGTTGAAGCATCTTCTTGAGATATTGTATTGAAGTAGCAATATCTTCACTAGATGATTGTAGGTGTCCAGCCAAGTACTTGATGTAGGAGGTTAAGTGTTTCATTATTGACAACCATCTATATATCACAAAATTTAGCATCCCTTATTTCCCCCCTAATTTAACCCTTGAGATTTGATATTATGATGTCAATGATTCTTTTTAATTATTTTCAAGAATAGGAGCTATAATTTTATCAATTCTTGAACCTTGTGCATTTGTAAAAATTAAAGAAATAACTTTGAGCGTCTTGCTAGGATTAGGTTTATTAATCATGAAAAAAATAAATGAGCAATCATTAGATAATGGATTCAAAAATATTTTCCTCTTTCTAATAGAAATATCAAGCCAAGTGGAAACCATGGGTATGGTTAATCATCCTATTGAGAAGTTTCTCCTTGAATAATTTGGTTGAAATATTTTATAATATAGCTAGTTCCATTTTTTCATTAGTTCAACCTCTTGTTCCATACTCTCCTATATATTTTATAACACCTATTTTTCACCTTGGCTCACTTGTATTTTATTAATTATTCAATCCCTTCCTTTATTTAAACTATCTATTCCTCACCTTGCTCCATTAAACATATTCATTCTATAGATATGGAGCAAAGGTTTAGGTTGGGAGATATTCCTCTCTAAGGATGGAGTATGTGATGAATCCTTACAAATAGAATCGTTAGGAATTTGATCATTAATATACAAGATTGGTAGATTAGTTACCTATTCTTGGGGAATTTCTTGTTTAGAAGAAAGAGGCATTTTATCTTGTAATAGGGAGTGATTAGAAGGATGTATAGGGTAAGGGGGAGATATTTGAATAAAATATTGTATGTTTATAGAGGGGAGATTATGAAGAATCTTGTAAATGAGGTTGAATAAGTGACGGAGTTGAAGATTTCCCTTGTGAAGAGACAATAGATGTAGTAGCTAAATTGATTTTCACATCTCATTCTCAAAGAATATCCAACCTTGAATTTATACTTTATAATCTATCTCCTCTAAAGTGTATTATTTAATACCTCCTTCTAGATCCAAACTCAAAACAACCAAGTTAGGAGAAGTTAGTTATAATAGATATATTTCTTCTTTCCTTTAACATAGGGTTTCTTCTTAGAAGATTATTTCAAAGACCTATTAGTATATCTCCTTGTTCTCTTAGTAGGAATATCTAACTCTTATTTTTATTTAGTAATTGAAAACTATTATTAATTAAAATTCTACTTATAAATTCTATTTTTTTTCTCCTTCAAACCAATCTACAAGCGGAATGAGTAATTTGAAAATTCCTCTCTTATTATAGCTATCACTTCAATCATTACCTTTATCTAATATTTCCTTGGGGACATTGGTAGTTCTCCATGCACTTATTTGAAAGGAGATTAACATGGATTAACTCTTATTTTTTTACATGTTCATCTTCACAATCTACCTAAATTTTTTCTAGGTTTAATTTTTTATTAGTGATAGAATCAATAATTTTTTTAATTTTTTCTTTTGGTTTATTGGATTTTTATTATCATGAACATAAAGATTCAATATTTTGATAACTCTATATATGATCCTTTGTTATGCAATAAGAACAAACAAGTGCATGAACTATGATGATGGGAACATTTTCAATAGTTTTATTATTTTTAGATAAGTCTTATGTACCTCACAAATTTAATTTTCCACTTCCAAAAGGATGAACTTCTCACACATATTCTAGTAACTTATACAAAACACCTATAAATTATCCAAGCCTAATATATGCGAAAATAGGAAATTTAATGAAGCAATTCCCCACTTTGAGATTGCTATAGTAGCTTATAGAGAGGTTTGTTTATTTATATCACCTTCCAATTTCCTAATGAGAAGGAAAAAAAAACATCGCTAAATCTTTCAAAGTGTCTCTAACTTTCTTTTGACCTTGTTCAACATCAAATATACCAACCTTAGTCAATCTTGGAAAAAGGATCTTGTAGCCATTAAATACAAATATAAGAATGCATCTAGAATTACTTCAAGTCTTGGAATTTTGTGAGTTGTTTATTAAGGTTACTGAAGATAGTGGCCTATTCAATTCTTTGTTTAGACTCTAGGATATTTTTGATAAATCTTAATATTCATAGTTGAAACTCTCAAGAATTATCAAGTACCATAGGGGCAATTGGATCATTGATATCAATGTTAAAGTCGCACTTAGAATTTTTTGAGATTTTAAAAAATACATTTCTTTGATCAATCACTTTTTTAGGGCATACAAATACAATAACAAATAAAATGTTATATCTTCATTATTTTTTAATTAAATTATGGAATTACCAATAATAAATTAAGATTATTGCTTATAGCTGCTCAACAATCTAAATAACCTCAATTTGAATATTCAACATTAAGCTCACAAATTGTTAGTTTTATCCTTTGAATACAAGTTGAAAGTTTATGATTTCATTATATGATTTGACTAAGTTCAAAATAGAAAATAGAATTAATTTTTACCTTTCAAATTTTTGTTTCAAACAAATTCTAAATCATAAACCTGTTCAAGCCATTTTACATTTAAATGTACAATTATTTTTGGGACAGTTTTCCAAATTTTATTTAAAACTATTTATGAAAACCAATTTGAGCAAACTTTTAAACTCTTCCAATAAAAACTTGTAAGAAAAAAATTGAAATAAAACCAAAGTCAGTAAACTTTTAACTCTTCGAATAAAAATTTGTAGAAAATAATCGAACGCTCAAAAAGCATATCCCTGGATGATTTTTCTTTTAAAAGCATGGTTGAACTGATATTCTAGCCCGTCTCTGACTAAATGCCATTATATGCGGTCCTAAACCTTTACTGATTTACATTATAGCTAAGTTATTAGCACTACATTTTTCAAGTGGCAATATATTTTTACCAAAAATGTAATTTCAATCAGTGTTCTCATCGCAATGCAAGTTATGAAGAATTATTGGAGCTCCATGCTGAGGAAAGATAGTCACAAGTGATGTGGGTGCATGGACATAACCAGGAGAAAGAACAAACGAAAAGCGTTGTAAAATCATGGCTAGGATAACCTTTGTCTCAAGCATAGCATAATTTTGGCCTACACACGATCGCAACCCATATCCAAAAGGGATAAATGCAGTAGATTCATCCTTAGCAGCCTTACTTATTCCCTCACTAAACCTCTCAGGCTTAAATTCATTTGCATCCTGCCCCCACAGAGATGTATCGTGATTCAGTGAAATCGTAGGGAAGATGACCTGTGTGCCTTCAGGGATTGCAATTCCTCCTAGTGTTGTATCCTTATGGACTTCTCTAAGAAAGGCAACAGCTGGTGGGTAGAGCCGGATCACCTCGTTCAGAATCATTGCTAACTGTAGTCCACAACACATACAAAATTCATTTAGAAAAATACTAAGAGCAAAGTATGGATGTTTAAGATATAAATAGCTTCTTCAGTTCTTACAGTTTTTAGTTTGTTTACTGTCTCAAATTTTGGATGGCAATTTCCACAGACTTCTTGCATTTCTGAGCGTGCTTGCTCTTGCCAGTCGGGATGCATGGCCAGGAGGACAATGGCATATGTTAAGTAATTACTTGTAGTCTCTTGCCCAGCGATGAAAAATGTTTTGCATTCAGCTATGATTTCCTCTGTTGTGAGGCCCTGATTGTTTTCAGAGCTCCTCAGCTCTTGGATTGTGTTCATCATGGAGCCAAGCAGATCATTGCCATAGCCTTGGATGGTGTTTGAACCAGCTTTTTCTCGGTTTATAATGAGCTCTTTCAAAGCACTCTTAATTTCTTTGTTGAGTCTCCAACGTTCTCTGTTACTTTTGAAAGGCAAAAATCTGAAAAAACAACAAAGAGCAACATAACATAATGTTCATTCACTTCATGATGTGTAATTTGAAAACTCACTTTCAAATCACTTGGAAAAATCATCAATCTCACCTATAGCAAGGAATCATTAATTTTGCGTAATCCTGGCAGGTCAAGCATGAATGCTGAGTCAGCAGGTCAAAAATATGCTTTCCTTGGAGATAGCTGCTGCCAAATGCTGTGCGGGCAATAATGTCTGAAGTTAGAGCCTTCAATTCCTCAGCCACATCCACTTCTTTCTCACCATTTTTTACTACTTTCTCCCATTTCTCCAGCATATGCACAGTGCTCTCCATCATGCAACAAGCCATATCCTGGTCCAATCCTTTTGATAAGTTATTAAAAACTTTCTTTTGGGATAAGTTAGTAAGAAGATAACATTTTCACAATTTTTTTTAAAAATTTTATATAAGATTTTACATTGATGTTGCAGATCACAGTAGGTAATACGTAAATATAATATAAAAAACATTATTTTTTAATTTCATGAATATTGGAAATAAGTTATTTTTGGATCGACGATGGATTGGTCATAAAGGGGTAGTAGCTTAGTTGGTAGAGCACTCTAACAACAAATGGAAGGTCCTAGGTTGAGTTCTAACCGGTCTATATGAGCTGTAGTTTAACATGTGGTATTAGAGTCAGGGTAGAAGCCCCAAGTACCTGCAGTGTGGCTTAAGGAGGGATGTTGGAAATAGGTCACAATTAGACTGATGATGGGCTGAGCAAAAAGAGGTCAGTAGTTCAATTGATAGAGCACTTCAAAAGTAAATGAAAAGTCCTAGGTTTGAGTTCTAGCTAATCCATACGAGTTGTAACCCAACATATGGTATTAGAGTCAGGCTAGGAGTCCCAAGCACCTGCAGTGTGGTTTCCTGATGTTATAAATAAGTAGTTCAATTGATAGAGCACTATAGTAGCAAAGAGAAGATCCTAAGATCAAATCCCAATTGATTCATATGAACCCTAACTCAACAATGATATAATCTAAACAATAATATATAGATCATCCACAGTTTTTTCAAAATCTCATCAAATAATCGATTATAAAATAGTTTAACTGTTATACAGAATCCAATTTTGAGAATAAAAAAGAATACCCAATTGGCAAAAGAAAATTTCCCAACGAAGTTTTACAGATGAATCCCATCTAACCTTGAGCTTATCAGTATGAAAAGATGGATTTATTATCCGCCGGTGATGCGCCCATGTATCACCATTGAGCACCACTAGGCCTTCTCCAAACAGCTCTTCCGTCATAGGATCCCATTTTGGTTTTCCATAATTCCCTTTCTTATCACCTAGCGCCTCCTTCGCCAATTCAGATCTACCAACTATTAGTACTGGTATTGGCCCCAGCCACATTAGGAAAGTGGACCCTGGTAGTTAGATGACAAATAATGTATTAACATCTCTTAGCATCATTAGCTTGCAGAATAAACTTAACATATTGAATAAAAAGTACCATATATTTTGGACCAGTAAGGGTACAAAGGCTGCACTCTTGCCACAATGTCATGGGAGAGTTTCATAGGCTTGGATCTGGCCTCATACATTAACTTGCTGAATTCAAAAGAATTTCCAAACAGTAGCTTGTAAGGAGGGCCTGTAATGCCTTGAGATTGAAAATGCTTGGCTATTTGCAGAGGCTTCCACCATATTGCTATTGTAAGTTTGGCAACTATAAACGCCCCCAAACAACCAAATGAAAACAATGTAATTTCAGCAACACTAAACATGAAATTTTCCATATATTTCAATGTTTCAAGTATTTTCCATCTTCTTGTGATATTTATTAGAGAGCTTGGGATAGTTATCTATCTAATATCTCAAAAGCATCTTAGTTTTTCCCTTTTTCCAGCCATAAGATGTCGGTTTAATTCCTTACACGGGATTCTTGCATGTATTATATGAATTCACTTGATTTATTTCCCCTGGCTGTATACTATAGAGGCAGCATCTGTAACCATTTTGAATTCGAGTCCATCAATGTTTTGTTATATGTTTCTTGGAATAGTCGTAACTGCCATGGATATTATCTTGGGATTACTCTTTAGCTTGGACGTTCTCAAGGTGGTTTATTTACATTGGTAAGTGTGATGGCAGGCGAAAATTAATTTTCTTTTTAATGTTTTGTTTTCCATTCGGCTTTGTTCCGAACTGGAATTTAGCCGTTCTCAAAATTTTGATTGATTGTGGCTTTTTCCTTGGATGGAACGGACTAATCTATTTATTTTAGACAATGAAATCTCTCTATTTATATATGAGATGATTATAAATACAAATACATGATAGTTAGTGGTATTGATTATTATATTATTTATTTTGTTTTAAAATTCAATTTATAGTTTAATTATTGTTATTTTTTATTGGGTTTTTTTTTTTTTAATCAAGTTGATAATAGTGGATGATTCAATATATTTGAGTGACAATTAATGACATGCTACAATCTTTATCTATTAATAAAGTGTTTTAGGGTTTGAAAAAATTCATGTTCTTGTGTTTGTTTTAAACATACATCCTTTCAACAAGATGTGTCCTTTATGTATAGAATATGATTTGCATTACATACTTCACAAATAAGAAATTTTATTAACATTTGCATTTTTACTGAAATAGTCCTAGTTTTTTGAACAACACATCTCATTTATTCCACCTCAAAGACCTATTTTTGCTTGTCAATTAGGTGGTTTCTTCCTGATGCTAAAATCTGTGTTTCCTAATTTGATAATCAATGATAGATAATTCAGGTTAAATGTCATAATTTTATATTTCAAGAGGGAGATTTAAGAGGTCACCCATAGAACATCATTGCTAGATGTTGAATTTTAAGTATTAAATAGTTCTACATTATTGCTCCTCCCATGTTAGAGCTAATTTACCGACAAAAGTAATCTTGTGTGTCTAAAAAATAATTAGAGGAAATGTAATTTGGTAACTATCCCTTTTTAATTTCATTACACCTTGGATATCCTCTTAATTAACCAAACATTTTTTTCCAATTAGAAGGGTTAGGTTCATAACCTTACTCAACCATAGCAAGGTAGTAGCTCTACACCACAAATGACAATTTTTATTACATCACATTTTTTATCATTTATAAAGTATATACTTAATTAATGATTAATTGATTAATTGATTAATTTAGGTTTGTGTAATCAACATTTTAAACAATACACTAACAATGGCAGCATTACGTTTGCATGGTATTACAACAATTTGATAATTAATTAGTTTTGTGGAATAATCTTGATTTAAATTCATAGCTAGATTGCAACATGATGATCATAAATGTTTATCATTAGGAATTGATGAATGTTTCTTGAATTATATGCAATTGATACTTTAATTATTTTATGATTATGATTTTTTGATAACAAAAAAAATATCATATATTTGTTGAAAAAAAAAACACTGAGAGGGGGCTGAATCAGTATTCTGCAAAAATTAACTTTATTATTCTAATCCTTAATCCACTTAAAACATTCAACCAAAAGAAATATGCATGAACAGAAAGCAAACAACCACAACACCATAACACAAGGATTTTTACATGGAGACCCTATTAGGGGAAAAACCATGATGGATGGCCAATCCACAATAAGATTTGAGTATACTCAAAAGAAAGATTACAATGTGGGAATGCACTTGCATTCAGATGTACTGCCTAGAGCTCACTACTCAAAATAGAAAGGCACACTTCCTTACAAAGATTTGGATTAGATTCAAGTGAATGAACTGAGAGAATAGCATCTACAAATGCTTTATTACAGTTCTGGTTAGGCTTAGTAGTTGATCTTTTGTCCTTTTGACTGATTTTGCACTTCTGCTCTACTTTTCTCTAACTCACATCATAAAATCTTTAATACACAAGTGAAATTGTGCATAATTGCTCAATCACCCTTCTGATATTCATAACACACATCGACACACCTTATTCACATATCAAAATGATATGATCGATCACTTATATATATCTGTGACTAAAGATTTAATTGCTACAAGTCGACCTCAACAAAATAGAAAAACATTTACAACTGTCAGCTCAAATCATGAATACTATTCAATGCACATCCACAACAGTTAGCCACAACTTAGCTTAGACCAAAATCGAAATGCTCGAACACAAAAATAATTGAGCAAACATTTCTCAAACATCTACGACATGTTATATCAATTGGGTCAGCCACCACACACTGATGAACAAAAAGATATCCAACCGGATCTCCAGATTGGCACACAACTTGATACGAGGAACTAAGATTTTTGGATAACACAAGAAATACATTGATCAACCTCCCATGAGATCCATAATTAAAAATAACAACAGAAAATATGTACGTGAGTTTATAAACACAAAACTATCAAATGCTCTGTTCTTCCTTGGTTGTCTTCAAACTATCTGCCGGTATGAGCAAATGATGACGTGGGTATCCAATCATCGACTAGGGTTTCCATCAATGACAACACCAGAAAAAATTTACGTCTCTTGACAACAATCTCCCCCTTTAGCATTGATGGAAACACTTATGAAAAATGACTAAGTGTCAAACCAACATGAATTACACTGCCACTTCAAAACTTCAAAAAGAATCTTCAATCTCAGCTTTGAAATGCAACTCCCTCTAAGATGAATATATAATTTTTCACTGTACAACTCTCCCACTTTGACATTAATGGAAAAATTGGGGAAACCCAAAAATGTCAAAATTTCAAACTATACAAACTTACACAAATTTGAAAATATCTGCAAAATCTCTCTTTAGCACGCTTAAATTTGTATCCCAAACCCTTTTGAGACTCTCCATAATTGTTATTTGACCAAAAACCAAATAAGATTGTGTTTCTGTAGATTCAAGATTATTGGGTCACTAGCTGCCATAGCATCTTTGGCTTCCTTTAATGCACTCACCATTATTTCAATCTTTGGACCAATTAGTCCTCTGAGTTCACATGCTCAAGCCTATCATTTTCATGCTTCAAGCTCTTTATTTTTTCAAGTAGAGATATTACTTGACCTTCTTGCTTACCAACATCACCAACTATCATATCAAAAGCATAAAAAATGGTAGCCAATTATTTTTCAAGATCCTTCACCTTCTTCTCATTATCTTCAGTAAATTTGGACAAAACCAAACATGACTTATAGGCCTTTCCACCTTCAGATAGAGAACCTTGAATATTCTTTATAGACGTGGCTAACAGAGCTTTATCATTTGCAATCATTTCTTTCAACCTACTAAATCTTTTTCCATCAAACTCCTTCTGCACTTTAACCATGGATGATCTTTCAAGAGACTCAAAATAAGTACTTATAGAATTTATGAGCTTCTTCAGTTCACTGGAAGAGGAAATGGATAGATCCTTAACATGAGTTGGCATAATTTTCTCCATAACTCTAGATGCAAGATCCAAAAGTTCATTATCCTTAATGTGGGACTTCAACAATTCTTCTCTAGCCTTTGCCTGGGAAAAAGATGCGACTTTCATTTTCTAAATTGGAGATAAGGTGGATAGATTGATCGAGCCTTCAACCAATTCAGGATCAAATTCTTCCTGTTGATCCACCAGAAATTTCTTTATTGCCTCAACAAAGTCTCTTGCATCCACTAGAATTTCCTTGACTTGAACCTTTTCTTCTTCAACTTCTTGTTGTTTAGTAACTATTTCTTGATTCCCTTTAGGAGCTTGAACTTCAATATTTGGCATCTCCTCTCCTTCAGCTAATACAACCTTAGGAGCTTCAGTCTCCATAGGTACTTCTATATTACCTACATTAGGAGGAATCTAAATATCCTCAGTATCTACATTCACCTCCTCATTTACTGGATCAGATACAACACCTTCAACATTCACTTCCTCAACATTGATCTTGTTCTTTGATAGAAATGCTTCTAGGATTTTCTTGGTTTCATCAGCAACAATGCCAGTTTCACCGATCATAAGTTTGTTCACCCTTGTTTTTCTTTTAAATTCCTTCTTGGCTTTGTTTAGGAGTGACTTCATCTCCTCAATATACATTTTTGGACATAAGTCATCAAGAATTCTCTTTCTCATATGATCTTATTTTGTCCTAGCACTTACTCTTCTCATCTCCAAAACATCATACAAACTCTTAGGTAAACCAGACATAATTTTAGCAAGAACTTTATTGAAAATATTTAGATGTTTTATTGTTGCCTCCTCAGGAATTCTTTGTCTCGATTCATCAAAAGTTTCATACCATTTGCAGAAGGGTTTGAGGTTTCCATCCTTGACAACACTAATCTCAACTTCTTCAACTATCATACTTGGTTTGTCAAAAATTTCCTTCTTCTTTTCCTTTTCCTTCTTCACACTTGAATCTCGCTGCAATTCAACAAAGATTGCTCCATGGCTCCCCAAACTTCCAAAATGGAAAGTGACAAATGAAGGATAAAAATGACCTTTTATCATTCGCACACCTAACCCTTTTTGTCACAATAAATTCTTTTACCCTCACTCATCTAGTTACCCTACTTCCATGCATAGTGATAGAAAAATCTTCTGTGGATCTCTGATACTATATAATGCTTTCTCTAGTTGGTTGAACAACATTTGAAAAGCATCCATGCACTTACTAGACTTGCCCACATTTCGGTGTTAGTTACTAGCAGGGGGTTAATAGATTTTCTTGATAGGTACCCCTAGGCCAAAGGCCTAAAGCTAATTCTCAGAGGAATTACTAGAAGTAGATTCTGGTGCTGACACATTTTCTACAACAAATGGATTCTTCTTCACCCATTTCTTTTGCATTTTCCTCTTGATCACATCAGTAGTGACTTTACCTTTTCTCTTAACATCCTACTTTATGTTTTGTTTTACTGGACCTCTTCTGCTCCAGTAGAATCTAGCAGTGTGGCCAAATTTGTTATAGTGGTAGCATACAACATTTCTCTGTCCAGACCTATTGTTCCACTGATTTTTCCTTGATTTTGATTGGTTAGCAATATGCCCAAGTCTATTGCATGCATAACATCTGACATCTCAATGAAAGTTGTTCATCACATTTCTACATTCATTTGACTTATGGCCAAACTTATTATAATTAAAGCACTGACCTGAGAATGATGGTCCACTTGGGTTCATCTTGATTCTACACTGAGAAGCCATATGACCAAATTTATTGCAAGTAAAACAATAACCATTGAATCTCTGAGCATTTGGCTATCTGACTAGATTCCTTCTAGCTCCATTCATGTGATTTATTTGCCTGAAACTCTCTTGTTTGGTACTTTCTCCTTCTTCATAGCCAAGACCTCGCTTATCACCATCAGTCCTTTGACCTTTAATTAGTTCATCAAGCTTGGTTGAGCTAGATTTGAATTTCTCATTGTACTCATTTGTAGCAGTAAGTTCATTTATGAGATCATCAAGCTATTTTTCAAGCACTTCCTCATTTTTTTTAGATTGTTCCAATTCATTGTCCAATTGGCTGCATTATTCAAATTTTTCTTTCAAGGATTGAGCAAGCTTTTCTTCATTCTTCTTTCTATCTTCAATCTCCTTGGTCATTCTCATCATGATAGATTCCATCTCATGCTTCAGGGCAACATTTTCTTTGGAGAACTTTTCACATTCTTCTATTTTCACCTTCAAGGCATGACTCAGTTGTTCATCTTCCATGATTCTATTCTTTGGCTTAAGCTAATCACATAATTCCTTTCTTTTCTCCCTTGATTAATTGATTTTGTCTTTCAATGACTGAATGATTTTTTTTGCATTCTCAAGATTTTCTTGGAATTCCCAGTTCTCAAATTTTGACTGGTCAAGATCATCCAGGGCCACCACAAGTTTTTGTTGAATACTACTTATATACATTGAAAACACTTTCCAAGATCTCCTTAAGCTATTAGACTTCTTTTGAGGAACATGCTCTTATACCAATTGTTGGAAACAAGCAACAATGAGAGGGGGGGTGAATCAATGCTATGCAAAAATTAACTTTATTATTTTGATCCTTAATACACTTAAAACATTCAACTAGAAGAAATATGCATGAACAGAAAGCAAAAAATGACAACACCATAAAACAAGGATTTTTAAGTGGAAACCCTATTAGGGGAAAAACCACGGTGGATGGCCAATCTACAATAAGATCTAAGTATACTCAAAAGAAATATTACAATGTGGGAATACACTTGCATTCAGGTGCACTTCCTAGAGCTCACTGCTCAAAATAGAAAGGCACACTGCCTTACAAAGATTTGGATTAGATCCAAGTGAATGAATTGAGAAAATAGCATCTACAAATCTTGATTATAGTTTCGATTAGGCTTAGTAGTCGATCTTCTGTCCTTCTAACTGATTTTGCAGTTCTACTCTGCTTTGCTCTAATTCACATCACAAAATATTTAATGCACAAGTGAAACTGTGCATAATCACTCAATCACCAATTTGATATTCACAACACACATCGACACACCTTATTCACATATGAAAATGATATGATCGATCACTTATATATATCTACAACTAAAGATTTAATCGCAGCAAGTTAGCTTCAACAAAATATAAAAAAATTTACAACTGTTGGCTCAAATCATGAATAATTAATATTCAATACGCATCCACAATGGTTGGCCACAACTTAGCTTAGACCAAAATAAAAATTATGCTCAAACAAAAAAACAATTAAGTAAACTTTCCTCAAACATCTGCGACATGTTATATCAACTGGGTCGGCCACCACACACTGATGAACAAAAAGATATCCAATTGGATGTCGATACTTGAACATAGCTTGATATGAGGTATTGAGATTTTTAGAAAACACAAGACATACATTGATCAACCTCCCATGAGATCCACAATTCAAAATAACAATAGAAAATCTGTACGTGAGTTGATAAACACAAAACTGCCAGATGCTCTATTCTTCCTTGGCTATCCTCAAATTGTCTGCCAGTATGAGCAAATGATGACTCGCGGATCCAATCACCGACTAGGGTTTCCATCAATGACAACACCAGAAAACATTTACAGTGTCTCTTGCCAACACTATTGGGATAAGGTGGCTGTAGGATAATGTTTTCCCTCTCATATGTTGAGGGAGAGTATTATTTAGGAGAGAAAGGTAGGTTGAGATAATAAGAAATTGAACCATGATAATTCAAGAACATAAAAAATTGTATGAGTTTGAGTATGAGATAAATGCATTTTAGGAGTGTAGATGGAACTTACCTAAATTTGATCATAATTTGTTCTTTTCTTTTGGATGAATTGATGAAAATTAGTCTAGTTGTATAGTTTAGTGTGCTTGGATTTAGTGGAAAATATCATTTCTTGAATCTAGTTCATAACGATCTAAAGTAAATAAAATTTTAATAATAAAATATTTTAAATAGATTTAAAAGATCAATTAAAATAACACTATTCTAAAAATGATTTTAAATATTTATTATTTTTTAAACCTTGCTAGTGGTGGATGTCATGGGTGAATTCAAATTTAAGTTATTAGATATCTTAATCATTTAAAACAATAGTCAACAAGAGGGAATGGAGTTTTAATTGAAACCTCTATATTAAACATTTATTCATAATGAAAGACAAGAATAGAATAGGGAATTCTAGCTTGCAAGAGGATAAAAATGAGGCATAGGTGAGAAGTATATGCATATTATTGCTCTTTCCATTCCTCTTTCTATTGAAAATTTTCTTGCATGGGTGGGATTTGGGTGTGAATTTTTAGTATGCATTATTCTCTTTTCTTTATAAACTATTACTATAGCTAACATGAGGATTGTGAGGGAGATTAGACATATGTTGGAGTAAGTTGTAAGTATTTTCAATGTTTTTTTGTATACAACCAAATTTATTCCCAAATTTCAAATGAAATATTTGAATTCTTTTTTAGAATAATAGTTAAAAGTTTATGTAAATGTTCTATCTAGGAATTGGAAAGGGTCAACAATACTTCTTATTTCATATTTTTTGCTTTTAACTATGTAGTTTTATTTTCCACCATTTGTTATCTCTAAAATAAGGATTTGGTGAGAATATGATCATATGAACAAGTACACCAATGCTATGCCTTGTGCATGCTCTAAACCTTCCTATATGTATATATATATATTTCTAATAGGAGTTTGGTGTAAGTTTTACTAACTAGGTGATTGCATGCATATTGTTTATTTCCAAATGTTCTAAGAAATTTCTTATTTTGTAGAATAAGTCACACCATTGCTCTCTTATGGAGTTGGGCTAGATGCATGCATACCTTTTTTTATATTTACTTATCTAAATAAGATGATCTTATAGTTATAATATTCCAATTTTATAATGAATTCAATGCCTAACATAAAGGCTGCAATAATTTATTTATTTTCAAAAAAATTGTAGTTGATTATCTTTGGTAAATTTTCATATTGTTTATAGTTGTTTATTTGAAGAATTTGTCAAATAGATCATGCACTATGTGTATGCATTGAATTCACATATTTGAGGTATTTTAATAGTTCACATTGATCAATAATTATGAGGAATTACAACAAATAGTTTATGAATTATATGCATAAATTTTGGTTACATCTTTGTCACATTTTGATAGTGTGTATTCATTTATAATTGTGAGGTATTCTTGTAGTGTAGGAAAATGCATACCCTTGCATTTTCACACATTTTTGGGCCCACCTTACTTTATTTATCCTTATTTATGTCTTAATTGTTCCTATTCTGAATCCACAAGCCTAATAAACTATATCTTTTTATGGCTAATCCTGACAAACATAAAAGGGTAAATGATAATTTAATGATTCTAGCTGTGTTTCCATAATTTTTTTGACTAGGACTAAGATGCCACCTAAGGAATCTTAGTCCCCCTCAAGTTATTTTTGAGATTTAATTTCAAATCTTGGCGGGATTTAGCCTCCTTTAATTAATGAATTCATATGTTGGCTTAGTGTGGTGTAATTTAAGGATATTAAGCATGGATAAGTATAAATACAAGGTTCTTTCACTCATTTATCATCTAAGCATATCCAAGCATTCAAGTATTCATGCATTATAGCAAGTTTGTGATCAAGAGAGCATTCAAGAGCAATTTATCAATAATTTGGAGCCATCATCAAGATTCAAGCATCATATCAAAGATATTCTTGCATCATGTGTGTTTTGAGCTAACATTTATGATGTAGGGTTTTGGTTCAAGCAATCAATTCAAGTCAAGATCTATCAAACATTACTTTGATTCAAGATCTACATTCAAGCTAGCCACTTCACACAAGTTTGTATATTTCATAACAAGGGTTTGGTGAGTTGCAACGTAGGACTTTGTTCATTTATCATTTCCCTCCATCATTTCATTTCATTCCAAGGTTTAATTACCAACAAGGGGTTTGACCAAGGAAACCCCCATTTACTAACAATCAAAAAGCTTTTCCTCTCTTGCATTTTTTATTTGTAGATTTAGGTTGAAGACTTGAAGATCACTTGAAGTGCAAAGTTGCATTGCAAAGTTGTCATCTTCATGGAAACTCACCTACAGGCCAGATTTGGAAGTTTTGAGACTTGAGATCTGCGAAGAAGTAAGTACAGACATTGAGTCTTAGGATCACATTTAGAGATTTCAAAAATTCAGATTAGGACTAAGTCGACAATAAGGGTGTCTTAGTCTTCCTGGAGGTATTTTGCATAGATTCTTTCAGATCCTGTTTCGACATCCAAGGATTTTGCATTTCCCCCAAAAAAGAGCAACGTGACTAAGAAAATAGTAAGGGTGTCTTTATCCTCCCTAGCACATTTTGACAACATTTTGACATTTCCAGAATGCTTATTACATTTTAGACTTCCCAGGTACATACATCCTAACTTGCTATTACTTAATTTTGTCATTTGCACTCATTATTTGGCATGCATTACTAGGTTTTGTGAATTGAATGTTAAGTTGTCTTTTCCAAGCTTTTCCTGGGGTGAACCCTTCAAAGCCTAAAGATCCCCCTAGGTCTTCCTTGTTGAGTATTGACTCACCTTTATGTTGATAGTCAATCCAATTTGGGATCCTAGGGCATATTTGAATGATAATAGAAGAAGAGTGGTGTTATATGACCTAGGCCATAAAGCACCCATTTTCCCATTAATCATTTTGTTAAACTTGATGCTTTGGACATTCATTTTTCTGATTTGGAGTTCATTAAAGTCCTAGATCTAGGCTGCATTCATTCTTGCATTGCATCTTGCATTAGTGAAAGTGCATCTAGAGTTTCTCACATTTGTATTAGTGAAATTTCATATAGGTTGCATTTTTTTCTTTCTTGCATCATCTTATCTCATTGAAAAATTGAAAAGTGCATTGTTAATCACCCTAATTGAATTTAGGAACATTGTTATTGCACTCAAAATTAAAAAAAATGCATTCAACTTTGCATCCAATTGTTTGTTATTAGTCACTCTTTCTTGCATTCATTTTCATACTTTTCTATTTATAAACATTAAATCTCTGAGTAGGAACCTGAGAACACTGTATCCAATCCAAAATTTTCTATTTTTCTAAAAAACCCTTTATTGGGACTAAAACACCCTTATTGGCATCTTAGTCCTTCTGTGCATTTTTGGCTCAGAACCCTGTCTGGGTTGTTTGCTTTCTGTTCTAGTTTTTGAAACCCCAAAATTTCTTGAACAAGAAGACCCAGACATCCTTCCTTGCATCTTAGTCCTTTTTGGCTTTGATCTTGCTATTTTCAGGGTTTGAAATTGCTTTTCTGTGCTTCTATTTGCTGCTTTCAGTTTTCTATTACAATTTGCAAAATTGTTATTATTTCAATTTCTTTCATTTCAAGTGTACTTGTTCAATCTTGCATCATGGATATGTTCTTTGGAAAGCTTTGGATGTCCTTGAAATCTTTGGTAGATGTGTCAAGTTATGCCTTTGGTAATGACCCTAATGAAATTGAACTTACTCATGCTCACTCAACTCCTAATGCATGTCCTCCTTGTGATGTTGACATCATTGGAAAAGATGATGACAACGTGAATATGTTCCTCAACAATTGTCTTAACAACCTTGAAGCTAATGCATCTTTTTATCCATTCATGACACAACCAAACCCTCTACAATACCACCTCTTGATATGTTTGGTTATTTACATCCTAAAACTAAAACACATGTTGAACCTCATTTCCCTACAATAGGTGAACCTAGTTACTCTAAACAAGCAAATACTCAACCATTTTATGATAACACAGTCACAAACAATCCATTCAATCTAGAAGAAACATATGAGAAATGATTCACAATCTTGAGTAAACAAGGATGTGATACAACAAGTGAGCATGAAATTCATCAATTCCTAGAGAAAATAACAACTAATGAAAACACAAATGGGTTAGGATATCAAGATCCTCATTGCAACATAAGTGCTCCTAAAGAATACCTAAGGCTTCGTAGTGATGGTACAATGATCTTAGATTGTCCTCTCAATATGAATGCCCTTCTTCCTAAAGAACAACCAATGATTCACAACAATGAAAAGGATGATAGGATCAGCTTAGATCATCCTCCTCAACCTCCAAATCAAGAAATTGGTGAATCTAGCAAGCACAAGAGGCCCTACAAGATAAAAAACTAAAGTTCCCTTGTCCACCGCCTGAAAATGAAAGGAAACTACATCTGCTTTTAAACAAAGAACTAATAACATTGACACCAATGAAAGACAGGCTCGTACTATATCCTAAAGATGCAAAAGTTCTGCATTGTTGATACCATAGAACTCTTGTACATAGTACTAATGAGTGTCATGCATTCAAGTTAGTATTAAACAACTTTTGATTCGATGGCAATGATTTCCATTGAGTGATTACATAAATCACCCCTTTTCACCCCTTGTCATGTAATAGTTGTAGAATAATCTATTCTCACTATTACATGATATTTCCCATCACCTACCTTGGCTCATTCTTGTCTTGTACTCAGTGGGGGAAAGAAGTAGAAAACCTTGTCCTAGTAGTGCATTTGTCATTTTCCCTCTCACTAGTGATGTGCATTCCACATATTCTGAACAAGACTGGAATGCGGATGACCTGCTAGATGGTTGAATCACATGTTCTTTACTAGTCTTTTTGCTTTCCCTTTTGGTTGATTTCATATGTGTAATGTGATCCCCCATATTGTTTTATGTTTCCTCTCTATGTGCATTCCTTTATTTGTACCTACATTCTGCTATATGTCGTAAGCTTTTTTCCTTTTCATTGATCTTTACCTTTCAATTTCATTTATCTTTTCATTTTTGTCTTGTGTTTCCTTTTGGGGATGACACAAGGCATCAACACATTCATGTTTCTTCCATGCTGAACCAAAAGGTTTTTCTTTGTTTTCACTATCTTTGTTTCATTCTTCAAGTTCTATGTGTATTTGGGGAATGATGATAGTTCCTATCTCTCTAATATGATTGCAAAAAAGACATATATTGACCTCAAATCCATATATACCTTATGTGTTTATGGGGGGCAAGCCTCTTTTTCTTTTTCTTTTTCATGTTTTGGGTACTTTAAAGTAATTGCTCACAACATGGTGTTTAGCAATTTCTTTAAAGTGGGGGCATACATTGGCATTACATCGACATGATTTCATTTGCATTTTTCCATATTCCTTGATGTGATTTTCTTACTTCATGCAATGTGTTTTTCTCTTTGTGGTGATATTGCAAGGAATTTTCTTCAAGAGCTTGATCTATCTCAGCATATTACATTCCTCATAGTGGTACTAAGTCAACAGTAAGGGAATCTTAGTCCTCCTGAAGGTATTTTGTAGAGATTCTTTCAGATCTTGTTTCGACATTCGAGGATTTGTATTTCCCCCAAAAAATAGGACTAAGACAATAGTAAGGGTGTCTTTGTCCTCCCTAGCACATTTTGACAACATTTTGACATTTCTAGAATCCTTATTACATTTTCAGACTTTTGAGGTACATACATCCTAACTTGCTGTTACTTAATTTTTTCATTTGTGCTCATTATTTGGCTCACATTACTAGGTTTTGTGAGTTGAATGTTAAGTTTTCTTTTCCAAGCTTTTTCTTGGTGGTGAACCCTTTAAAGTGTAAAGAACCACCCTAGGTCTTCCTTGTTGAGAATTGACTCATGTATGTGTTTATAGTCAATTCAATTTGGGATCCTAGGGCATATTTGAATGATTATAGAAGAGTGGTGTTATATGACCTAGGCCATAAAGCACCCATTTTCCCATTAATCAATTATGACAAATAGTTTATGCATTATATGTACACATTGAAGTTATATTTATGATAGATTATAATACATATATACATATGATTAATTTGAAGGCATTATAGATAAGCTAAATTAACACTAAATTTTTATATTAACAATATATTTTTACCAAAAATGTAGTATCAAAATATGTTTTCATTTTAATGCAAGTTATAAAGAATGGCTAGAGAGAATATTGTCACAAGTGAAGTGAGTGCATAGAAGTAAACTAGAGAAAGAATAACCATGAGAATCATTAAAAAACCATGGCAAGAGAAACCTTGGTCTCAAGCATAACATGGTGTTTTCCCAGAAACAACCTCAACCCATATTAAAAGGGATAAATATAGTAGACTCATTCTTAATAGTATGAATAAAAAAATGTGGGTATCTAATGATATCACACTTTTCCACCAATCATACACTAATGTCCTAGGAGTACCAATTGGATTGACTAACAACCTCTCAAGGTGAGTCAATTTCACAATTAGGAGGGTCCTAGGAGGGGGTTCTTTGAATTCTAAGGGGCTCATCACCAAGCAAATGCTTGGAAAAGAAAATGTTTGAAAACATAGTGTGATATGAAAAATGACCTAAAACTAGAAATATAGGCTAAATGAGAGATGCAAATGATGAAATTATGCAACAGGGAGATAGTTTGTGTGTACTTGGGAAGTCTGGAGATGTTGTGAAGATTCTGAAAATGCAAAGAAGCTACCAAAAAATTTTGTGGAGGGCTAAGACACCCAAGATGGCGTATTAGTCCCACTATTGTTTTTCGGGGCAAATACAGAGTCTTCATATGTCAGAACTGGATCTCAGAAAATATCTGAAAAATAAGCCTGAGAGGAATAAGATGCCCAAGATGGCATATTAGTCTTGTTCTAAATTTCTAAAAACTCTGAATAGGATCCTAAGCTCCAAGGTCTGCACTTGCTTCCTTTCTGATCTCAGGTTCTAAAACTTCGAATTTAGCCTGTAGGTGAGTTTCCATGAAGATGACAAATTTATTTAATGCAACTTTGTAAATTTTCACTCCAAGTGATCTTCAAGTCTACAAACTAGATCTGCAATCACAAATATGCAAGATGGAAAAACTTGTTGTTTGTTAATGAATGGGGGTTTGCCTTGGTGAAACCCCTTGTTGGTAATTAAGCCTTGAAATGAAATAGAAATAAAGAAGGAAATGGTGAATGAACAATATGGAATGCTACAACTCACCAAACCCTTAATGTAAAGTCTGTAAACTTGTGTGCAATGGCTGCAATGGATATGGATCTTGAATGCTTGATTGATAGGACTTGAATTGCTTCCTTGAATTAAAACCCTACATCACAAATGTTAGCACAACACACATGATGCTAGAAAACTCTTTGATATGATGCTTGAATCTTTAAATGGCTCCAAATGCTTGATGAATCTACTCTTGAATGCTCTTGTGAACTCAATTATGCTAGGATAAAATATCTTACAAAATACTTGAGTTGAAATGAATGAAGGAACCTTGTATTTATACTTACTTATGCTTAATATCCCAAAATTATATCACACCAAGCCGACATATGAATTCATTAAATAAAGGAGGCTAAATCTTGCCAGAATTTGAAATTAAATCCCTAAAATGACTCAAGGAGGACTAAGATGCCCTAGGTGGCATCTTAGTCCCAAGTCCTAAAAACTTCGGGCACAGACACCAAAAAGAGGTCCAATTAGGATATCTCAAAATTAGGGTCCTGAAAGACTTGGAGGACTAAGACACCCTAGTTGGCATTTTAGTCCCAACCCAAAAATTAGGGATACACTAATGGAGTTATTAAATTATCATTTATGCATTGGAGAATGTCGGGATTAACTAGAAAAATATATAATTCATAGGGCTTGGGACACAAAATTAGACCAATTAAGCCATAAAGGAGCATAAATAAAGCAAGGCAAGCCCACAAAAGTGTGAAAATGCAAGGGTATGCATTTTACTACACTACATTTAGCCCCCACTTTAGTGAGAGGATGAAATTGCTTCAAACTTGCACTGAAGTATCCAACCACACAATCGGGAGGGGTTCAAATGTACAAATGTTAGTAAGATAGGATGATAATAATCAAGAGGGTGGCCAAGTCCCTAGGATCAAGATCCTATAGAAAAAAAAACATAACCACCAAGGAAAACTCTTGCAGATGATATATGAAGCCATAACTAGATCACAAACATACACCATGAAAGACAAGAAAAAGGGAAAAAGAGAAAGGAAAACTACAATGGATCAAGCTTCGATTGGCTATCCAATGCAGTGGACTAGGTCTAGGCTATTTATCCAAAAAGGTTTACAAGCGGAACGTGCTTTCCACTATGCAAACAAAAATGCATGCTCATGAGGGCTAGTGGGAACTAGTTGTCCACTAGGTGAGCCCCAATGGACCAAATCATAGCCATACCTCCATGACTTCAATAAGGTACACAAATGCATGCTCACATGGGCTAGTGAAGCTAGGTGTTCACTAGGTGAGCCCCAAGGGACCATATTAAAGCCATACCTCCATGAATTTAATAAGGTACAAAAGTGCATGCTCACATGGCCTAGTGAAGCTAGTTGTTCACGAGGTGAGCCCCAAGGGACCATATCAAAGCCATACCTCCATGACTTTAATAAGGTACAAAAACACAACACAACAAGAAAGAGGGATGCTCAAAGGGATTTTACTTAGTTCATGCAAATTCTTACTCTTAGGGGACATCATTCCTAATGTCTCAAGAGAGGACCAATCAAAGGATAAAAGATTCACCACTTAAGGGATGCAGTACATCACATCACCACTAAGGGAAATATAATATGCTAAGATAAATCACACTCTTGAAGGACATTACTCCCAATGTCACCACAAAGAGGAAAAAACATGATGTGAAATAAGAAAATCACATCAAAGATCATGAAAAGGAAAGAAAATGCAAGCGAAATCATGCTAAAATAATGCCAATGTATGCCCCCACTTTAAAGGAATTGCTAACACCATGCTATGAGCAATTACTTTAATGTAGCTTGAATGAAAATTCAAACAAGAAAGAAGACATGAGAGCCAACTTGGAAAGCCCTATGCCAAGTCATATGTTTCCAAGTAAGGCTACATCATGCGAGAGAAAAGGAAAAGAAAGGGGTTGCCCCCAAAATGAAAACACCAAACAAACAAGTGATTTGTTGATTTGGGGTCAGTATGTTCTTTGCTACAATGTTTTTAGAAAGCTCAGAACTATCTTCATTCCCCAAAAACACATAGAACTGGAAGAATGACTCAAAGAGAGTGAAATAAAAGAGAAAGAAAAAGAACCTTTTGGGTCAACATGGAATAGACATAGTGTGTCTTGACGCCTTGCGCCATCTCCAAAAGGAAAACACTAGACAAATGAAAAGGAAAAAGAAAGGAAAAGAAAAGATAATGAAAAAGCTTTTGGGTCAACATGAAGGAGAAATGAATGTATTGATGCTTTGCATCATCCCTAAAAGGAAAACACAAGAAACAAAAAATAAAAGTAAAGAGAAAAGATCAATAAATGGAAAAAAATATACGACATATAGAAGAATGAAGGTACAAATAGAGGAATGCACATAGAGAGAGAAACATTAAACAAAACATCACGGGGAATCATGTTACGCACATGCAAGCAAAAAAGAAAAAAATTAAAGGAAATAAAAAGAAAAAGAAAAATAAAAGAAATAACGGAATAGTAAAGCACATGCTTTTCAACCATCCAACAGGTCATCCACATCCCAATCTTGTTTAGTATATCCAGAATGTAGATCACTAGCGAGAGGGACAACATTAAGTGTTGTACTAGGAGAATCACCAAGTTGAACATGTGGTGAATCGCTTTGTTTAGGAGGATCACCATGGTTGTCATTTAAGCTCATAAAAGAGGAAAATAACAAATTTAATTCATTATGCACTTCCTCTCCAATTTTAGTTGTTTCCTCATCATCATCCAGGTTAACCACAACAAGAGGACGAATGATAATATCCATAGAAGTTGCCAGTACTTGTTGTGGTGGAGATATAGCTTCTGTTTGTTTTGGTAAAATAGGAGGGTCATTGTCTATTGCTTCTATCAAGTTGGGATTTTGATTTTCAATATTGTTCTCGTCATGGGGTGTGTGCAAGAAGTTGAGTCCACTTTTTGGCCAAAAAGTGGAAGTGTTTTTCCCGATTTTCAGAATTTGACACATTTGACCTTAAAATTTGAAGCACTTAGAGATGAAATCTTTAAAAAAGTCACTAATCATAAAATGTAGTGCTCAGAGTCTAGTTTCCAAATATGTAATTTATTTCAATACCCAAATTGTACAAATTGAGTTTCAATAGGCATTTCTAAAAACCACTGTTTAAAAGTCACTTTGTTTTTACCATACCATGCACGTGTACGACATCCATATTTTGAATTAAATTATCATATTTTTCTAAATCCTTTTGGGAAAAGATTTGTGACTCACTAAAGCTTGTTCTTGATATTTTTTTGTAATTTTTGTTTGAATATTTTCTTTTTGTTAAATTTTTATTAGGCAGATTTGTCATTTTGAAAAATCGTCATGTATGACATGCATAAGATGACCTAAACTTATCATTTTTTTATTTTTATTTTTAAATTGAAAAGAATTGTCTAAAGTTTGTTCTCATGCAATCCGTTTGTCAAATTGTTATGTTGATCAAAAGTTATTAAAATAGTAAAAAACCCTGATATTTAAAGTTTATGGACCAATTTGATTAGAAATTAATTGAAAAATAGAAAAAATAATCCAATTGAAAAAAAAATTACATATTTAGAATCTGCATTGTCTCATCTAAAATGGGTTTTAATTTCGTCAAAAAATTCTACAAAAAAGTCGTCAGCCATATGTCCAAAGTCGGTATTTTTCTTTGACATTGTTAGGACCTTCAACTCGCAGGTGAAGCCAAGTTAAAGGCCTAGGTTTAGATTTCCAATGCTTTTCTCGAACCAAAATCCTAGGCAAAAACCCGACCACAAAGCAAATAAAAATTCAAAATTTAAAAAACGGGATCCCGTTCCTTAGTCTATAATATTCGGATTGTTGGGAGGGAAATGAGATCTTGTTTTATAAACGGGATCCCATTTCCCTTCCAATAGTCCCCACATTCAATATCTAAGAACGAGATCTCGGTTTTTATAAATGAGATCCCGTTTCTTTTATTTAAATATACTGCAAAAAATTACTGTGAAGTCTACAACTTCACATGTACGACCGAGAGCAGTAAAAGTAAACTATTTTTCATGAGCTATTGTATTTACAGGTGGTGAACTTGATTTTTAGTTGATTTTATCAAATGAGGCATCATCTACACCATTTTTGAAGTGGAATTGTGTTATTTTTTTGCTTGTTTGGAGGAACAAAAGGTCTTCAATTTGCAATATGGATTGAATTTTTCAAAGGAGGCATGAAGAAAACAATTTTTAAAGTGGAATTGTGCAAGTTTTCTACTTGTTTTGAGGAACACAAGAGGAAGAATTTTTTCCTAACAGGTATTCAACTTCCAATTTGGATTGAATATTTTGAAGTATTTCACTATTAACATTCATTTGTGCTTGGGAATTTTATAATTATGGGAGATAAAGCTCATAATAAGAGAAGGAAGACATTGACTCCTCAAGAAGTTGAAGAAAATAGAGAGGAGAGACAAAGACAAAGAGAAAGAAGAATGAGAATGAAATCAATGAATGATGGTGGAACAACCAATTCCACAACTATTGAAGATGAAAACATTGAGGATACCATGGTTGTAGATGAAGCTAATTTGCAAGGAGTCAATTTTGAGAAGAATATGATGATACAAACAAGTCCTACTATGTCTTCAAATCCCTCTTTGAATGCTATGGAGAATGTTTCAATATGCACAAATCTAGGTACGTCTTCAAATCCAAATGTTAGTGAAACGGTAACTTTGTATGTAGAAGTTTTACAAGATGCTGGACTTAATGATGTTGACATTGATGATATTTAGAGAGATGAAACTTTAATAGAATTTGTTGAAAAAAATATAAAAAATCTTTTGTTGCAAATGAAAATGAAAATAATCATTTTCTTGAAAATGAAAACAAAACATGTATTTTTGATGAAAATGAAAATGAAGATGAAAATGTAAATGAAAATGAAGATGAAGATGAAGATGAAAATGAAGATGAAAATATAGAAGGTGATGTTGAATTTAATGAAAATACTTTTTTTTAAATTGGAAGTGGTGTTTTCGATAATCTTCCTAGTCAAATTTCTTGGAGGAAAATAAGAACACATGTGAATAGAATATACACCAAATTCTTTTATCGTAAAAAAATTGCATTTCAATGTCAACTAATGATGCAATTGATGAGAATGCAAAAAATAAGGAAAGTAATGAAAAGTTTAGGCTTTTATGTTAAACCAAAAAGAAAAAATCAAATATTAAAACATGTTATGTCTACTGTTGCTAGTGCCATTCAATCTATTGGGAAAAATAGTCAATTTAAAGATAAAAACGCAGCAAGAAGAGCTATAACAACTGCTATAGTTAATAAAGCAACTTTGAATAAAAGAATGGTAAGAAATATTAGTGAAGTTTTAAAAATACATCCTAAAACATTACTAAGAGCGGCAAAAATAAGAGAAAGTATAGAAAATGATCCTATCAATCAATGTTGGAGTTTTAGTGGATGACTACCAAGGTCTGATATAAAATTGAATGTTGAAATTAAATCTTTGATCGAAAAATATTGGCATGATAATACTAGCGTTTCATCTAATGCTAGAGATGTTTTAAAATTAAGGGTGGGGTCCAAAGTTCGCGATCCTCACCCATAACACCTATTAGATACAACACAAACTGAATTTTATAGAAAATTTTGTAATGATTCAGTGTTACTTGGTAATATTAAAATACGTCAAAGGTCTTTTGAAAAATGTAAACCCTGGTATGTAAAAATTAATAAGCAACAGACATCTTGTTGTTGTAAAATACATGTTCAATTTCATTATTTTTATGATGTTTTTCAATATATACGTTGTACCTTGCATACTAACATGATTATACAGGATTGTGGTATTGATATGCCACATGAAGCTATAAGAGAGTATATTTCAGGTTTGTTTGTAAAAAATTTAATGATAAATTATTTTATTTAAGTTCTTGTATTTCTGGACAATGCATTAACTGTGGAAATCTTTCATTTTTAAGAATTTGTTTGCATGAAAGTGTTGATCATGATTTTAGACAACAATTAGTAGATGTCAAAAGATTTATGAATGTTCACTATTCTTTAAAAGATGGAAAAATAGGAAAGCGTTGTGATTTAGTTACAAAAAAAGTTAGTGTGCATGCATTTTTGAGTGAATTTAAGAATAAAATTATACCAAAATATGTCATGCACTTTGAACATGCTCGATGGATTGATGGCCAATTTCCACCATGTGGAAACACATTTCCAATTGGTACTATACTTTCAGTGGTTGATTTTGCGGAGAATTATACTCTCGCTCTGCAAGAGGAAATTCAATCTCAATATTATAATTCAGTGCAAGTAGCTATGTTTTTCCATATTGTTTATAGACATGTAGATGATAGCACTGAGGATGATAGAATTTTTTTGAGGGAGTATCATTTTTATTTGAGTGACAATCGGTTACACTTGTCAGAGTTTGTTCAATACTGTTTCAGTATATTTTATAGAAATTTAAGAGAAAGAGGAATCCAGATGAAAGAACACCTCATATGGTCAGATAATTGTACGAGGCAGTTCAAGAGTGCTTGAATGTTGTATTGGTTAAGTAGGGTTCACAAGGAACTTAATGTCCAATATATATGGAGTTTTTTTTAAGCTGGGCAAGGTAAAGGAGAACATGATGGAGTTGGTGCGTGTGTCAAAAGAATTCTTGCTAGAGAACAATTAAAATTTGAGGATTCAATAAAATTTAAAGATGCACGTGAGATTGTGGATTGGTGTAATAGAATATTATCTGGACCTAGTTTGAGTGATTACTCTACAGTTCATTAATTATTTTGGTTGGTGGAAGAAGAGAACATTGTACCTAGAGTTGATTGTGAGACAATCAGTGGATCTACTAAATGGCATTCATTTAGGAGTGCGACAACAGGCACATGGACTATTTGGACAAGGGAGCTTGCATGTTTTTTCTAGTTTTGTATCTCAGGAGATTGGGAAGCATGTGAAAATACATAATGGGTTGAATAGTGGGAGCAAAGATTGTTGACACCTATAGAAGCACATAATCAATATGAAAGAACTATTGAAGAAAATGATCAACTATTTGCATCTGAAGATTATGACCATGTTTTAGACCTTGTACAAGAAGGTAATTTTAATTCAATTTATTTCACTTTATTAAGTTATTTTGTAATATTAAATTATTTATATGGATATGCACAAGTTATTAAATTGAATTTTGTTGGTAGGACATGTGTATGCTGTTATTACACCTAAGGGGAATGAAGAGCAAACAAAATATTGGTTGGATCATTGTGTGGAAACTAAGCATAAGTTAATAACACCTCAAGAAGATGATGATGGATTTCATTATCCAACAGGTATGGTGATCCCCTTAAGACACCCCCTTAAGCAAATTTTGATAACAAGTTTTAGATCCCCTTAAGCAATTTTTTAGAACAAGTCTTTGATCCCCTTAAGAAAATTTTGAGAACTTATTTGATGATGGTTTTTGAACATGTTTTCCAATAGGATTGGTGGTGGTTGTTGGCACTTGGCTATGAAAATACTTGAGAAGAAATAATGGTCTACCTGCATTCGAAGACTATGAAACACATAAAAAGATTATACATTATTCACATTTGGTGGTGGAAAAAAATATAAAACTAGAGTAGTATCGTGGAAGACCTTGAAAAAAAGTGCCATGGTCAATTTCTATGGAAGAGCATGAGGCAATCATAGATGCATTGCAAAAAAGAGAGGATACAAATGGTATAATGGAATAAGTAAATACAGGTAAATATAGTTTTAGTTTTATTTTGTCCTTTTAAATACATTAAATACATGTTTCTACATTGGTCAAGTGTGTTATTAGTTGAAATTGATTTAAATTGTCCTTTTATACATCCTTAAGGCATAATCACAAAAATGATCTAGTCCATGTAGATTCAACCTAGACAACATGGAATACTTGGTAAAAATAGGTAATTATTAGTTAAATTATATTTAAATACATGTTTTGACTACATATTGATATTGCTTGAACATTAATAGTTAAAATTGATTTATTGTCATTTTTTGTATCCTTAAGCCATCATTGCATTGATCTCATACTTTGAAAAAAAGAGGAGAGGATGCTTGGATTCAACCTACAAACATGTGTGGAATAATTTTAAATGCAGGTACTTGAGTTCTGTACATATAGATAGTTTTATATAAATTAAAATATGTATGTTTTGATGATTTCATTGATATTTCTTATACCTTTTTGATATCAGGTGGTGTGAAGACCTACTACATTCTAGTCACAAGTTTGAGATGTTCTTGAGATGGCATATCCAAATTTTGTAAACATTGTTTTGAGATGACATATATGTACATACATACATAATTAAACATACTCTATGTACTTCTATGTATCAAATCAATATTCTATATATTTTGTTTGTTAAATTTCCATGTTTTCCTACTTTGAAATTTTATGTCTAATTGTATAATCACTAAATATCATGCATACATTATTGTTAAATCAATTATATCCTTAAAACGTATTATGACCCCTTAATACATCCCCTTAAGAAATTCTATTGTGACCCCTTAAGACATCCCCTTTAGATGTATTATGACCCCTTAAGACATCCCCTTAAGACGTTCTATTATGACCCTTTTAGACATCCCCTTAAGACCCCTTAAGACATCCCCTTAATATGTTTTATTATGACCCCTTTAGACATCCCCTTAAGACCCCTTAAAACATCCCCTTAAGACGTTCTATTATGAACCCTTTAGACATCCCCTTAAGACCCCTTAAAACACCCCCTTAATTAAGATGTTCTATTATGACCCCTTTAGACATCCCCTTAAGACCCCTTAAAACATCCCCTTAAGACGTTCTACTATGACCCATTTAGACATCCCCTTAAGACCCCTTAAATCATCCTCTTAAGACGTATTATAACCCCTTAAGACATCCCCTTAAGACATTCTATTATGAGCCCTTTAGACATCCCCTTAAGACGTCATTATTTGTTTTGACAACTTATAAATTAGTGTTAGATGTTATTATTTATAGAATTTATTAATGCTTTTATTCTCTAATCTTCTATGGTATTGTTTATTTCTTAAAATTTTATCCTTTCTGGTATATAAATAGATTGCTTTTGTTTGTAAATTATGATTTATTGACTAATTATTGATTGACGCGAATTGAATAAGTTCATTGAGTAATTATCACTATTTATTGAATGTACATATCATGTATATCATGTATGAAATCACTAAATTTTCAAAGTATAAATATTAAAATGTCCCATATTAATATCATGTATGAGATCACTAAATTTCACATTAATGTCCTATATTAATGTCTTGACTATGACCATAAAATGCATAAATGTACATGTGTAAATTAAAATTTCAAACAATAATAAAGTCCATAATTTATGTAACATATTAAGTGCATGAAATAAAGTCCAATAGAGTACATGAGAAAGAAGAAATATAGTCCATGAAATAAACAAATATAACACATAAAATCACATGTTTCTAGGTCATGTACTATCTCTATAATCAAGAGACCTCTTCACACCATGCAGACTATGTGGATGACCTGAAACACTCTGTACAAGAGAAAGATGAAATCAGATGTAAGACAATGAAAAATGATTTAATGAAAATTTAATTTATAATCCATCATAAACTTAAATTACCATCATATCTGCGTCTGGATGCTCTAGTGCACTTGAAGCAACCTCTAAATTCTCTAAATCAATCTACATAAACAAGACAAAGAAATTCAAAATTAGATGTACAACTCTACAATTAATTTTTTTTAATTTAATTTAATTTAATATAATTTATCATATTTTAATTGTACTGTATTCTAAGGTTGTGCACTAGGATCTTCTCCAGGACCTGTCTGTACATGCTCAACTACAAGATGTGTCTCATGCTATAAAAGAAAAAGAATATGTAAAATCTCATATTATGTATATATTCAATTTAAAATTTATAATTGACATTAAATATAATAATTGACTTTAAATATAATAAAAAAATTAAATTACCATTTGATCTGTAGCCTTCTCTACATGTCCTCCTGGTGAGGTAACTATGTCTGGGTCAAGGTTGAAAGTTACACTAACAAAGTCCTACAAGATCAAAATTAAAGCATGCACAATTGAATTAGGTTTATATATATACATATATATATATATATATATATATATATATATATATATATATATATATATATATATATATATATATATATATATATATATTCAAGTTTGCACATTTTGTGTAGAAAGTTTCGTAAACAACCTAGAAATCAGTGGCCTCACGAGTAGCTACAACATCAAATGTTTGCCCGATGCCCATTCTTATTGTGGTATCAACCTAGACATACATGTACATAGACATTTAATGCTTATAATATTTACAAGTGTACATGCATGCGTTTCATATGTCTAGTGAATTCAAAACTCATAAAATTGTAACTATACTAATGCAAACTTTAAAAAAATTTACACTATGAATGTACCTGCCTTTGATCTATGACGCCCGATAGTGGAGGAGTGTTTGACAATCCCTTAGGATGAATTGACGTGGATGTTGATTGAATCGCCTAAACCAACATAAATATTTCAAACATATATGCGATTCAATTATAAATTTAAAATTCAAGTTAAATTTATGATTTCATATATAATTTTAAAAAATGAAATCAAAATACCCCATAAGGGTTGTCGAGTACAACCAGTGTCAATGTATGTACTTGTGGAACAAATGATTGCCCCATCATTACTGTCATCTGTACACTAAACAATTGGATTGTTAAAATGTATTGCAAACTTTTCTTTGATATATACATCCTTCAAAATTCTTATAAAATGAACGTACATCTAGATGCATATTTATACCTATGTCGCAGTGTCCTTAGGGTGATGGTCTACTATAAGAAACTCTACAAATGAACTGATGTGACTAGATGAACCACCAAAATCTCCCTATCCACTTGAACTAGGTGTGGCCTGATCAGGTCCATAACATACTTGATGAAAACTAGTACATATATGGGGGACAGGCCTCGAAACTCCTAGAGCGATACTCAAACTAGCTCCATTAAAAACTCCTCCATCATCATTGTCTCTATGCTCCCCACCCACTATCACAGAAGCATGCTGATCAAGGTCTCTTGGGATTGTACTAAGGGAACCTAATGTTGAGACCATAGCTCGATGATAGATAGGTGTAGGAATGGAAGGACCAAGAGCAACAATAAGGGGTTGCACATGCATAGGGCATCAGGGATCAACCCTTCCCCCTAATCTCTATTGTGGCATGCTGCCACCAACACCCTAAAATGATCTAAAATCAAAATAATTGGGCTTTTGCCCCAAAAAAAACTCTACATACAGTTTTCTCAAAAAATACAATGGGCACTCCCAATTAGCATGTGGGGGACTATCAAAAACCATATACCATTGATCCCAAAAATTTGCACTCATCTGTGGATGTATGCACTACCTCATGGATATTCTAGATTTGTTGGGTGGAATGGGTTGTCGAGTAACGAGGTCAAGAAAGTAGGGGGCTCGGTGGGATTTCATTATTTCAAGGTCTAATATTTGTTTGTAAGAGAGACCATTGGAATAAAATTGTCTCATTTTGTTCTCTCTCTCGTCGATGCCTATCAAGATCAGAATCAATCATCCTAATGGCATCAACAACGTTTTGCATCGCAAATGCAAAATGTCTCACATGTGGAGGAATCAATGCTTGACTTTGCATAGCATTGATTTGATTTTGTAAGGATGCAACTTGATCATTTATACATGCTCTCAAGCGAGCCTCGTCAGATGCGATAGGTGCTGGATGTGGCATATTAGGTGGAGGGGGAGGTGGAGGTGCAGGGGGAGGTGGAGGTGGAGGGGGACGGGGAGGTGGATGTGATTATGGCTGAGGTGGTGGATTGATGATATCATAAATGTTAAAATCATCCATATATGCTCGATATAAATGTGCACTTGCATTAAATCATACAAAATAGGATGTGCATACATATATTAAGATCATATATTTAATTGAAATAGGATGAGCAACATATATATTAAGATCATATATTTAATTGAAATGCACATATATATACATTGATTGTTCAACTCAAGAGCATGTCCATACAAAATTCAAAATTTAACATGTACATGTACATTTAAAATAAAAAATATGATGCATAATTTGCATGCGTACATATCATTAAACTAAACTATGTACATACATACAAATTTCAAAATTTAAGAACTTCATATGCAAATTTTTAATACATGCACATACATACTAAACAATAAACTTGAAACATTCACAAAGCTCATTTTATGTCTAACACACACACACATATATATATATATTACAATTTTTCATCAGGAGAAATCATGATCTAGTAGATAGTCATAAAATATATACTATTATATATTATTCATTATAAGTCCATAAATTCGACCAAATTAATAAATCCATGTCACTAAAAATACCCATCTAGAACCAAAATCATAAATTCATGTCACTAAAAATATCCATCTAGAACCAAAATCATAAATTCATGTCACTAAAAATATCCATCCAACCAAATTTATAAATTCATCACACAAAATATCCATTGGTCACCAAATTTATAAATTCATGACTATTTAAGATCATTGTCTTAATTTAGAAACTATTGTGGCTCTCTACTGCATCTCTTCATTTCTTTGTGTTTTCCTTTTCAGAATTGGAAGTTCTCCTCTCCTCTAGCCATTGTTGATGCTCATCTAAGATCCCATCCATAGCCCTGACAACATCAACAAGGGTTTGCATCCTAGATGCAAACATCCTCACAGGAGGTGCGACACATTCTTCATTTTGAATAATTTTGATTTGATCTTGGATGGTTCTAACATTGGCATTGATTTGTGCTTGCAAAAGAGCATGTTCATTGATTTCAGGTGGTGGAGGTGGGGGGTTACGAGGTGGAGTGGGTGGAGGTGGAGGTGAAGGTGGTGGAGATGGATGGTGTGGAGGTGGATTGTGAACATTATTGAATGGATCCATGTGATCTTTAAGATATGAGTGAAACTGCATTAGATTTGTAATTTCAAGATGTAAGATACATGTTTAGGAAATACCTTTAAACCATTCAATATAAATGGCCTTAAATAATTGAATACAAATGATAAAATATGTAAGCCTCATTTATGTCTAAGGCACATGTTACTTGAATGAAAATACAATTAACTATTAATATTATATAATCTTGCAGGATCTTATTATTGTTAAATTTGGTTGCCTTGGGAAAATTTGATCACCAAATTTTAAGAACTTCTTTGACCCCCTTAAGAAATGTCATATTGGGACCCCTTAAGAAATCAAATTACGATTTAGGGTGATAAGATGGCTTAAGGGGATCTACGTCTAGTGAGGTCCTAGGAGAAAATGATATGGCTCAAGTGAATAAAATTTGGTGAAGTTGCCCAAGGCAACCAAATTTCATTAAGAGACTTTAAAGAAAAAATGATGGCTTTAGGGTTTAGGGTTTAGACTTTAGAGTTTAGGGTTTAGGGTAATAGGATAGCTTAAGGGGATCTACATGTAGTAAGATCCTAGGATAAAATTACATGGCATAAGGGAATGAAATTTGGTGGAGTTGCCTAAGGCAACCAAATTTCATTAAGAGCCTAAGAAAAAATGATGGCTTTAGGGTTTAGGGTTTAGAGTTTAGAGTTTAGTGTAATAGGATAACTTAAGGAATATATATGTAGTAAGATCCTATGAAAAAATTACATGGCATAAGGGAATGAAATTTTGTGGATTTTCCTAAGACAACCAAATTTCACTTTAAGGTCAGGTAGGACAAAATGAATGGTTTAGTGTTTAGGGTTTAGATTTTAGAGTTCAGGGTTTAGGGTTTATAGAACTTAGGGTGAAGTTTTGGTGCCCATTGGAATATAATGAACTTGCAAGTTAGTGAAGAACATTTTCTTGTGGAATAGTTGATTGAGATCTACTCTTGTTTCAACTGACCAACCTAGATCATGAAATCTCATTCATATTATAATCTTGCATGATCTTATTATTGTTAAATTTGGTTGCCTTGGGCAACTTCACCAAATTTTAAGAACTTCTTTGATACCCTTAAGAAATGTCATATTGGGACCCCTTAAGAAATCGATTTACGATTTAGGGTGATAGGATGGCTTAAGGGGATGTAGATGTCTAGTGAGGTCCAAATTTAGTCATACTATGACCTCATTGGTTCCATCTAGCTCTGGGTCAAAAGTGTTTACCCCTCTAATAAAAAAAAGTATCATGTTAAAAATGAATCAATCTATACATATCACAAAAATAATACACATCTATGAAAACAAGTAAAAATTTCCTCCTACATTAGAGGATATCAAAATAAATATGAAATATTTTAATAATTATACTTGTAATCACTTATTAATAAGTTATATCATACATAATTTAAATCACATAATAAAGGAATAGATATACATATGTAGAAGATACAAAAATAAAAAGAGGCTACTCACATAGATCTTGTTCCTTCTAGGAAGTGCCTAGATTGGTGTATTTCATGTAGGACTCTATGTAGGTGTTGGGACCTTCACCTCTCTCCTTGTATATTTCCAACAATCCCACTCACCCCCTCTATAGAATTATTTCCTTTGTTATTATCTAGTTCTTTTAATCTTCTAAATTAACCTCTTATTTATAGGAGCATAATATGAATCCTCCTATCTCTATTGTAATAATAGCATAGTTCCTCCAACCTATCATCATGTACCTTGTCCCTTTCCCATGTAATAGGTGTACCTTAGGTGTTAAATGGTTCCATCTTGGTCTCCTTATTGATGCATTTCTATCCTTCCACATAAATCTATATAGTATCAAAATATAGGTAATTTTATGGTTATTGAATCTCTCTTAATTGCTAAAGAATCCATTATGATTGAGGATGGATGGATTATTATCTAGGATCACATCTTAAAAATCCTATAGAGGTCACGGTATGTGTTTCTTAATACATATATTCCCATACAAACCTCTTTCCATGTATTATCAACTCTCCTATATAATAGAAACCTTACTAGATTTAAATTTCATATGATATATACCCAAGTGTTTCCAATTGGAATTGCTATAATTATACTTTTATGGTATTCTATATATTCATAATAGTTTTCATAAATCTACCAAATAGACCCATTCTTGGCATTGAACCTACATAATTTTAGGTATTTCCAATGAAAGAAACTTTACCCATAGTACTCTCACTCACGCTCTCCTATCTTGTTGATATTATAGAATAAAGTTTTCTTCCAATGATTTAGATCCCTAATGATCATGTCTAAGTGTCATAGAGAGTGATCATCCACTCTTCATAAACTTGTAGAAACCAAAAGTTTTTATATTATGTGTTCAAATAAGTGAAAACATTACAAAAAGCTCTAGTGAATGGTGACAACAGAGGGTTTTTTAAGGCAACCAAATTTCATTTGAAGGTCCTAGGACAAAATTCAAATGCTTTAGTTTTGAGGGTTTAGATTTTACAGTTCAGGGTCTAGGGTTTAGCAAACTTAGGGTGAAATTTGGGTGGCCCTTGGAATAATTTAGACTTGCGAGTTAGTGCCAATTGGAATCGATTGTACATGCTTAGATTTACAAATTTGCTAACTAAATTTGCAAACAAACATCAAGACAAACTTTATGAATTTTAACTATTCTTTAACATATTGTTTTCGAATCTAATTATAATTTAACATTGAAACTAAAGTTTAACATATCATTTTTTCCATACAATGCAAATAAAATTTAAAACACTTAAGCAATGCAAATAATTTTTTTTGAGCTTGAAATTACCTAGTTTTCAAAATCAAAATGATTTTTTCAATTTCAATTTAGGGTTTTAACAATTTTTTTTGTTCCAATTCAATTTAGGGTTTTAATTTCTAAGCAATTAGGGTTTTAATGTAATTTTTTCATTTAGTTCAAACTAGGGTTTTCAAATTCAATTTTTTCATTTGATTTGAATTCAAGGTTTCAAAAAGCTTGATTAGCGTTTCTAAATGCAATTTTTTTAATTTCATTTCAATTTCTAGGGTTTTGAAATGCAATTTTTTTTTTGTTGCAATTAGGGTTTTCAAATTCAATGTTTTTTGGTTTAATCGAACAATTTAGGTTTCAAAAGTTAAATTTTGTTTGTAAAACATAATTCAAGGTTCATTTTTTCATTTCTATTAAAAAATATTTAGGTTTCATTGCATTTTTTTGTCTATTTTTAGAATTAATAATTTCTACTATAACAGGAAAAAAATGCTCAAAACGTGAAATAAATTAAAAAAAATGCTAAATTCACTTATTTTCTTCACTATTTCAATAAAAAATGGAAAAATGGAAAAAAACGGGGCATGGGCGGGTATCTGTAGCTATTTGTGGGGGTCGCTGTTGCCTATACTCGAGATCCTGTCTGTTGTGAAATGAAATCTATTTGTTTAAAAATAAATAAATAGCAATATAAAACGGGATCCCGATTTCTACAAAACGAGATCCCGATTTCTACAAAACGAGATCCTAATTTTTACAAATCAGGATCCCGTTTCGTAGTAATCGGGATCTTGTTCCTTCGCCATTTGTTCGGGGTCCTATAGGAAACATGATCCCAATTTTTAAAAAGTAGGATATTATTTCATGTTTAGGCTCAAGATCCTGAAGCTAAACGAGATCCCATTTTTGCAAAGTCGATTTCAATTTTTTGGCTAAGGCAAAAAATTCCATGTTTTGTGGACTCAACTTTGTGCACTCACCCCATGCATATTTCGAGCAATAGCATTCACGACGCCTACGCATACACTCTAGCATTGCGGTTTCTTTTATTATGATTTTCAAGTTGTGTATGTGTAAGAGTGGGTTTGTTAACCATAGGTTCCTTTTCTTCTTGTGAGGGAAGAATGGAAGAAATCATAGAAGGTTGTTAAACCACCTTCTCTTTGGCTTTATTAATTTTCTTAGGAGGCAGATTAGGACTTGTTTGGTTTTTTCTAGGTCTCTTGTAGGAAATAGGTAAGGGATTGTTCATGGATGGGTCTTTGTTTGTTTTAGTTTCAACATTGTTTTCTTTAGGTGGCAGAGGTTCCAACATGGGTGGAGGTTTGATCATGGGTGGAGGAAAGTTCTCAAGGGATAATCTAGCTATTCATTTTGCTTTGAAATTTTGGTAGGATAGGAAAAATGAAGTCTTCATGGGGTCTTATAGGTTCAATAGGTTCAAGCCAAAAATAATCTAAGGAGAAGTTTCCATGGGAAGACGGGGGTCTAAAGCCATGCTATGGTTGAATATGAATATTTCATTTCTGACTAGAAACATTAAGCACTTATGGACAACAAATGGAACCACATTCATGGAGCGAAGCCATTTGTAGCCTAATTTCACATGAAATTGGTCTAAATTAGATATGATACAAAATGATACATTTGATTTCTTCGGTCCTACTTGTAAAGGGAGTGTGATTGAGCCCATCATAGCACGAGCAAAACCATCATGTGTTTTAATTCATGATTTTGGTTTATCATATCTATCTTGAGTGAGTTCATGCACATATAAAGTTCTTCTGTGATCACATTCTCTCCACAGATGAGATCAATTAAAATTCCAGGAGTGGGCTTGTTATTAATTCTGCCAGCTATGAAAAGAGGACCATCATGTGCATGTTTGATTGTTTCTTCTGAAGAAAAAATGATGTCAATGGTTTGCTATTTATGAGGCTCAATGTCAACCACTCCTATCATTGTATTAATAGGAATTTGTTCACTAGTATCCATAGGATTCTGTTCATCATCATCCATAAGACTTTGTTCACGATTGCTTAGATTCTCATCATCCATTTTAACATTCATCACATCGGGCTTAGTTTCACTAGCCTTAACAAATGAAATATTATGGTTGGGCATGGGATTGGTAAAGATTTGAAAATTATGGTTGGGAGGAGCCACAAGCTTATTACCTTTTTCATTTACACCTCCAATTTGGATATGATTGGAATTAGTGAGGTCTTGCACAAGATGTTTAAGACACTTGCAATGTTTCGTATCATGTCCTTTTTGTTGGGTATGTGTAGGATCATGATGTGCCAAAAAGTGACAATATGATGGGTATGTGACTGATGACTTTTTTTTTACCCAAAATTGATGAAACAGAAAGGGTTTTTAAAGGAGATTCTCAAATTTTCACCAATATAAATTATTCTTTACTTTGAATTTAATAAGTAATTATTATTCATTTTCTATTCAAATTACGACTAAAGTATTAATTGATAGACTGATTGAAAAAAATCTATAGCTTTCAAATGGTATCACATTTTTTGAATCCAAAACATGCGTCACATTCTATGCTTAGCATACTATAGGATTAAAAAAAAAAAAATTGAGTTTCATGAAATTTTGACCAAGTTAAGGTGGTTAGACATACAAGTTTTTTATAATTTTTAAAAGTTGTAATAAAAATTCATAATTAATTATTTACTTGGAAAAAAACTATAAAAAATATGCATCACATGAGACATGAGTCCTATACTTATATCTAAAATCTTATAAATTTTTTTTATCATTTTATTGTGGTTAGGGTGTGACATACACCTACTTCTTATTTTTCCCCGAAATTTAAGTACTACTGCATTGAAATTTTAAATTTTCACCAAATAGATTTCTTTTTTTTTAAACAAACCTAGTAGTTTAGAAACTACATTCAATTTCCTACAAATTCTATATTGTTACATATTTTTAAAATAATATAGATAACTTATTCAAATTTTTACGTGAAGTTTCCTAACTCTGATTTTTCTAAATTTTTTGCCACTTAAGGGCCTATTTTTTCCATGATCCTGGATATACCCTGTTAGTGATAAGCACAATAGGTATTGTGTCTAAAGCTCGAAGGTAATGTCTTTCTAGGGTCAAGGGGTTGAATGAGAGGTAAGATAAGCAACTTTTGTTTAAGAGAACTTGGGTCATAATGTTGTGAAGTGTGTCAGCTAAGGGTGTAAACTGTCTTTGTGAATCCCCAAAGATATAAGGACTACTCTTCCTTATAGCAGATACTTGGGTATCAACTAGTTGGGTAGGTTGAGAGGTGGAATTTAGTTGAAGGAAAATCTTATTTTGTCTTCTGAAAGGTTGGTAAGTGTTTTGGTTTGAAGTTTCAGACTTTTTAGGATGGGTGGGGGTGCTTTTTGTTTCACTACTACCTACTATATTATGATAGTCTCTAAGGGTAGTGCATAAATGCATGAAGGAAGGGAATTTCATCATGGTGATCTTATCCCTTATATTGATTTGTGAGTTTTCTATGAACATCTTTTGAAGGTGGGAATCAAGAATCTTCACACTGATTTGAGAATAAAGTGATTGGTAGTGTGAAATAAAGTCAGTGAATTTTTCACCCTCATTTTGCTTGCATCTCATCAAATCAACTAATATCATTTCAGGGACCATGTGCACTTGGAAATGGTTAATAAAGGCATCAAAAAGTTCATTGAATGAACAAATTAAGTTATTCATTAATGAAGAAAACCAATCCAAGGCAATGTCTTTCAAGGATTGAGGAAAAGGTTTATCCCAAAGTTTGTCTTCAAGGATAAAGTCAACTCCACAAAGTAGTAAAGGCATTAACATGATTAGTAGGATTTCCCTTTCCTCCATATTTCTCAAATCTAGGGATCTCTATACCTTGTGGCACTAGAGTTCTTAATATCTCCAAGGAAAATGGATTGCTCTTGACATAGTATGAAGGTGGACCATTTTTATTTTGATTTATGGTGGAAACTTGACATTGGATGGATGAAAGACTTTGTAAGAGATGGTTAATGATAGGGTCATTGCTTGTAGTGTGGGATGGAGATGAATATGGTGGTGGTATGTATGTGTTGGAAAGACTAATGAATGGATTGCTTACGGGGGGAGATATAAGATTAGATGCCACATAGGTATAAGGAGCACTAGTGGAAATGTTCGAGGTAGGAAGGATGCTACTAGTTGGTTGCATTGTTGTGGTCATTTGAGGAGTTGTATAGGTGGGAATTGAAGTTATGGTTGAAGAGGGAGGAGTTTGACTTCCTCCTTTGTTTTTCATATTGTTTGAAGCTTGAGCACCATTAGTGGTGAAAGGAATATGTTTTCCAAATATTTTGGCTAGGTTACACACAACTTCCAGTACCTCATCGCTTTCCATCATGCATTATCTATGACAGGTATGATAGTGTTGGAAATGTTTTCAATACTTACGCTATCTTGTAAATGAGCTAAATCTTCATGCATTTTCATTATGTTTTCTTGAGGAATATGATCAACCATTGTTTGAACACTCGACATAACACTTTTAGGTAAGGTAGGCATAGCAGAAGAGGTGTCAAAGGTATTGTCCATACCTAGTGAACTAATGCCAACACTAGAAGTAAGAGAGCTTAATAACCCAAGACCCACAATGAGTGTCTTATCGCGGGATGCCATGAGTCTCACACTTCATATAGCCACAATATTAGCAGTAGGACACCAAGTACTACAACTCATACAAGGGATAAACCACATAAAGTGTAATGAACACAATATCCTATGCTTGCAATTACATTTGAAATGAAAGAAATTGGAATAACAACAATTCTGGAAACTGAAATAGAAAATAGAAGGCAACCCATAGAAACACATAAAAGCAATTTCAGATCCTAAAAATTGGAGAATCAATTTCAATAGGGACTAAGATGGCAAGACAGGTGTCTTGGTCCTCCTGGTGAGATTCAGAAGTTGCAGAGGCTAAAATAGGCAACAAACAACAGAGAGAGACTTCTGAGGAAAAAACCCTGAGAGGGACTAAGATGCCAGGAAGGGCGTTTTAGTCATAGAAGAGGTTTTTTGTAGAAAAATAGTGAATTCTGGGATGTCAACAGTGTTTATAGATTGCCTATGCAAGATATTGATGCTCATAAACAAAAAAATGTGCAAATAAGTGCAAGAAAAAGTAACTATGAACAAGCAATTGAATGCAATATGGAATGCAATTTTTTCAATTTTCAATGTAAGAACAATGTTTCTAAATGCAATTAGAATGAGCAACAATACACTTTTTAGTTTTTCAATGAAATGGAATGATGCAAGAAAGTAAAAATGCAACCTATATACACTTTCACTAATGTAGAATGCAAGAAACCCTAGATGCACTTTCACTAATGCTTGATATGGATCTAAGGAATTTAATGGACTCCAAATCAGAAATGAAATGAATGCTCAAAAGTCAAGTTCACCAAAATGATGAATAGAAAAATGCGGGTATCTAATGATACCACACTTTTCCACCAATCATTCACTAACATCCTAGGAGTCCCAATTGGATTGACTAACAACCTCTGAAGGTGAGTCAATTTCAAAATTAGGAGGGTCCTAGGAGGGGGTTCTTTGAAGTCTAAGGGGTTCACCAGCAAGCAAATGCTTGGAAAAGAAAATGTTTGAAAACATAATGTGATATGCAAAATGACCTAAAACTAGAAATATAGGCTAAATGAGAGATGCAAATGATGAAATTATGCAATAGGAAGATAGTATGTGTGTACCTGGGAAGTCTGGAGATGTTGTGAGAATTCTAGAAATGAAAACAAGCTGCCAAAAAATGTTGTGGAGGACTAATACGCCCAGGATGGCGTATTTGTCCCGCTGCTATTTTTTTGGGGAAAATACAGAGTCTTCAGATGTCAGAACCAGATGTCAAAAAATCCTCAAAAATTAAGCCTTGGGGTACTAAGACGCCCTAGGTGGCATTTTAGTCCTGATTAAAAAATCAGGGACACACTAATGGAGTCATTAAATTATCATTTATGCATTGGAGAATGTCGAGATTAACCAGAAAAATATATAATTCATAGGGCTTGTGGACACAAAATAGGACCAATTAAGCCATAAAGGAGAATAAATAAAGCAAGGTGAGCCCAAACAAGTGTGAAAATGCAAGGGTATGCATTTTCCTACACCACAAATAGCCTTAATTATTCCCTCACTAAAACTATAAGGGTTAAATTAATTTACATTTTTTCCCCATAAATATGCATTGTGATTCAATGAAGGCATAGGGAACAAGACTTAAGTGCCTTCAAGGATTAAAATTCCTTCTACTGTTATATCCTTATGAATTTATCTACTAAAGTCAATAGATGGTGGGTAGAGCTAGATAACCTCATTTAGAATCATTCCTAACTACAATAAACAATAGAGAAATCATGAGTGAGAAAGGAATTTCAAATTAGGAATAGAGTGAGATTGAGGTTTAATTAAATGAAAGAGATGATGAAGATGGTGAGGAAGACCCAACCTTTCATGTATGGTCCATCTCATTTGTGGATGATGAGGATGTGGTTAATGAAAATGAATCCCTTATGGAATTATGGTTGGATGTGTAGAGAACCATGTAGTAGGTGTGGTCATGTCTTGGGATATTGAATTTGTTTGTATCTACAATGAGGGACCTTGGGAGTTCTCTCGTTAGGGGATTTTTTCTTCCTTGTCCTAGAAACCCTTCTAAGCTAGGTTTGGTAGCTTAACATGAAATCCCCATTGATGTTCTAGTTGGGGATCCTAGGGTGTTAGAGGCTTGTCTATCTACTCAAATGGCTAAGGCTTCCTTAGATACAAATGGGGTGTGTTTGTAGGATGTGTTTTGTTGTAGAATGACTGTGGATGGTGTCACTAAGGGAAAAAACCCTAAGGTGGTTGGTTCTTTGGATTTTGTCACTGCTACTGAGTGTGGGATTTTTCTATCTATTACGAGGGACCTTGGGAGTGCTCTAATGGGGGAATTTTTGCTTCCTTATCCTAGAAACCCTTCTGAGCTAGTTTTGAAGTTAAACATCAAATCCCCATTGATGTTCTAGTTGGGGCTTCTAGGGTGTTAGAGGCTTGTCTCTCTGCTCAAATGGATAGGGCTTCTTTAGCTACAAATGGGGTGCGTTTGTAGGATTTGTTTTGTTGTAGAATGACTGTGGATGGCGTCACTAAGGGAAAAAACCCTAAGGTGGTTGGTTCTTTGGATTTTGTCACCCCTACTGAGTGTGGGATTGAAGCTCAATCCATAATAGAGATTTCCCCTAATTTGGCTAAGATATTTCTTCTAGATCCTTCCCTTGAGGTCTTGATTGGTGTTGTTGCTTTTTCTTCCAAAGTTATGGGGGAGAGGTTGACTCTTAAAATTGAGATTATCAACTCTCATTGAAATATCTAGTGCTTTTCTTAAGAGCTCACTTGTTTGAAGATTCTATGGATATCATCCCAACATTGATGCTTTCAGAAGGTGGGTGCTTCAAAAGATGTGTGCTTTAGAAATAGAATCTCAGGGGTACAATGAGGTAATCGATTTATTGAATATTTTTTTCCTTTTCAAACCCTAATGATTGCTCTAGGATCCTCTTAAAAGGTCCTTTGTTTCTTGGGAAAAATGGTATTTTTCCTAAAAATATTCTCTAAGATCTAATCTAATGATCTATTTTTTGGTTTGGGTTAGATTACTAGGGCTACCATTGGAATATTGGGATGTAGAGATATTTATGGACATTGATAATACTTTTGGGTAGTACATTGCATTAGATGTGCTCACAAAATTCAAGAAACATTTGTTGTTTGTAATATTTTAAATTATTATGGAGGATGATAGGGTGCTCCCTTTGTGGATTACCTTATCATCCAATTTGTGAAATTAGGTGTAGTATATATCAAATTTTAAGTCTTTGGTTTCTTGACATGGGTGCCTCAAAGTGGGTCATGCTAATGTTGTTTCCTAAGCAACAAGAAACACTATCTTGTTAGGTGGAGAAAGGATCAAGTACCGTATGTTGATTATAATTGTAAACCCACTAATAAGGTTTCACAAGAGGGATGTAAGGGTGCTCCTAGAATTCATAGAACTATGATGGGGACCCCCCTTCTACAGAGGTTCAAGGTGGGGCCTTAAGGTTGGGAGTTGTGACAACATGGAGCCCTTTGAATTTTCCTAATTCTTAAAAAAAAAAGAGAATTATGCTAAAAAAACTTAGCACTAAGGAAAAGATGGTTGTGATTAAAATAAAAAGTATTTTGAATGATTTGGCTTCAAACCACCTTGAATTTGGGCTAGTTTCTTGTTCGATATTGTATTGCGATTTGTTAGCTATTTTTAGTTGTTGAGTGGTTGATTTGTTGTTGGTGTCAGGTGGTTTCCCTTTAATTATTTTGTTGAGCTTCATTTTCATATCTTATTTCTTGTACAAGGGTCTAGACCCTTTCGAAATCCCATTTTACTTTATTAAAAATTACATAAAATTAAATTAAATAAATACTAAGAGTAGAGTATAAAATTTTAAGTTACAAGTAGGTCTTACAATTCTTACAATTTTTTTTATTGTCTCAAATTTTGGACACGTCCAAGAGAAAAATGGTAAGTGTTAGAGTAATTACTTGTAGTCTCTTGTAGTCACATTCTTATAGTCTAAACAGGGTAGTAGTCCATACCATAAAAATACAAAATAAAGCTACTACATGGTGAGAATATTAGCAGAGGGAGGAGGATCCTAGTCATCTAATTTATTCTATGTATCAATAGAGTTCAAAGTGTCCACGGGAAGGTTCTACCTATTATTATTTTTTCCTTATTATTATCTTTTTCCTCATTTGCATGACTAGATGCGATAGAAGAGTTAGTCAAGGGAACTTGTTGGAGTCAAATGAACTAGTAGCACATCTCACAAGCCATCTAAAATTTTCCCCTATAGGTAGCACATAGGTGGAGTGTTGAGAAGCAATTTGTGACCAACCTCACCAACTATGATCAATACTTTCTCATAGTAGGGGGGAAGCTTATGAGTCATTCTCCTAGTTGTCTCGAGTAGAGAGGTTATGTCCATGATAACGTCCTCAAGGAGGGGAGTGGCCTTAGAGGAGGAGGGGGATGGAGAAAATTTAGAAACAAAAGAAGGGGCATTACCCTAATGATCTAGCAAAACTTGTAAGTGAGCCAACTCAAATTCAACTTTATTGGCATACACATGAATCTAAATAAAATATTAAAATAAATCATAGTTTTAGCATATAGTGAAACATGAGGATCCATAGAACAATTGAGAAAATAGTATAATTTCTATATTTACATATGTTGAATAGAATATCCACCTTGAAAGCATGTCAAATCTAAGTTAATTTGTGGGGGATGTGAGGCCGATCCTCTAAAAGAACCATATGCCACAATTTTTTTGGTTTGAATGGTTTCAAAAAATTAATGTATTCAGGTCCAAACATTTTGAGTTCTAGGAAAAAAATAAAAAAGTAATTTGAGAGTCTCTTATTATCCAAAAAAGGAACATCAAAGGTTAGACTCCAAAATGGGATAACTTGTGGCCAATGGGAAGGCCTTGAAAAAGACACCAAGCTTTTACAAATTTTGACTAGATGGTGTGAAATCTATATTGACAAAAAAAACTAGTGATTGCAAACACCATTGTTGATTCAAGGTGGGAACCATAGGAAAACGAGGAAAGAGCTAGTGGCATCCTTTCCAAAGTTTATAATTCTAGAAGGCAGTATCTAGACACCACTCCCAATATTCTCACCAAGGTTTGTAGGAATTGATACCAATTTTGTGTCATATTAGCCAAGATATCCCTAAAAGCCATGCCAAAAGTTTCACAATCTTGATTAGAAATATGAAAATTGGCCTTGGTTTCATTCCATGAAAGAAGAATCATAGAAGTTCTAGATTAGAAATATGAAAATTGGCCTTAGTTTCATATCAAAGGTCATGGGTAGTTTTATTTATTTTTTTAAAAGCTTAGTGCATGAACCCAAGGCATCTTCCCAAGAAGAAAATTGTTGCCTTGAAAAATAGGATACCACCAAATATTTTTCTAATTTATGGAAATACTATTACGAAAACCATAACTGAAAGAGAAGCCAAGGTTTCATGGATTGAAAGGCTTGTCAAATTATTTCTTGGCATAAAATTATATTGTATATGGATAATTTCTTTCTGTATTAGAAGGGTGTGAAGCCTAATCCCCTTCTAAGTGAGCCACCTAGTAGGATGACCAAAAGAAATCAATGTCGTACTAAAATATTTTAGGCTTCATTGCCTCCAAGGGCATGAATAATTTATTATGTAGAGAGATAAACCATTCCAATGAGAAAATAATAATTCCAATCCTTGAAACTTGTTGGGGAGGAAGCAAAACTCCTACCCAATAAAATCTTATGATTTATGAAAATTCCCAAAGAAAATTATGAAAAGAATTTTTCCATCTTCATGTAGGAATCCTTAGAGGGAGCTTAGCATGAGGAGTGACAAACATCAATAGTAGTGAGGATCTTAGAACAAACTTCAAAATTTCTTTACAAAGATAAAGGTTTTGTGACCCAATAAGCCAATTTGTTTTTAATTTTTGCAATAACAACTTTACACAAAGATGTCTGGGATGCCTAAAAAGCAAATTGAATATCCAAAAAGCTAAAAATTTCACTATGATTAATTCATTTCCATCCACAGGAATTAAGCTAAGAAGGCATGAGTAGGAAGGATTGTCTATAACATTGACTCTTGTACCACTAAATGAAAAAAATAGAGTTTTACAAGAAATATATAGAACGTGCAAGACCTGATTGATATTTTTGTCCTCTTCCAAGAGGGTGAGAAAAAAGTCAACAAAAAAATGACCATTGAAAATTTGAGCCGAGGAATTGGGTAGAGAGATAACTTTAACTAGACCTTGAGACATAGAATGGGCCAGAAGGTAACCACACACTTCAATAGAAAGCACAAATAGAGTTAGAGCCAAAGCACAACCTTGCCAAATAGACCTAAAAGTATGCTAATAGATTGAATGAATGGAGGCCCAAATCTTAAGGCTTATAACATAGAAAGGAGAATAGACCAATCAATTTGGTCATAAGCCTTAGTAAAATTAATTTTGATGAACACAAACTATTGTTGAGAATTTTTTGCCCATTCCATACTTTTCCAAACCACATTTATATTATTTAATATGTATCTAATATGCTTGCTTAGGCCTCACAATTCAAGGAAGGAGATAGTGCAACTTTAGAGCCAATTTTTTGACAATGAAAGGTAATGGGCCTTTAATTACAAATATGCTTTGAGTATTCTAATTTAGGTATGAATTTGATTTTCCTTTATTAATTTTTTTTCTAATCATTTAGAATGCAATTCAAAATACCTTGGTTCTCATTTTCTATTTAGAACTATGACCTCCACTTTATACAATAATAATTCATCTTCCTACCTATCATTTGTATGTGCATATGTTGAATGCCTTATTGTCATGCTATATCCATTGATACATGGAAATCCTCTTCTCTACTTTAACTTAATTTAATAGTTTATTGATGATCTAGATTTAAATGTAATTTAAGTTTATTTTTTATGTTTTTTTGAAGAATTGCACATTCTAGAGAAATTCATAATACTATTTATTTCAGGTTAGTCCATGTTGGTTGAATATATTATTTTAACAAGTTTATAAGGTTGAGTGGGCTTGTACAATCAGTTAGGACTAGAGTGGGAATTATTAATGTTCCACTCATGCTGTGCCCTACTTACCATTGTTGCATGGATGCTTGTGTATTTGTTTGCCACCTTGTGTGGGAATCTAGATGGGCTCTTCATGTATAGGATATGATCTCATCACTATGCAAGTTATGAAGAATGATTGGAGCTCCATGCTGAGGAAAGATTGTCACAAGTGATGTGGGTGCATGGACATAACCAGGAGAAAGAACAAACGAAAAGCGTTGTAAAATCATGACTAGTGCAACCTTGGTCTCAAGCATAGCATAATTTTGGCCCACACACGACCGCAACCCATATCCAAAAGGGACAAATGCAGTAGATTCATCCTTAGCAGCCTTCTTTATTCCCTCACTAAACCTCTCAGGGTTAAATTCTTTTGCATCCTGTCCCCACAAAGATGTATTGTGATTCAATGCAAGCATAGGGAAGAGGACCTGCGTGCCTTCAGGAACTGAAATTCCTCCAAGTGTTGTATCCTTGTGGACTTCTCTAACAAGGCTAATAGCTGGTGGGTAGAGCCGGATCACCTCGTTCAGAATCATTCCTAACTGTAGTTCACAAAACACACAAAATTTAGTTAGAAAAATACTATGAGCAAAGTATCTTAAGCTTAAGTTATAAATATCTTCTTCAGTTCTTACAGTTTTTAGTTTGTTTACTGTCTCAAACTTTGGATGGCAATTTCCACAGACTTCTTGTATTTCTGAGCGTGCTTGCTCTTGCCAGTCGGGATGCATGGCCAATAGAACAATGGCATATGTTAAGTAATTACACGTAGTCTCTTGGCCGGCGATGAAAAATGTTTTGCATTCAGCTATGATTTCCTCTGTTGTGAGGCCCTGATTGCTTTCAGAGCTCCTCAGCTCTTGGATTGTGTTCATCATAGAGCCAAGAAGATCATTGCCATAGCCTTGGCTGGTGTTTGTTTATGATGAGCTCTTTCAGAGCACTCTTAATTTCTTTGTTGAGTCTCCAACATTCTCTGTTTCTTTTGAAAGGCAAAGATCTGAAAAAACAGCAAAAAATAATCATAACATAATGTTCATTTACTTGACGATGTATAATTCGATCTTAATAGATAAGAAACTCACTTGCAGATCACTAGAAAAATTATCATGTATAATTCAATCTCACCTATAGCAAGGAATCATTAATTTTGCATAATCCTGGCAGGTCAAGGATATTTGCTGAGCCAACAAGTCAAAAATATGCTTTCCTTGGAGATAGCTGCTGCCAAATGCTGTGCGGGCAATAATGTCTGAAGTTAGAGCCTTAAATTCCTCAGCCACATCCACTTCTTTCTCACCATTTTTTACTACTTTCTCCCATTTCTCTAGCATATGGACAGTGCTCTCCAGCATGCAAGAAGCCATATCCTGCTCCAATCCTTTTTGATAAGTTATTTAGAATATAAGATTTTCAGAAAGTCTTTGAAAAAAATTATATGGAAGATTATACATGAATGTTGCATATCATAGTAGGTAATACATAAATGTACAATATAAAAAAATATTGGAAATAAGTTATAATAGGTGGTGGGTAGAGCACTCCAACAACAAATGGAAGGTCTTAGGTTTGACTTCTATCTGGTCCATATGAGCTGTAGCTTAACATGTTGTATTAGAGTTAGGTAGGAGCCCCAAGCACCTACAATGAGGCTTAAGAGGGGATGTTGGAAATAGGCCACCCCTGAACTGACGATGGGCTGACCAAAGAGGGGTTAGTAGCTCAATTGATAGGGCACTCCAAACGTAAATGAAAAGTCTTAGGTTTGAGTCCTAGCTGATCTATATGAGTTGTAACTCAATATATGGTATTAAAGTCAGGATAGGAGCCCCAAACACCTACAGTGTGGTTGGGGGTGTTGGAAATAAGGCACACCTGGATTGACGATGGACTAGCCACAAAAAGGTCAGTAGCTCAGTTGGTAAAGCACTCCAATAGCAAATAGGACCCATGATCAAATCCTAACTGATCCATATGAACTCTAACTCAAGAAATGAAGTAATCTAAACACTAATATACAATCAGATGTCTACAGATTTTTCAAAATCTTCTCATCAAATAATCAAATAAAAAATAGTTTAACTGTTATATACAATCCAATTTTGAGAATAAAGAGGAATACCAAATTGGCAAAAGAAAATATCCCAATGAAGTTTATCTTACAGACGAGAATATGAATCACACCTAACCTTGAGCTTATCTGTATGAAAAGAAGGATTGATAATCCGCCGGTGATGCGCCCATTTATCACCATTGAGGACCACCAGCCCTTCTCCAAAGAGCTCTTCCGTCACAGGATCCCATTTTGGTTTTCCATAATTCCCTTTCTTATCACCTATCACCTCCTTCGCCAATTCAGATCTACCAACTACTAGTGTTGGTATTGGCCCCAGCCACATCAGGAAAGTGGACCCTGGAAGTCAGATGAAAAATAATGTATTAGCATATATTAGCATCATTCGCTTGCAGAATAAACTTACTATATTGAATAAAAATTACCATATATTTTGGACCAGTAAGGATAAAAAGGCTGCACTCTTGCCACAATGTCATGAGAGAGTTTCATAGGCTTGGATCTGGCCTCATACATTAACTTGCTGAATTCAAGAGAATTTCCAAACAGTAGCTTGTAAGGAGGCCCTGTAATGCCTTGAGATTGAAAATGCTTGGCTATTTGCAGAGGCTTCCACCATATTGCTGTTGTGAGTTTGGCAACTAGAAACACCACCAAACCACCAAATGAAAACAATATAATTTCAGTAACGCTAAACATGGAATTTTCCATATATTTCAATGTTTGAAAATTTTTCCATCTTCTTGTGATATTTATGAGAGAGCTTTGGATAGTTTTCTATCTATTATCTCAAAAGCATCTTAGTTTTTGCTTGTTTGCAGCCATAAGATGTTGGTTTAATCCCTTGCACGGGATTCTTGCATGTATTATATGATTAACTTGATTTCTTTCCCCTGGCTGTATACTATAGAGGCAGCAGTTTTACCCATTTTAAAATCGAGTCACATCAATGCCTTGTTATATGTTTCTTGGAATAGCCGTAACTGCCACGAAGATCATCTTGGGATTACCCTTTCGCTTGGACATTCTCAAGGCGGTTTTATTCAAAACTGGAATTTAGCCGTTTTCAAAAATTTGATTGATTGTGGCTTTTTCCTTGGATGGTGAGGATTTATTTAAAAAGGAATTTAAAAATATTTTGGTGGTTGTTTCCTATTTAGTACTGCCACCTTACTCTTCACAGCAGTCATCCACTGTTTATTTCATGTTAGTTTTATGGTAGTTGAATTTGTTTTTTTAACAAGGTTATGAAGTTGAATGGGTTTGGTAAAAAAATTGATTCCAGGAAAATTCACTGTCAACAATTCATCGCGGGAAAATTCACTGCTTGGTGGTGAATTTTTCATTGATGAATTGATGGGGTGTAATTTGCCATATGCCAAAAAAATTTGCACAAATAGAAAATTTTATAGTATTCATTTGTCACCTCATTTATCCTTGTTAAAAATTTATACAAAATGAAAGTTTATGAAGTTTATGATTTGCACAAATAGAAAATTTTATTAGTATCAACATTCTTATTGAATGAAAAAATTTACTGGGTGCATGCAATTAAGATTCTGCAGTCTAAAAAAAAAAATTCTTATTGAAAAAGCCTTAGACTTTTGAACCATATATCTCATCTATTCCACTCAAAGACCTACCTTTTTCTTGTTGATTAGGTTGTTTCTTCTTGATGTTAAAACATTCGTTTCCTAGTTTGATAATGAATGATAGGTAATTCATGTTATTGTAGTGAAATAATTTTATATTTCAAGAGGGGGATTTAAGAGGTAACACATACAACATCATTGCTAGACGTTGAATTTTAAGCACTAAATAGTTCTACATTATCTCTCCTTTGATGCTCGATGCTAATTTAGTGATAAAAGTCATCTTGCATGTCTTAAATTAAAAAAGAGGAAATATAATTTGGTAACTACCTTTTTTTAATTTCATTACACCTTAAATATCCTCTTGATTGACCAAATAAGTTCTTTTCAATTAGAAGAGCTAGATTCATAACCTTACTCAACCATAGCAAGGATAGTACCTCTACACCACAAATGTACAATTTTTGTCACATCACATTTTTATCATTTATAAAATAATACTTGACTAATGATTATTGATTAATTTATGTTTTTAATCAACATTTTAAACTATACACTAATGATTATGACATTATGTTTGCATGGTATTACAACAATTTGATAATTAATTAGATTTGAGTAATATTCTTGATTTAAATTGATAGCTAGATTGTACATGATAACTATAAATGTTTATCATTGTGAATTGATGAATATTTCTTAAATTATATACAATTGATAATTTAATTATTTTATGATTATGAATTTTTGATGACAACACAAATTAACTACTATCTATTGGGATGGGTTGGATGCAGGATAATGTTTTTCCTCTCATATGTTGAGGGAGAAAATTATTGAGAGGAAGGTAGGTTGAGATAATAAGGAAATTGACCATGATAATTCAAGAACCTACAAATTGTATGAGTTTGACTATAAGATGAATGCATTTTAGGAATGTTGATGGAACTCACCTAGTTTCATCATAAGTTGTTCTTCTCTTTTAGATGCACTGATGAAAATTAGTCTAAATTTTTAGTTTGGTGTGCAAGGATTGATTGGTGCATATCAGTTTTGAATCTAGTTCATAGCGATTTGAGGTTTAAATGAATTTTTAATAATAAAACATTTAAAATAGATTTAAAAGATCATATTAAAATAACACTATTCTAAAAATAATTTTAAATATTAATTTTGTTTCAAAGCTTGCTAGTGGTGGATGCCATGGGTGATGTCAAATTTAGATTATTCTATTTTAACCATTTAAAACCATAGTCAACAAGGGAGAATGGAGTTTTAACTGAAACCTCTATATTAAATATTTACTCATAATGGAAAACAAGAATAGAATGGGGAATTATAGATTGCAAGAGGATTAAAATGAGGCATATGCGAGAAGTATGTGCTCATTATTTCTCTTTCCATTCCTCTTTCTATTGAACATTTTCTTGCATGGGTGGAAATTGGGTGTGAAGTTTTAGCATGCATTATTCTCTTTTTTTTCAAGATTATTACTATATTTAACATGAGGATTGTGAGGGAGATTAGATATATGTTTAACTAAGTATGTTGTTAGTATTTTCTCTCCTTTTTTCTATATAATCAAACTTTATTCCAAAAGTTGAAATCAAAGATTTCAATCCTATTTTATAATTTCATTTAAAAATTTATTTAAATGTTTTATGTAGGCATTGGAAAGTATCATTTTTTTTTTATGTCATACAATTTTATATTTAAATATGTAGTTTTGTTTTCCACCATTTTATCTCCAAAATAAGGATTCAGTGAGAATATCGTCCTATGAACAACTACACCAATGCTAGGAGTTGTGCATGCTCTAAACCTTCTTTCTTGGCTACACACACACACACACATATACATATAATTTCTTAATAGAAGGAGTTTGGTGTGAGTTTTACTAAATAGGTGATTACATGCATAAATTATTTATTTTCAAATCTTTTAAGAAACCTCTTATTTTTGCTGAATAAGTCACTCTATTGCTCTCTTATGGAGTTGGCCTATATGCATGCATATTTTTTTGTCTATTTACTTATCTAAACTAAGATGATATTATCATTATTATTCCAATTTTTCATAATTAATTCAATTCCTAACATAGAGGCTACAATATTTTATTTCCCAAAGAATCTGTAGTTGTATATTTGAAGCATTTGTCAAATAGATCATGCACTATGTGTATCCAATGAGTTCACATCTTTGAGGTATTTTAATAGTGTAAATTCATCTACAATTATGATAATTACAATGAATAGTTTGTGAATTATATGCATAAATTGAGATTGCATCTTTGTTGCATTTTGATAGTACGTATTCATTTATAATTTTGAGGCATTCTAAAAAATAGTTTATGCATTATATGCACACATTGAAGTTGTATTTATAAGACATTATAATACATATATACATATGATTATTTTGAACCTGCATTATATACAAGCTAAATCATCACTACATTTTTATATTGACAATTTATTTTTACCAAAAATGTAGTATCACACTAATGTGTTATCATCAAAATGTAAGTTATGAAGAATGGTTAGAGCTCCATGTTGAGGAAATATTGTCACAAGTGAAGTGGGTACACAAATATAAACTAGAGAAAGAACAAATGAGAAACATTTTAAAATCATGGCGAGAGCAACCTTGGTCTCAAGAATAGCATGGTTTTTTCCCACATACAATCTCAACCCATATCAAAAGGGTTAGATATAGTACACTCATTTTTAATAGCCTTTGTTATTCCCTCACTAAACCTATGAGGGTTAAATTGATTTTCATTTTTCCCCCATAAAGATGTATTGTGATTCAATGAAAGCATAAAGAACATGACTTAAGTTCCTTCAAGGATTAAAATTTCTTCTACTGTTATATCTTTATATATTTCTCTAACAAAGGAAATAGTTGGTGGGTAGAGTTAGATCACCTCATTTATAATCATTCCTAATTATCATCAATAATAGAGAAATCATGAGTGAGAAAGGAGGTTAAAGTTAGGTGCAAAGTGAGATTGATGTTGAATTAGATGAAGGAGATGATGAAGATGGTGAGGAAGACCCAATCTTTCATGTATGGTCTAGCTCATATGTGGATGATGAGGATGTGATCAATGAAAAAAATCCCTTAAATGGTATTGTGGTTGGAGGTTTAGAGGACTACATTACATATGTGTGGTCATGTTTTGGGATATTGACTTTGTTTACAGTGTCTACAACAAGGGACCTTGTGAGTGCTCTCATTAGGGGATTTTTTCTTGCCTCTGATAGGAACTTTTCTAAGCCAAGTTTGGTAGCTAAACCTAAAATCCCCATTAATGTTCTAGTTGGGGCTCCTAGGGTGTTAGGGACTTGTTTCTCTACTCAAATGGCTAAAGTTTCCTTAGCTACAAATGAGGTGTGTTTGTAGGATGTGTTTTGTTGTAGAATGGTTGTGGATGGTGTCACTATGGGCCAACACCCTAAGATGGTTGGTTATTTGGCTTTTATTACCCATATTGAGTGTGGGATTGTTGTGTCTATGATAATGGACCTTGGTAGTGCCCTCATGAGGGAATTTTTTATTCTCTCTCCTATAAAATATTATGAGACAACTTTTGCAATTAAAAATTAAATCCCTATTAATGTTCTAGTTGGGGATCCTAGGGTGTTAGATACTTATCTCTCTACTCAAATTACTAGGGCTTCCTTAACTATAGATGGGGAGTGTTTGTAGGATGTGTTTTTTTGTAGAATGGTTGTGGATGGTGTCATTGAGGGGAAACACCCTAAGGTGGTTGGTTCTTTAGATTTTCTTACCCCTACCGAGTGTGGGATTAAAGCTCAAGAAATGATGGAGGTTTTCCCTAATTTGGCTAGGATTTGATTATGCCAAATCCTTCCCTTGAGGTATTTCTTGGTGTTGTTAGTCCTTAGTGCAAGCTATGGGGGAGAGATTTAATCTTCAAAAATTGATATTATCAACACTCATTAAAAGATATAGTTCTTGGATTAAGAGATCACTTATTTCAAGGTTCTATGGATATCATCCCAACATTAATGTTATCAAAAGATGGGTCCTTCAAAATATGGGTGCTTTAGAAATATAATCTCAAGGGGTATGATGAAGTGATTTTGAGTTGTTAATTATTTTTCCTTTTCAAAACCTAATTATTGCTCTATGATCCTCTTAAAATGCCCTTGGTTTCTTGGTAAAAATGGTATTTTTTTTAAACAAATGTTCTCCAAGATCTAATTTAATAATGGATAACAATTTTTTTTGTTAGGGTTAGATTACTAGGGCTACCATAGGAATATTGGGATGGAGAGATATTTTTGGGCATTGTCAATACTTTTGGGTAGTATATTGCATTAGATGTGCTCATGGACTTCAAGAGACATTTTTTGTTTGAAAGATTTTGTATTCTTATGGATAATGATAGGGTGCTCACTTTTTAAATTACCTTATCGTCTAATTTTTGGAATTGGGTGTAGTAGATTGAATTTGAAATCTCTTTTGTTGCTTGGCATTGACACTCCAAAGTGGGCCATGCCAATTTTCTTTCCTATAAACTTTATCTTGATTGGTGGAAAAAGGATCAAGCACCATATGTTGATTATAATTTTAAACCCATTACTAAGTTTGCACAAGAGGGATGTAAGGGGCTCAGTGCTCCTAAAATTCATAGAGTTATGATGGAGACCCCCCTTTAATGAAGGTTCAAGGTGAGACCTCAAGGTTGGGAATTGTGACAACATGTAGCCTTTGGATCTTCCTAATTATTCCAAAACATGGAGACTTGTGTTGAAGAATCTTAGCATTAAGGAAAATAAGGTTGTGGTTAATCAAAAATTTAGAATAATTTGGCTTCAAACTACCTTGAGTTTGGGCTAGTTTCTTGTTGGATATTGTATTATGATTTGTTAGTTATTTTTAGTTGTTGAGTGGTTGTTTTATTGTTGGTTTTTGGTGGTTTCCCTTTAACTATTTTGTTCAACTTCATTCTCATATCTTATTTCTTGTACAATGGTCTAGACCCTTTCAAAATTCCATTTTACTTTATTAAAAAATACACATAAATAAATTAAATAAATAATAAAAGTAGAGTATCAAAGTTTAAGTTACAAGTAGTTCCTACAATTCTTATAGTTTTGTTTACTGTTGAGCAAATTTTGGATGCATGTCCAAGAGATAAATGGTAAGTGTTAAGTAATTACTTATAGAATCTTGTCCAATGATAAAAAAATGTCCTGCATTCAACTATGATTTCCTCTGTTGTTAGGATTTGATTGATTTTAGAGCTCTCCATCTCTTGGATTATGTTGATCATAGCCAAGAAGATCATTACCATAGCCTTGGGTGTTGTTTGTAGCAGCATTTTATTGATTTTTAATGAGATATTTATAATACTCTTAATTTTTTTGTCAAGTTTGCAATTGCCCCTATATCTTTTGAATGGAAAAAAAACTAAAAACCCAACAATAAAAACATAACATAATGTTCATTTACTTCATCATGTATAATTCAATCTTTAATATCTAAGAGATTATCACATGCAAATCACTTGGAAAAAGTAACACTCCAACCTTTTTGAAGTTTTGATTTAATATAATTGTCTTTAAGGACAATTGATGAAAATTTATTTTGGGGGAGGTTTTGAGTTATAATTTTTTTGAAAGAGATTTGAATGCAAAATTGGAATGTTTCGAAAAAATTGAATTAGGTTAATCAACTGGTAATTAATTAACCAATAATTACTTTAAAAAATAAAAGAATTATAAGATACAAACAATTTATTAGGCATTACATGATCCATAATAATTGTCTATGGGAAAAGTAAAAATGTTATTGAAGGTTGAATCTTTAGATGTCCTTAAATACATAAAATTTATATACTTGGGTATGTGCAGGATCATGATGGGCCAAAAAGTGGCGATATGATGGGTATGTGTAGGGTATGTGGATGATGACTTTTTTTACCCAAAATTGATGAAACGAAAAGGGTTTTTAAAGGAGATTCTCATATTTCCACCAATATAAATTATGCTTTACTTTTAATTTAATAAATAATTATTATTCATTTTCTATTTGAATTATGACTAAAGTCCTAATTGATAGGCTAATTGAAAAAATCTATAGCTTCAAACGGTATCACATTTTTGAATCTGAAAAATGCATCACATTCTATGCTTCATATACTATAGGATTATAAAAATGAATTTCATGAAGTTTTGCGGTTATGGTGGTCGGACATACTGAAGTTTTATATTTTTTAAAAGTTGTAATAAAAATTCATAATTAATTATTTACTTGGAAAAAAATTACAAAAATATGCATCACATCACACCCAGTCCTATACTTATATCTAAAACCATAAAAATAATTATCATTTTATTGCAGCTGGTAGACAAACACCTACTTATTTTTCCTGAAATTTAAGTACTATTGCATTGAAATTTCAAATTTTCACCAAATAGATTTAAAATAAATAAATAAACCTAGTAGTTTAGAAACTACATTCAATTTGATACATATTCTATTCATATTTTTAAATAATATAGGTAACTTATTCAAATTTTTATGTCAAGTTGCCTAAGTCTAATTTTTGTAAATTTTTTGTCACTTAAGGGCCTATTTTTTCCATAATGATCCTGCACATACCCACCCATGGAGGGAAAAACTTTAATAGTGGGTGTATGTTTATGGAGATCTTAAATTTTAATTATAAAATATCTAGTTAAATTTATTAAAATTAATTTTATATAAATAAAAATTGTGAAAAAAAGTGACTCAAACAACCTCAGAAAGAAAAAAATAAAAGGAAAAAACTAATATTTTTTTGTTGGAAAAAAATAAAAATAAAGGAAAGTTGATTAAGGAGGATAATAATAATGCTAATAGATGAGCTGGGGGAGCAAAGGTGTGTGTGCAGAGATGCGTGGTGTAGGTCCGCGGCTTGGCTGTGACCTACATGCAATGATCTGCCTATGTATGGTGGGAGTGTGGTGGTGGTGCTTGTAAAATCCATGGCCATTTCCATAAAGTTTTCCCCTTGTACCTCTGAGTCTCCTCCATTTTGTTTGATTAGGGTTAAAAAAATGGCATGAAGGGCTTAAACCCTTACATCATAAAATCCCAAACCCTTGGTGTGCACTTTTCCATGGCCCCTACAAGTGTTTAATCTTTTCCTTATCAAGGGGTTTCAAGATTTCCTAACCTCCCAACTTTGCTTTGTCTTTGTTGTCACAGGGTTCTAAAGTTTCAGAACCTACCGACCTTGCGATATCTTAGTGTTGTCGGCAAGTCGAGGGTTTTCCTTACTTTGCAACCTCTGACATGAGGTTCTGTGGTTTGAATTTTTGGTGATTTAGCGATGGAGCAATAAGGAGTATGGAAGTGTTGTCAATGAGACTGTATGGCATCGATGAGACCTTTGTCAATGTCTCTCCGACATGGCGATGTGAATGTAATGTGACTATGGGACCCAACAAGGTTGCCATGCATTGATGGTACAACTAGAGAGTGAATGACAAAAATGCATGTGGCAGAAAGCGATATTGGATGGTGGCATGTGGTGTACATGCGACAGTCATCCACATGCCTTATTGAGATGTTAGTGGGACTTGATCAAGACCTGTGAGGTCTACAAGGAATGATGGAGATTAATCCACGATGGTCAAGATCAGACGATGGTTGCGCACCTCGCAAGATTTCAGATGGGACCTAATTAAGACCTACGACGTTAGCGATGAACAGTGTAGATTATCTTGTGTTGATCAAATAGTGCTCATTGAAGATCCCGCTGGAACCTATAGAGGCAATGTATGCAGTATTAGATGATGACGTGGGCCGATAGGTGGCACTGCTCGATTTGCATGATTGGATGACTCACATTGTTGTTGTGAGTCATCTGATGATGTTTATAGTAATGATCGTGTGGCCTTGATTTAAAGTGTTTAAATCCAATGGTCGGGTTTTGAAGTTGTTGATAGTGAGTGATAACCGTTGGATCCTGACATGATTAGGGTTGATCGATGGCCATAATTAAAAATGCGATATCCCAACAATTAGTTGCTCCTGTTCATGGGTGTTGACTGCGTAGTTATGGTGCATCTATTTCTTAGCTACAATATTGATTCTAGATGATTGGATATCACATTCTTGCACTTCTTCCAAGGCTGAAGTGATTGCTGAGTGGCACCATTTATTTCTTGAAGTTTTTAAGTGGTTCTAGTCTATGTTAGGGTATGTTCTTCTTGACTGTGATCATGGATTTCCTAAGACTGCCATGCCTATTTTTAGAACACCACCTCTTCTAGAGTGTGATCAAGGTGTCAAAGGCCTTTATGGCTAGTTTTTGCTTCAATTTTGGGGGGAATTCTTACTATTTGTAATTATATCCGATTTAATCCATTCTATAAATCTGATTGAGGTAGGGTTAGGGTTTGAATTCAAAATATGAGTTATGCCTAAACTATAAAGGAAAGTTTTGTTGTTTTTGTTTTGTTCGGACTTCGACTCTCCAACCTGCGTGTTCTGGTGTAGTGTTTCCCTACTAGATTCTATTTTCTATGATTTATGTAATTCTTTGCTTTGATTCAAGTTGAGTAGGGTAAGTCCTTTGGACATAGATAATAAATTTGTAATGAGCTATGCTCTGTAATAACAACACATAACCACCATACAACATTTGTATTCTACTTCATTATATATGTTAATCTATATGTTCTCCAAATATTGTATGCATAATCTTTTGAATTAATATAATCAAGGTATGTGTGGACACTTCAAACACATTTGTTGTTTGAGTTATGTTTATGTTTTCCTATCATTCAAGGAGTGGTGTAATTTCTCAAGCATAGAGGTAACAAAGGTGATTTAGTGCAGTGTGGATAACTAAATAACATGTTAATTGTCCTTTTGTTGGTTTCTTGTTGCAAGGTAGTAGGGTTATGAGAATCCATGGTTGTCTATTGTAGGAGTTTATTTCATTCCTAACTCCATGTGGACTATGCACTAGTCAAGGAGATTCACAAAGTATGAAGCTAGGGAAGAATCAAAACTTTCAATTCAAAAAGCATTTCCTGCACTTTCTTAGTTTAGATTTGCTTTCATGTTTTCCCTTTCCACACTACCATAAGCCATTTCCAATAGTGAAGGTTGTGTGGATGATTTATCCCATTGAAGGCCTTCCACTTTTGTAGTGTGATGATATGCATTAATAAATAGGGATACCAACCTTGGTCCTACAGATCCTAAAGTGCAGAGGAGAGGCTTTCCAATAAGTCATATCCTATTCGTTGACCATTAACCTAGGGTCTTTTAGTATGAGGAGTAGCTATGCTTTAGGAGATGCTATACCATCAAGTGGAAACACTAACATACATTGTATGAAGTGGTTGAGGGATTTTTCTTGCATGGGGTGGGCTTTCTTTATGTTTTGGGGGAAATATTTTCTTGCTAGCATCATTTTTTCTTTGAGTTTTTCTACTGCTTGCTTTTGGTATTTGGTGTTAGGGTTTTTTGGGGGACTGAAGAAGGATTTCTTGTCATTGTTATTCCTTTTCTTTTCATTGTATCCATCGCCTCTATTGTCTCCTTTATGGATTTGGTTGTGTGTGGGAGGAATTGGTTTCATCCTGGTAAGGTGTTGTATGCGTCCATGGGCAAGCTAGATTTGGCCTCTTATCCACTTGGAGGAGGTTCAATTTTTTAAAACATGGCTAATCCTAGTGAGTGATCATCAAGGAATGGTTCCTTTAGATTGTAACAAGAGAATGGGTGTTTGGAGAGATTTAAAAATCGCTTGGTCTTGGTAATTGAAAAATAATTAGTAGCTGAGGATGTGGATTATTATAGCAACCATGTGTTGATTTGAAAGTTCATAGGGATGAGGATGTCACTCCCATTTCTAGAGTCTTGGATTCACAAGACATGGAGCCCTGAGGGTGACATTGATATAATGTTGGAAACCAACAAATTTTTTATGGTGGATTTTTCAGGTGTCATTGATAGGAATAGGGATTTTGAAGGTGGGACTTACTTCTACAATTAGGTGGGTCTCTTAATTAAATTATCACATAAAATATTTAACTCTGAAGAGGAGCTCCCTTCTAGGGTCTCAGTTTGGATTTGTTTCCCTCATCTCCCTTTGGAATGTTGGATAAGTGATATGTTTCAAATGATTTCTCTTTTTCTTGGAAATCCTATCGGTGCTTTTTAACAAACATTGAATAAAAAAATACTTTTTTTTCCTGAGTGTGCATTGAAATTGAATTGAATAAGTTATTGTTGAATTCTGTAGATATTAGCATTAAATCATATTCTTGATCAAAATAGTTGGACTATGAGGCACTATCTTTCTAGTGCCAACTATGCCATGGATATGGTCACCTTTATTGAAAGTGTCCCCAAGTTGTTCATGCTTCTAGTTTGGGTAATGTTCCTTCTCATTTAACCCTAAATATGGAAAAAGGTAAGGCTCCCATGTAGAGGGTGGTGGCGGATATGGAGGGTTTTATTATAGTTAAGCCTCATAATAGGGGTATATGTCAAAAGAGAACCCTTAGAGATAGGAAAGAAAGGGAGACCTTTAATAAGTTTTATGCCTTAAAGGATTTGGTTCAGGAAGAGGGTGTCCCATTGGACCTACAGGTGGTAGAAGGCTCTTCAATTGAGAAGCACCTTGGAAATCAACCAATTGTTCCTTCCAACTCTACCTAGGTCTTGGATTAGGAGGCTTAGATGGATACAAATCTGCCTCCCTTTTCCCCTGATAAGGGGGTGGGGCTTGTTTGTTGTTAGAGGTTTTAAGGGTTCTATTATGATTGGTTTTGGACTCATTTTTGAGAAGGGTGTTGCTGACCTAGGTAAAAGTAAGTCATGTTCTTCTATTTTGGGCCTGCGATAAAATCCCTCTAAAAAGGGGGATCTTGAGAAGCCTCTTAAGGTTGGTAGAAAGAAGGACGGTCGAGAAAAGGTAAAGTTAATTGGTGAGATGTTGGTGGAGTGTAGGTCAGTGAGGACCATTGATTCTCATTTCTCCCAACCTTATAGTTGATAAATTGCTATATTGGAATATAAGGGGTATGAATAACATCCCTAGAAAAAGACTATTGGTGAGTTGATTTGAGTTCACTCTCATGTTTTGGTTTTCCTTTAGGAGACAAAGTTGTCTATTGAAAGTATGTTGAATTTTGCTTCTAATATCTGGAGTAGAGGTAAGTTCCAATGTGTGGGAGCCCATGGTAGCTCTGGTGGGGTTGCTTGTTTATGGGATCCATGTAGAGTTAGCCCAATTTGGAGGCTCTCTTGCAAGTATTCTATTTCTCTAGCTACTTCCAGTCTGGAATAGGGTGAGTGAATTATTCTTTCTAACATATATGCTCTTAATGATCTTCTTCGTAGGACCGAATTGTGGTCTCATGTTAAATACATACGTTCTTTAGATCCTTTTCTTCCTTAGATTTTAGCAAGGGATTTTAATGCCATCTCTTCTCTTGAGGAGAAGTGGGGTGGTATTTCCTAAATAGATCCCTCCTTGAAACTCCTAAGGGACAACATTTCACTTTTGAATTTGGTCGATATCAAGCCCTCTAATGGTATGTTTACTTGGAAAAATAGGAGAAATGGGGAAGCTGCTATTTCTGAAAGGCTGGATAGTTCTTGGTGTCTTGCTTTTAGGTAGGTGACAATTGGATGAATAGCTTTGAGATTTTGGATTGGTGGGGATCGGATCATAGGTCGATGAAATTATCAGCACACTTTTCTCATTATTTTAAAAATTAATCTTTTAGATTTTAGCTCATGTGGTTTTGAGATGCATCACTTCATGATCTTGTTCCTAGCTAGTGGAGTTTTGGGAAGCTAGCTCATGTCACTACAATGTATCCCTTCTCCAAGAGGCTACAACATGTTAAATATATGTTGAAGCATTGGAATAGGCACCATTTTGGTAATGTCTTTTAGGCTAGCTGTTCATATCAAGCTCACTTGGATTCCATTACTTGATAAATTCAAGATTATGTCCTTACTGAGGATAATGGTAAGTTGGAAGCTACATTTGTGAAGTAAGTTGAGGAATGGGAGTTATGGTCTGAGGAAATTTTTTGGAAGAAAAACTCTCGCATTGATTAGCTCCAGGAAGGTGATAGGAATACTTTCTTTTTTCACAACTTTGTTAAGGATAGATGTCATTGTAATATCATCTCTTTCCTTAGGTCATCTAAGTGGGTTCAATTATCTTCCTTTGATGAGATCTCAAAAGAGTGTGTTCACTTCTTTTCTAATTTTTTTTCTAAGGATTCCCCTCTTATCAATGAGGATGGAGCATTAATATTGGCCTCTATCTTGCCTTTGGTAACCAATGAAATGAATGAATCTTTGCTCAAAAATATATCCTTGAAGGAACAAGAGGGCATTGTACTTCAAATGAAGAAGGGAAAAACTCCTCCAGGTCTGATGGGTTTCCATTTGAGTTCTTCTTTAAGGAGTTTTGGGATGTTATCCAGCTTGAACTTCTCGAGGTTTTCTAGGAATCTCAAAAGAATAAAAAAATGTTAAGAGCCATGAATGTCACGTTTCTTGCTCTTATTCCAAAAAGGGATGAAGAGAATTCTTGGGATCTTTTTAGACCAATTTACCTATGTAATTTTGTGTCCAAGATAATTAGAAAGTTGATTGCAGAGCATCTAAATTTGTGGTTAAGTAGGTTAATTTCCAAGGAGTAGGGTGGATTTGTTTCTAGGAGGAATATTCTTGATTGGATCATTATTACAGTTGAAACAATTCATTCTATGGCCTCCTCCAAAGAGAAGACCATGATCATTAAACTATACATGGCCAAGGCTTATGACCATGTTAAATGGGACATCCTATTCAAGATTCTGAGGGATTTTGGGTTGGCAGTGCCTAGATTGAGTGGGTTATGAGTTGCATTATCTCTTCTTCTTTCTTTGTGCTTGTTAATGGTGAGCCTTTTCAACTTTTTGGAGCATCTAGGGGCCTTTGGCAAGGTGATCCTTTGTTCCCTTATTTATTTTAATGGTTGAGGGATTAGCGAGATTTATGAGATCTTGTGTGGAGCTTGGTCTCATCTAGGGTTGGAGTTGGGGTAATAATGTACCCCCCAATCCCATCTTCAATTTGTGGATGACACTACTCTAATGGGCATGACTAGAGTTGAAGAAGTTGTCAACTTGAGGAAGGTCCTAGATAATTATTTGGATGCTTTGGGACAAAGTATCAATGAGGGGAAGTCCTTCATTTATTTCTTTACTACTCTGAAGTTTATTCAAAGGAGAATTTCTAGAATTCTCAGATTTTAGATGGGCTCGCTTCCTTTTTTCTATCTTGGTATTTCTATTATCATCTGGTCCCTCCCCAGGTTGTTTTGGTAGGATTTTATTCATAAATTTTGTAGAAAGGTTAGTCCGATAGACTTGCAAGTGCATCTATACTATGGGGAGAGTGACTATTTTGAAGTTTGTGGTTTGAGCTCTTCTTTTGTATAGGTGCTTTGTGTCGCCTGCCCCTTCTTACTTTATCAAGTAATTTGAGTCTCTCCCATCATTTTCTTTGGTGTGGTAACCTCTTGCGAAAGTAGAGCTTGGTTAAGTGGGATACTATTGTGGGTTGAAGAAAGAAGGTGGGATTGGATTGTGTCCAGTTGATTTGAATGTCCAGGCTTTGCTTCCTAAGCTATACTAGAGATGTTGTTCATAACAACATCAGTTATGGGGTAAGATCCTCACCTTAAAATATCTTGGGGATGTGGAAAGTATTGATGTGCCAAGATTTAGTCTTATGGGGAAGGGCTCTATGATTTGGGGTACCCTTAAAAGGGGTGCCAAATTGGTCAAAAAAGGGTTGTTTTGGATCTGAAACATCATCTTGGAAACTCCTTTTGGTTTGATTCTTGGGATGGGCATCCTCCCACTATGTTAACTCACCCTTATCTACAAAAAATATGTAGAGATTTTCTTGATATCGGTTGGAGTAGAGTGGTTGATTTTAAATCCTCTCAGGTTCTTGCTTAGGCCACCATGTACAAGAAAAATGACCCTCATGAGTGGCCTCTCATTGGGGATCGATGGAGGAATGCCAGGAGCTGACCAATATTTTGGCTGGTAGGGTTTGTAACTCTCTTTTGGGGAGAGATGTTCCAGCTTGGGGACATGACCCAAAAGGTAAATTTTGTATCGCCTCTAGTTATCAGGTGCTAGATATGCATGTTTTTTAGGTGTGTGGGGGTCCCTTGGTTGAAATAGGTTTGGAACAAATTCTCTTGGCCTAAGTGCAATTTATTCTCTTGGCTTGTGGTTCATAACAGATGCCTCACCTGGGAAAATCTGTTGAAGTGTGGTTTTAAGGGCCCGTATATGTCTATCATGTGCACTAGTAATGAAGAGTGCAATTATCACCTATTTTTTAGTGTGCATTTGCTAAAATGATTTAAAACTTCTAGTGGGGAGTTTTGGATCAACCATGTAGAAATGTCTCTTCTTTAGATGAATTCTAGACTAGGTTAGGAAATATCCTGCTAAGACTTCCTTTAAATTGTGTGGATAATTATCCCTAGCTTGATTATTCAGCATATGTGGTTGGAATGCAACTGCAGGATCTTTCTGGATAAGAAGCTTCTAGTGAGCCAACTATGGTTTAGAATCTTGGAGGTTCTCGAAAAGACTTTGGTAGCTAAGTGTAATTTATCTATCCCTATGGATCTAAGGGATTTGGGATTTGTATGGACTTTGGAGCTTCCTAGTTGTGATAGGAGAGGCCCCCAACCTAAGCCAGGGTGGTGTGGTAGAGGGAAGATCCATAGAAGTGGTCATTAGAAACTCCCTCCTCTTGGGGTGTTGAAAATTAACATGGATGGGTCTTCCAAAGGCGATTCTGGGCATGCTAGGGTAGGTGGTATTGGCAGGGATAGCTTGGGGGTGGTGGAGTTCTTCTTTTAAATGTATAGAGGAAAATAAACCAATAACTTTATGGAAGCTTTGTGCATTCTTTTGGAACTGAAATGGGATTGCACCCTTGGTTGGAGAAGGATTATTTGTGAGTTAGATTCCTAGGTTGTTATTGATATGATGAATTAGCGTCAACTAGATAATGTGAATTGGTAGTTGACTGTTGTGGTCAAGAAAATCATTTCTCTAGGTGGGGATTTTGATTCTATCACCTTTTTTCATATTCCATGGGAGTGGAATAAGGTGGTTGATGGCTTAGCTAGATGAGCTTTTGAGCAAATGGGGACCTAGAATGTGGAAGAATAGGGAAGCCTTCCAGAGGACCTTTTCCATATTCTAGAGGATCTTGTTATGGAGGATATGAGATGTGTCTGGCCTCAAACCTGACTGCACGAATGCACTTTATCCCAAATGTCCACATTCACTGTTCCACCAGACCTCCAGTGTTCCATGAAATGGTAGTATAGATCATGGTAATTTTAATTTGAATGCTCTTTCCTTTCACTTAAACAAGTTTATAAACCTTTAACTTGGAAATAAATTTGGTGTATTATGGCAAAGATCATAGAACTCAATAGAATAATACTCTTTAACTAGTGAACCAAAGAAATCAACACAAGTTACAAGTTAACATGATAGTGTACCTTACCTATAGCAAGGAACAATTAATTATGCATATTCCTTGCTAGTCAAGGATGAGGTGGCAAGTAAAAAATATGCTTTCCTTGGAGAAAGTTGCTAGTAAATATTTTGTGGGCAATAATGTTTGAAGTTAGAGCCTTAAATTATTGAGCCACATTCACTTCTTTCTCACTTTTTTGACAACTCTCTCCCATACTACATAGGCTTCCAACATGGTGCTATTGTAAGTTGGGTAACTAGAAACACAATGAAACAACCAAATAAAAACAACTGTAATTTCAGCAATATATTTCAATGTCTTAAGAATGTCATAGATGCTTCTGACCATTTTGTTCTGATCTCAATGGTTTCTTCACTTTCAGTTAGAAGTTAACTAACACCACCATCAAATGTGAGAGTTCTTGGAGAGTTAAAATTTTCCCTCCCTTAAGATTTTTGTTTAATCACTTTCAAATGATGCTTAAATATTTGATAGGAATTCACTTGATTTATTTCCAATTTATAATATAGAGGAGGGAGTTGTAATCATTTTTTAGTTGAGTCACTTCAATGCCTTATTATATGTTTCTTAGAATACCCAAGAATGTTAGCGAGATTATCTTGGGATTATTCTTCAGTTTTGTTGAGGGCATTCTCAAGGTTTTTTTTTGGTCTTTGTTTACTCTTTGTTAGTCCATGTTTGTGATGGAGATATTTATGTTTTCAATTTACTATATTTGTTGGCATTAGTAATTGTTGTAGGCTATTTTTTATTCTATTTATTTTTTAAAATTAGAATTTAGCATATCTCAATCTTTTTGATTAGTTGTGGCTTTTTCCTTGGGTGGATTTATGAAAATGTAGGAATAAAATTATGGATAAGAGTTTATATTACAATTTATAAAATAGTGTTACACATATTCAAAAATTTTGGGTCGAAATACTCATAATGTTATAGTCTAGATGGGGTATTAGTCCATAGCATAAAACATAAAAAGAGATTCTACATGGTGAGAATAGTAGCAGAGGGAGGAGGAGGAGGATCTTAGTCATCTAGTTTACCCTATATATCAATGGGGTTCAAAATGTACATGGGAAGGTTATTGAAACACAGATTTTAGGACCCGAAATGCTTTCTCTTCCTAAGTTTTTCACCTAGAAAGAGAGAGATTTAGATCCTAAAATGCTAGATGTTCATTCAAATGAGGAAAAATGTGATGTCATGTGATGAAAAATAACTAAAATAAATGAAATTGACTGATTAAGATGATATAGAATGCATGCAAAACTAAAATTTATGCCTTGTTTGAGAATACAGTGTGATATGCAGAAACTATGAAATATGAAGAGATAGAAAGAAATATGCAAAACAGAAAGTACAGGGTCAAATTTGAGTGCACTTGGATGATGTGTGAGCTTTTTGGAATGTCTGGAATGTTGATGAAAATTTCTAATTTTTCACAGTGGGACTCATTCACCAAGGGTGATGGATCAGTCCTCCTATTGTTGAAAAAGTGTCGGGAACTGATTTCTGACAGCTGGGAGTTGATTTATGACAAAATGTAAATTTCCAAATTTCAGGTGGGACTCATTCACCAAGGGTGGCGAATCAGTCCTCCCCAATATTTATGAAAATTCAAAGGTCAACATTGCTTTTCTAGGTCTAGAAATGACTGAATATCAGCCTGTTAGGATCAATTCTGTAGAAAATGGGCTGAAAGTCACTCAAATTGCTTGGATAGATGATGAATTGATTTGAAGAGCCTAGTTGAATTGGAATCCACTTTTCAACACCTTTAAACCTATCAAATATGCAAAAAAAAGGCTGCAAAGACACATACAAAGGGGAAAAATGTTGGGGGATTAGTGAATAGGGGTTTTCCTTGGTCAAACCCCGCTTTAGTAATTAAACCCAATTGAAATGAATGACATGCAAGAGGAATGATAAATGAATAACATGAAAGTATTACAAACTTACCACATCCTTGAATATGCAAATCTGAAGTGATATCAAAAGGCTACTCCAAAGTGCTTGAAAGTGCTTGAATTGAAGATGCAAAATGCTTGAGTGCTTGAAAATTACTTGAATTATGAATGCTTGAGTGAATGAGAGAATGGGGGATGTAAAATGAGGTGAAAAATGCCTATTTATACAAATCTTGTGCCCTAGTATCTGTTCATACCTCATCACAGGCCAACATGAAGTGAATTTTTAGTAAAATCCTGAAAGAAATTTAAAATATTTTGAATTTGGGGCCAAGGGGGACTCATTCGCCAAGGGTGGCGAATGAGTCCCATCGGGGACCCAAAACCAAGTGTCGGGGAAAATTCCATATTTAATGTTGTTTGTCAGGATAAGACCCAAAATACACTTATATAAGCATATAGGGCATAAAGAGACAAAATAAAGC
>VDFB02252616.1:213601023-213643838 GCA_007258455.2 Sequoia sempervirens | reverse complement strand
TGTGTTGTTTCATTTGTCAGGGAAGGAAGTGAAGCCCACATGAAGGAATGATGTGGCTTCCAGTCAACACTTTCTCATTGGTCGACGAGTTGGCGAGCTATGGTGATGTAAATTCAAACCGTGTTGACTCAATCTGAGTCATTCATTGTGCCATCTCGGAGGGAGATCAATGACTACTATTTAAAATCACACACACTGATATTTGAGTCATTTTGCTTCACATGAGTGAGCAGTAATGGCAGAAAGGACATTAGCAGTTATTATAATTGGGTCATAAAGGTGCATAAAATTGATTTTTTTACACAATTGAAGATTGCAAGCGAATGCAAAGCAATTGGGTGATTGATCAAAGTTGTTCAAGCTGCGACATGAAAAAATTAGGGTTCCTGTAAACATAAAAAAGTTGTAAGTACAATTAAAATTGTATCTTATGCTTTATTTGAACCATGTTGAATTAGGGCAAGTTGTGATTGTTTTTCTTCCAATTGAATTGGCCCGCATGCTTTAATTGCTTTATTGTGTTAAAATTGCATATAAAATCACAGTCTTCTACCAAATTTGTTCAAATTTGCGTCTTCTAATTGTGCCCTAGGCTTCTAATTAAAAGAATTAGGTTTTGAGCTTCTCTGTGTTAGAACCCTAGTTCATTGAAAACTTGCCCAGTTATCCATGGCTCCCAAAACACAAAGGTCTCATTCTAAAACCCCAACTAGACTACTTTCTGAAGACATTGTCAACCAACTCAAACCCTCGACCAACAAGAGGAGTCAAGGAGTGATAATATACTATGGCCCTAAGGTTCATGAAGGATTACTGGATAAGCAAGCTTGGATGAAGGATGTTGAATTGCCTTACACTGGTTGGCAAATGTTTAGAAACTGATTTGGGAATAGGAATTGTGGAGTTCCCACTTGCAATACTTGGAGACTAGATATGGGGAAACTTGTGCTCCTAAATGTGTATATGGATATAGACTTGTTCAAGGATACTACAACAAGATATGACCTTGTGTCCATAATAGTTAGGGCATGTAATGGTGCTAAGGTGGTCAGGATTACCAGGGAAAAGATTGCAGAAATATTTAAACTACATGAGTGGAGTGAAGATATGGTCCTAATTGACCTTGATACCTTTAGGAAAGAATATGATAATACCAAGGTCTTGGAACAAAACCACAATGTTGCCAATGCACACTGCTTCAACGAGACATGGAAAGAATAGAAAGCAGATCAAGATTGGAAAAGATGAGAAGGAACCTTTTCCTATGAATTACTTTTCCCACTATTTCAGGAAGATTGTTTGCTCCTTGTATTAGATTATTGGCTTTAATGCACCTAATACTATACCAAAAGAATATATGTACATGACAACCAATATTCAACATGCAACCTTCAATATAGTTTATGATTTTGCTACCTATTTGGCAAAAAATATGCACAAGCACCCGATTGATCTTAAGGAAGTGAAGCATTGGGTAATATTCTTGTGATACTCCCTTTTGATGCACATGATCTTATATAAACAAGAAAAGAATTTTGGTGATGACATGTCATTGAAGAAGGTGGAGGATGATCTTGAGCTACTGGTCCAATGTTGGACCCAAATTCTAGACAGGGATGACCAGAAATTTATTTATGTGGTCCTCGATAACATTTTTGCATCTAAGCTAAGGAGACTCCTGGTTGTTGATCTACCAAGGATCCCAAAAGAAATTCATGACTTCTTAAGGCCCATGGAGAGGAGGCCTGAGTTGAATATAACCCATAATTGAGGAGATATCATTGCATATCCAGACAAAACTATTTTTAGGGTATATGGGACAAGTGTTTATCCTTTTGTGCTACCAAGAGACATGTCTCTCAGGATTGGATTTATAGAAATCATGAGACAATTGGGAGGATCTCAAATGTGTCACTTGCTAGAGAATAAAAAAGGGTTCATTCTTCCCTAAGTACACAACATTTGAAGATTTTGTGATGGTAAAGGGAGACTGGAAGGCTTTTGATGAGATCCTTAAACCTTATAGATTGATGACAACATGCCCTAGAAACCATGACCCTGAGGGATTCATTGTTGAAGTAAAAGCAAAAAGGTCACTAGGTATGTTTGTCCATAATTTCTACTACCTTGAGGATGTCATCATAAACATTCTTGATTTACAATTACAAGATGAAAGGAAAGCTATGTATCTTGCTTTCAACAAGATGGTAGAAAATATCAGGAAGTCAGATCTGGGCTATGATCCTTTGCCCAACATTCAAGGGGAATGAAATAGGGTAAGACATGTTTTGGGGAATTTTGAAAGTGTTGTTGGTGTGTTGAGAAAGGAAGAAATAATTAGAGATAAAGGGAACACTTTGGAAACTGAAGAAGGACTGTCTATATAGGAGGAGGAAAGGCCTTCTTATCAGCCACCCAAAAAGATCCAAGTATATTCTAAGAAAAAAGAGACAATTAAGAAGGAGCAGACAATGCCAATCCCTATTGCATTAGAGGATTCAAGGGCATCTTCTCCAACTGGATTAGTCTCATTGCCTCTGTGTGATTGAAAATATGCGTATTAAAATGAAATAAATACTATTCAAGCACACCAATGAAACTTTAAATCAAAGGAAAACTGATTAAACAAAGTAAAGCAAACTCTCAATGCAGCAGCTCCTTTGAAGACGTCCCATTGTCCTCTATCTCCAGTATTTTTGCTAAAGCTCTCCGATTTGTATACTAAGCTCCGCAAAATGACTACTAAAGAACGAGATTTAAAAGTAAATGCATAATATACTAAGAATGCAAGATTTTGAAGGTTGATAATGGAGGAATGTTGGTTCCTCAATTCTCCAGCATAACAACTTGATATGATGACAAATGGAGAATGATAAGAATGAATGAAAGATTGAGGAATTATTTTGACAGCATAAGGATGTCTGAAGATTCGATCTAAATGGCTTGTGAAAGGTTTTATTTATAGAGTTTTCGAACGGATTTGATTGGCTGAATCGATCGACGGTCTAGATTAAGCTTGTTCGAACGGATGGTGAGAGATTTTTGAAAGTGGAAGAGAAGATGGAAGGTTTCCCTTTTCTTTCAATTTCGTCATTGAGTTTCGAAGGGAAACTTCCATTTCGAAGGATGAGTTAAAAATTTGGAAGGGTGAGTTAGCACGAGTTAGAAATTAAATAAAATAAATTTATTTAATTTGGAAGTGGAGATGAAAATGGAAATCCACATAATTAAATAACTCATATTTAATTATGTTTAAAAATGAAATTAGGGTGAGGAAATATTAAATAAAATATTTAATATTTAAAATGGAATTATGGGATGGAGAGTATTCCATTATTCCTAATATTCAAAATATTCAAATTTTAGAACCAAATGATAATTAAATATAAATAAATTATAAAAAATTATTTAATTTAATCAAGCGGAGGGTAGAAATGTTAGTAATTAAATAAAATTATTTAATTAATTAAGGTAGAAAAATTTAGAAATAGGCGATATAAATAAATAATTAAATTTATTTATATGTAGATGACTTTAGAATTAATTAAATAAATCATATTTTATTAATTAACAAGCAATCATGACCATTTTTTAGGCGGTATACATTTTGCCCTCTTTGAGATGATGTTCGAGATGATGAGATTTGTGTCGAGTAACATCATCTCAAAGAAGTTAAGGTATGGATAGAGGAGAATGGATAATGATAGAAAGATAGGATGATGGAATGATGATGCCCCCTCGAGAGGATAGGCGGGTTGAACAAACACGGGTAGGCTCTCAAAATGAAATGATAAGGATAGACAAGATGATGCAAGATAGAAAGTGAATGAAGGAGATGAATGATACGTTATGCTGCAATGAAGGTGAGCAACCATGATGTTTGATATAGCACTAGACGTTATGCACCAAGATATAAGAACCAAGGTGACGATGTGTCTCATGCCCCAGCGTAATACAACCTTGTCTAGACGTATGAGGAAGGAGACTTGGAGCATTAAAGTCCTAATGCACAAAAGGTATGATATGACCTTAGATGCAAAGGATAGTGCAAAAAGCTACTCCAACATACACAAGATATGAATATTAGCTAGAATGATATGGATTTGATACAAATGCAAGATAAAATGATAACTCACACAAGCAAGAAAGCAAGCATGCACAAATGATACAAAAAAAAACAAGGTAGTGCCCTGTCAAGCTGTAAACCATTGATTGAAGGATTGATCGATGATGATGATAGTGTTGTCATTGTGGGGAGTGACATGTCCCTATAGCAACACAAGGATGATGATAATTGATTGATTGGTTGATTTGGTTTACGACAAGATTAGGACCAAGACCAAAGGATGTGATTGGATAATTTGAAAAGATTAATTGACTTGATTGGTATGGATTAAGGATTGAATTGCATTTGGATTATTTGCTTGGAATGATTGAAGATGATTTGATGTATGGATGAATGGATTTGATGAAGATGATTGATTTGGTTGAATGGTTGAATGATTGGATTGAGGTGATGGATTAAGTAGATGAAATTGGAAGAATTAATTGGATGGATTAATTTTATTGCTTGGATTTTTGTTGGATATTTGATTTTTTTTGGATTTTTTTTTTAAATGTTTTGAATTTTTTTGGATTCTTTGAAATGTTTTGATTTTTGGACTTTTGGAATGTTTTGATTTTTTTTGGACTTTTGGAATGTTTTGATTTTTGGACTTTTGGAGATATTTTGATTTTTGGATTTATAGAAATGTTTTTTGATTTTTTTGTATTTTAGAAATGTTTCAGTGCTCGAGATGAAAATTTGAGTAGCCTTTGTGCTAGAAACCAATGACAAAGGGAAAACCAAGTCTAGGTGCAAGGAGATAAATGGGATTGATGGATGAAGGGTGGGTGATGGAAAAAGGCTCATGATATATGGATGGATGGTATGGATAGAACAGGTCATAGTATGAATGGAGATGGATGCTTGGAGGCATCATAAGAGAGCAAGGATGTGATCTCAAAAGACTATGTCGCATAGGAATAGCATGCCCCATTCTAGGTACAATACTTAGGATTTTTCATGACAAAGCTTATGACAATAGGATAATGATAGGCTTGTTTGGAAGGATGAGGTATATCAAGAGATACCCAAGACATGTTTCAACATTTTTCCCCTATGTCTTCATCAAGATCAAAAGAAGAAGGGTGGATGAATGGACTCGATATGATAGGTATGATGGCTAAAGATGGTAGTTAGGATGGAAATGATATGATATAAAAATGATAGATTGAATAGATAAGACATTGTGCCCCCAAGTGTAAGTGACATAGAAGATAAACCTACACATGACGCCTATTTGCTAGGTTTTCATCATGGTACTTATCCAGGGCGCCTGTTTACCAGGTTTTCACCGTTGGACGAAGGAATTTCTCTTTACTTTTTTTTTTAACTTTTTTTTTAACTTTTTGACTTTTTGACTTTTTGACTTTTTGGATAGGAGAAGTGGAATATAGATAGGAGGGACTCAAGTGTCTAGTTGCATGAAAGTTGGTAGTCCCACTACATATGGATGTCATTGCATGGACCATGTCAAGTGTCATTATGCTCATAGATTTTGGTAAGGAATTGCATGAGTGTGAGATGGAGTAGGTAGATGATGGATTATGAAAGGTTTATGCAAAAATGGATGGGGAATAGCGGATGATGATGTGGATTATGTAGGGAAGATGATAGGGATTATATGGGACTTATGAAAAAGATGAGTGGGGAGGCTTAGCCAAAAGCATGGACTATAGGAAGGTGGTGGGGGAGATATGTAGGATAATGGGTGAAGGATGAGGAGATGGAGGTATGTGGAATTGTTGGGAAATGGAAAGGAACCATGACCAATGGTTGCACACATTGTGATAAACATTGAAGCTTTTGATGTGGATGGGGTGTAGGAAGCAATGAAGATGTTTACTTAGGAGGTGGAGGGTGTAGTGCTTTTGGTACCCACATAGACTTAGTATTTTTATGATTTTTATTTTGCTTGTGGGTTTTAGGAATTTGAGACTTTTGAATGGAATGAGAATGTGGGATGGAAGTGGATGGTTGGGATTTTGTGATGTAGATACCTCATTTGACAGTTTCTTTTCTTAAGTACCCAAACCATTTTAGTTTTGGCCTTTACTTTTGGAGGTATGGGATTATATAGCTTTTTAGATGTATTTTGCTTTGACTTTTTGTATTGATGTCCTAAGGCATGAGAACCCTTAGAATTTTTGACTTTATAGGTAGAGGCATTGAAATTCTTGTTTTTGAATCCCATGGGTATGGTGGAATGGGTGGAAGCTTCATGTTTATATAATGTGTGCATTTGTTGGTCATGATTATGAATGTTAGGGTATTTATGGATGGAGGGATAAGAGGATTGGATGGTGGGGATATTAGGTGTTGGGAGAAGTGGGGGTAGATTAGATGGAGGGATATTAGAAGTTAGAAGCAATGGTGGCAGATTTGATGGTGGAAGGTGTATGGTCACATGCTTTTGACATTTGTAGGATGATGGAGGTGGAATGGCAACATATGTTTTAGGGATATGATAGGCTTTATGATGGAAAGTGGACTTAGGATGCATGGAGGAAGTACCAACATCTTTAGGTTGTTTTCCTTGGGGTGTAGGTCCAAGGTCATAAGAGTGTGGAGGGACTTTGACATGTATAGGCTCCAAAATATTTTGTTCATGAAGGTCTAGACCTTTACCTTGGTGGTTCATGTTTTGGAGTGTGCAATGGACAATGGAACCAGGTGTAGGTGAAACACTAGACATGAGTTCTTTATTGGATGGAGAAGATAATGGTTGTTGTTCAAAGGAGGAACATTCATGAATGAGGGTAGAAAAACCAATAGGATATGATAGAGGACTTGCAATGGGGTCGATAGTGGGTGATGGAGGATCATTAGGATCTTGATTAGCATTGTGTTCACTTAGATCCAAGATATTTGTTTGATCTACTATGTTGGCTTGGGAGGCATATGTCTCATTAAGGGAGGTGAATGTTTGTGTATCATGGATGGGTGAGGTGGAAAGCTCTTGACCATGGAATGCATAAAGTTGGCTACGAGGATCATCATGGTATTCTTGATCATAAAAGGGGTCTTGATCAAAGATGGAAGATTGATCATGAATAGTATTAGATATGTTATGAATGGAATCATTAGGAGGGTGTTGATCTTTATGTGGATGAGGGGGTAATGTTTCCGCATGTTTAGGATTGTGCTCTTGAAATACCTCATGACTTATTTGACTGGAGGTGGAAGGGGATGACTCTTGAATTGGATCGAGTGGTTGTGGATGACATGGTTGGCTTGAAGGACTTGGCATGATGTTTGATGACTCTTTTGTATGTTCAAGAATATGAGTTGGATGACATGGCGATAATTGTTTCCTTGCTTGTAGTCCTTGGGTCACATCCTTTTTAGGTGTATGGATGGAAGGTGTGGGCTTAGGGTTTTGGTTTTGATTGGATGATGGTAAGGGTGCATGAACTAGATTGGTGTTTCCCTTATCGAAAGTGGCATTAAGACTTGAGGAAGTTTGGCCTTGTTGCAAGGTAGAACTTAAGTTCACATGTGTTTGTTGTGATGTGGCTTGATAGGTTGATGTGGCATTGACATATGAAGAAGTGGATGGATTAGATTGGTATGAGGTGGAAGGGTGATAATGAATGGATAGGGGATGATGTTGTGGTTGTTGAATTTGACAAGTGGCAATGAATTGATTGGCTTGAGCTAGGAGGTGTTGGATTTGAGGTGATTTGATTTGTTGAAAGTTTTGGAAGAGGGTTTGAAGGCTTTGTATAGTTTGATGGTCTAGGGGTTTGGGTATTTGGTGAAGTGTTTGAAGAAGGTTTTGAAGTTGGGATGCTAGGGCTTTGTGTTCGAATGTGGGCATGGTGTCACACATGTGTGTAAGCTCTTGCATATCGATTTGTTCCTCAAAGTATGTAACATCGTTCATGTCATCATTAGAGGTGCTAGGAGAAGCCCCTCAAAGTTTGATTCTATGTTCTGGTTTTGTTTCATTATTTGAACTAGAGAAAGGGACTCCTTGAATGATGATCTCGGGCTTAGGTTTTGTCTCATGATTTGGCCTAGAGGGATAGCCCCCTTGGATTATGATTTTGGGCTTATGATTAGGATTGGGCTTATTTATGATTATGACCATTTTGACAAGTGGTGATGGTGATGATGTGGAATGATTAGATTGGATGACTTGGTTTGATTAGGATGAAATGGATAAGATGTGGCTAAGAAGAGTGATTAGGATGAAAGTGGCTGGATATGAGTGTGTTGGAAGAACGTGTAGAGTGACTTGTCTTTATGTGTTTGGTGTTTAGCTTGATTTGGCAATGTTTAAATGAATGATCACACATGCACACACATGAATCACACACGCAAGACACATAAGCAAGTTTGAATTTGAAATTATGAATGTGATGATGATTATTAAACAAGCACACATGGAAGAAACATCAACAAGCCCTATGACTAGTCAAGTGGGTATGGCCAATTAGGTCTCAAGCTAGTCTGCACAAGGTTGACTAAGGATGATTTGAAAGAAAGATCCTGCCACACAGCTGGGAGAAAGGGGTAACCCACCCTTCACCTTCACTTCCCAAAGGTATAAAGTTCTTTGGGGCTTAGCCAAGAGTGACAAAAATTTTAACTTCCAAACAAGCGTGTCTTTCGATTCACACTTCGATTGAGGTCGTCCCCAGGGGTGATGAAATCCCCTAGCAGGCCTCCTATGAAGGGTTTGACAAAAGCAAACCAAGTGAGGTGTATGTGATCACACATGCACTTGATTCACACTCACAATGATTAATTAACCGTTTAGAAAATTGAAATGTTTATAAAACGGTTCAAGCACATGTTCTTTTTAGATCCCAAATCAAATGTGTAGGAAGACAATGGTTAATTTTAGACCCAATTTCTGATATGTGATTGAAAACAAGATTCGTTTTAAGAGCCTAAATCCAAATGTGTGATAATTATTAAGAGGTGAAAGATTAAACGAGTGCACCTGGTTATTTTCGCTTTCCAAATTGTTGTTGTGATTGATCCCAATGCTTTTCCAGCTCCGTATGATTCACCAACAAGTCACCAAGACAAAATAAACAAATTAGAAATCTGTTAGAACAAAAGTCCTATGTGCTGAAGAATATATGAAAATTTGATAAATTTAACTCAAAAAAATTGATAAAAACTTGCACCATTGGATAGCTTATGAAATTCTACCACAAATTAAAAAAAAAAGTGCTGAAAAAGACCAAAAAATGACCAAGATATGGCCATTTTAAAATTTCCTATGAAAATGCTCCTTGTATGCGCTAAAACAATCCAGAATGCTAAATAAGCCCTCAGATGTGCTAAAATAGAATTCAAAATGCTAAATAAGTTAAAGTGCGTTAAAATAATCCAGAATGCTAAATAAGACCCAGATGTGCTAAAACAAACCTCATATGTGCTACAAATTTTTTTAGAATGCTAAATAAGCCCCATATGTGCCAAAACAGACCCTGGGTGCGCCGAAACAGTTGCTATATGCGCCGAAACAGTGACTATATGCACTCCAGAATCCTGCAAAATAAAAAGTCAGAAACCCCGTATGTGAGTCAGGAAATTTTGAATGCGCCTAAACGTCAAAATTTTCCTGAAAGTTGACTCCAGAACGCGGAAACTGTCAAAATAAACTTACAGAGAATGTTAAATTCGTGGGTTTGAGCCCCACGGTGGGCGCCATTTTATGTGTGATTGAAAATATGCGTATTAAAATGAAATAAATACTATTCAAGCACACCAATGAAACTTTAAATCAAAGGAAAACTGATTAAACAAAGTAAAGCAAACTCTCAATGCAGCAACTCCTTTGAAGACGTCCCATTGTCCTCTATCTCCAGTATTTTTGCTAAAGCTCTCTGATTTGTATACTAAGCTCCACAAAATGACTACTAAAGAACGAGATTTAAAAGTAAATGCATAGTATACTAAGAATGCAAGATTTTGAAGGTTGATAATGGAGGAATGTTGGTTGCTCAATTCTCCAGCATAACAACTTGATATGATGACAAATGGAGAATGATAAGAATGAATGAAATATTGAGGAATTATTTTGACAGCATAAGGATGTTTGAAGATTCGATCTAAATGGCTTGTGAAAGGTTTGATTTATAGAGTTTTGAGCGGATTGATTAAATTTGAATCGATCGACGGTCCGGATTAAGCTTGTTCGAATGGATGGCGGGAGATTTTTGAAAGTGGAAGAGAAGATGGAAGGTTTCCCTTTTCTTCCAATTTCGTCATTGATTTTTGAAGGGAAACTTCCATTTCGAAGGATGAGTTAAAAATTTGGAAGGGTGAGTTAGCACGAGTTAGAAATTAAATAAAATAAATTTATTTAATTTGGAAGTGGAGATGAAAATGGAAATCCACATAATTAAATAACTCATATTTAATTATGTTTAAAAATGAAATTAGGGTGAGGAAATATTAAATAAAATATTTAATATTTAAATCGATTATGGGATGGAGAATATTCCATTATTCGAATATTCAAAATATTCAAACTTTAGAATATAATGATAATCAAATATAAATAAATTATAAAAATTTATTTAATTTAATCAAGCGGAGGGTAGAAATGTTAGTAATTAAATAAAATTATTTATTTAATTAAGGTAGAAAAATTTAGAAAATGAACGATATAAATAAATAATTAAATTTATTTATGTAGATATTTTAGGGAATTAATTAAATAAATCATATTTTTATTAATTAACAAGCAATCATGACCATTTTTAGGCATTATGCACCTCTAGGCGGCCCCACAGTATAATTAATGTTGATTCTCCTCCCGAAGTTCTCCTCCTTGGAGCAACCACTAATTAATATACAAAAGGTTGAGAAAGAGTAGAGGTAATTAAACTACCACGATGCTAAAAGAGATGACATTGTGATAACTCACGAAGATAATACAGCGAGGAGATGCCTTCTTCCCCTAGGAAATCACATCAAGCTCTGGGGAAGTAATAAAAGGTTAGGAAAGGGGCGAATTAAGTGGTGTGAGTAATATTGATGACATGAGAGAGGAGGCTTACTTGAGGAAGAATTCATGGAGGATGATTCATTTATTGAAACACTAGCATTAGGGGATTTTGTATGGAGAGCAAAAGCTTCAAAGTATGTAGAAGGTTGCCATCAGAGAGAAACACATCTGAATTTCTGAAGCTCCATCTAGGCCAATGTGAGGAAAAGAAAGCGAGAAAGAGTTTCAAAATATCTTAAATTTGAGGAAGGAAGGGCACTTGTGCAAGAGTGGTGTTTTGTTGTGCTGAATGGGACATTGCTAATCTTGATTGTACTTGATACTATAAGAGAAGGGGCAGTGGCCTCTATTCTAAGCCCGAGAAAGAGAGGGAGCCAGGCACTTGAGGATCCACATTGATCCAAGAATAGGATACTCGGCAATATGGTCATTGTCTCTTAGTTCTAGGAAGCCTAAAGTTGCAAAACTGACTGAATTGAGTGGGCGACTGATTATAAAAAGAGTTGTAGATACTCCAACATTAGAAGCAACTGACATGACCATAAATGTTGCTAAGCTCACAAAAGCAACAATTGAAAATCTCACTAAAGACAAAGATATGCATAGAAGTAAGTACAATGAGCTTATTATTGAATACAATAAGAGTTAGCAGAAGGTTGTTGAGCTTGAAACATAGCTAGCATTGAGGAAAAAACAAGTGGTAGTGTCAAGGTATCAAGGGCTAGCTAGCTCGAGCCATCCTACTCCCATTCCTCCTATGACTCATCCTCAGTCTCCTCAACCTGAACCGTCATTGTCAATTGTGCCTTACAACATTGGTCAAGAGCCAATTGTAGTAGGGGAGTTGAGCAAATCAGGTGTAGCTCCATCTAATGAGCCTACAAAGGAACAACCACTTCAACAAGTTGAGGTATACAAGAAATTGCTTGAACAAACATAGGAAACAATGTATGAGAACAATTCCAAGATTGTTCATATTGTTCTGAAGCACCTAAATAAGAAAATTCAGGGTAAATTGAATAACATTCATGCTCATTATTCTTTGATGCTACGAGCAATAAGGTTGTCTCAGAGAGATAGGGAGTTGGGAACTCCAATCCTAGATAAATGGATTCCTAGGGTTGATAATTTGAGACTCATGGCAGTCAGGGCCAAGCAGCAGGAGGATAGATATCCAAGGGTGGTCCCGACTTACAAATTTGGTAGTGAGGTTAAAGAAAAAAAGTTCCAAGGGTATGCTGCCCCTTTAGAACAGAGAATACAAGAATTGAAGGCTAAGTATGATGAAGCAGATTTGACATTATTGCAAAAAATTCAACATACCCATGATGAGGTGAAGCACTTGCAGATGTGGAAGCATTAGGTGGACACTACAATTGTTTCTCAAGCAAAATTTATTTGTGAGAAGGTTGATATTGACATATTGAAAGATGCTTTCGAGAAATTGTCTTTCATCATCAGTTTTCTTGAAGACTTCGACAAGGAGGCCAATTCAGTAATGACAAAGTACTCTCCATATAGAAAGAAAGTGGATGAAATCATTGATTTCAATTAGCCATTTGAGGCGAAGTATGAACAGTTGAAGAGGATATTTATTGATGAATTGGATCTATGAGTACAGAAGTGGAACACATATACTTGGTCAAGTATAGTACAGGTTTGGCCTTTGAGATCATAATGTACAAAAATATGTGTCTCCTAACTAAGGGTACCATAGGTAAATTTGCTGATTGCTGATGATGTGGATGCTGACTTGGAAATTGATTATCCTTTTCTATCTTTATAATTTTTGTCATTTTGCCTGATGGAATGAATGTGCTATAATGGTTTGAAGATTATTCTTTTCAACATATGCCTTTTGGAAGGTGGGTTTGCTCCTTGCAACAAATGGAAATAATCTTTATCTCATGTGTATTCCCTCCAATTGAAAGTGTAAATATAACTACAAAGGGAATATGTCTTGTAGTATTCCAATTAGGATTTGACATGTTTACTCTTGGCCTGAAGCTTGTTTTGCTCCCTTGTTTTCATAAAAGGAATTCAGGGCCATTAGTATGGGTCTCTTATTGAATTTTGGATCTGAATTATGCAAATTATAAACATAGAGTGAATATGTCTAAAGTTTGTATCTTAAGCTTTGAGTCTAGTTAGTAAATTTTGTTAAATGTATGGTTCCTGAGCATATCTAAACGATAATGCAAGTCTTTGGAGTCTATTGTCTCTCCAATTTTACTTTGTATTTGAATTATTAATGAAAAATTTGATCAAGGATCATTTAATTAATCTTCATTGTCATTACGCTTTGATGTATGTTTTGATTTTAGCTCTGGTTCAAGCGGTCAGTTAAAATGCTTTAATCAAATCATGAATTCGTATGCAGGTTAATTGGATCTACTAAGTAGTTGTAGAGTCTGATTATTAATTTGTGAATTGCAAAGCAACCTCACGTAGATCATGGATGTTTAGGATTAAATTTACCTTGCAGTTTAATTTGCTTTGACTCCTAGCCCACAAATATGACATTGATCTCAAGTATTATAAGCATTTCCCATGGTTCCAGTTATCCAATTTGAGAACATCACTTATAAATAATCTTTAAATTGATCTATCGTTTGTTGTGATGGGTGTTGTATCATATTCTTGGCTTTATGTGTGTAATTCTCTCAAGGAAGTGTCAATTTATTGAAGGATTTCATCCATTTAGCTTCTGATGGGAATACATCTGCTTTGTTATACAATGTATCAATTAATTGTTTAGGAGTCATAAGATATACATTGTGGGACTACCCTCCAGGGTCTTGCAGAGCCCGAAGTGAACGAGATGAAGCGTTATTGCTTCATCTCGTTCGTTGGCCAACTATCTCTCAGATATTCGAGAATTGAGTCTGGAAAACTCATAGATATTTGGTGAGATCTAATTGGTTCTTAAAAAACAACCAAAACGTTCCACACCTTGGGCATTTGCAGAGTGAGGACATGGTCACATTTAAAGGGAGAAAATATGTTCTAAAGCATTCTGCCAAATACTTCACCTTCCTTGTCTATGCTTACACATTTGACATACATTCCTACCAAGGCAATTGAAACAACATCTAAAAAAAACCCCTTTTCCTTTATCCTTTGATATATGTCCATACCTTGTTTCAAAACCCTTGTTCTACCATGGGCAGAGAAGATGCTAGCAAAGGTCAAGGAATTTGTCTTTACACTTGACAATTGCATTTGTTTGAGAGTTTCTATAACCTTTGCAAAAAATCCAACTTACACATGCCCTAATATTTGCTCCTTGAGCCTTTTTAAAGAAAATCCATTTGTGCATCTCTTGCAGTCAAATTTATGTTAAAAAAAATGTTATAGATAAGAAAACAAAAACATAAATTACATTTGATATTGTGAAACACAGGCCATGAACTCTTGTTTGCACCGTTGAGCCCTCTACAAGCCTAAGGAAACTACATCAATGCAAAAATGAAAGTGTCAAAATTCTGTTCATTGCTCTGAAATCAAACTTTATACAATGCCTAAAATATTTTACTTGCTCATTGCCCATTGGCTGGAAAAATATTTCCCCAAATTTTAATCAAAAAATCAAGAAATCCTTGGTAAAAATGTAGCAGTGAATCAAAAAACCTTGGAGCGATGAATCTAACCATCTTCTTTTAGCACATAACAACAAAATTATTTTAGAATGAAATAAAACACAATTAAAAATCATTTGGGTATGTACGAATTCATAAAAAAAACTTGCTGAAACAATGGAAAGTGACTTACCTCAAGATTATGCACAAATTCCCTCTCAACAGACACAAATTCCACCTTCATCAAACAATCTAAGCAAATGAATAAACAACACAAATAATCTTTTGCTCGACAGACTTGAAACTTCACACCATAAGCCACTAATGATGCCTACACTTTAGTCTGTTCACAATAAATGCACAATGTCCTTGTTAAAACGCCACGCATCGAGAGAAACACTGGGTGAAGACACAACTATATCAAAGAACATTACAAAGTCATGAAATATTTCCAATAGCAACAAAACATTAGGAATTGATTAAATTTTAAATAATTTGCGAAAAATACAAAACCACAAGGAAAATACCAACATCCAATAAGAAAATTGTGAAAAAAAGAAGCTAAAATTCTCTATTAATAAAATAATCCCACAAACTATAGCTTTTACATTTACAACACAATTTCCAAAAAATGCATTAATAGACATGAACACATCGAAAGGGACTAACCTCATGTCCCCATGTAGCTGCTTAACTCCATCTTTTGCTTAAATTTAATCAGCGGGAGTGTTCCCATGCATAAATTTTATTGTTGGGAAATGATAATTTGGAATTTTTTCCTATTTTAGTGGAGCAACTACTGTTTAGGAATTGAAAATAAGCTGTGGGAAAAAAGGGGGGGCTAAGCAACAACTGCATATTGTTAAAAATCCATGTGGCTCCACAAATTTCTTTCCCTCTTTTTTAAGATTTGCTTTTATTTTTATTTTTCTAATTTTATTTTTTAACAAATTATTATTAATACCTTAATATAAATTTAAGTTGGCTGCTAAAAAATAAATAGAAAAATTAAGCATTCATGGAGCCATCAGCGCCACAAATAACTCCTAAATAAGTTGAGGAGTGACTGCTAGCCAAAATAAACTAAGCAACCGCATGAGAACATGGAGTAATAACTACAATATTCTATAGACAAATACTAACCAACACTTATATAGACAAATACTAACCAACACTTGTTTATAACAAATACTAACCGACACTTGTTTATACATTGAATTAAGAATATAAATTTACAAACTCATGCTTTCCTCCCCGAATATGTCAATTTTGTTTTATTCATTCACTTCAGCTTTGCATAGTTAATATTTTCCCACGTCTCGTTGTCTATTTATATGAATTTGTACGGTTGATATTAATCCGTCTTGTTTATATATTTATATGGAAATTATCACATAATATCATATTACTGAAAGGCAGGTTTTATTATTTTACCGTGACGAAAGTACAACCGTAAGATGCACAGGTGGCTGTCAGATTTCCAGCGTTAAACCTGTCCTTTGACTCGACAGAATTCAATTTGCGAACACGTTTTGAATAAAGATTTTCAAATCTCGTGACTTGACGGGCAAGCAAATAAACCCTATTGGATGAATATTGAATAGAAATTCCCGAAAAAGGCTCAAATATCTGTTGTGCTGGACGGCAGACATGCACTCCAAGATCCATGGAAACCCCACTGCACCTTAAATTGTGCGGTTATTTATGAATGCCAGTTGAAAAAATCAAAGTCGTCTTTGACAAATAAATTAGACGGTTCCTTACCATTGGCACAGGAAGAGGAATAGGAACCGGTGCCGGAACAGAAAGAGGGGCAGGCAGGCATTTACAGCTGGTAAGTAATATTCCTTAGAATCCTTGTGTCTGACATATATGATAGGTTGTGGCGGAGATTTTGTTAGCATAAGGCTTTAATTCATTGGAGTCTGGTGATATACTATTTTCAACTACAATAAAGAGGATCGGAGGCTGTGGTCCACCTAAGACCATACTTTTACAGCTTTTTAATTAGTTGACAGGTTTTAGGTCATGAGAACAAATGGTGGAAAAAACTGTAAAAATGTTTCCTATGATATTTTCATATTAGGTAATGTCACTTTTCTGTAAATTAAATTACCAATTCTCATGTTAAAAATAAATGAATGCCTCAAGATCCCGTCCACAGCCTTTACGCCTAACAACAGAGGCACTTTAATGGGACATAATGACAACTTCCAACTGACACATCGGACAAGGAGAGAGGATCCAAATCGGAATCTACCCTAAATTCGTCCTCCAACGTGGCACGCACAACGTCCTACGTTCGAAACGCATCGCCCTCGAAAACGTGTTTTCTATACGAGCCGCAAAGATGCCCGGGGTTTTGTCCCCTAGTAAAACTATCGTTCATATAGTCTTCTTGGAAAACGTCGTCCGGCCATGCAACAAGAAAGCCGTCGATTATAGTAAGCCTTCCGATTTGCCCTATTCTCGTTCCTCTTGCTTTCACCGCCTTTAGAAGAGGTTACGTTCCACGTTATAACCTCCGAATTTGGCTCAGAAACGGGGAAATGCCGAGGACTCCAGCCACCTTTATGTGCTGAGTACGGCGATTGCTCCCACGCAAAGTTTGCCAACAAAACGAGTTGGGACTCACGTTTCCTGAGCCAAGATTGCGCTCGATATACATTTTGCAGGGTTTTCTAAGCAACATTTGACGAGACTTGGCACTCAGTCGAAGTTGCAGTGAAATACGCCTATTGTTTTTTTGAGACCTAATTTATTATTCTTTGCCTCTCAGCCAAAATTGCTCTCAAAACCACTTTTTTCTAGGCCAAGGAGCTAAATTTGTTAATTTCTTGTTGCTCAGCCAAAAGTGCGCTCGGGACCACTTTTTCCAGGCGAAGAAAGAGGTTAAGTTTGCTATTTCTTTTGGTACCTTAGCCAAAGTTTCGACGAAAACCGCTTTTTCCAGGCCAGGGACACAACTTCTGGTTATTAATCTTTGTCCCTCAGCCAAAGTTGCACTCAAATCCGCTATTCAGGCCAAAAGAAAAGCTAAGTTTACCAATAATTTTACCTGAGCGCTGGAATCTGCTCTTTTCAGGACCAAAAAGAGCTATTTTTACCAGTTTTAATTCTTGATGGCACAGTTGATGCAGAACTCTCTCATGGCCTACAAATACACTGTGAAAAATGCAATCCCTTCCATTTCCTCCTTCAAAGGAGTCCATTCCTTGCCATTTCAGGTCAAGCTTAATAAATTGAACAGACCGAAGCTCTGCCATACATCACTGAAGAAAAACAAGGTTTATGCAGTCCTTGAAATGGATACATCTGCAGTTATTTCAGACACAGAGGACACCGAGGGTAGAAATAACGTTATACTGAGTAAGAATTCTGTAATGTCCTCTTCTGTTATTGAGGTGGACAGTGTGACTGAGCTCGATTTGAAAGAAAATGGGTTCCGCAGCACGAGAAGGACGAAGCTTGTGTGCACCGTGGGACCGGCTTGTTGTAGTTTTGAGCAGCTGGAAGCTCTGGCTATGGGGGGCATGAACGTTGCGAGGATTAATATGTGCCATGGCACCAGAGAATGGCACCGGGATGTAATCAGGAACGTCAGGAAACTCAATCTAGAGAAAGGGTATGCAGTGGCTATCATGATGGACACAGAGGGAAGTGAGATTCACATGGGGGATTTTGGTGGTGCTCCTTCCGTCAAAGCTGAGGTATTTTTGTTAAGCTTCTTGTTGCATTTTCTTAAACCCAAATTCTAAACTTTTTAATTCTTTGTGAATTGTGCTTCAAATTGTATTTACTTTTGGTTAAATTGCTGTTCAAGTGGTTAACCAAGACCCGGTTTATTCCGGTTTCTGTAGTTCTATTCGTCAGAATGAACCAACCCTGACCTACCTATCACTACCCCTATTATTAAAGAGAGGGGAGGGGAGGGGAGGCGAGGGGAGCAGGGTAGCAGGAATTATGTTGGATTAGGTTTGGGTAATTGAGAAACTCCTTCTGATACTGTAGCTTTCCTGTATGCATTGAACAACCCACTCCTACACCTAGACTAAACAATCCAATACCACTCCTAACCAACCTACACCTATCTGTACTGTAGGTTAGGGGGTTAGAGGTTGGGTTCTCCACCCAAAAACTTAGTTTGCTTGAATCTTTCTTAGCTTTTTCTCAGTTGGGACTTTTTGATAAGAAATAAACAGACAGGAATTATATGTAATTTTTCTGTGCAATATCGCACTGAAATCATACCTTTTGTGTCTTCCTTTTTCGGAGATTTGTAATGTTGGTCCATAGACAAAAATCTAATTTTACACAAAAAAGTGTGCAGGAGCCCAAATGACTAACTGATCTCTCCTTCATTTCCCGAGTCTAACCAGGTGAAGATGATAAGAAACAAAGTATTAGAGTTCTAAACAGTGTAAATGGAATTTTACAACTGGCATACACCCACACACGTGTGATAGGCACCGATGGATGTTACCTTCCAATGTGTTTCTAAACCCACATTGATGACTTATGTTGGACCTCTCAAATCCATTGGTAGTAATTTGACATGTTTTGTGCCAGAGTTCCATGGGGATGCATCCCTGGGCGTACAGGTGAGATTCCAGACTTCTTGGGGACTTGGAAGGGATCTCCCTTTTTCTAAATATTGGACAGCCTATTCCGTTTGGTGCATAAAAATAAAAAAAGGTTGCTTTTTAAGAAAAAAATATTGAAACCCCTAAAAGGCTAGAAGTGGGAGGATTGTTGTTGCAAATTTAGCACATTGTATTTAGTTGTAGAAGTTTGCAGCTGCTTTTAGTTTGCTTAACATTGTATTTAGTTGTAGAAGTTTGCAGCTGCTTTTAGTTTGCTTAAGTTATTGAAATGGCCATCCACCTGCTGTTCCCTGACCACCCCCCTGGCATTCTCAAAATTCATGAAATTTTTTGCCATCTCTGAAATTTGGGAAAATTTTAGCCATCCATGTCCCTTCATCCTAGAAAACACAAAACGCACTGTTTTGCTCTATTTTTTAGCTCTTGGTTGCAAATTTGTTATTGTTCATTGGTGGAATTGTCTTACAATTTTAATAATTGCTTCATATTTGTCTAACCTGAATGTGAATGGAGTAGTAGAAACTTGGCTGAGACCCTAAAATTTTGGCCCTTTCATGTATGTGAATAATCAGAGTTACTGTGCTTTTATGCAAGCATATAAACTCATCTTTACTTGATAGTTTTCTTTTCTTTTATATTTTTTTCTGATCCTGAAATGATTTTGATCTTTCCAGGATGGTGATGTTTGGACTTTCAGTGTACGGGCTTTGAATGGGCCTCTTCCACCCAAGACAATCCATGTCAATTATGAGGGTTTTGCAGAGGGTAAGCATTTCTTCCTCTTTTGATAGAGTTTAGTTGGTATGTGGGATTCTATGAAATCCTGTCAGAGAATATGTTATCCAGTTGGCTTAAAGCATGACTAGCAAAAAGGTGCTGTTTTAATTAAGCCTCGAGGAATAGCTTTTGATTCTGAACTAAAATATGGGAAACACTTGCTGAAATGCAAGTTTCATACTGGAAGATGCGCTTAGGGGTATCATGAATAATTCTTAACATAAATATAGTAAGCATTTGCTGGAATACATGTTTCATGCTTAAAAGCAAGCTCAGAAATATCCTGGAAAGTACTTTTCTTAGGTTACATGTATGCAATTAGCATATTTACAATGCTGCCTTTTGCTTTTATAATCTTCCTCATGACCTACACTTTGATGACTGACCAGATGTCAAAGTTGGGGATGAACTAGTTGTAGATGGTGGTATGGCGAGGTTTGAAGTGATAGAAAAAGAAGGCCCCGACGTGAAATGCCAATGTACAGATCCTGGATTGTTACTACCACGTGCAAACCTAACATTTTGGAGGCAAGGAAAAGTGGTTCGTGAAAGGAATGCTATGCTCCCCACAATTTCTTCAAAGGTGGTTTCTATTCAATTACATGTCACTAGTGTTTGTGTTGAGATTAAGTTCTTGCAGACCCTAATGTTTGTTTTGTCCTGCAGGATTGGCTTGACATAGATTTTGGGATTTCTGAGGGTGTTGATTTCATTGCAATATCTTTTGTGAAGTCAGCAGATGTAATCAGACATTTGAAAAGCTATATTGCTGCTCGATCTCGTGACAGGTAAAGACTAGATTTTTAAATGGACCTCACTAATCCTTAGGAAAACGAAGCTACTTGTCTGTTAGTATGGTTTTGTTCTGTTTTCGTTGACAGATGTTCTGTAGTATTTGATGGTAGTTTAATATGTATATCACTCGCATTTAATTCACACACAAGCAAATTTGCAGTTTGACATGAGTGTGTTTTGGATCCTTATTCTCTGCAGTGATATTGGTGTCATTGCTAAGATTGAAAGTGTTGACTCTCTGAAGAATCTAGAAGATATAATTCAATCATCTGATGGTGCTATGGTAGCAAGAGGAGATCTTGGTGCACAGATTCCTCTGGAACAGGTTCCATCTGTCCAACAACAAATAGTCCAGCTATGTCGGCAACTGAACAAGCCAGTTATTGTTGCATCTCAGCTACTCGAGTCAATGATAGAGTACCCTATACCAACAAGGGCAGAGGTAACTTCATTTTATGGATTAGATCTTAGGTAAAATTTAACAGGAGTTTAATCCTTTCTTATAGTCTTGTAGTGGTGGAAACCAAAAATATATGCTGGTTTTGTTAAGGCTAGACAATGTGTTAAAGTAGTAGCCTCTCCATGCAAGATGCCTTTAAAGCATGGTAGGATTGCATCTACATATCCAGTGGAAGATTTCACTAAAGCATAGTAGCATTCCGTTCACATGATATGGTAGAAGTGCTAATGGAATTAAATTAACCAGGTTTAAAATTGGGAAAAATTGGAAAAGAGCAAAGCAGGGAAAATTAAAGAATAATGTAGTATTTGTAATTTGGGAGAAGTTATGACTTTGTTATCTTTCATGTCAAATACACTTTGCAGAGATAAAAGTAAACATACTATGGAAAATCAAAGTGCTGGTGCTTAAAATATTTTACTTCTACCTAAGAGCGTTTGTTAAAAAATATTTTTATTTTATCTACGAGGGTTTTTGTAAAAACCAAAGGGTTGGCACTTAAAATGGTAGGCTGTGCCATAATGCATCATGACATACTATTATAGTGTCAGACCTTTTTTTAAGCCTAAACCCACATTAAGGTTTAAAACTGAACTTTGAAAACAAACCTATTGAAAATAAAAATATAAAAGAGAATTTAAAATGCTAATACTATTCCTAAACTAAAAAATTTCAGTCTACCTTTGCTTCATATTTTCTCCTTCTAAGTGCAAGAATGAACCCCAAAAAAGATAGATAGATAGATAGATAGGAAATGGCATGACAAATGCGGTATATCACATCTACTCATGAATAATTGCAAGTCTGTTTTTATGCATTAAAGTTTAGCAGCTTTTTGGGTTTAATTGTTTTTTACTTCAAATCTCATGGCTTTGGGTTTTACCAAATTTATTTTGCATTTTCTTGTGGATATTATATAAATGATTTTCATCAGTGATATGGGTACATAAATGCTCATGTTCATTGCCATAGGCCACCTTGATCTCACATTATTTTCCTTCTACCTTCTGAAAGGTTTTACACATATAATTATACCAAAAAATGATTTTGTGAACAATGGATGTGGGCTATGTCAAACAGCCCAGTAAAACACCTGAACCTTAATTTAGTTGACTGATGGCTCTGTAGAGTTTCCTGTTGAATCACACTACTGTATGTTTTAACAGAAGGCAGCAGATGGGAGTATGTGTCATTGATAGGACTTTTTTCTTTTTAGTCTGAGGGTCACTAAAGATGGCTGCTAACTTTTGAATTGTTGGTAACAGTAAAACTCTCTTCAACAATGTGCGGAAAATGTATGTGCTTGAGTTTTCTCTGCTACACAGCCCAGTAAAGCATGTGGACCTTAAACTAGTGTCCTGTAGAGCTTTCTGCCGAATCATAACACTGGATGTTTCAACTTAAAGCAGCAGATATGATTATCAGTGTTTGATAGACATAATGTGAGGGCCTCTGTTCTTCAGTCTTAGGGTCATAAAATACAACTGGGAAATTTTAAATCTTGTAAAACTCTCTTTAACAAGTAAAAGTTCCTCATTATTATGAAATTAGAAATGTTCCCATTTTTGATAGTGATATTGCATTTAACAGAAAAAAAGAAGGAACAATTAAAAAGAAATTAAAAGTATTGCCAATGCCTACAAACTTACACAATTAACCAACAATTTAGCACAACTAAAAGATGGGCCAGGCTATGAAATCATGCAGATTCTGTTAACGATAGTAATAATGATCCAAGGAAAATAATTAATGAACAAGATACAACAGACACAAATAAGCACAATTTCCAAGAAAAAACAAGAAGTTGAAAAATCAAATCAAAGGCCTTGTTGCAGTCCATGTTAAGCAGATAAATTTCTTAGCAGATGATATGTTTTCAAACCAGATAATACTGCATTCCGTTATCTTCTGTCCATGTTGAAAAAATAATGCTATATCAAAATATCAATAGTAAAGACGATACAAAACAGATAATTATGTGTTTAAACTTTAAAGTACAATAGTTTATAAGAAGCAGGGATGGGACAGGAAGGGCTAAGGGAGAAATGGAGAGGAATGGATTCATGTATACTATTCTTATAAAGCTACGATAGTGTTCAGAGAACACAAAGTTTTATTTAAATTTTTTGAAAAGACAATATTACGAGATTTATAATTGAAAGTTAAAAAATAAAGATTTATATTTGAAAATTAAAAGACCAAGATTAAATTGAAAGTTAAAAAACCAAGATTTATAATTGAACGTTAAAAAAATTTACAATAATTTACAAATATTTTGCAGTATATATGTTAAGTAAGAGTGTAAGACTTAGAAAACAAGCTGATTCAATTGCTCATGAACAAGATTGAATTAAATAAACTCAACTCCATAAGTTTCCTTGGAGAATTCTATTCCTAGTGTTAGACATCATATATCTTTAAATTTCCAAAATAATTATTTCTCTTAACTTAATTGTTTGTGATAACCCCACTTTAGATATATTGCCAGCAATAGTTGAATAATTTTGTGGGCCTCATGGCAGATGCTGATGGCTATTGAGAATTCCCTCCTTTTGTATTTTAATTTTTGTTGTTACAAGAAGTTGCAAATGCAAACCAAGCAATGGTATAGTTTATTAGCACATGCTACTAACATGGAATACTTCTCTTTCCCGTTTCAATCCATTGATAAAGCCTATGTACATGGATATATTAACCCTTCTTTATGTTTTCTCTTCGTACTTGTACCTCTTTAGCCTTTGATAAGAAAATTCTTTACTACAAAACATATCAAAAGTTTAAATTCCAAAGCAAAATAGATGCTTGCTTACTTTTTTTTTTCTTTAATTCTGTTACTCTCTTCACCTAATTAATAGCATAGGAGGAAAATATCCATGTAATTTATGGCATATTTCAGAAACTTCTACAGGAAGTTTTCAAATTGTCAAGAGAAATTTTCGGAAAATTCATTGAACACAAGGAGATGTCTGCTTAAGTCTTCTGATGTTTGGAGATATCCTGTACTTATCTGAGACAGGGAAACATTTATGAGACAAGAGATGAGTACTTTCTTAAGTACACAACTCAAAACCAAAGATATCTGGTACCAAGATTAAGATTCTTCCTGATCACTTTCAACACATCTGCCTGTATAGCTCAAGTTTAACCTATCTAAGATGAGACCTGATCGGTATAGGTAAAAAATCATTTGTTTTCACTAGTCCATTTCATATACTTCTCGACGGTCATAAAGGTTGAAATCTTTTTGAGAGAAACTTTGCCAGATACATGCAAGGTAACAGAATCTAGAGATAAATAAACAATTAACAAACCGTTGGAATCAAATAAGTTAATAACAATTGCAAGAGAAGATTGCAAGAGAGGATACCATATTTTCTGGAACTCATAAATGTCTGAAAATGCCTCCTTGCCAAATTGTATGATATAATATTAAAAACAAGAGAAAAATTGATTCTAGTAATAATGATCTAATGCGAAATCATTCAAGAAGAAATCACTTGTTTTTAACTCCGTTATTTGGTAGAAAGTGTTAGTTTTTAATAATCAGATTATGTAAGCAGAATTTAACTCAAAATCAGACACATAAACACAGAAGATACCCTGGGAAAACCCTCCTCTTGAGGGAGAAAAACCCAGCAACAAAGATCTCTCTTATATATAAAAGATGGCAACAAATCTCTTTACAATGAGGCCACACTCAAGGCCTATAATCAGCATCAACTCTAGATGCAATGATAAACAATAATCTGCTCTTCCTTGATCTTCAAATCTGCACTTAGAAAATTCGCAATCTGCTCTAGAAGGAATTCGCACTTGAATGAAGGAAATAATTTGAACTTGCTTGATGATAAAATGAAGGTAAATGACCTTGTATAAATACACAATGAGAGAGAGGTTGCACCTCTACATGTACAAGGTCGGCCACAATAGAGGAATATAATTACAAATAATAATTGCGAATTACAAGAAAGGTCGGTCCAAGAGAAATTATAATGTTGCCAAGTGAAGCGCCTCTTCACTTAATTATCTCAATAAAATAAATAGCCAAAGGCTATATGCAATTTTATGTCTTCACACGTGGCTGGAAGAATGAGCCCGAAGCTGCTATAACATCAACGGAAAGTCTCTTCTTCATCAAATAGTCATCCACTCATTCAAAAATTTATACACTTCATCAAATGGTCACCCACTCATTCAAAAAATTGTTTATTGACATTGGCTTGTAATGTAGGCAATCTATTCATCAATTTTTAAAAAATATTTATTTTGTTCTTTTAGGTTTTGCTTAATCATGCTTTCTTTGTGTCCATTTAAGGCTTTTTGTTGCGATAATATGACTAAAATGTGCACATTTATATTAGTTCTCTACTTACAGATTTACTTGGTGCAAAGAGCTTATGACATTTCTGTGATATGACAAACAATTTGACAAAAAATTGCACTTTTCAATATTTAACATGGTGTAGGGTAAACTTGGAGTAAGATGATCATTGTGCCTGCATACTGCTAGAGTTATTGACTTGCTTTGAACTTTGGTTGCACTCTTATAAGTGCCATATCATTATAATGCAAGCCACTGGACAAATGGACCAAATATTAGGGTATACTTTAGGTCATAAGCTTGTAGAGAAAATGGAGGTGGTTGTCAATCTTTGATATTGTGAAACTTGACCTTTACCTTGAGGTGTCCCATTGTGGCTCATAGGAATGAGTGTAGGTTCATGTTTGCCATAGCATTAGCCTCTATTCACAGGAGTTCCCATGCCTTCTACAAGGTGCCCAGTTGCCCATGAGAATAGAGCCCGGGCTTAAAGTAAAAAACTTATCGATTTCCACCATTTGCCCTTAGCTCCTTGGATTCAATTTTCTTATACTTAATCCTTGCACTTTTTCAAGTCTAAGTTTAAAACTCGAACATTGTTCATTATGTTGCAATTTTCTTATGTTAGCTCCTTGGATTCAATTTTCTTATACTTAATCCTTGCACTTTTTCATGAATATATATCGTGAAGTCAGCTTAATTTAAGGTTTCATTAGGAAGTCACTTAAACCGGGAAGGTAACAGGGAGTTGGATGATAAAAAACCGATTTGAACAGTTTTGAAACTGAATTAAAAGGGATTGATTATGGAATTGACAGGCTAGATGCATGTGCAATTTGGGATTAAGTTAAGAGGTTCATAGTTGATGTTGGAACCCCTATCTTCTTGGCATCCAATAGTAAATAATTTTTCTTATGCATTCCTTTTGCAAGATTCAATGCCTTCAAAATTTGGGAGGGTTTACCTGTATTAAATAAACAGCAAATCAAATTCATTTTCACAAATAGAGTGAACATTATGTTTGGAAGGGATGATGAATCTGAAAGTTACTGATATTGCCTCAAGAGTAGTTTGAGTTCTATAAGTAGCTTACCACTTTGCTGAGTTGGAGGGAAAATTAAGAAATTAAGGGGTGGGAAATACAAATCCTATTCTATTTTTGATTGGTAAATCAACAAAATTGAAATGGATCTCTCTCACCATATAAAAGAGGAACTGCAAACTCAAATTATAACTTTGATGTTGTTGGCATATATCAATCAAGTTTTTAGATTTCAAATATCATCAGCAGCCAACAATGGAAAAAGCCTAATTATGGGCACAGCACGTCCCAGACAACGATACTAGATTAAAAAATAACAGTAAAACTATAGCATAGCGTCATATTACCAAATAAAAGACATACTAATTGTGTTAATTTTATGATCAGATTAAAGAGCAGAAGTTTAATTTAAAAAATCAGACACAACACAGAATATACCCTGGGAAAACCCTCCACTTGAGGGAGAAAAACCCAGCAACAAATATCTCTCTTATATATATATAAACAATGGCAACAAATCTCTTTACAACGAGGCCACACTTCAAGGCCTATATTCTGCACCAACTCAAGATGCAATCACAAACACTAATCTGCACTTCCTTGATCTTCAAATCTGCCCTTGAAGAATTTGCACTTGTATGAAAGAAAGACTCAAACTTGCTTGATGATCAAATGGAGTGAAATGACCTTCTATATATACATATTGATAGAGAGGTCGCACCTCTTCAAGAGATAGGTCGGCCATCATACAAAAATATAATTACAAATAATAAATGCTGATTTCAAGGAAGGTCGGCCCAAATTGAAATTACATTGTTGCCATGTGAAGCGCCCCTTCACATTAATTATCACAAATAAATGAATAGCCGATAGGCTATATGAATTTATGTCATCACTCGTGGCTGGAAGGATGAGCCCGAAGCTGCTATAACATCAACAAATTGTACATTCTCAATAATTGCTGCTTTCTGCAGCAACAGTCCACAAGTGAATTAACCATCCAATTTGAGGTTCTTGGAATGACCTTCCTTCCAAAGAACTGATTCTGAAGAAGACATGCTTGCTTCAGAATTTCCATCCACATTCATTCTATTTGCAAACACTTAAAAGAATTTTATTAATCTCAGCATCTGACAGCACATATGCTTACTTCAATTATTCACGGGTCATATCATCTACCAGTTGAATGTGGGATCTCTATCTAAATCTGTCCTTTGTGTATACCCAGCCTCGAGTTTTTATCTTCATCATTCCAATCAACTTCCTCTTCTTCACTGTTCACCTCCAAAGCCTGTTTTTGCATATTGATGGGTTGGTCTGGTAGCTACTTAGAGCATGTCAGACATGAAGAATAACAACCCTGTTTGCCACCACAATACACTTGTAATTAATGAAATTGTGCATGCCATATTGTTGTTTCCTCAAAGCTTCATAGCATCAAGTCTAGCATAGCAGATAATGCTTTTATCTCAGCAATCAGATGACCCAACTTCAACATTTAAATTAGGAGAGAGCATACCACTGCCTGCAGGATGGAACTCAAGACCAATTTGGTATTATGGGCAGCTTTGAAACCCTTGAGCAATCCAATTGAAGACTATCTCATCATTCACAAGACCAGCCAGATTCTCCAGGAATCTCATACTGAAAGAGGCCTCAGTCATCTTTTCATCCATATTTGCCATGTAATCTAGTCGAAGAACTGATTTAATTATTCACAAGGAGCAGGATCATACCCAAGATTGAAGGATTCTTTTATTACCTAGCAGCTTGTAAGAGACAGCTGTAGCCATGGGGTTGTGCTTATTTGTCTTCGCTGCCATTGCCAACCAGAAATCTTTAGAGTGAATAGAGAACATGGATAGTCCCATTGAGAGCCCGGTTTTAACAACTTAAAAAGTGGGCTCAGAAATTTCATGTTTAGCCAAGTCCAATACTAGTTATGAATGCCTCATGTTGATTTTCAAGGACACAAAAGTTCCAAAAAGCAAATCCAACCCTATGTTTTCATTTTTCTATCATTTCAAGCTAGTTTTAATCCTTTTATGCTTTACTGAGAGTCCCCTTGAAATTTGCCCAAAAAAATTCCTTATTCAACTTGTTGGCATTTTTATGCATAATGGGGGCCCGTTAATGGGTCTTTTGATCTAGTTTCCTGTCTTCCTGGGGTTCATATGCACGGTGAAATCAAACAAGTTTCCATTTGTTTCTGTAATTTTGTGCTTCTGGGAAATTGCCTGTTAATGGGTCTTTGATCTAGTTTCCTGTCAACCTGGGATTTATATACACAGTGAAATCCGACCAAGTTGCCATTTATTTCTGTAATTTATACTTCTGGGAAAGAAACACTGTGATTTGTTTTAATTTCCCTTTGTTCTGTTGTCTTCTTTCAGAATCATCTTTATGACATACGATATTCTGCTTTTTCTTCTAGTATATTAAGTTCTCTTATTTTCATGAGAGAGAGGGCATAACGACAATGGCTTTGAACTAAATAAACACTTTTATTTAAATAACTTTGACATGGTAGTTGACCTTAAGTTATGCATGATTGTTTATGTACTCCACGTTCCCTTTTATAAAGACTGGCAATTTTCTTGTCTATTAACATTATATTTATAATGTTAAACATCCTCCTCGGTGGGGCTAACATCTTTCAGAGGTGTTTTTGAGCTTTGCCAGCGTTTCCTTACCTTCTGATTATTCCTAATGGAAATGTTCAAAATAATGTTGTGGCATATACTTAGTTGAGGATTTAGTTGCACATCGATATTTGTCTATCTACATATTTAAAAAATGCATTAAAAAAAAAAGAAAATTTGTTGGGTGGGTCGCACATTTATAGTAATTGTTAGCCAATGAAAGTTTACAAGGCATTGTGCACATTAAAAGATTTGCCGACCTAGAAGCAGGCGTTGGGCAAGACCCGCGGATCAATGTTTTGCAATTTTCTATGTGATACTGGAATTAACATCGCTTGAGGGTGCTTGTGTGCTAATACAAATATTAATAAAGTTATGATTGTTCTAAGTACCGACATACCCGTTCATGATTTAGTGCGACATTAATATTTTTCTATCAAGATATTTGGTACTGAATTTTCTCATAATAATATGAATCGGTCTCTATTCAAGTTTGAACTTCACTCTTCTGTATCTAGGTTGCTGATGTGTCAGAAGCGGTAAAGCAGCGTGCTGATGCATTGATGCTTTCTGGCGAGTCAGCTATGGGTCAATTCCCAGAGAAAGCTCTAGGTGTGCTTAGAAGTGTAAGCCTACGCATTGAACATTGTTGTCGAGAAGAAAAGCAGTATGAGCCCATGCCCCTTCCAGACATTGCTTCAACAGTTGAAGCTAGCATTTCTGAAGGGATTTGTAATTCTGCTGCCCAAATGGGTAAGTAGATTGTGGATTTACCTAGTTTTGTAAGATCAATTGAGGTGCTTCTGATTTTGATTGTAAATACTAGAATGATGTATGGCGAGAGGGAAAAGTAAAATGAAATTTTGCTTCAACAAATGCAAAGAGTTTGAACAAATTTAAATTTTACTCATTATACTCAAATTATTTTGTTTCAGCCAACAAATTGGGAGCAGATGCCATCTTTGTGTACACAAGACCGGGGCACATGGGATCTCTTTTGTCACGATGTCGTCCAGACTGTCCAATATTTGCTTTCACAAATTCAACGAGTGTGCGGCGGCGCTTGAATCTTCAATGGGGTCTTATTCCATTTAGACTGGATTTCTCAGATGATATGGAGAGTAACATCAATCGGACATTTGCTTTGCTAAAAGCCAGAGGTATGATTAAGTCAGGGGACTTGGTGATAGCCGTTTCAGATATGTTGCAGTCTATTCAGGTTATGAATGTGCCATGAACTGTTTGCTCAAGGACAATTTTTTTTGGCCAGTGAAGATCTTTCCATTCTTTCTTAAGATCTCATATCTTTATTATTTCATTGCCATTTTCAAGCCCATCTTTTAATGGCAAAATATATCTGTGTCTTGTAAGTTAGTTAAGTGAACAGGTGGTGTATGTCTTATTTCCTACAGAATTAAAAAGGGTTCTAGTTAAGTGATTAACAGATCTTAGTTTTATGTGCATAAATGAAGCTGAAGTCTATTCAATGTGACATTCTTTTTTCAAAATTTAAATAAAAAATAGCTCATTAATGCAGACATTCTTATGGAGGCGTATTTGCATTTCTAGATAAATGTGTCGATGTACAATCATTTAATTGTGTAATAACGATTACCTAGTCAAAAATAAATAAATTTGTAACTTTTTCACGACTGTGAATTATCTCATCAAAAGGCTCATGGGCCTAAAAATTAGATGGATGTTTATAGTTTGCCACAAGAAACCTGGCAACCTCCAGCTATTATATCGTTGTGTAGATTCCAGCTCGTCATAGATGGCGAATCTGTCCTTCCTTTTTTAATGGTGAAAGAAAAATATATACCTTACATTTTTACACAAGCCAAAATTTGGCCATAAGGCACCGTAAGTGTATAACAAATCTTTATTAGCCACTTATGCATTCTCAAAATATCTCAGAAAAAAGCAATTCGTATGTGAATATGGATTCAATTTTCACAGCTATTTTGGAGTATAAATATTATTTCAGTGGACTATTTTTGACATACAAATTTTTGAACTTATAACAACAAATTTTGTGAGCAGATTTAGGTTTGGGAATGCACTATTATATACAGATAAGTACTTATATTCTTCTCTTGATGGCAAATGGCTAGAAAATGTATAATCATTAATGCGTGTTTAATATTCATAAAGATTAACAATAACAACAATCTTAAGGCCTCATTACAAACCATATTACTTGTACGGAAGTTTAAAACACATTTTTTTTGGTTTTTTTTAACTATAATTAGGAGAGGGCCCAGAGTCGCACCCTAACTTCACGCTCTAATTATACTATGTCGAAATTTCAAATCACTCCCAATTTTTACAGCAGCTTACTTGGCAAGTTCTCTGCTTATAACTAAGGTTTCAGGGCCACATCATCAGATATAATGCCACATCAGCATGCGTTTTTGTCAAGGTGTCCAAAAAGGCCCCAAAAAATAGTGAGACCAATTCTCGTGCATTACATCATGAGTAGTTGAGCGCTGATGTGGTATCACATGATTGGTTGCTTTTTAGATCAAAAGCATACTTTTTGTTTAATTATGGGTAACAAATCACAACTATTGACATTATATAAACGACTATTGGGTATTATATTTACGATTGGCACGACTATTGGGGCCCTCCCTAATTACCTCATATTCTATTTATAATATAAAAGCACCACACAACTACAATCTTTAAAGTGCTATGAAATAGTCTTAATGTACAAGTGAACTTTGGACTTTAACCAAAGTCGAAGACAAATTAATGCGGAAGCCTCTAGAAAGAGCTCACCAAGCATTTATAGTACAGGAACCGCGCAGTGAAGAAAGATTGCGATTTGATTATGACGAGAGAAATGGAGAAGAGCCTACCAAACATTTACAGCAAAATGTTATAAATTCATTTGGGCACTCTTGGCCTACACCTCACTTCTCCGGCAAGTTGCAATGTTCAATTTGCTTAGAAATTCCTGCAAATCAATTGCAAGCAAGCTTGATGTAGAAACCTAATAAGATGAAAGCATTAAAGGGGAGCTTGCCTCGACGACCCCCTCTTGGGTATTCCAATAAAATTCCACATGCAACAATATGACAATTGTATGTATTCGTCTCTATGTAATAACAAGATGCAACAATGGTGGTAAAACAAACCAACCCCTAGGTGGTACAAAGAAATACAAGAAGGATGAACACACAAGGAGATGGGAACAAATATTACAAATACAAAGGAAAAGGTTCTAATGGCTTGGCTGAGGTAAGCGACCTAATGGGAAGGTGTATGTAAACTTAAGAGTGAGAATGAGGGCTTGATGGCGCAAGGGGGAAGATAAAAGTGAGAATTAGTAGGGTGAAAAATGAGAATTAGCATTGGATTAATAGGGTTAGAAACAAGGGCTAAAAACATATGTTAAAGTGGATACTTAAAAGGAGTGCAAAACATAGTAAAAGAAGTTAAGAGTATGCAATTTGAGCACATTAATGATTCTAAAGGGGAAGAAGCATGCTAAAGTAAAAGAGTATAGTAAATATTATGTAAATATAGTGGTAATAAAAAAGAGAGAGATTGGTCTTTTGATTTCGCTCCTTGATCTTTGGTTGAAGCTCGCGTACCTTTTTTTGCAACACATTCAAGTAAAATAGTCATTTGTACAAATACAAAAGTTTATACTAAACAACACATATAGGAAATGGAAACATAGGTAGACAATATATTGAGCACGGAAACATGTAGGAAACATAGATGAGAACATATATAAGAGTGCACAATGGAAATAACACAAATCCTAAGCTAAGAAACACACAATGTTGGTATTATGCCACAAAGGAAAAACAAGGCAACACTTCCATTTTTGGGGAGGGTTCCAAGGGGATAAGGAGGAAAAAGGAGAAATGAGAGTGTCTAGATCCACAAAGAGGTGCTTTGTCAAAGGTAAAAATAAGATAAGTTGGGAAAATGAAACTAGATAATAGTCATGATGATAATGATTATAAGGTTGTTGCCCAAGGTAAGGTTGGACCAAGCCAACAATGTAAAATTAATGATGATAATCAAATGGTTCTATAGTAACCACCCATGGCTATATGGGTTTGCCTCCCCAAACAAGGTTAGGCTAGGCCAAAAGGGATAAGAGGCCAAGCCAAGCCCAAATTGTGTCTAGTTTTATTGTTATTATAATGGTGTCAAGTGAGAGTAAGATATATGATATATGTTGTACTTAAATTGTTAGCAATAGAGTGAGTATGATAGACATAAAACCAATCAATTTAAAAGGTGAATGGTAAGGAAAGAAAGGAAAAAATGCAAAGGAATTTTAAAGGTAAGATATGAGGAAACAAATGAATTGGAACATTTAGATCATGCCCCTAAGTGATGATAGGAAAAAGATGCCCGTTGGATGGGTTGGAAATGATGGAGAAATTAATTTGGTTTCAATTTGAGAATTAGAGGACAATCTTGCAAGTGGTGGCAAGATTATAGAACAATGCTAATGGAAAAAGAAATGTCCATTAGGTGTTCAAATGCAAAAGCTTTATAGAAGTATGGTAGGAAGAAACAAACCATGTTGAATGCATGAAGAATATAATGTTATTTAATTGTTGATGGTGCAAATAGATAATATTATAGAGGTGAAGGTAGGAAAGCAGATTCCTATGATCAGGTAGTATGTGCCATGCTTGTAATAAATCATACTTTGAGCTCTAAACCTCTATGGATTATGATCCTTTACCCATACTTTGTATAGTAGATGCATTTATATAATGGCCTTTAATTGGGCCTACAGGTAGAAGGATAGAAAATTTCATACATAAATGGTGTGCTTTACATGTGGTGGTCTAGGTGACAACTGTTAATCATATGGTACAAATTGAATCACTAAATTATGTGCAATTGGGTGAGGCCATATGTTTGACATAGATGGTCTCAAATTGGTTGTTGCATGTGCATCCATGTACTCTAAGCTATAGGCCTCTATGGATTGTGATCCTCTACCTATACTACATGTGAAGCTCCCTCTATGTTCAATCAATTGATGTAGACAATGCATACATACAACTTAATGGATCAACAAATCCCTTATTAAACGATTTAGTGTCCTAGAGGCGTTTCATTCAAATTTTGTCAACCAGAGAATCATAATCTTGAGATGATGTTGGCACTATATGTGCAACTAAGAATCCTTAGGCATCCTAATTAATTGTATAAAAAAGTAACAAAAGCAAATCAAATTGAAATAAACTTAACTGCAATAACTATCTGGGAACAAATTTAGATGAATAACAGTTGTTGCGGTAACTCTAATAACTGCTATAGGTAACTACTCTTATGAAATTAGTAACTTAATGACTCAACTATGCTACAACTTACTGTAATAAAAATTCAACTTAATGTAATAACAATTCAACTTAACGATAACTAGGAAATACAATTTAATAACTCATTCGAATGTAATTTATAATGTAACATATAAGGAGTATTGCAGTACCTCAAGTGGCCCTTTCTTGAGTTGCTGCAATCCCACAATATCCTTCTTCAAATCTTAACTCAAAGATTCATGGGAAAACTGTATCCTTTATTGCAGTTCGAACATACAAAAATTGAGAACATAGTATCTGTTCAACAATACTCATATTCCAATATACTTAACAGAGAATATCTAGCTAGCTCAACCTCTCACAGTGATCCATCATGCATAATGTTTGCATAAATTGGTGGAGAGATGTTTCGGTTAACTAAGATTGACTTGGGACCACCTTGGGCGCCCAAGTTGGCATCTTTCAGTTAATACCTTTTGCATGAGAAGATATTTACAAGGCTTAGTCAAGTGGGCCCATTCTTGGGCACCAACTTTGAGGTGAAGCTTGCAAGATATTTTCTTGACCAATGTTCAGTTTGGGGCGCCTAAATTGAGGAAGACTTTGGTTTGACTTCAAATTACATTGTGGAACTCTACTTGCACAATGTAGGCATAAAATTTTCAGAGGAGCTTTATGCTCTTATATTTGACAACTCTTATGAGTTTACATGCTCATTAATTGTCTATTAATTGCAACAAGTTGAAGAGAGTTCCATGAGAGTTTAGTATAGGTTGTGAAGAAGGATTGTTGGAAGGCAAGGAAGCATATCAATCAAGGATTGATACAGTATTATTGTAATCTTGTTCTAAGGTTAAATACTACAATCACTATTGATTCTGGTGGAGTTTTTCCCCAAAAGGGTTTCTCCATGTAGATGCTATGTCACTTGTATCTTCTTGTCTCATTCTTCTACAATCTTCTATCTCTTTCTACAATTGGTAAAATTGATCTAAATAAGATTAATCATACACAAAGAATTGTGACAAAGAACACTTAATTAAATCTACAGTCTCATAGTTTCACAAGTTTTAAGCTACAATATTACCTTCATTTTTCAACATTTGGTATCAGAGCTAATGGTTGGGTAGAGTTTGGGATGCTTTTCTCTTAAAAGTTTGAAGGTTTTTTGGCTGTAGTCGGAGCTTTTACTATTGTGTTATTGCAAATTTGTAAAAGAAGTGTGTTACAATGAGTTTTACTTCTCGTTTAGATATTGAAAGATTCAATGGATCTTGTTATGAGATGTGGAAACTAAAAGTGGAGGATCTCCTTGAAGAGAGAGATAAGTGGCTAGCTATTTGTAATTAGACAAATCCATCTACAACGATGTCAGATGAGGATTGGGCTAAGTTTGATAAGAAGGAAAGATGGACCATAAGGTTATGTCTTGTTGATGGTGTTCTCTTGAATGTTTCAATTGAAACTACCACATATAAATTGTGGAAGAGGATAGGTGATACCTATCAAACCAAAAGTCTTACTAATAAGTTGTATCTGAAAAGATAGTTGTATTCTTTAAAGATGAAAGATGGTGATTCTGTTGCACATCATTTAAATGCTTTCAATTTGATTCTAAGTCAGTTAGCATCTGTACATGTAAAGCTAGAAGATGAAGATAAATGTATTTTGTTACTTTGTTCTTTACCAGAATCTTGGGAAAATCTAATTTTTGCTATAAGTGGTAGTGGTGCATATCCTAAGATGGACAATATAATTCCTACTCTCCTATCAGAGGAGATGAGGAGGAAGTCTAAATCGGGATCCCAAGATGCCTTGTTTGTAAGAGGTAGGCCCAAGGAAAAGGAACCTAAGGGAGACAAGAAAGGAAAGGGTAAGTCCAAAGGATGGTCTAAAACCCCTGGTAAGAGTAAGGTAAAGTGTTGGAACTGTGGAAAATTGGGACATGTAAAGAAGGATTGTAAGAACAAGAAAAAGAGTTCTATTGCTTCTATAGAGAAATCCTCGGATGACAATAATGATGCATTGGTCATTTCATCTAATATTGTTAGTGATAACTCTTGGCTTGTTGATTTAGGTTGTTCCTATCATATGACTCCTAACAAGGAGTGGTTCACTAAGTATATTGCATATGATGAGGGAATATCTTCTTTGGAGATAACGACACAACAAAGGTTGTGGGAAAAGGAGAGGTAAAGTTGTGTTTTAGTGATGGTAGGGTTAAGACCCTTAATGATGTTTTACATATTCTAGGACTTGCTAGAAATCTACTTTTTATATCTAAGTTCAATGATTCTAGAATGCATGTGAAATTTGACAAAGGTGGTTGCATATTGGTGAAAGGGAATATGGTGGTTGCTAAAGGATCTTGGATTAGGACTTTGTTTAAGCTTAATACCTCTAATTTGAATAAATCAATCAATGTAACTGAAGTTGAAAATACATGTATGTTGTGGCACCATAGATTGGGCCACATTGGTGAAAAAGGTCTTAGGACCATTCTTAATAAGAAACTGGTTGACGGTATTCTTGATTATAAGATTGACAAGAGTGATTTTTGTGTGTTTGGAAAGCAATCTAGATCTTCATTTCCTAATGGAACAAATAAAGCTAAAAGATTATTATAGATTATTCATTCAAATGTTATGGGCCCTGTGGATATTGACTCTATTCGAAAATCAAGATATTATGTCACATTTATTAATGATGTCTCAAGATACACTTGGATCTATTTTATGCATAACAAATCTGATGTGTTCAATAAGTTTAAAGAATTTAAGGTTTTAGTTGAGAAACAATCAGATCATAAGATAAAAGTGTTGAGATCAAATAATGGTGGTGAATATTGTTCTAAGGAATTTGATGATCATTGTAAGCATGCAGGAATTGTGAGACATAAAACTACTCTATATACACCTCAACAAAATGGAGTAGCAGAAAGGATGAAACGAACCTTAATGGATAGAGCTAGGAGTATGTTAAGTAGTGCTAAGCTAGATCAGTGCCTTTGGGCCAAGGCTATAAGTACTTTTTGTTATTTAATCAATAGATCTCCTAGTTCATCTATTGAAGATAAAACCCCTTATGAAACGTGGTTAGGTAGGAAACCTAGTGTTGCACATTTAAGGATCTTTGGTTGTGAGGCTTTTGTTCATGTGCCTAAAAAAAAGCAGTCTAAGTTGGATCCAAAAGCACATAAATGCATATTCATAGGTTATGGTGAAAATGTAAAAGGTTACAAGATTTGGAATCCTCTAACCCGAAAAATTACTTTATCTAGAAATGTGATTTTTCAGAGAATTTAGATCTTATATGGGAGAAGAACAACCAAAGGAGAAGGATACTTCTCGAACAATGCATTTTGAGATAAATAATGAGAAGCATGAAGATGCACATGTTGAAGAACAATTGGATCGACTGGATGAGGAGAGTTCATAGAGTTCTAAGATAGATGCTCATGATGAGCATATTGAGGAAAAATAAGAACCTTCTTTGAGAAGATTCACAAGACAACGAAATCCTGTTGATAGGTATAGCCCACCTAATTTCCATTGTATATTTGCTTTGATGAGTACTAATGATGAACCTAGATCTTACAGGGAAGCTTTGTCTTCAGATGAGAACAAGCTTTGGTCACAAGCTATGCATGAGGAAATGGTTTCCTTGGATACTTGTGACACATGGGATCTTGAGAATTTTCCCAAAGGAAGAAAGGCCATTGGTTGTAAATGGATCTTTAAAAATAAAATTGGAGCAAATGGTAATCTTGAAAGGTACAAGGCTAGATTAGTAGCTAAGGGCTACTCTTAGAGAGAGGGAGTTGAATTTAATGAAATCTTCTCTCCTGTTGCTAAATTAACTTCTATTATATTCTTTTTATTTATTGTTGCTACTTATGATTTTGAGATAGAACAAATGGATATGTAAACTACTTTCTGACATGAGAATCTTTATGAGAAGATTTATATGTGGCAACCTAATGGTTTTGTTGTAAAAGGAAAAGAATCATTGGTTTGCAAGTTAAAGAGATGTTTATATGGATTGAAACAGTCACCTAGAATGTGGTACCAAAAGTTTGATGCTTTTGCATTGGAAAATGGTTATGCTAGGAGTGAGGAAGATCATTGTGTTTACATAAAAGTTATTGATGATCAACTTTTAATTATTATCTTGTATGTTGATGACATGTTGTTTATTGGTAATAGCAAGGTAATGATCAAAGAATTGAAAGCACAAATCTCTAACATATTTGAGATGAAAGATTTAGGGGCCACAAAATATATCCTTGGTATGGAGATCAATAGAGATAGAGGTAACATAAAGCTTTGCTTAAGTCAAAGAAACTATGTTGATACTATTTTGAAACAATTTAACATGCATGATTATAAACCAATTAATATTCCTTTACCAGTTGGCATGAAGTTAAGTTTAGACATGAGTCCTAAATCTGATTTTGATCATGAGGAAATGCCTGAAATTCCATATGCTAGTGCAGTTGGTAGTTTGATGTATGCAATGGTTCGTACAAGACCAAATATAGCCCAAGCAGTGGGAGTTCTAAGTAGGTTTATGTCTAACCCTGGTAAAGAACATTGGACTTATGTTAAGAGGGTGCTTAGATATTTACGGGGTACTTCTGATTACTATTTGGTTTATCATGGTGCTAATGATATTGATATTATGTAGAGATCATTGGACATACAAGGTTTTGTTGATTTAGATTGGGTAGGAGACCTGGACAGTCGGAGGTCGACAAGTGGCTATGTGTTTACTTTGTTTGGAGTTGCAGTTAGTTGGATGAGTAAGAGGCAGCCCACAATTGCTTTTTCCATCATAGAAGCATAGTACATGGCTGCTACACATGCCTCTAAAGAGGCTGTTTGGTTACAAAGACTTGGAAAAGGTATTGGTTTTAATTGCAACCAAATTAGACTTGAATGTGATAGTCAGAGTGCTATTTGTTTAGCCAAAAAGCCTATGTATCATGCTCGAGTACTAAGCATGTTGATGTTCAGTATCACTTTGTGCGAGAAATGGTTGAGAGTGGGAAGGTATTGATTGAGAAAGTTGACACTTTGATCAATGCTGCATATTATCTTACGAAACCAGTTCCTATAGATAAGTTCTCTTGGTGCAAGAAGGCCATTGGCCTTGAGTTATGTACTTGATTTATAATAATGATTCTTTGTTTAGAATAATTACAATGTATAATGTCAAGTAGGAGAATGTTCAGAATAAGATGCCATTTAATTGCAATCCTAAACATATTTCATGTATCTCCTAAGTCCTTGGAAAATGTTCCCCAACACTAGGATTAGAAAGAGATTAAATTCGGCACGAATGAAATATGTAAATTATTACTTGTGGATTACCCTAAATGATAGGTCATGTAGCATCCCGAAGAGCTCCCATAGAAGATAGGGGCATGAGGTGCCCACATGGAAGGTGGGAACCCACCTTGTCAGCTAACTCGCTGAGGATTGATAAGATTTCGCAGGTCGCACATGTAAAGATCCCATGTGTTGTGGGATTGACATTACATGAGTGGAGTTCAATTCAGTTTAGTTTAGTCTAAATTCAGTTTATTAGTATCAGTCCAATTCAGCCCATATCTCGCCTGTACGCGCTTAGTTTGAGTTGAATGCTGTTGATCCGAGGTGACTTGAGTTATGTGAAAAATAACAAGTGATACTGCTTGTTGGATGATCAATCATGCATATATCGCAAGGAATTGGTGGAGAGATGTTTCATTTAACTAATATTAACTTGGGACCACCTTGGGCGCCTAAGTTGGCATCTTTCAGTTAACACCTTTTGCATGAGAAGATATTTACAAGGTTCAGTCAAGTGGGCCCATTCTTGGGCACCGACTTTGAGGTGAAGCATACAAGATATTTTCTTGACCAAAATTCAGTTAAGTGTTCAGTTTGGGGCACCTAAATTGAGGAAGACTTTGGTTTTACTTTAGATTATATTGTGGAACTCTACTTGCACAATGTAGGCGTAGATTTTTGAGAGGATCTTTATGCTCTTGTATTTGAAAACTCTTATGAGTTTACATGCTCATTAATTGTCTACTAATTGTAGCAAGTTGAAGAGAGTTCCACGAGAGTTTAGTGCATGTTGTGAAGAAGGATTGTTGAAGGCAAGGACGCATATCAATCAAGGATTGATACAATATTATTGTAATCTTGTTCTAAGGTTAAATAATACAAGCACTATTGATTCTGGTGGATTTTTTTTTCCCGAAAGGGTTTCTCCACGTATATGTTGTCACTTTTATCTTCTTGTCTCATTCTTCTACAATCTTCCATCTCTTTCTACTTGGTAAAATTGATCTAAATAAGATTAATCATACACAAAGAATTGTGAAAAAGAACGCTTAATTAAATCTACAGTCTCATAGTTTAACAAGTTTTAAGCTACAATATTACCTTCATTTTTCAACAACAAGATCAAACATATATACAAGATCTTTGAGAGTTTGATTATTCTTGGACTGAAAAAAAAATAAAAACAATTGTTGACTCTCCCAAAAACATATGAAGAGGACTAGTTCTTATTTTAAGTAGTAATGAAAAGCTAGTGGAGGTAAAGAGTGTCAGAATCATATAGAGATTCTACATCTTTTAAAGAAGATGATTATAACTGAAGACATGCCTAATAGGGAAAAATCATTGCAAACCATTCACCATTGTCATTACAAGTATTTTCTTTCTTCCACAACCTAATAATAGCACAAAGTAAAAAAATGGAGTGATCCATGAATAAATCATGTTCACACTCTCTGACCATTGCTTGCATCTGCTTCAGAAAATTGCACGTGTTGTAGGCAATCACCCTCCTTGACTATAGTAGACAAACATCCTTTTGTTGTGGGTTGACATATCCTTTATTGTAGGGGTTAGTTTATTTTAGAGACATATTTTCATTATTAACAACTATAATCATCATAAAACTATATTAAATTCCATAGACATTCAAAGGTTCACATGATCATTCATCAATATAATATATCATCTTCAATGCTTTAAATACTTAATATATGTGAAAAGGTCTAAGAATGTCTTTGAAAATGATAAAAAATATGATGAAAATTATTTAAATAAAACAAAGAAAATAGGACAATACTAAGGTTCATCACTATATACTATAGATACATTCATAGAATGATTGTTAGCTAGGCCTACAAATAGATTGTTGATAGATTCCATCTGCATATGGTGCACTTTAAATGTGAAGGTGTGGGTGATAGATGTAAAATTTGTATGGAGCTAATTAAATTGCTAGATTATGTGGTGTTAGGTGAGGCCACACATTTGATGTGTATGGTGTTGAACTATCACATGTGCACCATTGTGTTGAGTCACACACAATGTAGAAAATTATGTCTAGGAATTGGAAAAGTTATTGTTGTAGTTGATGTGTGGACTCTTGAGATGAAGTTGTGTAGAGTTATTAAAGAGTGCATGTACATTTGTCTTGCATTGATTTGCACACAACTAGTTGTAATAGATTGTTGTGCATACATGTGCATGAAGCCATTTTGTTAGAAGTCTTACATTCATGCACAATGCATATTGGCCCAAAGTGTGCACATAAAATAATGTTATGACTATAATAATTTATTGTGTTATTCACTTGCAAGCTTATGCATAATTTTTATATGGGTAAGTGCATGGATCTGTGACAATATTTTGGCTCTTAAGATGCCACTTTTTTTTTTTTTTGAAATTAGCAAAATCTGATTTGCACAAGAAAATGAAGATAGTTGCGCTCAAAATTTCAAGATGTAGGAAGAACAAAAGTTGAAGTGCTCCAAGTCTAGTTTCTAAGCTACTATTTTTTTTTAAAATTAATGAAGATTAAGGGTCTCAAAAAGGGGGGGCCCAAAATAGGTCCTTTTTTTATTAAAAAAACAACATAGCGCTTGAGGGCTCCCCCCTTTTTGATTAACTCTTTTTTAGAATTTCAAAAATCCCAATAGTGAGAAATTAGCTAACACCATGCAGTTTATCCTCACTCTTTCGGATAATTTTTTTAATGAATATATAATATTTTATGAATTTTCAAAGTGGACACATCCTGAAAAGTTGAAATTTGAGCGTGCTCCCCCCTAAATTTTTTGAAAACTAATCAAAAATTTATTTTTTTCATCATGTGTAGAATGGAGTCTAGTTTCAAAAATGTAATTTGTTTCACATTTCGATGAACG
>VDFB02252616.1:213588925-213600923 GCA_007258455.2 Sequoia sempervirens | reverse complement strand
AAAATGCTCATGTAGGGGTGCTAAAAATCAATGCCCTTGCATGCGAAAAAAAAATTAAACTCCCAAAGACTAAAAATTGACACAATATTCATTTTGAAGGTATTCGAGAAACGACGAAAGATGAGCACTCGAAGGGAAAATTCGAGGCTTAGGACCACACATGAAGACAAATTGAAATTTGCCTCATTTTGCATGCTTAGAGTGCACGGGCCTACAGAACGAACCAGTTTCGTAGGGGTTTACCCCATGAATCAAGCAAAGCTAGATTTGAGGATAACAACTAGGAAGAACAAAGAGTAAAATATAAGAGAAAATTCAAATGTGGTTTAAGTGAGGCCACAAAACAAATATATACCTCTTGAGTAGCCGAAGCCAAAAAATGGGTTATGAAGGTGGTAGTTTTGGGTCCAAAGGATAATCCATTTGGGAGCCAATAAAGGTAGAACATAGAAACCTAGTGCTTTAAAAGTCATTAGAGCTAATAAAAATCCCAACAGCATACAAGGACAAGTGAAACAATTCATTTTTGTTAAATCTTCAAATCGTTGTGGTCAGATATAATTACAACCAAGACATGGTGGAGAATCTAGTGCAACTAGCACTACCATTGGTGGTGATGGTATGGGTAGTAGTACTAGTATTGGTCAACATGTGATTACACACAAGAGTCCAATAGTAAAAGATACTACACAGACACTCAATGATCAAGGCATTCTAAAGAAGCGAAGGATTATGATAGATCCAAGTTGAACTACTAAGTTTCCACTACCTTAATTTCCACCCCAAAGGAGTTATTTCCATTTCAAAAGGCACTCCTCCAATTTTTAGTATGTGTTAGATTTGGTTGTGGAATCACCCAAGATCAAAATGATTGAAGGAAAGCAAGAAAGAGAGATCTATAGATGAATAAAATCAACACTCCCTTAGCATTGAACTAGCATTCCCTATTACTAGCCAAGGGGAGGGGTGAGTGTTGTTAATATAGAAAAATAATGGAAGATAATTCCAAGAGGAGCAATAACTCCCAAGTGCCCATAATAGGTGGGAGTTTTACCTACTTGTTAAATGCCAGATTACATGGTTATTCCTACTCAGTTAAAGACAAGAAATGGTTATAAGAGGTGACATAAGAATCCAAAAGAGGGTGTGAGACTCAACTACCCAAAGGTGGGTGTGAGTGACACATGTGATCGATGGATTATGCCATATGTCCTCATCCTAACTATTCTAATATAACCTAAGAAAGCTTAATAATGTGTTTAGGAAAAATAATTATTCCCTAACATAAGAAAAATAAAAAACCTACACTAACAGTATGACTGCAATAGAAATGGGTAATCCTCAACCTCAGTCTCTTTTTCTAGGTATTGTTGCTCTTCATTCTCCATGTTCCTATCAAATTTTGGATGATAAAATTCCAAAAAAATCTAAGTGTTTAGGTTGTTGGTTCAATTTCCAAGGATTGGGTAAAATTTCAAGATTTTGAAGTTTCTTTTCCTAATGTGCCTCTCCTTTGACCCACACCTTTTTCCCCTACCATGTTAATATTTCAAAGATTCACATCCTAGCATCCCAACATGCTTTTATGTTGGCAATAGGATGCCATTTAATTGAAATCCTAAACATATTTCATGTATCTCCTAAGACCTTGGAAAGTGTTCCCCAACACTAGGATTAGAAAGAGATTAAATTCGAATGAAATGAACATGCAAATTGACATTTGTGGTTATTCCTAAATGACAGGAACATGTGAGGACATCCAAGAAGAGCTCCTACAAAATAGGAGCACATGGGGCGCCCACATGGAAGGTGGAACCCACCTTGCTTAAGTTAACTATTTACAAGATTGATAACACTTCAGTAATGCATGTAAAGATCCTACAAATTAGGGATTGATATTTACATGAGTGGAGTTCAGTTCAGTTCAGTTTAGTATCAATTCACTTCACTTCACTTCACTTTAGTTTAGTTTAGTTCAATTCAGTTCAGTTCAACTATGGTTCAGTTATCTTCAGTTGCATGTAGTTAGTTTGAGTTGAATGCTAGTTGAATTCAGTTGAATTGAGTTGCATGACTAATGACTTCAGTTGCATGATAAATAATAGGTGGATACTTTCAGTTAAGTGGGGATGATCAATCATGCATAATGTTTGCATGAATTGGTGGAGAGATATGTTTTAGTTAACTAAGATTGACTTGGACCCACCTTGGGCACCCAAGTTGGCATCTTTGAGTTAACACCTTTTGCATGAGAATATATTTACAAGGCTCAGTTAAGTGGGCCCATTCTTGTGTGCAAACTTTGAGGTGAAGTTTGCAAGATATTTTCTTGACCAACGTTCAATTAAGTGTTCAGTTTGGGGCGCCTAAATTGAGGAAGACTTTGGTTTGGTTTCATATTACATTGTGGAACTCTACTTGCCCAATTTAGGCATAGATTTTTGTGACGAGCTTTATGCTCTTGTATTTGATAACTCTTATGAGTTTGCATGCTCATTAATTGTCTATAAATTGTAGCAAGTGTATCAGTGTTTGTTGCAGGTTAGCAGGTTGAGGTTGTGCATGTGTGAGGGTTTGAAGCATGGCATGGGATGTGTGGATTCATGCTTGGTCACATAGAATGCATGGATAGCTTTTAATTACAGCAAGTGCATGAGTGTCCAATGAGAGTTTTGTGCAGGTTGTGAAGGATTGTTGAAGGAAAGGAAGCATATCAATCAAGTATTGATACAGTATTATAGTAATCTTGTTCTAAGTTTAAATAATACAAGCACTATTGATTTTGTTGGAGTTTTTTTCTTGAAAGGGTTTCTCCACGTATATGATGTGTTACTTATATCTTATTTTCTCATTCTTCTACAATCTTCTGCCTCTTTCTACAATTAGTAAATTTGATCTAAATAGATAATCATACACAAAGAATTTTGACAAAGAACACTTAATTATATCTACAGTCTCATAGTTTTACAAGTTTTAAGCTACAATATTACCTTCATTTTCAACATTTGGTATCAAATCTATTGGTTGGTTAGAGTTTGGGATGCCTCTCTTAAAATTTTGAAGGTTTTTTGGCTATAGTGGGAGCTTTTACTATTGTGTTATTTCATATTTGTAAAATAAGTGTGTTACAATGAGTTCTACTTCTCGTCTAGCTATTGAAAGATTCAATGGATCTAGTTATGAGATGTGGAAACTAAAAATGGAGTTGTATGTAAAATTTAATACATGTATTTGGGTTGATGGTTGTAAGACCTAGTATGGTTTGCTCAATCCTTGGAAGGAAAGCCCTAGTAAGAGAGGAGTTCTCCTAGATGGTAAGGGGGTGGGGTTGTTGGGTTAAACTAGTTCTTGGGTTAGAGTTAGTGGATTAACCTTTAGTGGTCTTTAGCACATGGTTTTGTGCTAGTTGTATTGGTCCATGGTTTGGGAGCTCATGGTTTTAAGCCCATGGTTTTGCATGTATGGAAGTCTATACAATGGCCTGGTGACTCCATTGTAAGTGCAGTTGGTAGTTTGATGTATGCAATGGTCTGTACAAGACCAGATATAGCCCAAGCAGTGGGAGTTCTAAGTAGGTTTATGTCTAACCCTGGTAAAGAATATTGGAATTATGTTAAGAGGGTGTTTAGATATTTATGATGCTAATTTTATTATATTTGGTTTATCATGGTTGCTAATGATATTGATGGCTATGCGAATCATTGGACATACAAGGATTTTGTTATGATTGATTGGTGAGGGAGACACGGGCCGATTGAGATGGAAAGTGGCTATGTGTTTACTTCTGTTTGGGTTATTGGTTGGTTGGATGGTAAGAGAGGCAGCCCACAATTGCTTTTCCACCACAAAAAGCGAGTACATGTTGCTACATATGCCCTGCAAAATTACAGTTTGGTTATAGAGACTTGGGAAAGGTGTGGTTTAATTGCAAGTAAGTTAAACTTGAATGTGATAGTTAGAATGTTATTTGTTTATCAAAAAATCCTATGTATCATGCTCATACTAAGTATGTTGATGTTCGATATCACTTTGTGTGAGAAATGGTTGAGAGTTGGAAGCTATTAATTGAGAAAGTTGACACTTTGATTAATGCTACAAATTATCTTACGAAACTAGTTCCTATAAATAGGATACGGGAAGGCTATTGTACTTGAAGGTCGCTATACTTGATTTATATTAATGATTCCTTGTTTAGAATAGTGCAATGTATAATGTCAAGTGGGAGAAAATGTTAAGAATAGGATACCATTTAATTGCAATCCTAAACATATTCCATGTATCTCCTAAGTCTTTGAAAAGTGTTCCCCAACACTAGGATTAGAAAGGGATTAAATTCAAATGAAATGGACATGTAAATTGACATTTGTAATTATTCCTAAATGATAGGAACATGTGAGGCGTCCCGAAGAGCTCCTACAAGATAGGAGCACATGGAAATACATGGAAGAGTGGGGAACCCACCTTGCTTCGAAATTAACTATTTGGAGGATTGATAACACTTGGTAATGCATGTTTGATCCTACAAATTAGGGATTGATATTTACATGAGTGCAGTTCAGTTTAGTTCAATTCAACTCAGTTATGGTTCAGTTATCTTCAGTTGCATGTAGTTAGTTTGAGTTGAATGCTAGTTGACTTGAGTTACATGACTAATGACTTTAGTTGCATGACAGATAATAGGTGGATACATTCAGTTAAGTGGGGATGTTCAATCATGCATAATATTTGCATGAATTGGTGGAGAGATATGTTTCAGTTAAGTAAGATTGACTTGGACCCACTTGTTGGTATGTGAGCTAATCATATTATAATGTACTCTTCATATCATCGCCAAGGTTGAACCCGGGCAGGGCCTCAAGCAGTTGGTGGCAGAAAGTGGGGGTTTGAGGGCGGCAACCCCCAAGAAATTTTTTTCCCATTTTTCACTTCGTCATCGACAAAAGAAAAAATTGACTTTATAGAACCCTAATTGTGGAAGCTTCTAAAAAGCTTGTTATAAGCGGTTTGGATGGGGGTTGAAGTAGGGAATTATTAGCGAGATTGTAATATGTTTTACATTGGATAATAAAATCATTGGATGGCTACGGTTTTTTGGATGTAGCCCAGATTGGGTGAACTATGTTAAATTCTTTGTGTTGCCTTGTTTCTACTATAAATTTTTTTGTGTTTTATTTCTCTGTTTTATTGATCAAACCTGGATTTAATTGTTAGATATCTGCCTTCTAACCCTAACAAGTGGTATCAGAGTGGGTTGTGTTTGATTAACATCTACAAGAAACTCTCATGGTTGAGAGGGAGTCTAACGGTTAAGTGGGTGCAATGGCGAACGAAGGTAAATTGAAGGTAGATAAATTTAATCACTAGTAGAATTTGGCAAATAAATTACTACGTGACTAAAAAATTTAGTCGTGTGACTAACACTAGTAGAATTTGGCAAATATATGACTACATGATTAAAACTTTTAGTCACAACAACTAAAGATGACTAAATAATTGACTAATTTGATTGTGGGTAAAAAAAAATTGAATTGAGGGAGTGGGTTGTATTATATGCCAATATATAATAATAATATATTATATTACAATTACAATATAATATAATATATTATAATATAATTGTTATTAATTTTTTCTTTAGCATAAATTAATGAGAGTTTAGGAAATTATTTCTTTTGGAATTATTAAAATTTTGATGTCAGGGTTATCAATGAACTTTTGTTTTCGGTGTTGATTATGGAAAGGCATTTACCAATGCATATGAGAAACACTTAATCATTCAAAACAAACGAGTTGCTGATCATAAGACATTTCATATCATGAACAATTGATTTATTAAAAGAAATATGTTTTGTGATCCCACACAAGCCGTGGGTAGACTAAGTTGATTCAATTCAACAAAAAATACAAACTATACAATTGAAGAACAAGTAAAGTGAAACATGTAAAAGAAAATCATGTTGTCATTGCCTTAAGGGCTGGTGTAGACTTGATTCATCATTCTTTTGTTTGGTCTTCAGCACCTTCAATCTTCAACTCCTTAGCTTCTCAAATTCAGAATCTACAATTGATGGAAAGTGGTGTTAGAGCTCAGGTCATGAAATTCAAGAAAACATGTTGAATTCAACAAGAATATAATTTGCACTCATTGTCAAATCAGATCAACTTAGTCAATATCTGAGAGATAAATGAAAATTGGCAGATCAAATCATCAAAGAATCATTCAATCCATTGTTTTTACTAACTTGTTTGTTTCATGTGCAGAAACAGGAAATGTAATGTTGCTGAATTTATCAGATTACAATATGAGTGGTGTAAAATGTGGCTCCCACAAGGGTTGAGCCCAGCTCAGTCAAATACCTTTGTGCATTATAGAACCAAAAAAAAAAAATCAACATTGTGCCCAATTACTTTAATGAATCATTCATAACAGTTTCAAATGGAGTTAGTATCTACAATCAGCAAGAACAATCAAAATAAAAATAGTTGAATGAGTTACAATTAGCAAGGCAGTCATGTTATTAATTGCCAAAACCCATGAATACAATGTACAGGTTCATGAAAATAGAGTTTTCAGTAGTCAATAATGATAGCTTGCTTTAACAGAATAGTCAAAAAACTAGATAACATTCCTATATATCTGGAAAGCAACAATCAACTTGATAAAATAGAGTATTATCATACTGATAATCAAGAGACATCATCAAAAGAGCATAGAACAGAAAAATCATTATCAAATGATGAAAAGCAGCCATGAAACAAGAGTAGCATGTGAGCAGTATGGTAAACCCTCAGAAGTAAAATAAGGAGCTAAAACTCTTGGCCAGAGAGTCCATTCATGGTGACTTATAGGAAAAGTCAATATAGAAAAATCACTTCATCAAATGCTTGAAGTCGTGGTGTTTAGCATAGAGTTTCCAGAAAAACACAGAAGAGAAATTTATTTGCTGCTCAGTAAGATTTTATGGTAACAGCGCCTTGCAAGCTAGAAAAGAGATGGAGTAAAATCAAAACTGTAGCCATTCATGGAGGAATTTGTCACCAAAGAAAGATATCGAGTAATATTCGACAATAAAACAAATACCCAAATGCATGAAAATGCATGGCTACAGCTACAGGATGGGAGGTGAATATACAACAAAGATTTTTAGATTTTTTACAATAATCTTGAGTTCAAAATGAAGAAAAAACATGGCAGCATTAAATGTACAGAAGTCAAGCATTGAAAATGAAAGCAGAAATTTAAAAGCTCAACTAAGTTATCCATGGCGGTTGAATAAAAATCACAATATATAGAAGTTTCATAAAGAAAAATATCATAAATCTGTATAACCGCAGCCTGTTAGGCTTTCAAAAGCTTTTAAAGATAAAGAAAATTCTCCAGATTTAAAGATAAGTCTATTTACCTTCATATTTCTGCCATAAATCTTCCAGAATCTTCAAAAAATGGCTCAAAATATAGTGGAAACCAGCAAAAACGTGGCTGGGGTTTCATCCATGGCGGCTCTCTTCTTCCAACAGCAAAAGAATGAAATGAAATGAATGTCTATCATTCATTTTAGGGTTATAACCCTAAGGGATGCATTGGAGAAGGCAATCTTTTGCCTTAAAGTTTTTAAGTTAAACTTTATTCTTTCACTATGGCCGTGGCTTTTTGTGCCTTAGGTTTTTTCCTCCAAGTCTTTTAATCTCTCATCTATGTCTTATAAACTTTTCTATTATTTTGCATTAAATTTGAAACTTTATTAAAAATGATTTTTATAAATCATTTTAAATAAATGTTATTATAAAATGCAAAATTAATGCCTTTGATCTATTTAAAAGTCTTTGTTTTGCATTTAGAGTCAATTGTAAAAAATTTATTTAAAGTGATATTTATAAATCATTTTTAAATAAATGTTATTATTAAATGCAAAATTAGAGTTTTCAAGTGATGAGACAAGTATTGAAATTGTAAATCTTTATTTTAAATGATAATTATAAATCATTTAAATTAAAAGATATCTTCAGAGCAAAATAATGTGCTTTTATTGTAATGTCAAAGACTTGGTTAAAAGAGTTCAATGGAGCATTGAGAGCTTGCTTAAATCATGGAGATGATTGAGAAAGATATGCCAACATGTTGAGAAAATCAAGGATTTTTGAGCACTAAATCAGGAATTTAACTTCAGTTATGAATTCTTTTTGACTTGATATGAGTCAAGGAGTGTTTTGAGGTACAAACACCTTTGTTGCTTTCAGTTATGAGCCTGATTTGGAGGGATTTTCTTTTGTATACGACCCACAAAGTTGTTCAAACTTTGGCAACTCTTGTTGGAGTTGGTTGGCAATTGCATGCCTTATTTGGAGGAGAGGATTGACAACACATTAGCTTTTTGAGCCAAAATTCAATTTCGAATTTTAAGACTCTTTCTATAATTCTTTCTCTTCTTTCATTATTGGAGTTAGTTCTTGGTTTGGAGATTGTTGAGGCATATCATTCTCACTTTGTAACTCATGATTTCTTGAGATTTGTAATGCAAATATCCCAGATTTTTCAATAAAGAAGCTTGTCATTCCTTCTCAAATCTGTCTTGTGCATGTATTGTGAGTAAGTCTTTAGATTAATAGTTTGTGATTTCCATCAAATCCTCATTTTAATCTTATTGCCTCAATGTCTTGCTTAGATTCAGTATGTTATAGTGTAGGTCATTGATTGTGTTTCATAGATTTGTTGAATGCTTGTTATGAAAACATCATTGTTTTCTTTCAAACAAACTTTGATCATAGAATCCTTTCAAATGAATCATTTATGCAGAACATGCTAGATTGAGTAGTGGATTCTCTTTTAGTTTCATTTGTCAAAATATCTTGAGAGGTTTTAGAGCAGATTCAAGTCATCTTTACATATTGGTGAATCACCTTTTTTCAAGTTTTATGTTTACTTTATCCTTTTATCCTTTACCTCTGTTAAAAACCAGTTTTACAAGAAAATCCAAAGGGAACCAGCCCAAAACCTGGAGGTCTATTCTCATCATAGGATACCCACAGCCTGAAAATAGTCCCATGTGCACAGGATTTAATAAGTTATTCAGCTTAATTTTGGGTGCAAATCCTTGTGTTAACAATAATATGATAATATAATATAATATGATATTATATAATATAATATGATATTATATAATATAATATTATATAATATATATAATAATAATATAATATTATATAACATATATATTATAATATTATATTATTATACAATATATATTATTATATAAATATAATATTATATTATTATATAATATTTTATTGTAACATATTTAATATTTTATTGTAACATATTTAATATTTTATTGTAATATATTTAATAATATTTATTGGCAAAAGTGAGAAATTTATGTATTGAAGTTTATTAATTTTTTATTCAATTTTGAAAAAATTAGCGAGAAACAACATGGCAAATTTGGGTGGGCAAATCTTGGCCCTAATTTTCATTTTAATAAAACATACTCTAAAACCCTCGTTGAAACCTTATTTTCAGGCTGCTATTTGCCAAAATGGAGAAATGAAAAGGGGTGAACCCTTATCTTCAGGCTATTTCTCATTGAATTGGTGAAGTAAAAGGTCACTAGCAGCATAGGGGGGGTTGGGAAAGGTTGTGCCCCCTCCTAAAATAAATTTATTTATTTTTATAAATTTTATTTATTCATTTTGCTTAATAATTTATTTATTTTTATGTTATTAATCTTTTCGCCTCATAACAAAGGATCACCCCAACAAACCCTAACGAGTATTTGAGGCCTTATACTATTCCTCTTTGGCTAGGGCAAGACAGGGAAGTTAAAAATGGCAGCAACCTTCTTGAATCATCGAATCTTGCAAGGGGAAAACTCATGGCTTTCCATTCCAAGCTACATGGATCACTTGCTATGGTTTTGATTTGCATTCTCTTATCCTTTATTTTACATTCTCTTATAAAGTTTTCCCCCAGTGTTGCAGGAGTTTTGAGCCAATGGATGAAGGGTGGATCAGGGGTGATGCACAAAGGAAGATTTTCAACAAAATCATATTGTCACTCCCCAAACCACTCCTCTTCAGAATTTTCTCATCTTTTATGTACTTAGGAATTCATTTTTCCCTTATGCAAGGCAGTGCACCATTCTCCTAGTATTATTTCTTGAGACAACATATTTGAGGTCGTTTTCCAATGCCACTTACATTATGGGCATTAGTTTTTTGGTCCTTGATTTTAATTTGCTACTTGAACTATGGCTTGTTTTATTTTGTGTTACCTTCCTTTATTTCCCTTCGTTGTTCTTTTTGATCTTTCAAATCCTTTTTTTGTAGGTTGACCAACCTTGTGCACTTTTCTGCATAGGGCGAGGGATGTAAAAGTGTTAAAACCTAAATATGCTCAATATTAGGATCTTGGTCATAATTTTCATTATAATAAACATACTCTAAAACCCTCATTGAAACCTTATTTTTAGGTTGCAACTCACCGAAATGGAGGAGTGAAAGGTCATTCAAGTTCCATGCCCTACACACTCTTGAGGTGGTTGCTCAAGCCACTGTGGAGTTGGGTTCCTTATGGCTGAAAGGTCATTCGAGTTCAAAGAAAATGAAGCATCTTAGAGTGCACTTCACATCGGCTGCATCCGCCATGACCATGGCTTTGATGTCTTTCACCAGTCCTACGGTGAGTTATAAGTTTGTCCCACATTTTTTCCTCAAATTTCTAGATTATTAGTGCTTCTTTGTTGAACAAGTTCTTATGTCAAAGAAAAGTAGGTGTTTTCGTCTAAAATAATGGCAGATTTTGATTTGCAAGAGAAAAAACCAGAAAGCTTGAAGAACAAAAGCATGAAGGAAGCATTCAACGTCGAGGTTCAATGGCCTTCGATTTATTGAAACCCTAGTAATTTTTCACAGATAATGGATTTTGTGGATGAAATATTGGATATATGTTGTTTTGTAGAGTATTTATTTGAGAAATTATGTAAACAACCATTATTGGTATTTTCTTTTGTTCTAAATGGAAAATTTTCTGAAATTCATAGTTCGCCATGGCGAATTGATTGTACCGTATTTTAAAAAATTGTTTTGATCTTAAGCGAGAATATTTTTTGTAGTTGGGGTGGAATCAAGATATGATTTTTAATGAAATATGAATGCCTATAATTGCCTATTGTGGTCAACAAGATGTGTTTCACAACTTTTCGGTTACAAAGTTTTTTTAATTTGGAAAGTTTTACGGAGCTTTTGACTTTGTAGAGAATTTTTTATTTCCCAATTTATTTTTAGTGTGAATCTTTGAAAAGTCCTTAGTGGATACAAAGTAAATGATTGTCTTTTTAGAAATTCAGCTTTGTGGTGGAAAATAAAGAATTAAATGACATGAACATTGGAATTTTGGCATAGCTAAATCACATTTTCCCTATCTGAGGTTTGGTTTATATCTTTTGGATAGACTAGTTTTTGCACAAGGATTTTTTTGATTTGATGTTTAGGATGTTGGGGGCTATATTTTGTACAAGCTCAATAGCTCATATGTAAAACCTGGAGTTAGTGAGGTTTTTCTTTTCCAGTGAGGCAATTTTCACTGAGACATTGAATGTAGCAGGTTATGATTTTCCAATGAGGCTTAAAAAAGTAAATTTTTCGAGTGGTTTTTTCTCCACTAATAAATATTGTGTTGTGGCTCTTCTTGTGTTTAATCAATCATATTTGTTCAAGCATTTTAGTCTTCATTTCATGGTGCTTCTTCAACATTTAAATATTTATGATACTTGAAGTTTATATGCATAAATTTGTGAGGATTAATTAAGTTAGATTTGATTTGTAATGACTAAATATATGACTAAATACATGACTAAATTAATGACTAAATAAATGACTACCATGATTAAATAAATGACCAGTTAACAACAATCAATGACTAAATTAATGACTAAATAAATCACTACCATGACTAAATAAATGACTAGATAACAACAATCAATGACTAAATTAGCGACTAAAT
>VDFB02252616.1:213573131-213588825 GCA_007258455.2 Sequoia sempervirens | reverse complement strand
TAATGATTCATAGGCTACCCTTCCCATGCATGATGGGTTTTTTATTACACCTACTGGCGATATTTCTTTGTTGGTTCTTGTAGGACCTAAATCTTTGGAAGTTCCATTCATTGTGATTCTGGAGTTTGACTTATTTAGAGTGAGTCTAGGCATTCCATGGCTAGTGTCCATGAATGTATTTGTCTTAGTAGTTCACAAATTTCTAAATTTTCCTCATGAGGGTATTGTGTATACTCTCCATGATACTAGATATAAACCACTAGTATCATGTGGGGGCTTCACTCTTGACCAATTTTGGCCTACCCTAGTTGAACCCCTACCTCCAAGGGGATATCTTCTATATAGAGATTATTTTAGATACAACACTAGGAGCTTGGCATCGAAGGGACGTTTTCCCTTGTCTCCTCATGTTGTTTCTTTGAAGGCTTACTTGTGTGCACAATAGCATGCTTCATCTTTTTCCCCTCCAAAGGGGAAGGACAAGCTTGCTCTTGCCTTAAGGCCTTCCCCTTCTACTCATTTTTGTGAACCTTCTGCTTCGTCTTCTCAGCCTTTGATGGAATATTTTGTTCCTACTATTGTGCATAGCATAGAAAAATGAAAATCACCTACACTACAGAGATCAAATCCCCAAGTCTCTCAGCTTCCTATTTTACCCACAACGCCCTAACCCACCCTTTATGCCAAGGGGAAGCATTCCCATAGGGTTGTTCCTACATCTTGGCCTCTGCCTATTCCTCCACCCACCTCTAAGGTAGATAAAGGAAGGAGGCTTGTTTTTGAAATTCCTATCTTTGTCTTTGCTTTTGTGCCTCCTCTACTTGCTCCTCCTTAGGAGTCTTCCCTTCCATCGGTGATGGTTGTGGAGGATGCTCATGTGGTAGATCAGGGGCCTCTAACTTCTTCTCAGGTCACATCTTCTAGTGCCCACAACTAATGTAACCGGCTTACACATGAGCGTAAATGATTAGAAAAGGCTTTGGCTAAGGATGTGCTACCTTACAGAAAATTGGGAAGGATACCATTGTGTCTACTCCTACTTCTCTTGTTGTTGCTCTTTCTTCTATATTTTCTTTTTCCTCATTTCACATCACGTAGGTTCTTCTTTTGGATTCATCGATGTATCTTGATGAACCTCACCCAAAAGCATGTGGTGTTCATTACTCCTTTGGAGGAGCCACCCCTTCTTATTTCTCTCCCTGATATTCCTCCTTTCTCATAGCCCGTAGAAATGCCTTTCACAGAGGTGGTGTCCTTTTTGGATCTATCTCCTTCTAGTTTTTCTTCCTTTATGGGGATTCCACATCCTCAGTTGAAGCATAATTTGGAGGATGACCTCGCCTCAAGCAATGGTTGTAAGAAGTTTTCATCTTCTCTAGAGTCTTGTTTTGCTTTATCTTGTGTCATCCTTGTGACAAAGGCATCCCCCACATCCACAAAGTTTGTCACTACTTGTCTTCCTAAGGTTGAAAGTGACTCTTGGGTGCTTATCCTCTCACTTAGTTGACACATGTTGCTCTTGAAATTTTGTGTTCAATTCGTTAGAGGACATTTCGACTATTTCCTCAATATTTGAAAGATTGATGACTCTAGTCTCACAAGAGCTTGGTGACGAAGACCTTGACTGGACTTCTTTCTTAGCCCTTATTGCAGGCGATTCGGCTAGTACAACCTTTGCTATCCATCCCCTATAGGCTCATCCTCCCTCCTCGTATAATGATCTTGATTAGGAGCAAGATGAAATGCTAGTGGATTCAAACTAGGGTGGCACCTCCTACATATTTATATTAGTTATATGTGTGTGTGAAAATATGATCAAATTTAAATGAAATCCAAACACATGTTAATAAGACATTAAATCGAAAAAGCTGTAAAAGAAAAATGAAATAATGCAAACTGTAATCGCAGCTTCTCGAAACCGTCTTATCCTCCTCTAACTTCACCATTTTGTTGCTTTGAATGGCTCTCAGATCAGCAGATAGAGCTCAACAAAATGACAGCATGAAGAACGAGATAAAAATAAGAATGCATAATATGCAAAATGCAAAAAGCTATGTTAAAATGAAAGATATTGCTGTGATATTAAAACTACTATTGTATGCAAATGCTGGTGAAAATATGGCTATGTAAATGAGTATACGAAGTGTGCGAACATGAACGATTATGCATATTGTATGTGGATGATTAACCAAGGCTTGGATTTGCACGGGCTTTTATAGAGTTTTCGAACGGGTTTGATTGGCTGAATCGATCGACGGTCCAGATTAAGCTTGTTTCGAATGGACGGTGGGAGATCTTCGAAAGTGGAAGAGGAGGATGGAAGGTTTCCCTTTTCTTCGAATTTCGTCATTGAGTTTCGAAGGGAAATTTCCATTTCGAAGGATAAGATACAAATTTGGAAGGGAGAGTTAGCGTGAGTTAGAAATTAAATAAATTAAATTTATTTAATTTGAGAAGTGGAGATGAAAATGGAAACCCACATAATTAAATAAATTATTTAATTATGTTTAAAAAAAGAAAATGAAATTAGGGTGAGGTGGAAAATATTAAATAAAAATATTTAATATCTAATTTGAGGACGAAGAATATTCCATTATTCAAATATTCAAAATATTTGAACTTTAGAATAGGATGATAATTAAATGTAAATAAATTATAAAAATTTATTTAATTTAATCAAGCGAAAGGTAAAAGATGAGATGAAGAAGATATTCCATTATTTAAATATTTAAAATATTTAAACTTTAGAATAGGATGATAATTAAATATAAATAAATTATAAAAATTTATTTAATTTAATCAAGCGGAAGGTGGGAATGTTAGTAATTAATTTAATTAAAGGTAGAAGAATTTAGAAGATGAACGATATAAATAAATAATTAAATTTATTTATATGCAGATGACATTAGAGGAATTAATTGAATAAATCACATTTAATTAATTAACAAGCTTAATCATGACCATTTTTAGACATATACATTTTGCCCCTCTTTGAAGTGATGTGTAAGACACATTGCTTCAAAGAAAATAAAATTTTGCCCCTGATGTACTTTCGATGTTTCTGCTGATGATGCCCCCTCGGGAGGTAAATCACGGATGAGAGGGAAAGTGGTTTAGCTCACGACAGAAAAATAAATGTCCATTTTGAAAATAAAGTCACATTTTAGCCTTGTTTTGACCTTTAAAAGGTAAAAAGGTTGAAAGAGACAAGTCATTTGCACTTTTGACTATGGTGAAACTGTAGCGCTGAGAGTGACATCGCGACATGGAGATTCCTTATCATTGCCACCGATTCTAGAGATCGCACCGATATTAGAGGCCAGCAACATACGGACCACCAGTGAGTCGATCTAACCCCCTGTGCTTTTGAATTTTTTCGTTTGAAGCATAATTTCCATGATTTTTCTGCAGATTTAGTTTTAAAATTTACGTTTGCGCGCATTTAGAAAAGTTTAGGCACTTTCGAAAAAAACAGGCGTGCATACGGTAGAAACAAATGCGCATAGGGTATAGTTTTTTAAATTTCGCAGGAAAAACCAAAGTAGCGCATCCCATAGAAACTAGTGTGCATATAGGAGAGATTCAAAAAAATTTAGGGTTAGAGCGCATATAGGGAGAACAAACGCGCATATGGGAAAGCGCGCATCCAGCAAAAATAGTGGCGCATTTGATGAATGAAGTGGCGCATATAGGAAAACGTGCATAGGGCACCTGTTTAAGTGCATAGAGTGAAAACTACGGTGCATATGGGATTGAGCGCATTCCGTAAAAAGAATGGTGCATCCAGTAAATAGTCAAAATGAATGTTCTGATGAAAATGATGAGTTTGTATTGCTTCCTTTGTCAATAGATAGGTAAATTGTCATGTCATCATGTTGATATGGATAGAAATGATAGGAAAATCGAATGATTGATTGATAACCTTGCTTCCTAGGATAGAAAACAAAGAGTAAATGAAACTGATATGACGTCTGATAAATTTACTTCCTGTGATAGAAAACAAATAGTAATTGATAGTAGGATAGATGTGATATGATATGTAGCTTGATAGAGTTGATTTGATTTGATTAATAGGACTGATTGTGTGATATGGGTTGCTGATTTGATGCATTGATATGAGTCATTGATATGAGTCTGATATAGTTCACTGATATAGGTCTGATATAGTTCACTGATATAGGTCTGATTTTATTTTGTTTGAATATGTGATATGATTCTGATGGATGATCCTTGTGATGAAAAATAGGAGGTTTTCAAAAACCTCCAGATTAGAGAGCGGCATTCAGCAAGATGGGATAGGATCCCTGAGTTGACCCCTGTTGACAGAGCAGTGATTGATGCGTGCAGTTTGAGACCCTTGTTGGCGATGCTACCGATTAGGGTCAACAGAGGATTGTTGACAGCACTTGTAGAGAGATGGCATTCAGAGCACAACACCTTTCACATGCCGACCGGTGAGGTGACAGTGACTCCTGAGGATGTATACAGGATCCTAGGTATTCTGGTTGTTGGAGCCCTTGTGTATTATGATCACAAGGAGATTGGAGGTACGGATGCTCTGAGGAGAGTGTATGGAGACACACAGATAGCCGGGTATTGGGTACCGTGGGCAGACTTTCACGGATATCTAGGCTTACCAGCAGTTTTGGGTGCTTTCATCGGAGGTCTCCTTTGTTCGGATCGCCGGGCAAAGGGATTGTCAGTAGGCTGGGGCAGGATTCTAGAGCAGATGATACTACAGCCGAGGAGGTATGCATGGGGGAGCTGCATGTTAGCTCATCTCTATCATGATTTGCACTAGGTAGTTTACAGAGGATCCTCCAGTTTATCTTGTGGGGCTACAGTGTTACAGATATGGGCCTGGGAGCATTTTGTTGTGACGAGGCCGGCATGCCCCAGAGTGAGGGCACGAGGCAGGCCATATATCTACATGTATTCTGAGTTCCTTACCCAGCCCAAGCTGGGCAAGGTAGATTATTGGAGACGAAGTCTTCTGGACGACATAGATACGGTCATATGGCGACCATATTTGGATTGCGAGCCCTGGGCTACTGATGATATAGAGATGCCCTATGTCTGTATTCCGCAGTTTCTAATAAGGAGGACTCCCTTCATTTTAGAGAGATTTCTGGCATTGCGGGTGCAAAGGCAGTTCGAATTTACGCAGGGGATGCCGCAAGGGATTGCACATTACGCGCGGAGCAGGGATGAGGCCGGATGGGGGCCATGTATTGTGTATCAGGCTGCCTATACAGAGTTCATGGCCTTAGCACCTAAGGCATGGGTTGACAGACGAGACATAGTGGATGCTGGGATGTCCGATGAGTATGCTGCCTATTTTCACACACATCCCTTTCCACGATTTACTAGCCCGGATGAGCTAGCACCTATTTTGGTAGTTCCACAGCCCAGAGCGGGTGGAGAGGAGGATGTGGCTGGCGGTGAGCAGGGAGCAGTTGGAGGAGAGGAGGTGGAGAGCGAAGAGGAGGAGGCTCAAATGATGATGATGATGGAGACGATGGCGGTGTGGGAGGACATGCACTGGGTAAGTCGGGGCTGGATATCCTGAGGGGTGTGCAGATTATGCGGCGACCGAGGACAGGGATAGGGAGGCGGACAGTGATCCAGATGGCCTCCTCCTCACAGCAGGGACAGATAGCCACTCTTCAAGCTCAGGTGCAGACATTGCAGGGGCAGCAGGGTCAGATACAGAGTCAGTTATTGCAGGCACGGGCTTTTATTGTGTAGCTACAGGCACAGCTCGCCCAGGCACAGGCACAGGTATAGAGACAGGCACAAGCACCTGCCCCAGACCCACAGTTAGCTCAAGTGATCGCCGAGAGGGATGCATTTAGGCGACAGGCAGTAGAGGCTAAGGGCGTGGCTCAGAGACTGATGGGCACTGTAGAGAGTGCGTCACTGCGAGAGGCCATTGCAGAGGGTATGGAGATGGCCAGGGAGGCTGAGTACTACAGAGTCAGGTACGAGAAGCTATGTCCTCCAGAGCGCAGAGAGCCATACCCGCGATCCCACAGCAGGACCCAGAGCAGATCACAGACACATACCCAGAGCAGGGGAGTGACAGGGCCACGGCAGGATCCAGATGCAGGCACCAGTGGCAGACCACCTCCCTCCGGACCAGCACCATCAGGAGCGTCCACCAGCTATACTTTATGATGTAGAGCATGTATATGCCATTTTTGATCATATTTGATGTATTGGACATTGTAGTTTCATTGGACACTTGGACATTTGTATCATTTTTGATGAGTGATGATATGCAGCGACGATGATTATTTTGATGATGATGTGATGTTCATTTATGATATGATGATATGATACACATTGATGTCTATGAGTTATGGATTTTGTTATGCATGTAAATGATTTGATGACTAACATGATATGCAGGATGGTTTGATTATGATGTTTTATTATGATTATGATTATCTGATGATGTGTACTAACGATGTCATGCAGATGAATTGCCTATGATGTGTATTTTTAGATTTTGTAATGCAGATAAAAGATGAAATATGAATGTTGTGCTTCAGATATGCATTATGATATGATGGAAAATGTTATGAGTGAATGGATAAATGAAATGATAAAATGATAAAATGACAAAATGGAACGGTATGGAATGGAATGTTAAATTATAATGGAATATTAAATGATATGAAATGAAAATGTTAAATGATATAATATGAAATGATAAATGAATATATGATAATGAAATGGAATTGTTAAATGATATGATATGGAATGTTATTGTTTAAATGATATGATAATGAAATGATAAATGGATATGATAATGAAAAGAGATGATATGAAATGAAATGATAATGATATGATATGAAATGTTATTGTTTAAATGATATGATATGAAATGATAATGAAAAGAGATGATATGATATGAAATGTTATTGTTTAAATGATATGATATGAAATGAAATGATAATGATGCAATGAATAATGAGTGAAATGAGGTGATAATGAGATGGTAAGGACATGAATGAAATGATAAAATATAAGATGAATGACAATGAAATAAATGGTAATGATAATGAAATAAATGAAAAGATGACCATATAATAATAATGAATGGATGGAATGAGTGATAAGTGAATGAAATGAAATGATTATAATGGTAAGAAAACGTATATGAAACTACCATGAGTGATAATTATAAATGTGATGATTCAAATGATAATGATAATGCAAAGTGGAATGAATGAGATAATGGAAATGTGTCGTTAAAATGATAATAATGAACTGATAGAATGATAAACAAAAATTGTTAAATGATAATGATAATGAAGTGATAATGAATTACCAATGAGATGAAATAAAAATAATAAATACAATATGGAAAGAAAATGATAGGGAAATGGATAAAATATAGACAAATATGCAATGATAATAAAAAAAAAATGAACTGCACCCGGAATGTTGATGAAATGGAAGATGCAACCAAATATGAAATGATGAAATGATAATGGATGCAATGATGAAAAAAATGAAACTAATATGAAATGATAATGGAAATACAATGATGATGGAAATGTAATGATGATAAATGATATGAAAATGATATGAAATGATAAAGATGTGATGCTAGTATGAAATGAAAAATAAATGATAATGATAATGCCATACGAAATGATAATGCAATATTAAATGATAATGATAAATGCAATGGTAATGATAAATGATAATGATGATATGGAATGATAATAAGGATGAAATGAATTGCTAGTAAAATATTGATGAAATGATAATGGAGATGTGACCAATATGAGATGTTGAAATGCTAATGGATGCAATAATGAAACTAATATGAAATGATATGGAATGCACGTAATGAGATGATACTGATACTGAAATGATAATGGGTGCAATGATGAAACGATAATGCTAATGATGATGAAATGAAGATGACATGCAATGATAATGATACAAATGTTTGCATTGTCCTCCACAAATAGTCCAAAAAAATGACAGCCATTGATCTTTCAAAAACTCGTGATGCAAAATCCAATATGCAGTTATGTACAATGACCTAAAATGAAATGCAACTAAATGAAACTGATCATTTTGTTGAGCCTTTTAGTGAGTGCTTAAATCATCACAGAGCGTTTGAAAATGTTGGAAGTATGCACAAGCATCAGAGGGGAAATTAGTTCCAATGATGACCTGAGTACAACTTTCATGATTTTTGATATAGCAAGTGAACACAAGCATCTAGGTATAATTGAACCGAGATGACCTGAGTATTTCTTGCATAAACAGACAAAGACTAACCACCATCTGATGTAAATTTGGAACTGTCATCAATGATAATCTTTGGAAAATCATGTCTCGTGACATATTTACAATAGATAAATGATTAACCTTTAGACATCAGACAAAGAAAAATCATCCTCTTTCCTCGCCACTCTAATTCAGTACATCATTGAGTGTGCTCTAGAGAAATGATATCAAAAAATTAAACAACCATTATTTGAAAATGAAACACTGTGATTCCCAACATTAGTCATATTAGAGATCATCCAGATATGAGTCATGGTAAGGTACGAAATTGAAAGCCACTATGATATGGATCAATGTTTGGATGCTTTGATTTGGTTTGGTTGCTTTGTTTTGCGTGATTGTTTTCGATGTCATTGTCTTACTGTTGAAAGTTGATTGCCCCCAGTGTTCCTAGGTTTGCCCTTGGTATCAACACAACTTTGTTGAAAAGAATATGTACAATAATCAAGCCATGATAAAACGTTATCCTTCGAGGCAAATGATGAGAGCATGGTGTTGGCATGACCCTAAGATGATGGCAAAGATGCATGAAAAACGAAGGCTGAAAAAGTAAATGCAGAACATGAACTAATAGATGGAGAGCTTCCAAATAGCGTCTGTTTGCCAGATTTTCACTATTTGTTTTTATTGCATTTTTCTTGTCAATAGATCCTGTTGTTTTAGTTTTCACCCTATGATGATTTTTTAATTTTTTTTAATTTTTTAATTTTTAATTTTTTTAGGACTTTTTCCCCGATTTTTATTTTTTTTTTCGTGATCCTTTTTTCCTGATTTTTTTTTATATTTTTAGGACTTTTTTCTGATTTTTTTGATATTTCTCAGGATCCTTTTTCCGATTTTTGAATTTTTTGGGGATCTTTCTCGATTTTGATTCTTCGACTTTATTTTTGAATTTTTTTCAGATCCTTTCATTTTTGATATTTCTTCGACTTTTTCTCTCTCGCTTTTTGAATTTTTTCGTGACTTTTTCTTGATTTTTTGATATTTCTTCGTGGACTTTTTTTGATTTTTTGAATTTTTCGACTTTTTCCGATGAATTTTTTAGGACTTTTCTTAATTTTTAATATTTCTTCAGACTTTTTGATTTTTTTGAATTTTTTTCGTGATCCTTTTCCTGGATGATGATAACCCGCTTTAGACATAATACTTTTTCGATGTATTGATGTTGATAGGATCGCTGAACAGTCCCATTCTCGTGCATTTCGATAGTTTCTTAGGCGTTCTAAACCGAACCGCGAGAATCCACATATAAGTGACCTAGCCAATTGGGTTCAAACTTCTCTCCTCTTCTTCTCTCTCGCTCTTGTTGGATTAAGTGCGGGATTCTCTTCTAACAAGATCACCCACCTGAAAGGTACATGGCTTTACTTTGTGGTTATAGCTATGAGACATCATTTGTTGATATGCTTTCAAATGATCAGCTGCTCTTTGTCTCTTTTCATCTAAGAGTTCCAATTCTTGGAGTCGGGAGACTCTGTATTCATCATCTATTGTAAGGTCTTTCAATGATACCGAAAGTGAGGGAATCTCAACTTCTAAGGGAAATATGGCTTCTGCTCCATAAACAAGGGAGAATGGCATTGCTCCTGTTGGCGTGCAAACACTGGTTCTGTAGGCCCATAGAGCAGGATTGAGTTGAACGTGCCAATCCTTCCTTGAAGTATTCACAGTCTTCTTCAAGATTTTCAATATTATTTTATTTGAGGCCTCTACTTGGCCATTCCCTTGTGGATAGTAAGGTGTTGAATATCTATGCTGAATATGGAATCTCTCACAAAGTTCATCAACATCCCACTTTTGAATGGATGTCCATTATCTATGATAATGGAGTTGGGAATGCCATACCGACAAATGATATAGTTGAGTATAAATGATGATATTTGTTTGCCGGTAACTTTAGTAAGAGGGACTGCCTCAATCCACTTGGTGAAATACTCTGTTGCTGTGATGATGAATTTATGTCCATTTGATGAAGAAGGATGAATCTTGCCTACTAGATCTAGCCCCCATTGAGAAAATGGCCAGGTTGGTGTGAACGGTTGTAATTCTTGTGCAGGAGCATGAATGAGATTCCCATGAATCTGACATTTTGAACATGTTTTCACAAAAGTGAATGATTCCCTCTCCATTGTAGGCCAGTAATAACCCATTCTAATCAATTTTTTAGATAAGGTCAGTCCACTTGAATGAGTACCACAGATGCCACCATGAACTTCTTGTAAAGCTTTGTCAGATTCCTTGCCTTCAAGACATCGAAGTAAAGTACCATCAAGACCACGGCGATAAAGGGTGTCAGCGATGAGGGTATAGCGAGCAGATTGGTGGATAAAGTTGCGTTTTTGGTTACGGGATAAATCGGGTGGTAAGATGTCTTTGAGATAGGCATAAATTTTTCTGTGCCAAGGCGAATTGGATCCTACCAAGTGACAAATGATTTGGCTTTTAGGGTACTTCATATGTGTGTAAATGATTGTTCCACCGTAAATTCATAATGATTTTGAGTTTCGAGTCAAATAATGATGCATTGTAGCCATAGCGCCGTACCGCTTTTATTATCAAGCCTTGGAATTTGTGGTAAATTTTGATGTCCACAAAGTATTATTTTTTAAAGTCATCCACCATTTTTTGTAAGGCAGCAATTTGTCATCTTTGGTTTGATAATCATCATTGATCTGACAAATGACCAACTGTGAGTCACCAAACACCTGTAATTCTATTATTCTCCATTCCAATGCTATCTTGAGTCCAATGATTAATGCTTCATATTCAGCTATGTTGTTGGTGCATGGAAACATTAGCCTATATGAACGAGGAATGGTGTGTCTATGAGGGGTGATGGAAAGTATGCCTGCCCCTGATCCATGTTGAGTGAAGGAACCATCAAAATATAAAGCCCATGTTTGTTTAGATTCTGCAGTGAAGACTTCAGCATCTGGAAATTCAATGTGTAGGGGATGGTGTGCTTGTAGTGGTGCTTCAGCTAGTTGATCAGCGATAACTTTTCCTTTGATTGCCTTACGATCAACATAATGGATATCAAACTCACTCAGAATCATTACCCATTTGGCTAACCTTCCTGTCAATGATGCCTTGCTCAACAAATACTTGAGTGGATCAATCTCTAAAATCAAATTGGACCTGTATGGGTCACAATGTCAAACTTTTGTGAAGCAAAGAGATCATCAGCTGCATAAGCCTCTCTCAATAGAAGCGTAGTTGAGTTCATGACTTGTTAATGTTCTAACGATGTAGTAGATTAACGCTCTTCTTTGTAGAGTTTCAGCAAGTGTGCGTCTCCCTAGAGATGTCTCAAGGTAAACAATGTATAAGATGAGTGGTTTGTCCGATTTGGTGATACAAGAATTGGTGGAGTCATTAGATATTCTTGATTTTCTCTGAAAGCCAATTCACATTTTGTCAGTCCCAATTTGAAAGGAACATTTTTATGCGTAGGATGTGTGAAAGGTAAACTCTTTACCTACCCACCAGCGAAGGAACCTCCTCGTGATAGATTGAAGTTGTCCAGCCATTTTAACCGACCGATGTTCTTTGGTGGGAGGCATTTCCAAATTGCTGAACTTTTGTGGGATCTACTTCAATTCCTTTTTCTCAAATAATGTACCCCAAGAGTTTTTCCAGATTTGACCCCAAAAACACATTTTTAGGGTTGAGGCAGGTGAACTTTGAATTTTTCTAATCTTGCAAATATTTTGGACAATACTTCAAGATGTCCTTCTCGGGCGTATGATTTTTCCAGTATGTCATCCACATAATCTTCCATGAAGACATGCATCATGCCATGAAATATTGTAGTCATGGCTCTTTGATAGGTAGCCCCAGCATTCTTCAAACCGAAAGGCATGACGTTCCAACAATAAGTCCCCCATGGACATGTAAAGGCTGTTTTCTCTTGATCTTCAGGTGCAATCTTGATTTGGTTATATCCAGAAAAACCATCCATTAATGAATACATGGCATGGCCAGCTGTCAGATCAACTATGGTGTCAATATTTGGTAATGGGAAGTCATCCTTAGGACATGCTTTATTAAGATCTTTGAAATTTGTGCATATTCTGATAGTTTTATCTAGTTTGGATACAGGTACAATGTTGGAGATCCATTCTACATAGTCAATTGGTCTGATGAAGCCCACATCAAGAAGTTTTCTCAGTTATTCTTTAACTAATAATGCAACATGAGGGTGCATCTTTCTGAGTTTTTGTTTTACCGGCTTGACCCCTGATTTGATAGACAAATGATGCATGATGAGATCAGGATCAAGACCAGGCATGTCAGCATAAGACCACGCAAAATTGACCTAATTTTCCTTTAGGAATTCCATGAACTTTGGTATTTCTTGCTCTGTCATTGATGCAGCTAACTATAAAATTCTTGGTTTGTCTGAAGTTTTAAGATCGACAGCATTTGTAGGCTCAATAAGAATAGGTGATTGCTCATGGTAGTGCTCCGGGAGAGTGTCAAGAGTCCCATCATCTAGCACCTCAAAGAGGTTTTCACCATCTGATACGCTCTTTATTTTATCTTTTGTTTGATCTAATACTGCCAGATTCTGGTTTTCACCATTAGATCTTTCTTTTTTGTTTTTATTTTTGCAGCTAGGAGACTTGACACTCTCCTGATCAAAAACTCTATGTCGAAAATCACTAGTGGAACAATCATTTGTATCCTCTGCAGAAAGGAAGTTTACAATAGCTTCATCACTTGGAAACATGGGTATGTTAATAGATTCAGTAGAATCCCAATCAATGAGGTCAGGATGGATTAAAGGTAGAGGATCATCAGGTTGTGTGAGATTGGCTATGGTTAAGGTCATAACAGAGTGATCCGTAGGATCCGAGGTATGAGGTGGGTCAATGATGATACTGTCCTCATGATAGTCTTGTTCGTTTAGATCTGATTCAGTATCACTAGAATCATAGTCGATTTGTGGTTCAGATTCTTGTGGTTGGGACCCTGAACCTTGTCCTTCAATTAGGGTTGGGGCATATTGCTGTATTACATCAACCTCTTTGTCCCTCAAGAACTCATCATTGTAAATGGTGTCCCATTCATATTCAGCAGAGTCTGTGTCAGAATTGTTGTCTAGGAAATTCTGAATTGTTGTCAAACATGCCTCTTGTGAATTTGAACCTTCTTGCAATGAAAAGACGGTGCTATGCAGTTGTTTTTCTTTGGAGTGATTATCATAACCCAATCCAGTTTTCTCTTTGGCAGTGTGTCCACGAAGGTGAATGGGTTCAACTACTCCTTCCTTCCTTTTTCTAATAGGTCCTTCATCATAACCCATCTTCTACATGATTGAATATCCTTTTCCATATTTTTCTGTGGGTAATTTGATATTAGAAACTGCTTCATCTTCATCTTTATAGAGCCAATTTAGAATTTCAGTATCCTTAGGATTTTCCATGGGGAATTTTTCTTTGATGAAGTGTCCCTTAAATTTTGTGATTGGTTCCACTGGTGTTTGCTTTGATGTTGATGCTGCTGATATTTGGTGTTCCCTGATAGATGGTTGTCCATGTGATCAAGGTGATGTAGGTAAATTGGCAAGGCAAAGAGAGTATTCTCCAACACCGTGATCCTTGAATTTCAGCTTTTTGTCAAAACTATTGGTCAATTGACCGATTCGTGTGTCAATTTTTAGAGAAGTACTGGCATGAGCTTCCTGATTATTAGGGACCAAAGTATCTTGACTGGCTTTCATGTTGGCAAAAAGTTTGAATGTTGGAATTATCAGCAGGTATCATGATTTCTTGTCCATCATAAGGAAACTTGAGACATTGATGGTAAGTGGATGGGACAACTTGCATTTCATGGATCCAAGGACGACCCAACAAGATGTTATATGCCAGATCACGATCCAGTACTTGACAAAAGGTATTCTTTATAACAGGGCCCACTCTGATTGGGAGCATGATTAGACCTTTGGATGCTCTTTCTTCATCATCATAAGCTTTTATGGTAATCTTTCTTTTGAAATCAATGGAGTCCTTAGAGAATCCTAAGGCTTTGACCAACTTCAAGGTACAGATGTTCAAACCAGCACCTCCATCTATTAGAACTCGTCTGATGCGAAATTTATGAACCATGACTTCTAAGTACAAAGAGGAGTTATGAGGATGAGTTATGGAAACGTCATCTTTATCAGAAAATGAAAGACAAGTGGGTGAGGACAAATGCCCTACCATGGCTTGAAATTGATTCACATCCAAATCAGTAGATACATTGGTTTCAATGAGGGCTTTTTCAAGAATTTCTTTATGGGCTGGAGAAATCTTTAATAGTTCCAAAATAGAAATTTGAGCGGGGGTTTTTCGAAGTTGATTGACCAAATCATATTGATGTTGAGGTGGGGATTCAATGGATTTTGAAGAAGCGCCTTTCAAGACAACTTTAGCTTGCGCTCTTGTTGTTGCGTTGACTTCTCTATATTCCTCCCTCTTTTTGACTTTTATGACATTCACCCGCTCATCGTCTGCATAGAGATGGTTGATTATATGATCATCATTGATGTGATTCACTTTTTTGTTGGAAGACTCACCTTTTTGATAATTAGGTAAAGGATTGCGAAATGCTTGGTGGTCTGCGTTGGTTTGTTGACTTCCTTCTATTGTGATGATATCATTGTCAATCAAGTCTTGAATAGCATTCTTCAAGGCTTGGCAGTTGTTTGTACGATGACCCTTACACCGATGATAATCACAATAGTGTGCCTCATTCCATGATGGAGGCTTTACACTGGGTTCATAATTCTGTTGAGGCGGTAAAGTAATGACATTTTTGGCCATCAACTCTTTGAATGCAGATTCTAGGGATTGACCCAATGGAGTAAAATTTCTTCTATTCGAGAAGAATGAAAATCTTTGCAGATTTGAATTTGAGGTGTTCCCTAAAGAATTATGATTGTTATTATTGTTAATTTGTGTGAACAGATTAAATGCACAGAGAATTAAATCAAAAATCAGACGAAATAACACATCATATACCCTTGGAAAACCCTCCTCTTGAGGGAGAAAAACCCAGCAACAAAGATCTCTCTTATTTATGATGCAACAGTGGCAATCTTTACAAGCTACAATGTGGTCTAACACCAGACCAATATACAGTATCTAAAAATGAACAAAGACAAATAGTAACCTTTAGATCACACCTGGTAAAGGCAGAAACCATAGATGACAAAGTTCGCTTTGTACTGGACAAACAACGCTGTGCAGTGTTCGCACTTGTTTGTTGAGCTTATCTCTTTGACAGTCTAGCACTTGATGAATGTCACCGATCAGATAAGTTCAATGATAGACTTCGAGTAAGTACTCACTTAACAGCTTTGCCAAACTGGTGAATTCGATGATGAACCTTAGAT
>VDFB02252616.1:213538396-213570112 GCA_007258455.2 Sequoia sempervirens | reverse complement strand
AAGAGGAAGCCAAGCTGGCACTTTAGGGATCCACATTTAGTCAAGAATGGGATGCTCTGGCAATATGGTCATTGCCTCTTGGTTCTAGGAAGCCCAAAGTTGTAGAACCAACTGAATTAAGTGGGTGACTGATTATAAAAAGAGTTGCAGATACTCCAACATTATAAGCAGCTGATATGACCATAAATGTTGCTAAGCTCACAAAAGCAATAATTGAAAATCTCACTAAAGACATATATATGCATAGAAGTAAGTACAATGAGCTTATTATTGAATACAATAAGAGTCAATAGAAGGTTGCTGAGCTTGAAACAAAGCTAGCATTGAGGAAACAACAAGTGGAAATGTCAAGGTATCAAGGGCCAGTTAGCTCGAGCCATACTACTCCCATTCCTCCTATGACTCATCCCCAGTCTCCTCAACCTGAACCGTCATTGTCAATTGTGCCTTACAACATGGGTGAAGAGCCGATTGTAGTAGAGGAGCCGAGAAAATTAGGTGTAGCTCCATCCAATGAGCCTACGAAGGAACAACTACTTCAACAAGTTGAGGTATACAAGAAATTGTTTGAACAAATGTAGGAAACAATGTATGAGAACAATTCCAAGATTGTTCATACTGTTATGAAGCACCTAAATAAGAAATTTCAAGGTAAATTAAATAATGTTCATGCTCATTATTCTCTGATGCTACGATCAATAAGGCTATCTCAGAGAGATAGGGAGTTGGGAACTCCAATCCTAGATAAATGGATTCCTAGGGCTGATAATTTGAGACTCATGGCAGTTGGGGCCAAGTAGCCGGAGGATAGATATCCAAGGGTGGTCCCAACTTACAAATTTGTTAGTGAGGTTAAAGAAAAAAAGTTCCAAGGGTATGCTGCCCCTTTCGAACAGAGAATACAAGAATTGAAGGCTAAGTATGATGAAGCAGATTTGACATTATTGCCAAATATTCAACATACCCATGATGAGGTGAAGCCCCTGTAGATGTGGAAGCATCAGGTGGGCAGTACAATTGTTTCTCAAGCAAAATTTATTTGTGAGAAGGTTGATATTGACATATTGAAAGATGCTTTGGAGAAATTGTCTTTCATCATCAGTTTTCTTGAAGACTTCGACAAGGAGGCCAATTCAGTAATGACAAAGTACTCTCCATATAGAAAGAAAGTGGATGAAATCATTGATTTCAATTGGCCATCTGAGGCAGAGTATGAACAGTGGAAGAGGATATTTATTGATGAATTAGATCTATGAGTACAAAAGTGGAACACATATACTTGGTCGAGTATAGTACAGGTTTGGCCTTTGAGATAATGTACAAAAATATGTCTCCTCACGAAGGGTACCACAGGTAAATGTTGATCGCTGATGATGTGGATGCTAACTTGGAAATTGATTTTCCTTTTCTATCTTTATAATTTTTGTCATTTTTCCCAATGGAATGAATGTGCTATAACGGTTTGAAGATTATTCTTTTCAACATGTGCCTTTTGGAAGGCGGGTTTGCTCCTTGCAACAAATGGAAATAATCTTTGTCTCATGTGTATTCTCTCCAATTGAAAGTGTAAATATAATTGTGAAGGGAATATGTCTTGTAGCGGTCCAATTAGGATGTGACATGTGTACTCTTGGCCTGAAGCTTGTTTTGCTCCCTTGTTTTCATAAAAGGAATTCAGGGCCATTAGTATGGGTCTCTTGTTGAATTTTGGATCTGAATTATGCAAATTGTAAACATAGAGTGAATATGTCTAAAGTTTGTATCTTAAGCTTTGAGTCTAATTAGTAAATTTTGTCAAATGTATGGTTCCTGAGCATATCTAAACGATAATGCAAGTCTTTAGAGTCTACTGTCTCTCCAATTTTACTCTGTATTTGAATTATTAATGAAAATTTTGATCAAGGATCATTTCATTAATCTTCATTGTCATTACGCTTTGATGTATGTTTTGATTTTAGCTCTGATTCAAGCGATCAGTTAAAATGCTTTGATCAAATCATGAATTCGTATGTAGGTTAATTAGATCTGATAAGTAGTCGTAGAGTTTGATTATTAATTTGTGAATTACAAAGCAACCTCACGTAGATCATGGATGTTTAGGATTAAATTTTCCTTACAGTTCAATTTGCTCTGACTCCTAGCCCACAAATATGACACTAATCTCAAGTCTTATAAACATTTCCCATGATTCCAGTTATCCAATTTGAGAACATCACTTATAAATAATCTTTAAATTGATCTATCATTTGTTGTAATTGGTGTTGTATCATATTCTTAGCTTTATGTGTGTAATTCTCTCAAGGAAGTGTCAATTTCTTGAAAGATTTCATCCGTTTAGCTTTTGATGGGAATACATCTGCTTTGTTATACAATGTATCAGTTAATTATTTAGGAGAGTCATAAGATATACATTGTGGGACTACCCTCCAGGGTCTTGCAGAGCCCGAAGTGAACGAGATGAAGCGTTATTGCTTCATCTCGTTCGTTGGCCAACTATCTCTCAGATATTTGAGAATTGAGTCTAGCAAACTCATAGATATTTGGTGAGATCTGATTGGTTCTTAAAAAACAACCAACACGTTCCACACCTTGGGCATTTGCAGAGTGAGGACATGGTCACATTTAAAGGGAGAAAATATGTTCTAAAACATTCTGCTAAATACTTCACCTTCCTTGTCTATGCTTACACATTTGACATACATGCCTACCAAGGCAGTTGAAACAACATCTAAAAAAACCCCTTTTCCTTTATCCTTTGATATATGTCCATACCTTGTTTCAAAACCCTTGTTCTACCACGGGCAGAGAAGATGCTAACAAAGGTCAAGGAATTTGTCTTTACACTTGACAATTGCATTTGTTTGAGAGTTTCTATAGCCTTTGCAAAAAAGCCAACTTACACATGCCCTAATATTTGCTCCTTGAGCCTTCTTAAAGAAACTCCATTTGTGCATCTCTTGCAGTCAAATTTATGTTAAAAAAAATGTTATAGATAAGAAAACAAAAACATAAATTACCTTTGATATTGTGAAGCACATGCCATGAACTCTTGTTTGCATCGTTGAGCCCTCTACAAGCCTAAGGAAACTACATCAATGCAAAAATGATAGTGTCAAAATTTTGTTCATTTCTCCGAAATCAAACTTTAGACAATGCCTAAAATATTTTACCTGCTCATTGCCCATTGGCTGAAAAAATATTTCCCCAAATTTTTATAAAAAATCAAGAAATCCTTGGTAAAAATGTAGCAGCGAATCAAAAAACCTCAAAGCGGTGAATCTAACCATCTTCTTTTAGCACATAACAACAAAATTATTTTAGAATGAAATAAAACACAATTAAAAATCATTTGGGTATGTACATATTCATAATAAAAACTTGCTGAAACAATGGCAAGTGACTTACCTCAAGAATATGCACAAATTCCCTCTCAACAGACACAAATTTCACCCTCATCAAACAATCTAAGCAAATGAATAAACAACACAAATAATCCTTTCATCTACAGACTTGAAACTTCACACCATAAGCCACTAATGATGCCTACACTTTAGTCTGTTCACAATAAATGTACAATGTCCTTGTTAAAACGCCACGCATCGAGAGAAACACTGGGTGAAGACACAACTATATCAAAGAACATTACAAAGTCATGAAATATTTTCAATAGCAACAAAACATTAGAAATTGATTAAATTTTAAATAATTTGCAAAAAATACAAAACCACAAGGAAAATACCAACATCAAATGAGAAAATTGCAAAAAAAAGAAGCTAAAAATTCTCTATTAATAAAATAATCCCACAAACTATAGCTTTTACATTTACAACACGATTTCCAAAATATGCATTTACAACACGATTTCCAAAATATGCATTAATAGACATGAACGCACCGAATAAAAGATAGGGACTAACCTCATGTCCCCATGCAGCTGCTTAACTCCATTTTCTGCTTAAATTTAAGCAACATGAGTGTTCCCATGCATAAATTTTATTGTTGGGAAAGAATAATTTGGAATCTTTTCCTATTTTAACTACTGTTTAGGAATTTAAAATAAGCTAGGAGAAAAAAAGGGGGGGCTGGAAATAAAACAACTGCATATTGTTAAAAATCCACGTGGCTCCACAAATTTCTTTCCCTCTTTTTTAAGATTTGCTTTTATTTTTATTTTTCTAATTTTGTGTTTTTACAAATTATTATTAATACCTTAATACAAATTTAAATTGACTGCTAAAAAATAAACATAAAAATTAAGCATTCATGGAGCCGTCAGCTCCACAAATAACTCCTAAATAAGTTGAGCAGTGACTACTAGCCAAAATAAACTAAGGAGTCACATAGGGACATGAGGTAATAACTACAATATTCTATAGACAAATACTAACCAATACTCGTTTATACGTTGAATTAAGAATATACATTTACAAACTCATGCTTTGCTGCTCGAATATGCCAATTTTGTTTTATTCGTTCACTTCAGCTTGCATATTTAATATTTTCCCACGTCTCGTTGTCTATTTATATGAATTTGTACGGTTGATATTAAGCCGTCTTGTTTATATATTTATATGGAAATTATCACATAATATCATATTACTGAAAGGCAGGTTTTATTATTTTACCGTGACGAAAGTACAACCGTGAGATGCACAGGTGGCTGTCAGATTTACAGCAGTTAAACCTGTCCTTTGACTCGACAGAATTCAATTTGCGAACACGTTTTGAATAAAGATTTTCAAATCTCGTGACTTGACGGGCAAGCAAATAAACCCTATTGGATGAATATTGAATAGAAATTCCCGAAAAAGGCTCAAATATCTGTTGTGCTGGACGGCAGACATGCACTCCAAGATCCGTGGAAACTCCACTGCACCTTAAATTGTGCGGTTATTTATGAATGCCAGTTGAATAAATCAAAGTCGTCTTTGGCAAATAAATATGACGGTTCCTTACCATTGGCGCAGGAAGAGGAATAGGAACAGGTGCCGGAACAGAGAGAGGGGCAGGCAGGCATTTACAGCTGGTAAGTAATATTCCTTAGAATCCTTGTGTCTGACATATATGATAGGTTGTGGCGGAGATTTTGTTAGCATAAGGCTTTAATTCATTGGAGTCTGGCCATCTACTATTTTCAACTACAATAAAGAGGGTCGGAGGCCGTGGTCCACCTAAGACCATACTTTTACAGCTTTTTAATTAGTTGACAGGTTTTAGGTCATGAGAACAAATGGTGGAAAAAACTGTAAAAATGTTTCGTATGATATTTTCATATTAGGTAATGTCACTTTTCTGTAAATTAAATTACCAATTCTCATGTTAAAAATAAATGAATGCCTCAAGATCCCGTCCACAGCCTTTACGCCTAACAACAGAGGCACTTTAATGGGACATAATGACAACTTCCAACTGACACATCGGACAAGGAGAGAGGATCCAAATCGGAATCTACCCTAAATTCGTCCTCCAACGTGGCACGCACAACGTCCTACGTTCGAAACGCATCGCCCTCGAAAACGTGTTTTCTATACGAGCCGCAAAGATGCCCGGGGTTTTGTCCCCTAGTAAAACTATCGTTCATATAGTCTTCTTGGAAAACGTCGTCCGGCCATGCAACAAGAAAGCCGTCGATTATAGTAAGCCTTCCGATTTGCCCTATTCTCGTTCCTCTTGCTTTCACCGCCTTTAGAAGAGGTTACGTTCCACGTTATAACCTCCGAATTTGGCTCAGAAACGGGGAAATGCCGAGGACTCCAGCTACCTTTATGTGCTGAGTACGGCGATTGCTCCCACGCAAAGTTTGCCAACAAAACGAGTTGGGACTCACGTTTCCTGAGCCAAGATTGCGCTCGATATACATTTTGCAGGGTTTTCTAAGCAACATTTGACGAGACTTGGCACTCAGTCGAAGTTGCAGTGAAATACGCCTTTTGTTTTTTTGAGACCTAATTTATTATTCTTTGCCTCTCAGCCAAAATTGCTCTCAAAACCACTTTTTTCTAGGCCAAGGAGCTAAATTTGTTAATTTCTTGTTGCTCAGCCAAAAGTGCGCTCGGGACCACTTTTTCCAGGCGAAGAAAGAGGTTAAGTTTGCTATTTCTTTTGGTACCTTAGCCAAAGTTTCGACGAAAACCGCTTTTTCCAGGCCAGGGACACAACTTCTGGTTATTAATCTTTGTCCCTCAGCCAAAGTTGCACTCAAATCCGCTATTCAGGCCAAAAGAAAAGCTAAGTTTACCAATAATTTTACCTGAGCGCTGGAATCTGCTCTTTTCAGGACCAAAAAGAGCTATTTTTACCAGTTTTAATTCTTGATGGCACAGTTGATGCAGAACTCTCTCATGGCCTACAAATACACTGTGAAAAATGCAATCCCTTCCATTTCCTCCTTCAAAGGAGTCCATTCCTTGCCATTTCAGGTCAAGCTTAATAAATTGAACAGACCGAAGCTCTGCCATACATCACTGAAGAAAAACAAGGTTTATGCAGTCCTTGAAATGGATACATCTGCAGTTATTTCAGACACAGAGGACACCGAGGGTAGAAATAACGTTATACTGAGTAAGAATTCTGTAATGTCCTCTTCTGTTATTGAGGTGGACAGTGTGACTGAGCTCGATTTGAAAGAAAATGGGTTCCGCAGCACGAGAAGGACGAAGCTTGTGTGCACCGTGGGACCGGCTTGTTGTAGTTTTGAGCAGCTGGAAGCTCTGGCTATGGGGGGCATGAACGTTGCGAGGATTAATATGTGCCATGGCACCAGAGAATGGCACCGGGATGTAATCAGGAACGTCAGGAAACTCAATCTAGAGAAAGGGTATGCAGTGGCTATCATGATGGACACAGAGGGAAGTGAGATTCACATGGGGGATTTTGGTGGTGCTCCTTCCGTCAAAGCTGAGGTATTTTTGTTAAGCTTCTTGTTGCATTTTCTTAAACCCAAATTCTAAACTTTTTAATTCTTTGTGAATTGTGCTTCAAATTGTATTTACTTTTGGTTAAATTGCTGTTCAAGTGGTTAACCAAGACCCGGTTTATTCCAAGCCTGGCAATGAGGTCGAAATTAAAGGATTGCAAGTTGGAAATATATATAATATGGAAGTGAAGAAGTTCCTTTATTCTCGTTTAGGAGTGATTGCTGGCTAGGCTGTGAGCTAAGACATAGCATTTTTTTTTATATTAATTTTTGCTTTGAGAATAAAGACATACAGATGAAGCAGAGTCACATGAATTGGACTTAAACTCTCCTATTGCCTCTCCCTTCCAATCAGAAGAAAGAAATCACCTCAGACCAAAGAAAAGAGGTGGCATGGGTTGGGAGCACATGAGCAACTTTCGATTTGCATGGGTCGTGCATAGCTACATTCATTCTGAGCCAGGATCAAATCTATTTTTGAGTACGAATCTTTCCAATCAAGCAGTGATTGAACCAATTCTTTCCAGTGGCAAACACCCAGCCTGGCTGGCATAGGACCAAACTGCTATCTGTAGTTCTATTCGTCAGAATGAACCAACCCTGACCTACCTATCACTACCCCTATTATTAAAGAGAGGGGAGGGAAGGGGAGGCGAGGGGAGCAGGGTAGCAGGAATTATGTTGGATTAGGTTTGGGTAATTGAGAAACTCCTTCTGATACTGTAGCTTTCCTGTATGCATTGAACAACCCACTCCTACACCTAGACTAAACAATCCAATACCACTCCTAACCAACCTACACCTATCTGTACTGTAGGTTAGGGGGTTAGAGGTTGGGTTCTCCACCCAAAAACTTAGTTTGCTTGAATCTTTCTTAGCTTTTTCTCAGTTGGGACTTTTTGATAAGAAATAAACAGACAGGAATTATATGTAATTTTTCTGTGCAATATCGCACTGAAATCATACCTTTTGTGTCTTCCTTTTTCGGAGATTTGTAATGTTGGTCCATAGACAAAAATCTAATTTTACACAAAAAAGTGTGCAGGAGCCCAAATGACTAACTGATCTCTCCTTCATTTCCCGAGTCTAACCAGGTGAAGATGATAAGAAACAAAGTATTAGAGTTCTAAACAGTGTAAATGGAATTTTACAACTGGCATACACCCACACACGTGTGATAGGCACCGATGGATGTTACCTTCCAATGTGTTTCTAAACCCACATTGATGACTTATGTTGGACCTCTCAAATCCATTGGTAGTAATTTGACATGTTTTGTGCCAGAGTTCCATGGGGATGCATCCCTGGGCGTACAGGTGAGATTCCAGACTTCTTGGGGACTTGGAAGGGATCTCCCTTTTTCTAAATATTGGACAGCCTATTCCGTTTGGTGCATAAAAATAAAAAAAGGTTGCTTTTTAAGAAAAAAATATTGAAACCCCTAAAAGGCTAGAAGTGGGAGGATTGTTGTTGCAAATTTAGCACATTGTATTTAGTTGTAGAAGTTTGCAGCTGCTTTTAGTTTGCTTAACATTGTATTTAGTTGTAGAAGTTTGCAGCTGCTTTTAGTTTGCTTAAGTTATTGAAATGGCCATCCACCTGCTGTTCCCTGACCACCCCCCTGGCATTCTCAAAATTCATGAAATTTTTTGCCATCTCTGAAATTTGGGAAAATTTTAGCCATCCATGTCCCTTCATCCTAGAAAACACAAAACGCACTGTTTTGCTCTATTTTTTAGCTCTTGATTGCAAATTTGTTATTGTTCATTGGTGGAATTGTCTTACAATTTTAATAATTGCTTCATATTTGTCTAACCTGAATGTGAATGGAGTAGTAGAAACTTGGCTGAGACCCTAAAATTTTGGCCCTTTCATGTATGTGAATAATCAGAGTTACTGTGCTTTTATGCAAGCATATAAACTCATCTTTACTTGATAGTTTTCTTTTCTTTTATATTTTTTTCTGATCCTGAAATGATTTTGATCTTTCCAGGATGGTGATGTTTGGACTTTCAGTGTACGGGCTTTGAATGGGCCTCTTCCACCCAAGACAATCCATGTCAATTATGAGGGTTTTGCAGAGGGTAAGCATTTCTTCCTCTTTTGATAGAGTTTAGTTGGTATGTGGGATTCTATGAAATCCTGTCAGAGAATATGTTATCCAGTTGGCTTAAAGCATGACTAGCAAAAAGGTGCTGTTTTAATTAAGCCTCGAGGAATAGCTTTTGATTCTGAACTAAAATATGGGAAACACTTGCTGAAATGCAAGTTTCATACTGGAAGATGCGCTTAGGGGTATCATGAATAATTCTTAACATAAATATAGTAAGCATTTGCTGGAATACATGTTTCATGCTTAAAAGCAAGCTCAGAAATATCCTGGAAAGTACTTTTCTTAGGTTACATGTATGCAATTAGCATATTTACAATGCTGCCTTTTGCTTTTATAATCTTCCTCATGACCTACACTTTGATGACTGACCAGATGTCAAAGTTGGGGATGAACTAGTTGTAGATGGTGGTATGGCGAGGTTTGAAGTGATAGAAAAAGAAGGCCCCGACGTGAAATGCCAATGTACAGATCCTGGATTGTTACTACCACGTGCAAACCTAACATTTTGGAGGCAAGGAAAAGTGGTTCGTGAAAGGAATGCTATGCTCCCCACAATTTCTTCAAAGGTGGTTTCTATTCAATTACATGTCACTAGTGTTTGTGTTGAGATTAAGTTCTTGCAGACCCTAATGTTTGTTTTGTCCTGCAGGATTGGCTTGACATAGATTTTGGGATTTCTGAGGGTGTTGATTTCATTGCAATATCTTTTGTGAAGTCAGCAGATGTAATCAGACATTTGAAAAGCTATATTGCTGCTCGATCTCGTGACAGGTAAAGACTAGATTTTTAAATGGACCTCACTAATCCTTAGGAAAACGAAGCTACTTGTCTGTTAGTATGGTTTTGTTCTGTTTTCGTTGACAGATGTTCTGTAGTATTTGATGGTAGTTTAATATGTATATCACTCGCATTTAATTCACACACAAGCAAATTTGCAGTTTGACATGAGTGTGTTTTGGATCCTTATTCTCTGCAGTGATATTGGTGTCATTGCTAAGATTGAAAGTGTTGACTCTCTGAAGAATCTAGAAGATATAATTCAATCATCTGATGGTGCTATGGTAGCAAGAGGAGATCTTGGTGCACAGATTCCTCTGGAACAGGTTCCATCTGTCCAACAACAAATAGTCCAGCTATGTCGGCAACTGAACAAGCCAGTTATTGTTGCATCTCAGCTACTCGAGTCAATGATAGAGTACCCTATACCAACAAGGGCAGAGGTAACTTCATTTTATGGATTAGATCTTAGGTAAAATTTAACAGGAGTTTAATCCTTTCTTATAGTCTTGTAGTGGTGGAAACCAAAAATATATGCTGGTTTTGTTAAGGCTAGACAATGTGTTAAAGTAGTAGCCTCTCCATGCAAGATGCCTTTAAAGCATGGTAGGATTGCATCTACATATCCAGTGGAAGATTTCACTAAAGCATAGTAGCATTCCGTTCACATGATATGGTAGAAGTGCTAATGGAATTAAATTAACCAGGTTTAAAATTGGGAAAAATTGGAAAAGAGCAAAGCAGGGAAAATTAAAGAATAATGTAGTATTTGTAATTTGGGAGAAGTTATGACTTTGTTATCTTTCATGTCAAATACACTTTGCAGAGATAAAAGTAAACATACTATGGAAAATCAAAGTGCTGGTGCTTAAAATATTTTACTTCTACCTAAGAGCGTTTGTTAAAAAATATTTTTATTTTATCTACGAGGGTTTTTGTAAAAACCAAAGGGTTGGCACTTAAAATGGTAGGCTGTGCCATAATGCATCATGACATACTATTATAGTGTCAGACCTTTTTTTAAGCCTAAACCCACATTAAGGTTTAAAACTGAACTTTGAAAACAAACCTATTGAAAATAAAAATATAAAAGAGAATTTAAAATGCTAATACTATTCCTAAAAAATTTCAGTCTACCTTTGCTTCATATTTTCTCCTTCTAAGTGCAAGAATGAACCCCAAAAAAGATAGATAGATAGATAGATAGGAAATGGCATGACAAATGCGGTATATCACATCTACTCATGAATAATTGCAAGTCTGTTTTTATGCATTAAAGTTTAGCAGCTTTTTGGGTTTAATTGTTTTTTACTTCAAATCTCATGGCTTTGGGTTTTACCAAATTTATTTTGCATTTTCTTGTGGATATTATATAAATGATTTTCATCAGTGATATGGGTACATAAATGCTCATGTTCATTGCCATAGGCCACCTTGATCTCACATTATTTTCCTTCTACCTTCTGAAAGGTTTTACACATATAATTATACCAAAAAATGATTTTGTGAACAATGGATGTGGGCTATGTCAAACAGCCCAGTAAAACACCTGAACCTTAATTTAGTTGACTGATGGCTCTGTAGAGTTTCCTGTTGAATCACACTACTGTATGTTTTAACAGAAGGCAGCAGATGGGAGTATGTGTCATTGATAGGACTTTTTTCTTTTTAGTCTGAGGGTCACTAAAGATGGCTGCTAACTTTTGAATTGTTGGTAACAGTAAAACTCTCTTCAACAATGTGCGGAAAATGTATGTGCTTGAGTTTTCTCTGCTACACAGCCCAGTAAAGCATGTGGACCTTAAACTAGTGTCCTGTAGAGCTTTCTGCCGAATCATAACACTGGATGTTTCAACTTAAAGCAGCAGATATGATTATCAGTGTTTGATAGACATAATGTGAGGGCCTCTGTTCTTCAGTCTTAGGGTCATAAAATACAACTGGGAAATTTTAAATCTTGTAAAACTCTCTTTAACAAGTAAAAGTTCCTCATTATTATGAAATTAGAAATGTTCCCATTTTTGATAGTGATATTGCATTTAACAGAAAAAAAGAAGGAACAATTAAAAAGAAATTAAAAGTATTGCCAATGCCTACAAACTTACACAATTAACCAACAATTTAGCACAACTAAAAGATGGGCCAGGCTATGAAATCATGCAGATTCTGTTAACGATAGTAATAATGATCCAAGGAAAATAATTAATGAACAAGATACAACAGACACAAATAAGCACAATTTCCAAGAAAAAACAAGAAGTTGAAAAATCAAATCAAAGGCCTTGTTGCAGTCCATGTTAAGCAGATAAATTTCTTAGCAGATGATATGTTTTCAAACCAGATAATACTGCATTCCGTTATCTTCTGTCCATGTTGAAAAAATAATGCTATATCAAAATATCAATAGTAAAGACGATACAAAACAGATAATTATGTGTTTAAACTTTAAAGTACAATAGTTTATAAGAAGCAGGGATGGGACAGGAAGGGCTAAGGGAGAAATGGAGAGGAATGGATTCATGTATACTATTCTTATAAAGCTACGATAGTGTTCAGAGAACACAAAGTTTTATTTAAATTTTTTGAAAAGACAATATTACGAGATTTATAATTGAAAGTTAAAAAATAAAGATTTATATTTGAAAATTAAAAGACCAAGATTAAATTGAAAGTTAAAAAACCAAGATTTATAATTGAACGTTAAAAAAATTTACAATAATTTACAAATATTTTGCAGTATATATGTTAAGTAAGAGTGTAAGACTTAGAAAACAAGCTGATTCAATTGCTCATGAACAAGATTGAATTAAATAAACTCAACTCCATAAGTTTCCTTGGAGAATTCTATTCCTAGTGTTAGACATCATATATCTTTAAATTTCCAAAATAATTATTTCTCTTAACTTAATTGTTTGTGATAACCCCACTTTAGATATATTGCCAGCAATAGTTGAATAATTTTGTGGGCCTCATGGCAGATGCTGATGGCTATTGAGAATTCCCTCCTTTTGTATTTTAATTTTTGTTGTTACAAGAAGTTGCAAATGCAAACCAAGCAATGGTATAGTTTATTAGCACATGCTACTAACATGGAATACTTCTCTTTCCCGTTTCAATCCATTGATAAAGCCTATGTACATGGATATATTAACCCTTCTTTATGTTTTCTCTTCGTACTTGTACCTCTTTAGCCTTTGATAAGAAAATTCTTTACTACAAAACATATCAAAAGTTTAAATTCCAAAGCAAAATAGATGCTTGCTTACTTTTTTTTTTCTTTAATTCTGTTACTCTCTTCACCTAATTAATAGCATAGGAGGAAAATATCCATGTAATTTATGGCATATTTCAGAAACTTCTACAGGAAGTTTTCAAATTGTCAAGAGAAATTTTCGGAAAATTCATTGAACACAAGGAGATGTCTGCTTAAGTCTTCTGATGTTTGGAGATATCCTGTACTTATCTGAGACAGGGAAACATTTATGAGACAAGAGATGAGTACTTGCTTAAGTACACAACTCAAAACCAAAGATATCTGGTACCAAGATTAAGATTCTTCTTCCAGATCACTTTCAACACATCTGCCTGTATAGCTCAAGTTTAACCTATCTAAGATGAGACCTGATCGGTATAGGTAAAAAATCATTTGTTTTCACTAGTCCATTTCATATACTTCTCGATGGTCATAAAGGTTGAAATCTTTTTGAGAGAAACTTTGCCAGATACATGCAAGGTAACAGAATCTAGAGATAAATAAACAATTAACAAACCGTTGGAATCAAATAAGTTAATAACAATTGCAAGAGAGGATACCATATTTTCTGGAACTCATAAATGTCTGAAAATGCCTCCTTGCCAAATTGTATGATATAATATTAAAAACAAGAGAAAAATTGATTCTAGTAATAATGATCTAATGCGAAATCATTCAAGAAGAAATCACTTGTTTTTAACTCCGTTATTTGGTAGAAAGTGTTAGTTTTTAATAATCAGATTATGTAAGCAGAATTTAACTCAAAATCAGACACATAAACACAGAAGATACCCTGGGAAAACCCTCCTCTTGAGGGAGAAAAACCCAGCAACAAAGATCTCTCTTATATATAAAAGATGGCAACAAATCTCTTTACAATGAGGCCACACTCAAGGCCTATAATCAGCATCAACTCTAGATGCAATGATAAACAATAATCTGCTCTTCCTTGATCTTCAAATCTGCACTTAGAAAATTCGCAATCTGCTCTAGAAGGAATTCGCACTTGAATGAAGGAAATAATTTGAACTTGCTTGATGATAAAATGAAGGTAAATGACCTTGTATAAATACACAATGAGAGAGGTTGCACCTCTACATGTACAAGGTCGGCCACAATAGAGGAATATAATTACAAATAATAATTGCGAATTACAAGAAAGGTCGGTCCAAGAGAAATTATAATGTTGCCAAGTGAAGCGCCTCTTCACTTAATTATCTCAATAAAATAAATAGCCAAAGGCTATATGCAATTTTATGTCTTCACACGTGGCTGGAAGAATGAGCCCGAAGCTGCTATAACATCAACGGAAAGTCTCTTCTTCATCAAATAGTCATCCACTCATTCAAAAATTTATACACTTCATCAAATGGTCACCCACTCATTCAAAAAATTGTTTATTGACATTGGCTTGTAATGTAGGCAATCTATTCATCAATTTTTAAAAAATATTTATTTTGTTCTTTTAGGTTTTGCTTAATCATGCTTTCTTTGTGTCCATTTAAGGCTTTTTGTTGCGATAATATGACTAAAATGTGCACATTTATATTAGTTCTCTACTTACAGATTTACTTGGTGCAAAGAGCTTATGACATTTCTGTGATATGACAAACAATTTGACAAAAAATTGCACTTTTCAATATTTAACATGGTGTAGGGTAAACTTGGAGTAAGATGATCATTGTGCCTGCATACTGCTAGAGTTATTGACTTGCTTTGAACTTTGGTTGCACTCTTATAAGTGCCATATCATTATAATGCAAGCCACTGGACAAATGGACCAAATATTAGGGTATACTTTAGGTCATAAGCTTGTAGAGAAAATGGAGGTGGTTGTCAATCTTTGATATTGTGAAACTTGACCTTTACCTTGAGGTGTCCCATTGTGGCTCATAGGAATGAGTGTAGGTTCATGTTTGCCATAGCATTAGCCTCTATTCACAGGAGTTCCCATGCCTTCTACAAGGTGCCCAGTTGCCCATGAGAATAGAGCCCGGGCTTAAAGTAAAAAACTTATCGATTTCCACCATTTGCCCTTAGCTCCTTGGATTCAATTTTCTTATACTTAATCCTTGCACTTTTTCAAGTCTAAGTTTAAAACTCGAACATTGTTCCTTATGTTGCAATTTTCTTATGTTAGCTCCTTGGATTCAATTTTCTTATACTTAACCTTGCACTTTTTCATGAATATATATCGTGAAGTCAGCTTAATTTAAGGTTTCATTAGGAAGTCACTTAAACCGGGAAGGTAACAGGGAGTTGGATGATAAAAAACCGATTTGAACAGTTTTGAAACTGAATTAAAAGGGATTGATTATGGAATTGACAGGCTAGATGCATGTGCAATTTGGGATTAAGTTAAGAGGTTCATAGTTGATGTTGGAACCCCTATCTTCTTGGCATCCAATAGTAAATAATTTTTCTTATGCATTCCTTTTGCAAGATTCAATGCCTTCAAAATTTGGGAGGGTTTACCTGTATTAAATAAACAGCAAATCAAATTCATTTTCACAAATAGAGTGAACATTATGTTTGGAAGGGATGATGAATCTGAAAGTTACTGATATTGCCTCAAGAGTAGTTTGAGTTCTATAAGTAGCTTACCACTTTGCTGAGTTGGAGGGAAAATTAAGAAATTAAGGGGTGGGAAATACAAATCCTATTCTATTTTTGATTGGTAAATCAACAAAATTGAAATGGATCTCTCTCACCATATAAAAGAGGAACTGCAAACTCAAATTATAACTTTGATGTTGTTGGCATATATCGATCAAGTTTTTAGATTTCAAATATCATCAGCAGCCAACAATGGAAAAAGCCTAATTATGGGCACAGCACGTCCCAGACAACGATACTAGATTAAAAAATAACAGTAAAACTATAGCATAGCGTCATATTACCAAATAAAAGACATACTAATTGTGTTAATTTTATGATCAGATTAAAGAGCAGAAGTTTAATTTAAAAAATCAGACACAACACAGAATATACCCTGGGAAAACCCTCCACTTGAGGGAGAAAAACCCAGCAACAAATATCTCTCTTATATATATATAAACAATGGCAACAAATCTCTTTACAACGAGGCCACACTTCAAGGCCTATATTCTGCACCAACTCAAGATGCAATCACAAACACTAATCTGCACTTCCTTGATCTTCAAATCTGCCCTTGAAGAATTTGCACTTGTATGAAAGAAAGACTCAAACTTGCTTGATGATCAAATGGAGTGAAATGACCTTCTATATATACATATTGATAGAGAGGTCGCACCTCTTCAAGAGATAGGTCGGCCATCATACAAAAATATAATTACAAATAATAAATGCTGATTTCAAGGAAGGTCGGCCCAAATTGAAATTACATTGTTGCCATGTGAAGCGCCCCTTCACATTAATTATCACAAATAAATGAATAGCCGATAGGCTATATGAATTTATGTCATCACTCGTGGCTGGAAGGATGAGCCCGAAGCTGCTATAACATCAACAAATTGTACATTCTCAATAATTGCTGCTTTCTGCAGCAACAGTCCACAAGTGAATTAACCATCCAATTTGAGGTTCTTGGAATGACCTTCCTTCCAAAGAACTGATTCTGAAGAAGACATGCTTGCTTCAGAATTTCCATCCACATTCATTCTATTTGCAAACACTTAAAAGAATTTTATTAATCTCAGCATCTGACAGCACATATGCTTACTTCAATTATTCACGGGTCATATCATCTACCAGTTGAATGTGGGATCTCTATCTAAATCTGTCCTTTGTGTATACCCAGCCTCGAGTTTTTATCTTCATCATTCCAATCAACTTCCTCTTCTTCACTGTTCACCTCCAAAGCCTGTTTTTGCATATTGATGGGCTGGTCTGGTAGCTACTTAGAGCATGTCAGACATGAAGAATAACAACCCTGTTTGCCACCACAATACACTTGTAATTAATGAAATTGTGCATGCCATATTGTTGTTTCCTCAAAGCTTCATAGCATCAAGTCTAGCATAGCAGATAATGCTTTTATCTCAGCAATCAGATGACCCAACTTCAACATTTAAATTAGGAGAGAGCATACCACTGCCTGCAGGATGGAACTCAAGACCAATTTGGTATTATGGGCAGCTTTGAAACCCTTGAGCAATCCAATTGAAGACTATCTCATCATTCACAAGACCAGCCAGATTCTCCAGGAATCTCATACTGAAAGAGGCCTCAGTCATCTTTTCATCCATATTTGCCATGTAATCTAGTCGAAGAACTGATTTAATTATTCACAAGGAGCAGGATCATACCCAAGATTGAAGGATTCTTTTATTACCTAGCAGCTTGTAAGAGACAGCTGTAGCCATGGGGTTGTGCTTATTTGTCTTCGCTGCCATTGCCAACCAGAAATCTTTAGAGTGAATAGAGAACATGGATAGTCCCATTGAGAGCCCGGTTTTAACAACTTAAAAAGTGGGCTCAGAAATTTCATGTTTAGCCAAGTCCAATACTAGTTATGAATGCCTCATGTTGATTTTCAAGGACACAAAAGTTCCAAAAAGCAAATCCAACCCTATGTTTTCATTTTTCTATCATTTCAAGCTAGTTTTAATCCTTTTATGCTTTACTGAGAGTCCCCTTGAAATTTGCCCAAAAAAATTCCTTATTCAACTTGTTGGCATTTTTATGCATAATGGGGGCCCGTTAATGGGTCTTTTGATCTAGTTTCCTGTCTTCCTGGGGTTCATATGCACGGTGAAATCAAACAAGTTTCCATTTGTTTCTGTAATTTTGTGCTTCTGGGAAATTGCCTGTTAATGGGTCTTTGATCTAGTTTCCTGTCAACCTGGGATTTATATACACAGTGAAATCCGACCAAGTTGCCATTTATTTCTGTAATTTATACTTCTGGGAAAGAAACACTGTGATTTGTTTTAATTTCCCTTTGTTCTGTTGTCTTCTTTCAGAATCATCTTTATGACATACGATATTCTGCTTTTTCTTCTAGTATATTAAGTTCTCTTATTTTCATGAGAGAGAGGGCATAACGACAATGGCTTTGAACTAAATAAACACTTTTATTTAAATAACTTTGACATGGTAGTTGACCTTAAGTTATGCATGATTGTTTATGTACTCCACGTTCCCTTTTATAAAGACTGGCAATTTTCTTGTCTATTAACATTATATTTATAATGTTAAACATCCTCCTCGGTGGGGCTAACATCTTTCAGAGGTGTTTTTGAGCTTTGCCAGCGTTTCCTTACCTTCTGATTATTCCTAATGGAAATGTTCAAAATAATGTTGTGGCATATACTTAGTTGAGGATTTAGTTGCACATCGATATTTGTCTATCTACATATTTAAAAAATGCATTAAAAAAAAAAGAAAATTTGTTGGGTGGGTCGCACATTTATAGTAATTGTTAGCCAATGAAAGTTTACAAGGCATTGTGCACATTAAAAGATTTGCCGACCTAGAAGCAGGCGTTGGGCAAGACCCGCGGATCAATGTTTTGCAATTTTCTATGTGATACTGGAATTAACATCGCTTGAGGGTGCTTGTGTGCTAATACAAATATTAATAAAGTTATGATTGTTCTAAGTACCGACATACCCGTTCATGATTTAGTGCGACATTAATATTTTTCTATCAAGATATTTGGTACTGAATTTTCTCATAATAATATGAATCGGTCTCTATTCAAGTTTGAACTTCACTCTTCTGTATCTAGGTTGCTGATGTGTCAGAAGCGGTAAAGCAGCGTGCTGATGCATTGATGCTTTCTGGCGAGTCAGCTATGGGTCAATTCCCAGAGAAAGCTCTAGGTGTGCTTAGAAGTGTAAGCCTACGCATTGAACATTGTTGTCGAGAAGAAAAGCAGTATGAGCCCATGCCCCTTCCAGACATTGCTTCAACAGTTGAAGCTAGCATTTCTGAAGGGATTTGTAATTCTGCTGCCCAAATGGGTAAGTAGATTGTGGATTTACCTAGTTTTGTAAGATCAATTGAGGTGCTTCTGATTTTGATTGTAAATACTAGAATGATGTATGGCGAGAGGGAAAAGTAAAATGAAATTTTGCTTCAACAAATGCAAAGGGTTTGAACAAATTTAAATTTTACTCATTATACTCAAATTATTTTGTTTCAGCCAACAAATTGGGAGCAGATGCCATCTTTGTGTACACAAGACCGGGGCACATGGGATCTCTTTTGTCACGATGTCGTCCAGACTGTCCAATATTTGCTTTCACAAATTCAACGAGTGTGCGGCGGCGCTTGAATCTTCAATGGGGTCTTATTCCATTTAGACTGGATTTCTCAGATGATATGGAGAGTAACATCAATCGGACATTTGCTTTGCTAAAAGCCAGAGGTATGATTAAGTCAGGGGACTTGGTGATAGCCGTTTCAGATATGTTGCAGTCTATTCAGGTTATGAATGTGCCATGAACTGTTTGCTCAAGGACAATTTTTTTTGGCCAGTGAAGATCTTTCCATTCTTTCTTAAGATCTCATATCTTTATTATTTCATTGCCATTTTCAAGCCCATCTTTTAATGGCAAAATATATCTGTGTCTTGTAAGTTAGTTAAGTGAACAGGTGGTGTATGTCTTATTTCCTACAGAATTAAAAAGGGTTCTAGTTAAGTGATTAACAGATCTTAGTTTTATGTGCATAAATGAAGCTGAAGTCTATTCAATGTGACATTCTTTTTTCAAAATTTAAATAAAAAATAGCTCATTAATGCAGACATTCTTATGGAGGCGTATTTGCATTTCTAGATAAATGTGTCGATGTACAATCATTTAATTGTGTAATAACGATTACCTAGTCAAAAATAAATAAATTTGTAACTTTTTCACGACTGTGAATTATCTCATCAAAAGGCTCATGGGCCTAAAAATTAGATGGATGTTTATAGTTTGCCACAAGAAACCTGGCAACCTCCAGCTATTATATCGTTGTGTAGATTCCAGCTCGTCATAGATGGCGAATCTGTCCTTCCTTTTTTAATGGTGAAAGAAAAATATATACCTTACATTTTTACACAAGCCAAAATTTGGCCATAAGGCACCGTAAGTGTATAACAAATCTTTATTAGCCACTTATGCATTCTCAAAATATCTCAGAAAAAAGCAATTCGTATGTGAATATGGATTCAATTTTCACAGCTATTTTGGAGTATAAATATTATTTCAGTGGACTATTTTTGACATACAAATTTTTGAACTTATAACAACAAATTTTGTGAGCAGATTTAGGTTTGGGAATGCACTATTTTATACAGATAAGTACTTATATTCTTCTCTTGATGGCAAATGGCTAGAAAATGTATAATCATTAATGCGTGTTTAATATTCATAAAGATTAACAATAACAACAATCTTAAGGCCTCATTACAAACCATATTACTTGTACGGAAGTTTAAAACACATTTTTTTTGGGTTTTTATTAACTATAATTAATTACCTCATATTCTATTTATAATATAAAAGCACCACACAACTACAATCTTTAAAGTGCTATGAAATAGTCTTAATGTACAAGTGAACTTTGGACTTTAACCAAAGTCGAAGACAAATTAATGCGGAAGCCTCTAGAAAGAGCTCACCAAGCATTTATAGTACAGGAACCGCGCAGTGAAGAAAGATTGCGATTTGATTATGACGAGAGAAATGGAGAAGAGCCTACCAAACATTTACAGCAAAATGTTATAAATTCATTTGGGCACTCTTGGCCTACACCTCACTTCTCCGGCAAGTTGCAATGTTCAATTTGCTTAGAAATTCCTGCAAATCAATTGCAAGCAAGCTTGATGTAGAAACCTAATAAGATGAAAGCATTAAAGGGGAGCTTGCCTCGACGACCCCCTCTTGGGTATTCCAATAAAATTCCACATGCAACAATATGACAATTGTATGTATTCGTCTCTATGTAATAACAAGATGCAACAATGGTGGTAAAACAAACCAACCCCTAGGTGGTACAAAGAAATACAAGAAGGATGAACACACAAGGAGATGGGAACAAATATTACAAATACAAAGGAAAAGGTTCTAATGGCTTGGCTGAGGTAAGCGACCTAATGGGAAGGTGTATGTAAACTTAAGAGTGAGAATGAGGGCTTGATGGCGCAAGGGGGAAGATAAAAGTGAGAATTAGTAGGGTGAAAAATGAGAATTAGCATTGGATTAATAGGGTTAGAAACAAGGGCTAAAAACATATGTTAAAGTGGATACTTAAAAGGAGTGCAAAACATAGTAAAAGAAGTTAAGAGTATGCAATTTGAGCACATTAATGATTCTAAAGGGGAAGAAGCATGCTAAAGTAAAAGAGTATAGTAAATATTATGTAAATATAGTGGTAATAAAAAAGAGAGAGATTGGTCTTTTGATTTCGCTCCTTGATCTTTGGTTGAAGCTCGCGTACCTTTTTTTGCAACACATTCAAGTAAAATAGTCATTTGTACAAATACAAAAGTTTATACTAAACAACACATATAGGAAATGGAAACATAGGTAGACAATATATTGAGCACGGAAACATGTAGGAAACATAGATGAGAACATATATAAGAGTGCACAATGGAAATAACACAAATCCTAAGCTAAGAAACACACAATGTTGGTATTATGCCACAAAGGAAAAACAAGGCAACACTTCCATTTTTGGGGAGGGTTCCAAGGGGATAAGGAGGAAAAAGGAGAAATGAGAGTGTCTAGATCCACAAAGAGGTGCTTTGTCAAAGGTAAAAATAAGATAAGTTGGGAAAATGAAACTAGATAATAGTCATGATGATAATGATTATAAGGTTGTTGCCCAAGGTAAGGTTGGACCAAGCCAACAATGTAAAATTAATGATGATAATCAAATGGTTCTATAGTAACCACCCATGGCTATATGGGTTTGCCTCCCCAAACAAGGTTAGGCTAGGCCAAAAGGGATAAGAGGCCAAGCCAAGCCCAAATTGTGTCTAGTTTTATTGTTATTATAATGGTGTCAAGTGAGAGTAAGATATATGATATATGTTGTACTTAAATTGTTAGCAATAGAGTGAGTATGATAGACATAAAACCAATCAATTTAAAAGGTGAATGGTAAGGAAAGAAAGGAAAAAATGCCAAGGAATTTTAAAGGTAAGATATGAGGAAACAAATGAATTGGAACATTTAGATCATGCCCCTAAGTGATGATAGGAAAAAGATGCCCATTGGATGGGTTGGAAATGATGGAGAAATTAATTTGGTTTCAATTTGAGAATTAGAGGACAATCTTGCAAGTGGTGGCAAGATTATAGAACAATGCTAATGGAAAAAGACATGTCCATTAGGTGTTCAAATGCAAAAGCTTTATAGAAGTATGGTAGGAAGAAACAAACCATGTTGAATGCATGAAGAATATAATGTTATTTAATTGTTGATGGTGCAAATAGATAATATTATAGAGGTGAAGATAGGAAAGCAGATTCCTATGATCAGGTAGTATGTGCCATGCTTGTAATAAATCATACTTTGAGCTCTAAACCTCTATGGATTATGATCCTTTACCCATACTTTGTATAGTAGATGCATTTATATAATGGCCTTTAATTGGGCCTACAGGTAGAAGGATAGAAAATTTCATACATAAATGGTGTGCTTTACATGTGGTGGTCTAGGTGACAACTGTTAATCATATGGTACAAATTGAATCACTAAATTATGTGCAATTGGGTGAGGCCATATGTTTGACATAGATGGTCTCAAATTGGTTGTTGCATGTGCATCCATGTACTCTAAGCTATAGGCCTCTATGGATTGTGATCCTCTACCTATACTACATGTGAAGCTCCCTCTATGTTCAATCAATTGATGTAGACAATGCATACATACAACTTAATGGATCAACAAATCCCTTATTAAACGATTTAGTGTCCTAGAGGCGTTTCATTCAAATTTTGTCAACCAGAGAATCATAATCTTGAGATGATGTTGGCACTATATGTGCAACTAAGAATCCTTAGGCATCCTAATTAATTGTATAAAAAAGTAACAAAAGCAAATCAAATTGAAATAAACTTAACTGCAATAACTATCTGGGAACAAATTTAGATGAATAACAGTTGTTGCGGTAACTCTAATAACTGCTATAGGTAACTACTCTTATGAAATTAGTAACTTAATGACTCAACTATGCTACAACTTACTGTAATAAAAATTCAACTTAATGTAATAACAATTCAACTTAACGATAACTAGGAAATACAATTTAATAACTCATTCGAATGTAATTTATAATGTAACATATAAGGAGTATTGCAGTACCTCAAGTGGCCCTTTCTTGAGTTGCTGCAATCCCACAATATCCTTCTTCAAATCTTAACTCAAAGATTCATGGGAAAACTGTATCCTTTATTGCAGTTCGAACATACAAAAATTGAGAACATAGTATCTGTTCAACAATACTCATATTCCAATATACTTAACAGAGAATATCTAGCTAGCTCAACCTCTCACAGTGATCCATCATGCATAATGTTTGCATAAATTGGTGGAGAGATGTTTCGGTTAACTAAGATTGACTTGGGACCACCTTGGGCGCCCAAGTTGGCATCTTTCAGTTAATACCTTTTGCATGAGAAGATATTTACAAGGCTTAGTCAAGTGGGCCCATTCTTGGGCACCAACTTTGAGGTGAAGCTTGCAAGATATTTTCTTGACCAATGTTCAGTTTGGGGCGCCTAAATTGAGGAAGACTTTGGTTTGACTTCAAATTACATTGTGGAACTCTACTTGCACAATGTAGGCATAAAATTTTCAGAGGAGCTTTATGCTCTTATATTTGACAACTCTTATGAGTTTACATGCTCATTAATTGTCTATTAATTGCAACAAGTTGAAGAGAGTTCCATGAGAGTTTAGTATAGGTTGTGAAGAAGGATTGTTGGAAGGCAAGGAAGCATATCAATCAAGGATTGATACAGTATTATTGTAATCTTGTTCTAAGGTTAAATACTACAATCACTATTGATTCTGGTGGAGTTTTTCCCCAAAAGGGTTTCTCCATGTAGATGCTATGTCACTTGTATCTTCTTGTCTCATTCTTCTACAATCTTCTATCTCTTTCTACAATTGGTAAAATTGATCTAAATAAGATTAATCATACACAAAGAATTGTGACAAAGAACACTTAATTAAATCTACAGTCTCATAGTTTCACAAGTTTTAAGCTACAATATTACCTTCATTTTTCAACATTTGGTATCAGAGCTAATGGTTGGGTAGAGTTTGGGATGCTTTTCTCTTAAAAGTTTGAAGGTTTTTTGGCTGTAGTCGGAGCTTTTACTATTGTGTTATTGCAAATTTGTAAAAGAAGTGTGTTACAATGAGTTTTACTTCTCGTTTAGATATTGAAAGATTCAATGGATCTTGTTATGAGATGTGGAAACTAAAAGTGGAGGATCTCCTTGAAGAGAGAGATAAGTGGCTAGCTATTTGTAATTAGACAAATCCATCTACAACGATGTCAGATGAGGATTGGGCTAAGTTTGATAAGAAGGAAAGATGGACCATAAGGTTATGTCTTGTTGATGGTGTTCTCTTGAATGTTTCAATTGAAACTACCACATATAAATTGTGGAAGAGGATAGGTGATACCTATCAAACCAAAAGTCTTACTAATAAGTTGTATCTGAAAAGATAGTTGTATTCTTTAAAGATGAAAGATGGTGATTCTGTTGCACATCATTTAAATGCTTTCAATTTGATTCTAAGTCAGTTAGCATCTGTACATGTAAAGCTAGAAGATGAAGATAAATGTATTTTGTTACTTTGTTCTTTACCAGAATCTTGGGAAAATCTAATTTTTGCTATAAGTGGTAGTGGTGCATATCCTAAGATGGACAATATAATTCCTACTCTCCTATCAGAGGAGATGAGGAGGAAGTCTAAATCGGGATCCCAAGATGCCTTGTTTGTAAGAGGTAGGCCCAAGGAAAAGGAACCTAAGGGAGACAAGAAAGGAAAGGGTAAGTCCAAAGGATGGTCTAAAACCCCTGGTAAGAGTAAGGTAAAGTGTTGGAACTGTGGAAAATTGGGACATGTAAAGAAGGATTGTAAGAACAAGAAAAAGAGTTCTATTGCTTCTATAGAGAAATCCTCGGATGACAATAATGATGCATTGGTCATTTCATCTAATATTGTTAGTGATAACTCTTGGCTTGTTGATTTAGGTTGTTCCTATCATATGACTCCTAACAAGGAGTGGTTCACTAAGTATATTGCATATGATGAGGGAATATCTTCTTTGGAGATAACGACACAACAAAGGTTGTGGGAAAAGGAGAGGTAAAGTTGTGTTTTAGTGATGGTAGGGTTAAGACCCTTAATGATGTTTTACATATTCTAGGACTTGCTAGAAATCTACTTTTTATATCTAAGTTCAATGATTCTAGAATGCATGTGAAATTTGACAAAGGTGGTTGCATATTGGTGAAAGGGAATATGGTGGTTGCTAAAGGATCTTGGATTAGGACTTTGTTTAAGCTTAATACCTCTAATTTGAATAAATCAATCAATGTAACTGAAGTTGAAAATACATGTATGTTGTGGCACCATAGATTGGGCCACATTGGTGAAAAAGGTCTTAGGACCATTCTTAATAAGAAACTGGTTGACGGTATTCTTGATTATAAGATTGACAAGAGTGATTTTTGTGTGTTTGGAAAGCAATCTAGATCTTCATTTCCTAATGGAACAAATAAAGCTAAAAGATTATTATAGATTATTCATTCAAATGTTATGGGCCCTGTGGATATTGACTCTATTCGAAAATCAAGATATTATGTCACATTTATTAATGATGTCTCAAGATACACTTGGATCTATTTTATGCATAACAAATCTGATGTGTTCAATAAGTTTAAAGAATTTAAGGTTTTAGTTGAGAAACAATCAGATCATAAGATAAAAGTGTTGAGATCAAATAATGGTGGTGAATATTGTTCTAAGGAATTTGATGATCATTGTAAGCATGCAGGAATTGTGAGACATAAAACTACTCTATATACACCTCAACAAAATGGAGTAGCAGAAAGGATGAAACGAACCTTAATGGATAGAGCTAGGAGTATGTTAAGTAGTGCTAAGCTAGATCAGTGCCTTTGGGCCAAGGCTATAAGTACTTTTTGTTATTTAATCAATAGATCTCCTAGTTCATCTATTGAAGATAAAACCCCTTATGAAACGTGGTTAGGTAGGAAACCTAGTGTTGCACATTTAAGGATCTTTGGTTGTGAGGCTTTTGTTCATGTGCCTAAAAAAAAGCAGTCTAAGTTGGATCCAAAAGCACATAAATGCATATTCATAGGTTATGGTGAAAATGTAAAAGGTTACAAGATTTGGAATCCTCTAACCCGAAAAATTACTTTATCTAGAAATGTGATTTTTTAGAGAATTTAGATCTTATATGGGAGAAGAACAACCAAAGGAGAAGGATACTTCTCGAACAATGCATTTTGAGATGAATAATGAGAAGCATGAAGATGCACATGTTGAAGAACAATTGGATCGACTGGATGAGGAGAGTTCATAGAGTTCTAAGATAGATGCTCATGATGAGCATATTGAGGAAAAATAAGAACCTTCTTTGAGAAGATTCACAAGACAACGAAATCCTGTTGATAGGTATAGGCCACCTAATTTCCATTGTATATTTGCTTTGATGAGTACTAATGATGAACCTAGATCTTACAGGGAAGCTTTGTCTTCAGATGAGAACAAGCTTTGGTCACAAGCTATGCATGAGGAATTGGTTTCCTTGGATACTTGTGACACATGGGATCTTGAGAATTTTCCCAAAGGAAGAAAGGCCATTGGTTGTAAATGGATCTTTAAAAATAAAATTGGAGCAAATGGTAATCTTGAAAGGTACAAGGCTAGATTAGTAGCTAAGGGCTACTCTTAGAGAGAGGGAGTTGAATTTAATGAAATCTTCTCTCCTGTTGCTAAATTAACTTCTATTATATTCTTTTTATTTATTGTTGCTACTTATGATTTTGAGATAGAACAAATGGATATGTAAACTACTTTCTGACATGAGAATCTTTATGAGAAGATTTATATGTGGCAACCTAATGGTTTTGTTGTAAAAGGAAAAGAATCATTGGTTTGCAAGTTAAAGAGATGTTTATATGGATTGAAACAGTCACCTAGAATGTGGTACCAAAAGTTTGATGCTTTTGTATTGGAAAATGGTTATGCTAGGAGTGAGGAAGATCATTGTGTTTACATAAAAGTTATTGATGATCAACTTTTAATTATTATCTTGTATGTTGATGACATGTTGTTTATTGGTAATAGCAAGGTAATGATCAAAGAATTGAAAGCACAACTCTCTAACATATTTGAGATGAAAGATTTAGGGGCCACAAAATATATCCTTGGTATGGAGATCAGTAGAGATAGAGGTAACATAAAGCTTTGCTTAAGTCAAAGAAACTATGTTGATACTATTTTGAAACAATTTAACATGCATGATTATAAACCAATTAATATTCCTTTACCAGTTGGCATGAAGTTAAGTTTAGACATGAGTCCTAAATCTGATTTTGATCATGAGGAAATGCCTGAAATTCCATATGCTAGTGCAGTTGGTAGTTTGATGTATGCAATGGTTCGTACAAGACCAAATATAGCCCAAGCAGTGGGAGTTCTAAGTAGGTTTATGTCTAACCCTGGTAAAGAACATTGGACTTATGTTAAGAGGGTGCTTAGATATTTACGGGGTACTTCTGATTACTATTTGGTTTATCATGGTGCTAATGATATTGATATTATGTAGAGATCATTGGACATACAAGGTTTTGTTGATTTAGATTGGGTAGGAGACCTGGACAGTCGGAGGTCGACAAGTGGCTATGTGTTTACTTTGTTTGGAGTTGCAGTTAGTTGGATGAGTAAGAGGCAGCCCACAATTGCTTTTTCCATCATAGAAGCATAGTACATGGCTGCTACACATGCCTCTAAAGAGGCTGTTTGGTTACAAAGACTTGGGAAAGGTATTGGTTTTAATTGCAACCAAATTAGACTTGAATGTGATAGTCAGAGTGCTATTTGTTTAGGCAAAAAGCCTATGTATCATGCTCGAGTACTAAGCATGTTGATGTTCAGTATCACTTTGTGCGAGAAATGGTTGAGAGTGGGAAGGTATTGATTGAGAAAGTTGACACTTTGATCAATGCTGCATATTATCTTATGAAACCAGTTCCTATAGATAAGTTCTCTTGGTGCAAGAAGGCCATTGGCCTTGAGTTCTGTACTTGATTTATAATAATGATTCTTTGTTTAGAATAATTACAATGTATAATGTCAAGTGGGAGAATGTTCAGAATAAGATGCCATTTAATTGCAATCCTAAACATATTTCATGTATCTCCTAAGTCCTTGGAAAATGTTCCCCAACACTAGGATTAGAAAGAGATTAAATTCAAATGAAATGAACATGTAAATTGACATTTGTGATTATTCCTAAATGATAGGAACATGTGGGGGCATCCAAGAGAGCTCCTACAAGATAGGGCACATGGGGTGCCCACATGGAAGTGGAACCCACCTTGCTTCGTTTCTGTTTGGAGGATTGATAACACTTCGGTAATGCATGTAAAGATCCTACAAGTTAGGGATTGATATTTACATGAGTGGGTTCAATTCGGTTTAGTTAGTTCAAATTCAGTTTAGTATTAGTATCGGTTCAATTAGTTTAGTTATCTTAGTTGCATGTAGTTAGTTTGAGTTGAATGCTAGTTGATCTGATTGACAGTTGCATGAAAAATAACTGGTGGATACTTTTAGTTAAGTGGGGATGATCAATCATGCCTAATATTTGATTGATGTTTTTTTATTAACTTGGGACTACTTGGGCGCCTAAGTTGGCATCTTTCAGTTAACACCTTTTGCATGAGAAGATATTTACAAGGTTCAGTCAAGTGGGCCCATTCTTGGGCACCGACTTTGAGGTGAAGCATACAAGATATTTTCTTGACCAACATTCAGTTAAGTGTTGATTTGGGGCACCTAAATTGAGGAAGACTTTGGTTTTACTTTAGATTATATTGTGGAACTCACTGCACAATGTAGGCTTAGATTTTTGAGAGATCTTTATGCTCTTGTATTTGCAACTCTTATGGGTTTGCTCATTATTGTCACTAATGGGAGTTGAGGTTGGTGAAAGGATTGTTGGGCAGGCGCTGTCCATTAAGATTGTTACAATATTATTGTAATGTTGTTCTCAGGTTAAATAATACAAGCACTATTGTCTTGATTTTTTTTTTTTGAAAGGGTTTCTCCATATATTGTCATACTTTGTTCTTCTACAATCTTCCATCTCTTTCTACTTGGTAAAATTGATCTAAATAAGATTAATCATACACAAAGAATTGTGAAAAAGACCGCTTAATTAAATCTACAGTCTCATAGTTTAACAAGTTTTAAGCTACAATATTACCTTCATTTTTCAACAAGATCAAACATATATACAAGATCTTTGAGAGTTTGATTATTCTTGGACTGAAAAAAAATTAAAAACAATTGTTGACTCTCCCAAAAACATATGAAGAGGACTAGTTCTTATTTTAAGTAGTAATGAAAAGCTAGTGGAGGTAAGAGTGTCAGAATCATATAGAGATTCTACATCTTTTAAAGAAGATGATTATAACTGAAGACATGCCTAATAGGGAAAAATCATTGCAAACCATTCACCATTGTCATTACAAGTATTTTCTTTCTTCCACAACCTAATAATAGCACAAAGTAAAAAAATGGAGTGATCCATGAATAAATCATGTTCACACTCTTTGACCATTGCTTGCATCTGCTTCAGAAAATTGCACGTGTTGTAGGCAATCACCCTCCTTGACTATAGTAGACAAACATCCTTTTGTTGTGGGTTGACATATCCTTTATTGTAGGGGTTAGTTTATTTTAGAGACATATTTTCATTATTAACAACTATAATCATCATAAAACTATATTAAATTCCATAGACATTCAAAGGTTCACATGATCATTCATCAATATAATATATCATCTTCAATGCTTTAAATACTTAATATATGTGAAAAGGTCTAAGAATGTCTTTGAAAATGATAAAAAATATGATGAAAATTATTTAAATAAAACAAAGAAAATAGGACAATACTAAGGTTCATCACTATATACTATAGATACATTCATAGAATGATTGTTAGCTAGGCCTACAAATAGATTGTTGATAGATTCCATTTGCATATGGTGCACTTTAAATGTGAAGGTGTGGGTGATAGATGTAAAATTTGTATGGAGCTAATTAAATTGCTAGATTATGTGGTGTTAGGTGAGGCCACACATTTGATGTGTATGGTGTTGAACTATCACATGTGCACCATTGTGTTGAGTCACACACAATGTAGAAAATTATGTCTAGGAATTGGAAAAGTTATTGTTGTAGTTGATGTGTGGACTCTTGAGATGAAGTTGTGTAGAGTTATTAAAGAGTGCATGTGCATTTGTCTTGCATTGATTTGCACACAACTAGTTGTAATAGATTGTTGTGCATACATGTGCATGAAGCCATTTTGTTAGAAGTCTTACATTCATGCACAATGCATATTGGCCCAAAGTGTGCACATAAAATAATGTTATGACTATAATAGTTTATTGTGTTATTCACTTGCAAGCTTATGCATAATTTTTATATGGGTAAGTGCATGGATCTGTGACAATATTTTGGCTCTTAAGATGCCACTTTTTTTTTTTTTTGAAATTAGCAAAATCTGATTTGCACAAGAAAATGAAGATAGTTGCGCTCAAAATTTCAAGATGTAGGAAGAACAAAAGTTGAAGTGCTCCAAGTCTAGTTTCTAAGCTACTATTTTTTTTTAAAATTAATGAAGATTAAGGGTCTCAAAAAGGGGGGGCCCAAAATAGGTCCTTTTTTTATTAAAAAAACAACATAGCGCTTGAGGGCTCCCCCCTTTTTGATTAACTCTTTTTTAGAATTTCAAAAATCCCAATAGTGAGAAATTAGCTAACACCATGCAGTTTATCCTCACTCTTTCGGATAATTTTTTTAATGAATATATAATATTTTATGAATTTTCAAAGTGGACACATCTGGAAAGTTGGAATTTGAGTGTGCCTAATTTTTTTGAAAACTAATTGAAAATTGATTTTTTTTTCATCATGTGTAGAATGTAGTCTAGTTTTAAAAATGTAATTTGTTTCATTTTTTGATGAAGAGTAAAATCTATCCTAAACTAGCACATGTTGGTTTTGACCAAAACTGAGGCATTTACAATAAAAGCTATGGATCAAAACCTTAATTGAATAATAGAAAAAAGAATTATATATTTGGATAGCTGAGAGAGGTTAACGCTATCACATTTTTTTATAAACTTGCATTGAAAGACATGCAAACGTGACGAGGAGCACAAAAGAAAATATTAGGAAATTTGGAAAATCCTGTCAATTAACATGTCCAAAGTAGGTCATTTGGTGAGCGCCAAATTTGGCGCTCACCAAATGACCTACTTTGAATAAAATGTAACTTTCCCCTCTTTGGTCAACCACTATGATAATGCTGAGAGTGCACAAAGTTGAGGTTTTACCTTTCATACGATCTCTACCTCGTTACCCTAATTGGATAACTCTCTATCCCTCT
>VDFB02252616.1:213314758-213536869 GCA_007258455.2 Sequoia sempervirens | reverse complement strand
TGAGAGAGAGAGATAGACATGGGGTTGAGGGTTTAAGGTTTTATGGTTTACAGTTTAAGGGTAGAGGGTAGAGGGTTTAAGGGTTGAGAGAGAGGGAGGGTTGAGGGTTTAAGGGTTTATAGTTTATAGTTTAAGGGTAGAGGGTAGACAAATCTATTTCACTCCAACCCCTCTCCCATTGTGAGGTCTTTCCTCTGCCCTAACTAGATAATTATCTATCCCTCTCAAGTCTCTATCACTCTTAGGTCTCAGTCCCTACCAAACTACTAGGACTAATCTCTCTCACTCATATCCCCTCTTCCTCTATCTCAAGTTTCACCCTCTTCCTCTTTATATTATGAAAGCATTTCAAAGCACCAAATTTGGCAAGCATCAAATTTGGATAGTGCCAAATTTGGTGAGCGCCAAATGTGTTTTACCTTGAAACAGTAAAATAGGGGTTGACCCTGTGATTCAGACTCACATGCTTCTGCTTTTGTCTGGTTGCTTGATCCATCACCTTTTTGCCACCAATTTGCATGCTGGACAACGTAGATGAAGACATTTTGAAGTTTCTACATCATTTTACATTATCTCAGGTAATATATTGATTTTGGTAATATTGAAATGTTTATATTTAGTATGTTTGTTTATTTTTGACAATAACTAAATTCCTTTGATGATTTTATTAATCATAACAATTGGACGTAGAATTCAACATTGAATTAGATGGGAGTTGCATAAAAAAATTAATTTTTATGATTTTGAAGAAAAAAAATGAAAAAAATGACATAATTTAGATGAATTCATGTTTAAACTTATATAAACGACATCAACTTAACACAAATTTGCTTATGAATTCTATTTGCATTGCTTATAGTAGTCCATTTCTAGCATGCTTATATAAATGAATTCAACTTAACACAAGTTTTTTTGTTTTGTTTTGAAAATTTATAGACCATTCATTTGATGATTTTATTAATCTTCATTGTTACACATAGAATTGAACATTAAATTCATTAGTACTGATGGTTGTTGGAAAAATTTTATTTTCAACTAATTTGGAAAACCTAAGAGCTTTCATCAATGTTAAGGTGAAAGTTTCCATTAATTTTTTTGTGCCATAAAATATTCACGTTCATCATGTGCTTAGATAATTTCAAGTGAATCAAGACATAGTTGGTTTAATGAAAGTTTTCATTCATTCATACCATTTACTGTTCTAAGAAAAAAAGGGGAAAATAAGAACAAGATTCTCTAGTTTCAAAAGGTGGTAGCAACTTATACCTTGGGTTTGACACAAGTATTTTCTCCTAAGAACTTTTCCACACACCAAATACTCCCCTCAAACCCTTCTTTACATTGATCAACGCTTACATGAAGCAAATTTGTACAAATCTGATGTCAAATAGTGAAGTAACTTGTCTGCAACCTCAAATTAAACCAATTCAAACCCTCTTTCAGATTTTACAACCTTTCCTTTCCTATCTTCCACAAACTCACCTACTCTTCCTTGTAGGTTTTCAACAGAGGTTTCTTGACCTCAAAACACCATTAGGTTTTTTTTGGAACAAATTTGACAAAAGCAAGCACCTACGCTGTCCTAGACCACAAATTAGGTTACTTTTACAAAGGGGCCCTATTGGAAACTCCTCCTCAAGCCCAAAACTCAATGGGGCAGCAACAACCAGTCAACAAAACCTCCAATTTCACCATTTATTTGTAGTGACACTTTCCAAGACATCTAAACAAGAAACCCTAATTGTAAGTAATTTACATGGGGGTTTATTGAAAAACTATATCCTAGACCTTCTCTAGCCCAACCACCACTTTAAACACCCTTAATTATGTCTGCATATGCTTATAAGTTCATTCACTAGCCTCTATCATCACTATTTCACCAAACCCTAGTTCAAAACCTCCATTTTCAAGCAAAATTTACACAAAAACCTTCAAGACAACAACAAAAAATAACTTCAAACATATTCCATAATGCAATGAACCATGTACACACCTAAATCATGCCCTAGTGAGCCATTCCACCAAGTTACAGAACAAAACAATGGGTAGAATGGCTTAAAATGTCATTTTCATACACTCAAAACCCTTAAAACAGGGTATACAGACTGGTCCTCTGTAATTTGTCTCTGAAATGCAAAAAAACAATTCAAATCAATGCAAACCAAGTCTAAAATGGTGTTAGGCTTGCTTCCCACAAGATTCACTCCATGAAAGATCAAAATTTTCATGTATGTAACTGTATAGATATGGGGTGTTTCAATTACTTCTCTTCTCAAAATTACATGCCAAGCTCTCCCTTTGAGTTCACAAGAATTTTTTAAAGGTTATCTAACCAAATTGAACAGTTACAACTATTTTTTAAACCCAAATGACTGTTGGGTTTCCCTCTTTACAACTTTTACATTTTCCATTGACAACTCTTCAACATTTTTTGCAATTTTTGTAATTTTGACACAATTGACCCCTAACTCACTATAACCACCCCAAAACATTAGAAGTGGTCTAATTAGACCTTATTAAACCTAATAAAATGACTCAAAACAAGAAAAATACCATTTTACCCTCCTTGACAACTTTTGTCTAAATTGACAACTTTTTGACATGATTTGCAACTTTTACATTTGTTGCCCAAAATGTCTCAAATAACCACAAAATGCAATGTAATCAGCGGTATGGATATGTTTGAAAAAATTCATTACAAGTAATTTTCTTGTGGTATGGAGGTAGATGCATGCATGAAAAATGTTGTAGCATATAGACATGTTTGATAATTCCAAACAATTCACTGCCTTCTTTCATAAAATGCTTTGGTGTGTTCAATAAAATGCAATGTAATCAGCATTATCAATAGGTTTCATAAAATGCATTACTTACTTTTGTTCTATGTGTGATTGTGAACATTTAGCATTTAGAATCATGCCAAGGAAACAAACAAATCCTCTAACACCGGAAGAACTTGCAGTAAAAAATGCAAGGATAAGAGAATCAAAAATTGCAGCTCGTGAAGCAAATGAATTGCAACCCGTACAACTAGAAATTCCCGTGCAATCTAAGAGAGATGTAGAATTGGAAAAACAAAGGGCATGAATGAAGAAAGTTCATGGAAGGACACAAATTGATCCCCAAGTTGGAGACACACAACATGCAGTCTTCCAAGTACATCAAAAATCACATCTACAGTTGAAGACACATCATCAACAACATTGCGTTTCAAAATTACATCAACAAACACGCCTCTATTTGAAGTCACTCCACAAACGACATCTCAAGTTGGAGGTACAACATCGTTTACATGTCAATCTCAAGGTATGTCATCAATTGCACCTTCGATTGAAGGTACGCAATCTATCCCCGATGTTGTTGACATTCCTAACATTGACACAAATTTACATTTGAGAACTCCTAGAGTTTTGCATAGAAAACCTATATTTTTGATTGATATTGATACCAATGTTTTGAAATGGATGCCTGATAAGTGTTGCCCGATTTTCACCTACGGGCTCAATCAAGCAAGGGTCTATTTTTCAAGTATTCATAAAGGCCAAATGGATTAATTTTTGCCTCAGGTTTCCAAGACATCTTGGTCACTGTGAAGTTTTATATCTCCCTCTGCATGGGAAATGGTCTCGCTGACAGTTGTTCACAAGGTTGGAGTCGGGGAAGGAATTGGCGCTCGGTGAGATGTCTTGTCGACAGCTGGTGGTCTCCCCGAAATGGTTCAAGATCATCAAAAGATGAAGGCTTCGACATGAAGTCTTGCCGACCTGTGGTGGTCTCGCCGAAACGACCGGCGTCGGGGAGAAGTCCTGCTGACAGATGAGGGTCTCGGTGTAATGTTTGGCGCTCGGTGTGAGGTCTTGCCAACCTGATAGGGTCTTGTCGAATGGATATTTGGAATCGGTAAGACACTTGGCCGTGGGGTTTGAGTTCGGCATGATGTCTCGCCGAATGATGGTGGTCTCACCGAAGGAATTTTCATTTGGGAAGAGGTCCTGCTGATAGCACGAGGTCTCAGGGAAATGAGATGGCCTTGGGGAAAGGTCTTGCCGACCCGATGGTGTCTTGCCGAAGGGAGTTAGCGTCGGTGTAATGTTTTGAGCTCGGGGAGATGTCTTCCCGACTGGGTGGAGTCTAGCCGAAAGATGGAAGGCTCAGGGAGATGTCTTGTTGACCTGATGGGGTCTTGCCGAAGGTTTATGCCTTCGATATGAAGTCTTCCCGACTAATGTTTGTCTTGCTGATAGTGATGGGTCTACTGCAGACTTCGACAAGAACTCTTGCCGAATACGGATGTCTGGGCGATGGAATGGTGATATCGGTATAACTCCTACAGCTCGATATGAAGTCCGGCTGACAGTCCCAAGCTATGCCCACCATTCTATGAGGTATACTCGCATCAGCGAGACAAGATTAGTGTCTCACAGACATGTGATTTTGTTTGAAGGACCTTTGACCTCTCGAGAATCTTACGTGGAGTGTGTTTTCCCAATCAGAGAGAAATAAAGGAGAACCATTGTCCATTTGACTGATTGACTACCCCTATGAAGAAGATCAATAGAATGTAAGCAACATGGATCTGCTCTACGATAAAAAATGATGGATTGTTCGGTGGACAGAGGTGTTCGTCTATAAGGATCTAAGCAGGATAAACCTGATGCTGCTTCTTGAGGAGGGTCAACTTGTGGAAGGGTCTAGAATAGGAGAAGAACAAAAAGGATGAGACCACAAGGATAGCTAGGATGTCGACTGGTAGGAGTGGATTGACATTTATGATAGCACTCAGTAACATGCAAAGCAGCTCTGATGGAAGTTCAAGGGTGGACACGGGGGCCAAAATTTAATGTGATTGTTGCAAAAGATCAAGGAGGCCATTCCTGGAGTGACCCTTCACCGACATGGATAGCAGGGATACACGTTTAATGCAACATTAACTTCATTAAAAAGATCTAGGGGCAGATCTTTCTGGAGGCTAATATTTTTGTAAGCCCTAGGGTAGGGGCTGAGACTTTTGTATATATGACATTTTTGCCTCTTTGTAAAGGGGGGTCTTCTTATGCTTTTCAGAAGTTTGTGACTTTTGCAGTCCTTTCTTAGATTAGCACACTTTTGTAACTCATTTAGAGCATAATATATAGAGTTTACCTTGGTCACTGTTGATGTTTCAAATTACCATCTTGTTCTTGCAAAGTGTTGAGCATTTCAGGTTAATGATCAAGTTATTTTGTGAATTTATTCTATTCCCTTATAACTTTATCTTTTGTTTTCATGCCTTCCTTTGCAAAAGTATCATTATACGAATCACAAACTGTGTTCACATAATCACATCTGGATTCTAATATGTGAAAATATTTTCCTTTCTTGAAAGAGTGTGTGAATCAAACCTGTTTGTGAAACATTAATGCAAAACTTACAGAAATTTGATGTGTAATCTTATGTTCATTGTCAATTTTCAAGTGTAAATCAAAGTATTCAATTGCTCTTATCAATTTGGTGTATCGCCATAGGGTTTAGTTTTATTTTTATGCTCTCCTTCTCCCTTTTCCTTCAAAAGGAATTAGTAGAATAGTGACACCATAGGAAGCCGACCTTCTCTGGAGGTTGACATCTGTCTACAAGAAACCCATAGCTTTAGAGGTCTTCCATGTTACACTGAGGTGTTGAACATCAGGTTCAATAGGGTGCAATTTTAGTAGATAAAATTTTTGGCACGCCCGGTGGGACCATTTCCACGTTATGTAGTTGGTTTGGTATGCAACCAGCAAGTTTCAGACTTTACAGAAAGTCATTTTTTGCATACTTGGAGACTCCATAAAGAGAAAGAACTTCAGAATCAGTGCTTTTACAGTTTATGAGAAGAGTTCAGACAAGGAACAACTCAGTTCTTTTTGAATATTTACAGCTGTCACCACCCAGAAGACAAGGGAGAGCAGCAAAAAGGGCACCTCCTTCTGAGAGAGTACAGTCTACACCACCTGGTGTTAGACCAGAAATTGCATTTTCACCATCAAGAAGGAGAGGAAGACCATCTAAAAAACAAATTGAGAATCGTTCAGCCTCACCTAGCCTTGGAACAAAAAGGTCTCCTTTAAGCAGTCCAAAAACTTTTGCTAGTTATATATTTTCAAGTCCTGCTGTTGCAGCAAGTTCATCAACTGCAATTTTTACAAATTCAAATCCACCTCTAATGGATGCTCCCAAAAATCAGCCTTTTGTGCCATTTAATGGAGGTAGTCGATTAAATTTGACACAACACAATGACATTCCAATGGCAGCTTTAAAAAATTTACCAACTTTCAATGGGGAAGATCAGACTACCCCAATTGAACATATACGAGATGTTGCTTCCTTATGTGGTGTGTACCATATCACACAAGAAGACGTAGCTACAAGACTACTTGCAACATCATTCAAATGAAGAGCATTATAGTTGTTCAAGAGTCCTGGAGTAGGTTCAATTGCCACCTGGGATGAGTTGGGTGAAAAATTACACATGCAGTTTCAGGACAGGTTTGATAATTTATCTTTGTTGGAGCAATTAACTATGATTAAGAGGGCTCCTTAGGAGCAAATGAATGATTTCAACTTCAGATTTCAAAGAACCTGGGATAGAATCCTTGCAACAGTGAGACCACCTCTAGAATATACATTTTTGTACTTTTTGAAGGCCCTTAACAACGATATAGCCGTTATGATACAATCAATGGGGGGTGTTTATCTCCCAGATGCATTTGAAATAGCAATCAGAGCGGAAAACAACCTAATACAAGTTGGTAAACTTGCTCCTAGGCCACCAATGCCTATATTTCCAGATATTCATTCGAATATCCCTTTGCAGATACCACCTTTTTCACCTTTTCCACCTTTTCAAGCAGTATCAACTGCTTTTCCAACTGCTATAACATAAGAAACTGTTGTTTCAAAATCTTCAAATGAATTACAAGAAATCAAAAGTCTATTACAAACTTTTGGTAATAAGCTTGTGAGCTTAGAAAAGCAACAAGCATATAACAGGCCTTATCAACAACAAAATTTAGGTCAACAACAACAATATCAAGGTAATAGACAAGCTTATCAAGGCAACTACCAAGGCCCAAGACAGAGTGTAAACACAAGACCTTTTCAGGCTTATGCTCCAGCACCTGTTAGTGCAATTAAGGATCTTTTCCCTATTCAAAACAACCTAGCAGCAAATTATGAGTGGTGCTACCCTTGTAACCAACCTCACAATCAGGTCACTTGCTCAAATGGACTCATTAATCAGGCACTTATGGTACAGAATGCCTCGAGTTCACAACAGAATGAATTCAATGATGGGTGATCCCATAATAGTGGTTTACAATTTTTGGCCAAACTGGACACTAGAATTATTATTTTTAACTAAATCTTCACATTCGGGCACCTATAGCAGCTAAAATATGAAGAATTTGAAGATGGTGTAAACTAGAGTCTCATCAAATTTTGTTTGTAGATTCTAAAAATATTTTTTTCAAAATTTTTGGAATCAAACTGCACTTCTTTTTCCATCTCGCATGAAATTTTTTTTTTTTCAGAAAACAACATTTTAAAAAAGTGATGCACACCGTATAATGCATAACTTTTTTTCCATCAAGGATAAGATTATAATTATTTCAAATTTAGATTTGTAACTCTGATATCTAGTGCTTCCACTTGGTTAGATAGTTTTTTATTGAATTATTTTTCCTTAATCAAGTTTCAAAGTCAAACGAATTACAATTCAGACACAACGCGACCGTATAACGCGTAACTTCTTTTGTATATGTCAAAATTTAATTTAATTTTTTTTATTGGATCAAGGACTTCAATATCTAGTGCACTCATATTTTTCAATTATTTTTTTTGATAATCTTCTATATTTCCACATGTGAAGAACAAAGAAATTCATTTTCGACGAAAAACCTATGTTTAATAAAACTTAAAAAACAAATACATAACAAAACCAAAACATATTAAAATTATATTCATTGGATAGCTTGTTCTGAGGAATACCATAATCATTTGAAATAAATTTTAAATGAATTCATTTGATCCCCCAAAAGCTAAATCAAAAGTGATTTTTATCAGCATTTTGATAAGTGTAAAGGAGACGATTTATAGGTATGGTTTAAAACTAGTGAGGTTCTATCCAAGGGGTTTGATCTCAGGTGATTTGATCAAACCCTCTTCAATTGGAATCCTTAAAATGGAACTTTTTAAGGCTTAAATCATTATATTTTCTAAAAATATGTGATTTCAGCTAAAATTCGTTCCTCTCAGGAATTGTAAACCACTATTGTGACAACACCCTGATGCATCTCCACAACACCAAGACCAACTTACCAATGAAACTACCCTACTTAACTGGAAAGGTGAGGAATTCTATGGACTTAATATAGATAATTCTCCAGTTGCAGCTAACACAAGGGCGAAGAAAAGAGCTTTTGAGTTGGATCAAGCAGCTGATAAAGGAAAAGCAACAGCTATAGAACCATCTACATCTCAAAGGACTCGTGGTTTGCAAAGAAATCAACAACTCCCAGTTAAGGAGCAACCACACTTGCAAGATGATCATGTTGGCATAAAGGTACATCATAAAGTGAACCCAACTATACCCTATAATATTCTTGATAGTATGAAAAAGATGAACGTAACGATGTCTATGTGGGATTCATTGGCTATCCCAAGTCAAAAAGATATGTTACATTCAACCTTGTCAAATTTTAAAGTCTCTGATGAATCTGAGTCTCCAATAGGTCAAGTCAGAACTGTGTTGAAAAATAATCCTCAAGAAAATGATAAACCACCCAACAAAGGGGCAGGAAAAGAAGTCAAACCACCTCCATTTTATGTGTCTGTAATCATAGGTGATAAGTTAGTTCATAATTGTATGGTAGACAGTGGAGCTAGTAGCTCAGTAATGCCAAAACAAATTGCTGACAAGCTTGGACTAAAGTATCAACCTTTAGAGAAAGGAGTGATTCAATTGGATGGTACTTCTGTTAATACATTGGGTGTTATCAAAGATTTGAGTCTTACCCTTCATGCTTGTCCTAATTTTTCAGTTCCTCAAGACATATGTGTCATAGATCTCCCACCTTTTTTTTCTTTGTGTCTCTCAAGAGACTTTACAGCTAAGATAGGTGGTTATGTGTCAGCTGATTGGTCACATATGCTATTTAGAACAAAATATGGAACTAAGGTTACCATTAAATCTAAAAAGTTGGCTAAAGATCACATTGAGCCGTATAACCCAAGTCCTATCAATGTTGTTCCTACTATCGCAAACACAAATTGTGTCATTTTTACTGACAGTGAGCTGGTTGCCACTCAAGAACTTCAAGCAGAAGCTGTTCCTAATGTGCTGCTACATGAGTGGGCAGCTGAAAATGTGTTGGAAAATCCTATAGATTTTATTCAAGATGTTGGTATGGGTAATTATGTGATGCTTGAACCTGATGCAGAGGTTCCAAACCTCAAAAAAATTACAGATCAGTTGTTGCAACAATGAAGTGAACTCTGGGAAATGTTTTTTGATGGTTCCAGAAGCAAGAATGGAGCAGGTGGAGGTGCAATGTTGGTTTCTCCACAGGGTGATAAGTATTTTTCAGCCTTTCGTTTTGCTTTTGCATGTTCTAACAACAGTGCTAAGTATGAAGGAATCATTCAAGGCCTTGAGTGGGCAAGGAGGAATTGACTGTTTGAAAGTTTATGGAGACAGTGAATTGATAGTTAATCAGGTTAGGAGGTTGAATGTTGCAAAGAATGATGCTTTGAAGTCTTACAGGAATAGAGTATGGAACATAATTGAAGAATTTAATGCCTTCAATCTGATTTCTATTCCACGAAACCAGAATAAGCAGGCTGATAGACTTGAAACAATTGGAGCACAGTTTGATATCCCAAGTGATATTAAAAAAGAAAAAATACAACAATATGTTAAGGTGGTTATCAGGCCATCAATTCCTGATAACAATATTAACTGGCAAGTATTTGAAAGTGATGAACAGGTTTTAATCTTTCTGCTCCAAGAAGATCAATTTTCTGTAGTGAACCAGGAAAAGATTAAACAGTAGTATGATGATCAAGTGATACAACTAAAGACAAATAAACTTCCCAAAGGGCTGGTTACATTGGAATCTATATTCAATTCTGATGATCAACTTAAGAAGAACAAAGTCGACATTCAAGTGAAAGAAGATCATTATGAAGAAGTGGAAATATTTAAAGGTAAGCTCCTCAAATTAGGCAAAATCTGTTCAGTTGAAGATAAGAGAGCTTTCATTATTTTATTCCAAGAGTATCATGATGTTTTTGCTTGGCAATATTTTGATTTAAGAGGGTTTGATCCTCATATTGCACAACATACAATTGAGTTAGAACCTGGTGCCAAGCCTGTTAGACAAAAATAGAGACCATTGAACCCCAAGCTTGAACCTTTAATGATCAAAGAGCTGACCAAGTTAGTTGAGGGGGGTATCGTATTTTGAATTAAACACACATCCTGGGTTTCTAACCTTGTTCCGATTAGAAAACAGAACAGTGAGGTAAGATTATGTGTAGATTTTAGAGACCTTAACAGAGCATCTCTGAAGGATCATTATCCCTTACCGTCTATGGAACAAATTCTCTAAGTCGTTGCTGGTTTAGAGAGATTTTCTCTTCTGGATGGAAATTCTTGTTATAACCAGATTCTAGTCAAAGAGGAAGATCAGTATAAAACAACATTTACAATAAAATGGGGCACTATGGCCTACAAGAGAATGCCTTTTGGTTTATCTAATGCTGGTGCCACCTTTCAGCGTGCCATGGATATGGCATTTCAGAGTTTAATTTAGAAATTTTTGCTGGTTTACTTAGATGACATAACTGTATATTCAAAGAATGTAGATGAACACTTGTCACATCTAAAGCAAGTTTTTGAAAAATGCAGAGAATATGGAATATCTCTCAATCTGAAAAAGAGTATTTTTGCAGTCCATGAAGGTAAAATGTTAGGTCACATAGTCTCAAAAGACGGAGTTACCATTGATCCTGAAAGAGTTAAGGCTATACTTGAACTGCCATTACCTAATCACAAGAAAGGATTGCAGAGCTTTTTAGGGAGAATCAAATTTTTAAGAAGATTCATTCCTGATGTTGCAAATTTATTACAGCCTTTGACTGCCATGCTAAAAAAGAATGCAATTTTCAGTTGGACTAGAGAAGCAAAACATAGTTTTGAAGAAACCAAGGAAGCTTTAGCATTAGCTCCAACACTTGTAAATCCAGATTTCTCTAAAGACTTCTTTTTGTATGCTTTTGGCAGCGTTAGTTCAATTTCTGCTATGCTGGTTTAGAAAAACAGTGATAATTTAGAGCAGCCAATAGCTTTCTTTAGTCAAGTACTTGCTGATTATGAAGAGAAATATACATTTGTTGAGAAACATGTTCTCGCTGTGATCAGAAGCCTAAAGAAGTTTAAGCCTCTAGTTTCAAACAATAAAATTCATATTTTAGTTGCACACCCAAGTGTGAAGGAGTTTTTGTTGAACAAAGATATGAGTGAGAAAAGAGTAGGGTGGATCACAAAAGTAATGGAATTTGATGTCAACATCAACATCACAAAACTTGTCAGAGGTAGAGGACTTTGTGAGCAACTTTCCTCCACTTCTGAAGATGCACAGAAATCAAAAAATCGTGCTGTTTTAACTAATACAGATGAGTCTCAAAATGTTCAAAATGCTATACCTGCATCAATTGCAGGTTGGGTCCAAGAAATGACCCACTTTCTTTGTACTGGTGAATGTCCACTAGGTCTAGACAGAGCAAAATGAAGGTACTTTAGATTGCAGTCAATTCCTTATGTCCTTATTGATAATATCCTTTTCAGGAAAGATCTGAATGGTGTCTTGTTAAGGTGTATTGATACTGATCAAATAGAAAAGGTGTTGCATGAGTTTCATGATGGAGTTTCAGGAGGGCACTTTGCTCCAAGGAAAACCACTTGGAAAATTATGAGAGTTGGTTACTATTGGCCCAACTTGTTTAAAGATGCATATGCATGGTCAATGAAGTGTATGAAATGTGCTTTGTTTGTAGGAAAGGAAAAGCTGCTTGCTATGCCTTTACATCCAATTCAGGTAGAGCAACCCTTCATGAGATGGGGCATTGACTTTATTGGACCGATTAATCCACCATCCAGTGCTGGTTACAAGTGGGTGCTTACTGCTACAGACTATTTCACACGGTGGACAAAAGTAGTAGCTTTGAAAGAAGCAAATGAATCTTCAGTTTTGAGTTTTTATGAAGATATAATCACCAGATTTGGAGTTCCTGACTCCATTATTTCAGATAATGCTCTTGCATTTGTTGGATTAAGAGTTACAGATTGGGCTGTTAAACACGAAATTCATTTGAATACTTCCTCCAATTATTACCCACAGGGTAATGGATTAGTTGAAAGTACAAATACAAATCTAATCAAAATCATTAAGAGGACTATGGAAGAGAATCAAAGAATTTGGCATACCACATTGAAATCTACACTTTGGGCAGATAGAATAACCCCTAAGAGATTAGTTGGTAATTCTCCATACGTCCTCGTTTATGGTAAAGAGGCTAGATTACCTCTATCTGTAGAGCTTCCAGCTCTAGACATTGTTCACCAGTTGGAGATGTATGAAGAACAAGACCCAATGTCCATGAGATATGCAGAGCTCATGGAGCTTGAAGAATCAAGAGATAAAGCAATGAAAATTTTGGAGTATTATCAGCTCCAAACAAAGAAAACATTTGATAAGAAAGCTACAGCCAAAGTTTTCAAGGAAGGTGATATTGTTCTCAAGTGGGATGTGCTAAAGAGTGGTCCAGGAAAACATACAAAATTTGACCATTTCTGGACAGGCCCTTTTGTTGTTATTGAATGCAAGGAGCATAATGCATTCCAGTTATCAAACATGGATGGAGAAAGGTTACCAATCCCAGTTAATGGGATTCACCTCAAATGTTGTTTTGAGGTATGATTTATCATTGTACATATTAGGATAGGTTTTATGCTTTCAATAAGTGCTTCTGCACTTTAGTTTAATTCCTGTTTCATTTCCTAAGTGCTATTCCAGCACAGTTTGGTAGTTTCACTTCAGTTTCTCTGGTTTCAATAAGTTTCCAGTGTCTTGATCTGCTTCATGAGTCTCAAGTGAGTTGCAGCCATGTGCGAACTGCTCTTGGTCTATTTCTGAGGCTTTTACTAAGTGACTCCGAGCCCAATGGACAAGTTTTGGCTACTAGTTTCTAGGTTTAGCAGGCAAACATCCAAAAAAGGTCACCAGAAATGTTGCCCGATTTTCACCTACGGGCTCAATCAGGCAGGGGTCTATTTTTTAAGTATTCATAAAGGCCAAAGGGATTAATTTTTTACTCAGGTCGCCAAGACATCTTGGTCACTGTGAAGTTTTATATCTCCCTCCGCATGGGAAATGGTCTCGCCAACAGTTGTTCACAAGGTTGGAGTCGGGGAAGGAATTGGCGTTCAGTGAGATGTCCTGCCGACCGCTGGTGGTCTCCTCGAAATGGTCTGAGCTTGCCGAAAGATGAAGGCTTTGGCATGAAGTTTTGCCGACCCATGGTGGTCTCACCGAAACGACCGGCGTCAGGGAGAAGTCCTGCCGAAAGATGAGGGTCTTGGTGTAATGTTTGGCGCTCGGTGCGAGGTCTTGTCGACCTGATAGGGTTTCACCGAATGGATATTTGGAATCGGTAAGACTCCTCGCCGTGGGGTTTGAGTTCAGCATGATGTCTCGTCGAATGATGGTGGTCTCACCGAAGGAATTTGTGTTCGGGGAGAGGTCCTGTCGACAACGCGAGGTCTCGGTGAAATGAGATGGCCTCGGGGAAAGGTCTTGCCGACCCGATGGTCTTGTCGAAGGGAGTTAGCATCAGTGTAATGTTTTGAGCTTGGGGAGATGTCTACCCAATCAGGTGGAGTCTTGCCGAAAGATGGAAGGCTCAGGGAGATGTCCTACGGGCCCAATGGTGTCTTGGCAAAGGTTTATGCCTTTGATATGAAGTCTTCCTGACTGATGTTTGTCTTTCTGATAGCGATGGGTCTACTGCAAACTTCGGTGAGAACTCTTTCCAAATGCGGATGTCTGGGCAATGAAATGGCGATATCGGTATAACTCCTGCAGCTCGATATGAAGTCCCACCGGCAGTCCCAAGCTATGCTGACCGTCCTGTGAGGTATACTCGCATCGGTGAGACACGATTAATGTCTCACCAACATGCGATTTTGTCTGAAAAACCTTTGACTGCCCGAGAATCTTATGTGGAGTGTGTTCGCCCAATCAGAGAGAACTAAAGGTGAACCATTGTCCATTTGACTGATTGACTACTCCTGTGAAGAAGATCAAAAAAATGTAAGCAACATGGATCTGCTCTACGATAAAAAATGATGGATCATTCGGTGGACAGAGGTGTTCTTCTGTAAGGATCTAAGTAGGATAAACTTGATGTTGCTTCTCGAGGAGGGTCAACTTGTGGAAGGGTCTAGAAGAGGAGAAGAATAGAAAGGATGAGACTGCAAGGACAGCTAGGATGTCGACTGGTAGGAGTGGATCGACATTTATGATAGCACTCAGTAACATGCAAAGTGACTCTGATGGAAGTTTGAGGGTGGACATGGGGGCCAGAAGTTAATGCAATTGTTGCAAAAGATCAAGGAGACCATTCCTGGAGCGACCCTTCACCGACATGGACAACAGGGATACACATTTAATGCAACATTAACTTCATTAAAAAGATCTAGGGGCAAATCTTTATGGAGGCTGATATTTTTGTAAGCCCTAGGGCAAGGGCCAAGACTTTTGTATATATGGCATTTTTTCCTCTTTGTAAAGGGGGGTTCTTCTTATGCTTTTCAGAAGTTTGTGACTTTTGCAGTCCTTTCTCAAATTAGCACACTTTTGTAACTCATTTGGAGCATAATATACATAGTTTACCTTGGTCACTGTTGAAGTTTCAAATTACCATCTTGTTCTTGCAAAGTGTTGAGCATTTCAGGTTAATGATCAAGTTATTTTGTGAATTTCTTCTATTCCCTTATAACTTTATCTTTTGTTTTCATGCCTTCCTTTGCAAAAGTATCATTATACGAATCACAAACTTTGTTCACATAATCACACATGGATTCTAATCTATGAAAATATTTTCCTTTCTTGAAAAAGTGTGTGAATCAAACCTGTTTGTGAAACATTAATGAAAAGCTTACAAAAATTTGATGTGTAATCTTATGTTCATTGTCAATTTTCAAGTGTAAATCAAAGTATTCAATTTCTCTTATCAGTTCGGTGTATCACCATAGGGTTTAGTTTTATTTTTATGCTCTCCTTCTCCCTTTTCCTTCAAAAGGAATTAGTAGAATAGTGACACCATAGGAAGCCGGCCTTCTTCGGAGGTTGACCTCTATCTACAAGAAACCCACAACTTTAGAGGTCTTCCAAAGTTACACTAAGGTGTTGAACATCAGGTTCAACAGGGTGCAATTTTAGTAGATAACAATAAGATGTCAAAACGTACATGTCAAAGCTCTGCATAGAGGATATGGAGTTTATTTTTTGAGAAGCTAAGTGAGGGTGGAAGATGCCAACTATTTGTTGAAATGATGAGGCAACTCAAATTTAGGCCCACCATGAAGGCTCTTTGGATGAGAGTTTCAAATGAATCAAGTGAAAATTCCATTGTAAAGAACTTGATGAGTGCATATGAGAGCATGGGTTCTACCTCATGCATGAAGAATAGTTGTACCACAAGATGTGTGATGAAAACAACACTGTTAAGTAGTCAAACAAGGAATGAGGTGAACCTTACAAAGAAAATTAGGTCTTTGAAAATAAACTTAGATCATCTCTAATGAGAGCCAAAGGAAGGTGTGAAAGGTTGGAGGATCCAAATAGCAATGAGTTTTGGGTATTCTCGGGTAGAGTGCCACAAAAAGATAAAAGAATTGCTCAAGGCTTGAGATATTTAATAGTAGACTATTGGAAGGATAACACAAGGACATATCCTAATCAACGAGATGTTGGAAGAAGGAGAATTAGTAGCAAAATCCATGAGCCACATCCAGAGCATTATTTGGATACCACCTAAACCCAATTTTTTGCTGATTTTGTACAAAAGTTTCTTAAAATTAAAATATGTCAAAGGTATTTTGAAATGATAAAGCCTTTTTATGTCAAAATAAATCACACACACACTACTTGTTGTTGTAGAGTACATATTGAGTTTTCTAACCATTATGATGTTTACCAACGTATATGTGTAGATATGCATACTGGCAATGTTTTGCAGGAATGTAACATAAGGCCTCCACCTAAATCCTCAAGGGAATTCTTATCTTCCATTTTATGTGAAAGAGAGGATGGTAAATTTTTTTACAAGTCATGTTTGGATGTCACATGTGATCATTGTGGTGGCATGCAACATTTTCCAATTTTCCAACACATGGCTAGTACACACACAATTGGAGACAAAATTATCAAATTTGGCAAATACAAGACAATGGCCTACAGTCTAAAAGATGGGAAAGAAGCAAAGAAGTGTGAATTGGTCAATAATAAGATTCCAGTATTTCAGTTTATGGGAATTTTCTGCGATCAGGTGGTGTATGAGTATGCAAGGCATACACATAGAGCTCAATGGTTGGACTCGCAGTTCAAGTTATGCAAGGACGCGTTTCCACTTCATAGCATCATTTCAGTTGTCAACTTCATAGAGAACTACACACTACAACCACAAAACAAGGTGCAATCACAATACTACAACTCCACACAAGTTTCTATATTTGTGCATATAGCATTCATTCATGCAAATGATAGTAAAGAGGATAACAAGAAAGTATTGAGGGAGTCACTTTTACATCAGTGATGATCGCACACATTCTACCAAGTTTGTGCAAGGTTTCTTTAAGATGTTCTATGTTGATCTGGCTAGCAAGGGCATATCATCAAGTCAACATATAATATGGTCAGATAACTGTACATCACAATTCAAGAATGCCAAAATGTTTTACTGGTTGAGTAGGATGCATAGGATTAGCGATGTTCAACATATGTGGAACTTCTTAGAGGCCAGACATGGAAAGGGGGAGCATGATGGAGTAGATGCATGTATCAAAAGAGCCCTAGCATGAGAAGAGTTAAAGTACAAAGACAGTGTAAAGTTGATAGATGCAAGATCAATTGTTGAGTGGTGCAATCATGCAATGGGTCTAGGTAGTCAAGGTAATACTTTAGTTCATAGATTTTTTCATTTAGTGATACTAACATTGGAAAATATGAGGATTGTTGTACACTAATAGGATCGAGCGAGCTACACTCTTTTAGAAGATCCAATGAAGGTACATGGACTATACATACGTGGAAGATGGAATGCTTTTGTTCTGCATGTACACTTCAAGCATGGAATGATTGCGAGTCAATAGAGTGGGTTGACGAATGGTTTGTAAGAATTCTAACTCCACTTGACACTTATTAGCTCCCGATGGCTCCAAAAATACGGAGATGCAATCATCCGTTGACTTTGATCATGTATCAGACCTTGTAGAACCAAATAATATATCTTATAGGTTTTATTTTGATGTTCATTAAATACATCTAACAAGATGAAAATATCAATGCAGGGCATGTTTATGCGGTGATTGTAGATGAAGACAATGAAGAGGGTACATATTATTACTCGTGTCATTGTATTGAGGCCAAAAATAAATTGGAGGCCCCAGTTATAGATGGAGAAGACATAGAATATCCTACAGGTTCGGTGGTTGTTACTGGAACATGGCTTAGAAGGTACCCAGTTAAGAATGTTGCAGTTTGGTTGTTTGAGGACTTCGAAACGCATCGGAAGATTCTTCACTACTTGAACCTTATCATCGCCACCAACGTTCATTTGATCAAATATAAGGGAAAACCTGCGAACAAGAACTTGTGGAAAGTGCATGAGTTTGACTACGAGGCAATACTTGACACAATAAAGAGTAGAGCAGACCCGAATGGTTCCTTAGATTGATTTGTAAGTATGCTTATTGAATTTGTAAATTCATATACATTTAGGACTGTCATTGATGCATTTGTGACTATAGGTTATACTTAAGTTTGTCATGACTCAAGAAAAGAACATCGGTTGTTGGTGCAAGTGTTCAATGGTATGAGAAACATTGGTTGCTAGTGAAATTTCTGGTTCTCAATCTTCTCTTTCTTTTCCATTTCATAGATTTCTCCGATTCTTATATGCTCCATTTTTTATGTTGAGGGTGTCAGTGATATATTTGAAATCTATATGTATGATCATCACGAGATGAGAAAGTAGCGAAAGATGGGCCATATCACCATTGTAAGACCTTCAATCTATCTACTTACAACATGTATGAAGGTGATAATAGATCTCGTCAGAAGGTGTATGTTTGACATTATTCAATTATTGTTCTTTTAATTATTTTTATGAGTCCATGTCTAAAATTTTTAGGCTTTTTCAAGATTGTTGTGGACCAAATTCTAGTGATAGTACACAACCACGAAGAGGTTACTACCCATGTGTTTCCAAGGGAGCAGGGGAAGTACATGTTTTGAAGAATTTTAAAATGAAAATAACTGGGCCACTTGAGGTGGATTGGAGAAAAGAAACTGGGAAACAACTCCTTTTGTTTCTTCTTGTACAATATATTTCATGATGTGGGCTGCAAATGGGAGGATTATTTCCTTGCATGTATTGCTAAAAATATTGAGAAATGGGAGGATTTTCAAGATTTTCTTTCATCACTATTGTAATATTTGTTATTGACTTAGTGTATTTTTTGATGTACAAAATTTATGAGAAATTAATACATGTAAATGTGTATATAGTACATTTAAAGTTAGTTGTAATCGTTTATGGTTTACATTTAAATTTTTTTATTGGAAGTTTAAATGTTATTTGGATTGGTTTGATGGTTAGTTTTGGTTGTGGGAGGTTAAATACAACCTCTTGGGTCGATGAGAAAGGTTGTTGATCATTTTTGAGGAAGAAATCAATAAAAACTCACTTTTCTGTGTTGTTTTCTAAAAAATTGCTGCTCTCTTGCTATGTACAGTTCTGTACAAATTTTATTCAATCCAAATTGCATTTTATTTGAAGGATATATGTGTTAGATTTTTTTTGGATTTGGAGTGAAGTAATTTCATTGTGTTTTAAAATTTTTATTGCAATTTTACTCAAAGCGGGTTTGTACAGTCAAGATCAGGGTTTTGAAGGCATAAAATGAAATAATGACTCATTCCACCTATTTTAAACTACTGTGGCTCAATGGAATGGGTCCCAAATAGTAGGATTATATGTATGAATAAGATTTAGGCACAAGAAGTGAATTTTGTGAAGTTTAAGAGGTTGCCCTAGTTGAATTTCTTGAGATTTTACTTGAAAGGTGATGGCTAGAAGTGGAGTTTTGCATAAAATGTAGTGGTAAAAGCTTGGAAAAGGATTAGTGATGTAGAGCAGGGAGGAAAATGGATTCTCAATCACAAAACAAAGAGATTTCAAACACCTTTTGTTTCTTCAAACCCTATTTTCACTATCTCACCTAGTGTTCCCTTGTAGGTCTGCAAATCAGTTTCTTGATCATCACTTGTAGATTATTTGTCAAAACTAATAACCATCCATAATTTCAAACACCATTTAATCCCTCAAAAAACATATCTCAAGACACCATATGGTTACTTTGGACCAAGTCCTCAATTCATGGCTTCTACGCTGTCCCAAATTGGCCAATTAGGCCACATTTACAAAACAACTGTACTCTAAACTATCAACCAACCACAAAAACCTATGGACAGTCCTTTGTCTGCTTATAAATCCTCAAAATCCATCATTTTAATCATATAAGTTCCCTCTAACACCATTAACCATAAAACCCTCAATTTTTCTTGTTTTAGGGAGGGTTTATTGAAAGTCCTACTCCCACAACTTATCTCACATTGCCAAAGCATCAAACATGCCTCAAATGACTTGCACAAGCTTAAAATACCCTCAAAAAATTTTTCCCCAAGGGTTTACTACAATTACCCACTTAAATCATCAAATTTCACCAAAAACTCAAAAAATTGACAACTAGGGCATCATGCCCACACTCACAAATGATCTCCCCTACTCAAAACCTCAACACCTACACCTAGTTTCATCCTAATGGGCTAATTCCACCAAGCCACAGTGACCATTTTCCTTCCTAGTTTTCATTTTTGTAACTTTTCAACATTGCACTTTTGCAATTTCATATCATTTTGACAAATGTGCAACATGAACTCCTAAATGACCCCAAAACCAACAAAAATGACTTATTGCATTATAAATTGGTCTAATATTACCTTATTGAATGAAAAGCGAGACTCTAACACCTAAACACCTACTTTAAACTCAACTTAACCAAATTTGCACAATAACCTTGGTGCCCTTGCACCACTTAGCCTATAAAAGGAAGCTCATTACCTCCATTTTTAACATGCACAAGAGCTATCATACTTACATGCTAATTAAATCTCATATCAATTATCCAAAAGCATGCCTTTGTATTTGCATCATCATTAATATAGAATTAGCATTATAATTATCATTGCATTCTCATTAGCATAGCATAACAATCTCCTTAGCATTGTATTTGCAGCTCCTTCATTGAAGAATCATATCCTCATCTCCATATTACCATCATGAATAGCTTCATCAATCTCATATCCATAGCTTGCATTATAGAAACAATTCACATTGTGGTGTAGGGCACCATAGGTTTCATGATGTAAAAAAAGGTTAGGTGTTAAGATTTGTTTGGTTTTTTGTTAATCTGATGTAGTAAGGTATTTTAAGACCACTTGTCATGTTTTGTCATGTTTTTGAGTCACTTGGTAATAAGTTGTGAAAAGTTGTCAATTTGCAAAAAAAGTTGCAAAAAGTTGCTATGCAATGTTGCATTTTTTATGTAAAGGGAAGTTGAACTCGTGTGACCAAACTAACTATTCCAACACATCCAAGTGGGTACGTTTATGCTAGGCATGATCCTCTTTCACACCCAAACCCGCTGAAGCGCTCCAAGCTACATTCAACCGGCTGAATCCCTTAAGAGTCCAAAGTGTAAAATGGTTGCAAACTTTAGCATGCCATTTATCAAACAACGTGATGCTTAGAAACTTCTCATCTAATCCTATGAGATTGTATTAGGCCCATCTACAATAACCTCTCTCATTTTTTTCAATCTCAGAGGTGTTTTCCCGTGGTGGCAAGATTTCGTTTGGAGAAAAAGTTGTCAAATGCAAGTAGTGCAAAGTTGCAAAGTGGTGCAACTTTCATTATGCAACTCATGTGACAAAAATAACTATTCCAATACATATAAGTGAGTACATTTACACTAGGCATGGTCCTCTTTCACACCCAAATGTGCCAAATCGCTCTGAACTACGTTCAACCGACTGAGTCCCATAAGAGTTCAAAGTGCAAAATGACTGCAAAATTCAACATGCCGTTACTTAGACACAGTGATGCTTAGAAAATTCTAATCTAAGCATGTGGGATCATGTTGTGCCCCTATACAATAACCTCTCTTAGTTTTTTCTATCTTAGAGGCATTTTCCCGTGGTGGCAAGTTTTCGTTTGGGGAAAAAGTTATCAAATGCAAGTAGTGCAAAGTTGCAAAGTGGCACAACTTTGGTTTTGCAACTCGTGTGACCAAAATAACTACTCCAAAGTGTTTGAGTGGGTATGTTTAAGCTAGGAATGGTTATCTTTCACACCCAAAATTTTTGAATTTCTTCGAGCTACATTCAATCGGTTGAATCCCTTAAGAGTTTGAAGTGCAAGATGACTGCAAACTTCAACAGTCCATTAGTCAGATACCATGATGCTTAGAAAATTCTCGTATGAGCCTATGAGATCGTGTTGGGCCCTTATAAAATAACCTCTCTCATTGTTCACTATCTCAGAGGTATTTTCCCGTGGTGACGAAATTTCGCTTAAGGAAAAAGTTGTCAAATGCAAGTAGCACAAAGTTGTAAGGTGGTGTAATTTTTGTTTCGCAACTCGTGTGACCAAAATAACTATTCCAACGTGTCTAAGTGGGTACCTTTACACTAGGAATGGTACTCTTTCTTAGCCAAATACGCTGAATCACTCTGAGCTACGTTCAACCAGCTGAATCCCTTAAGAGTCTGAAGTGCAAAATGGTTGCGAACCTCAACATGCCATTACTCGGACATCGTGATTTTTAGAAACTTATCATCTGAGTTTATGGAATCATGTTGGGCTCCTCTACAATAACCTCTCTCTATTTTTTCTATCTCTGAGGCATTTTCCTATGGTGGCAAGATTTCTCTTGGGGAAAAAGTTGTCAAATGCAAGTAGTGCAAAGTTGCAAAGTGGTGCAAATTTCGTTCTACAACTCATGTGACCAAACTACCTATTCCAACGTGTCCAAGTGGGTATGTTTACACTAGTCATGGTCCTCTTTCACACCTAAACATGCCGAATCGCTCTAAGCTATGTTCAACTGGTTGAATCCCTTAAGAGTCCGAAGTGCAAAATGGCTACAAACTTCAGCATGCTATTACTTGGACACCGTGATGCTTAGAAACTTATTGTATGAGCCTATGAGATCATGTTGGGCCCCTCTACAATAACCTCTTTCAATTTTTTCTATCTCAAAGGTGTTTTCCCGTGGTGGCGAGATTTCTCTTGGGGAAAAAGTTGTCAAATACAAGTAGTGCAAAGTTGCAAAGTGGTGCAACTTTCATTTTGCAACTCGTGTGACCAAACTAACTGTTCCAATGTATCTAAGTGGATACGTTTATGCTAGGAATGATCCTCTTTCACACTCAAACTCTCCAAATCACTCTGAGCTATGTTCAATCGGTTGAATCCCTTAAGAGTCTGAAGTGCAAAATGACTGCAAACTTCAGTATGTTGTTACTTAGACACCGTGATGCTTATAAACTTCTCGCATAAGCCTATGAGATTGTGTTGTTCCCCTTTACAATAACCTCTCTAAGTTTTCTCTATCTTAGAGGCGTTTTCCTGTGGTGGCGAGTTTTTTCTTGGGGAAAAAGTTGTCAAATGCAAGTAGTGCAAAGTTGCAAAATGGTGCAAATTTCATTATGAAACTTGTGTGACCAAACTAATTATTCCAACACATCCAATTGGGTACGTTTACGCTAGAAACGGTTCTCTTTTGCACCAAAATGTGCCAAATCATTCCGAGCTACATTCAACTAGCTGAATCCCTTAAGAGTTTGAAGTGCAAAATGACTACAAACTTCAACATGCCATTACTCAGACATCGTGAGGCTTAAAAACTTCTCGTCTGAGCCTATGGGATCATGTTGGGCCCCTCTACAATAAAATCTCTCAGTTTTTGCTATCTCGGAGGCATTTTCTCGTGATGCAAAAAATTCACTTGGGGAAAAAGTTGTCTAATGCAAGTAGTGCAAAGTTACAAAGTGTTGCAACTTTCATTCTACAACTCATGTGACTATACTAACTGTTCCAACGCATCTGAGTGGGTATGTTTACACTAGGCATGGTCCTCTTTCACACCCAAACACACCGAATCACTCCGAGCTACATTCAACTGGCTGAATCCCTTAAGAGTTTGAAGTGCAAAATGGCTACAAAATTTAGCATGCCATTACTTAGACACTGTGATGCTTAAATTTTTTTCATCTGAGCCTATGGGATTGCGTTAGGTCCCTCTACAATAAACCTCTCTCAGTTTTTGCTATCTCAGAGGTGTTTTCCCGTGGTGGCTAGTTTTCGCTTGGAGAAAAAGTTGTTAAATGCAAGTAGTGCAAAGTTGCAAAGTCCCTATTCTACCAAAGAAAATGGAGTTTAAGGCTTGATAATGCTGTATTGATAGTAAAAACTAGTAAATAGAAGAAAACAACATTGCAAAGTAAACAGTAGAAAACAATGATGCTGTATATGCTTTCGCTTACTCTTATGCTTTGATAGATTTTTTCCAAGCATCCATCGCTTGTTCGAAAGCACTTGTTGTAGACTCTTAGCCATAGTAGCAAGATAGTGAACTATTTGATAAAATACTTTGGTAGACATGAATGAAAAATCTGGTAGCATAGACAAGGTAGTAAACTATTTGAAAAAATGCCTCAAAGAAATGTGGTCTCATGTTGATGGAATTCCATGACAATCCAGGGAATTTGCTTGTCATGGCATTCCATCACCATGAGACTACATTTCTTTGAGGAATTTTTTCAAATATTTCGCTACCTTGTCTATGCTATTGCTTACTATTACACTTTGATGGGTTTTTTCCAAGCATCCATATAGCTTGTTTGAAAGTACCTGTTTTACACGTTTAGCCATAGCAACAAGGTAGTGAATTGATTGATAAAATTATTTGGTAGACATGTATGAAAAATGTGGTAGCATAGAAAAGGTAGTGAACTATTTGAAAAAAAATCCTCAAAGAAATGTGGTCTCCTGGTGATGGAATGCCATGACAAGCACATTGAGAGCACATTTCTTTGAGGTATTTTTTTGAAAAGTTCACTGCCTTTTCTATGCTATTGTTGCTTATTATGCTTTGATAGATTTTTTCCAAGTATCCATAACTTGTTTGGAAGCACCTATTTTATGCTTTTAGCCATAGCAGCAGGGTGATCCCACAAAGTTGGTTCACAATTTTTGGGAGATTCTGATTTTTGTTGAAATTGCATATTTTTAGAAAATATAATGATTTAAGCCTTAAAATTTTCTATTTAAAGTATTCCAATTGAATAGGGTTTGATCAAATCACCTTAGATCAAACCCCTTTAGATAGAACCTTGCTAGTTTTAAACCATACCTATAACAAAGTCTCCTTTACACCTATCAAAATGTTGATAAAAAACTACTTTTGATTTACTTTTTCAGGGATCAAATGAATTCATTTAAAATTTATTTTTGTAGGTATGTAGTCCTTATTATAAGCTTCTCAAAAAGTATAATTTTAAATAAATTTAATTCTATTATTATATTTATTTTTTATTTCTTGTGAATGTAGGTTTTTCACTGAAAATCAAGCTCTTTGTTCTGCGCATGTGGAAAAATAGAAGATTATCAATTTTTTTTTGAAAAATATGAGTGCAATAGATATTGAAGTCCTTGATCCAACCAAAAAAAATAATTGAATTTTGATACATACAAAAAAAACTGTGTTATATAGTCCGCCTATGTCTGAATTGTAATTGGTTTGACTTCGAAACTTGATTAAGGAAAAAATATTCAATAAAACACTATGAAACCAATTGGAAGCACTAGATATAATAGTTATAAATATAAAATAATTTATTTTTTTTATCCTTCATGGAAAAAGAGTTATGTGTTATACGGTGAGCGTCACTCCTTAAAAATGGTGTTTACTAAAAAAAACTAGTTTTCAAAGGATATGGAAAAAGAAGTCCAATCTGATTCCAAAATTTTTGAAAAAAATATATTTAGAATCTATAGACAAAATGTCACAAATCACTAGTTTGCATCATCTTCAAATTTCTCACAATTTAGCCGCTATAGGTGCTCGAAAGTGAAGATTTAGTTAGAAAAAATCAGTTCAATGTCTAGTTTGGCCAAAAATTGTAAACCAGTATTGTGGGATCACCCAACAAGGTAGTGAACTGTTTGATAAAATGCTTTGGTAAACATGTATGAAAAATGTGGTAGCATAGACAAGATAGTGAATTGTTTGAAAAAATGCCTCAAAGAAATGTGGTCTCATGGTGATGGAATGGCATGACAATCCATAGCAATTTGCATGTCATGGCATTCCATCACCATGAGACCACATTTCTTTTAGGAATTTTTTTCAAGCAGTTCATTGCCTTGTCTATAGTATTGCTTGCTATTATGCTTTTGATAGATTTTTTCCAAGCATCCATAGCTTGTTCGAAAGCACTTGTCTTAGGCTTTTAGCCATAGCAACAAGGTAGTGAACCGTTTGAAAAAAATGCTTTGGTAGACATGTATGAAAAATGTGGTAACATAGACAAGGAAATGAACTATTTGAAAAAATACATCAAAGAAATCTGGTCTCATAGAATACCATGATAAGAAAATGCAATTGGCAGCTACTCCTACTTATTAGTTATGCAATGTGAAGTAATTGAATAACTACTTATGTTGACTTTGTAAAAACTATATTGTAATTGAAATTTTGTCATCTATTAGCATCTAGTTATTAGTTATGCAATGTGAAGTAATGCTTTGACTTTGAAAGATGTGCAATAAAATGTAATCAACGATATGAATATAAACTACAATTTTTATTTTTTTTACAATTCATTAGTTAAAATATTTATTTTATTTTCTCTCTATATCTCTATATTCTATGGAAATACCTTTCAATTTCAAAATAAATAGTTTTTATCTCTTGTTCTACAATTTTTTACGTTTTTTTTAAATATGATTTTTTCCTGACTTTTTCAAAAACTCTTATACTTTTGGTTTGTCGATTTTTTTCCCAAAATATTTTTTCTACTATGCATTAGAATCATGAAGCATACACGTGAATACACACAATTTACATGACGTATACATGTGAATAAGTGAAGCATACATGTGAATAAGTGAGGCACAAGTAATTGAAGGATTCCAAAGGATACAAACATAATAGAGCTTATTTACACAATACGCTTTAGATGGAGCTTATTGAACAATCGACAGTAATTAATTAAGCATTAGATGTAAACAAAATCCATGCCTACAACATTCAAGCATATGATTTACACAATACACATGATAACATCATTCAAGAATGACAGTAGCAAAATAAGATTTTTTTAAATCAAAAAGCCATAAGGCTATACAATGATATATATTGATAAAAGTATATACAATATATCCAAAAAATCCATACATGCTTAGTATAAAGGAGCCATGTATGGAAATAAAATGTCACGTATATATCGATAGTAATAAACATATGTTCCAAAATGCCACATAGGCATACAACAAGCGACCCTAATACAGTCATTTCCCTCTAGGGGAAGGAAATAGATCCCATGTTGCCTTCAAAATTTGGCTAGATGGAGTTACTGTTGGTTCTCTTTTCGAACACGCTCACTAGTCCTCTCTTCACTCTGGACCTTCAACTGATACAATAAAATGTAAAGATGTTAATACATATAAATTGAATTGTGGAATGACATATAACAAAATATAATCACTTACTGCATACATATAGTCATCATTCACATTTACATCATTACCATGTCCACGATTTGGAGTGACAACCACCTGTAGCAACCATCAAGATAGAAATTAAACTACAAAAAAGTATGATGAAAATTTTCTATAATAGACCATAAAAGAGCAAATATAATGTCAAATTGACTAATCTGTTGCATACCTCTCTCAATGGATCATAACTGGCTATTGCTGCAACAACTCCTTGGTCCATCGTGCCACCAACATCACCAGGGCTGTCTGATGTCAAAATCTGCAAATGGTAAATGAAAGAGTAAATGGTAGGGTGAACTATTAAATGTTAATGGGATGGGATTAGGAAGGAATAAAGGAACAAAAAGTGAATTAGGAGAGGATAATGTGACACAATCAAGGAATTCATATGCAATGTTTGTGTTTCTCATCAATTTTTTAGATTTGTATTCACAAAATTATGAAAACTAGCTAACATTGTTTCACAACACCATTAATGAATAAAGGCTACTTGAGTGTAATTTGTTTGAGGAAATGAATTGTGAGGTGTGGAGGTTGAAGGTCCACCAAGAAAGTGTTTGAAATCTAAAGCATGTTATGAGACAAACATTCAAATATAACATTCAACTATTCAAATGCAATAATAATATCTTTAATACTAGTTGCATACCTGTGGACTCAATGTCGAGAATGAATAAGGGTCTATAGGAATGGGGCACGTCTCATGAACACTTCGATCCTAGAATTTCATCATATTGAAATTCTACTAATTTACTTATTCTTAAATTTCTAAATGTAATTTAAGAAACAACATTAAATGAACTTACTGAATTTTACCTGAGTGTCAATGCTAAATGTATAATTCAGCAAATCATTTGTGAAAGCCATCGCCTCTGCAACTGTGTAGGCTATGTAGCTACATCCTAAGCACTCTGATAATCGCATGTGAAAACTACACCACAAGCACCACAATGGTGGGGTGGAGCTCGGGGCCTACACGTCTCCTCCACACCAGGCTCTACTAGAGGCCTCACACACTGTAAAATGGTCTAGGTGAGTGATCCAATCAACTCCAACATGTCTACCTGTACACTATCCTTAACAATGGAAGGAATGAAAACATTCTCCACCATGGGTTTGGCCAAGGGTCTCGGTGCCAACTGTGGATTACATCGTGCAACAAGTCTATCATGTGTGGAGCCCTCACCTCGACCTTGAAAGTCTAAGATGTCAAAATAATTTGGCATCTTATTGAGGACAAAATCACAATAGAGTTTCCTCAAAAAGTATTGTTGTACCTCATGGTTATTGCATGGATTTTGGTCAAATACCATCCACCACCGCTCCCAAAATTTATTTTTAATTAACTCATGGTGGCACCAATGGATGGGGAACCTCCTGGATGCATGTGACAAAGGTGCGTTGGTTTTCGGGTCTGTAAATAGGGCACACAAGTCAGCTTTGCTAATTTTTAGTTTTTTAACATCTGGATATGACAAACCACTAGCATAATATTGTCTCATCTCATGCCTCTTATTTGACCAAAAAATTATTTTATCACTCATTTCTCCTACATGAGATACAATTGACTTCAATGATTAAACAATCCCTCTCCTATAAGGGTGGGTTTCGACATGATCGGTTAATCTTCCAATTAATTGTTCAATGTCTCATTTATTGTTTTCAATTTGATTTAGAATATTTTTCTTATGTTCCTTGAGGATGCCTATGAATTGATGGAGGGGTTTCAGGTTGTTCTTGTATAGGAGGCTCTTCCTGAGGGGGTGATTGTGAATTCTCAATGTTTCAAGGTGGAGATTCATTCCCTGAGAATTAGAACAAAATTTTATTATAAAAACCTATTTCAATATGCATTCTAAATCAAATTCAAAATAAATAGAATAAAAATACATACCTCTTCGCAATCTTCAATGTCTCTAACGTGTTGGCGAGATCCTCATGAAAAATACCAAGCTAAGGATGCAAATAATGGATGATATTTCACAAGCGCAAGTTGCACACCTCAAATCCTCCAAGCCAACCCACAGGTTGAAGTGAAATGAGGGTTTGAAAGGAATTTTTTGGTTTTATTTGACTTTTACATTTGGCGAATGCCAAATTTGGCGTGCGCCAAATGGCCAATTTTGACCTTTTTTTGGGAATTTTTCCAATTTGGCACCAAAATTGTGTCATAGATTGGTGCACTTACTCATATATTTGACATTCTTGGAATGAACATTTGGGTGCTCATGAGGATTTTTAGATTTTTTTTTATTATTATTCTTTGGGATACTTGGAATATTGTTGTAATGCCATTGAATAAGGGAGATTACACAAAAGGGTCAATAGTGGGAGTTACAATCATCAATATCATAAGATTAATTGTACATCTCCCTCATGGAGTTCTTGGGAGTTATTTTTGTGATAATGGAACATCTTGTCATATGTAATATTGGAGCCCTTATTATTTCTCATCTTCATCATGGAGTTGTAGACTTGAGAATACTAATGAATATTATTTTAAGTGCTTGATTAGTTGCATTATGAGGCATAGGTTTTTTTAGACCATGATTTTGGTGGCTATTAATTGTTAAAACCACTTCAAGTTTCTAGTTTTCCCTTTCTCTATAAATTGGAGGCATGCGATAGAGGTTTCATTGTGTTAGGTAGGTATTTAAGTACTATTACTATTGAATGCACAAGACAACTAAGACATATAAGAGGGGGGGTGAATCAATTGTACATTCAAACATTAAAACCCTCTTTAACATTTAGATCTGCATTACTCAAACCCTTAACAACTATTTAAACCCTTATCATGCATTAGCATAAAGTAAACATGAAAAAAAATAATGCAAGTTACACATCCAAACACATCCAAACACATGAGAACACCAAATTTACATGGAAAACCCAAGAAGGGGAAAAATCATGGTGAGGATTAGCTCACAATATAAAGTCATTACAACACCAAATACAATAGGCTCACTATCAGAGGGATCATTGCCCAAAAGAAAAGAAGGGCTCACTGTTAGATTAGAAAGAAGAAGAAATAAGTTTGTTACAATGAGAAATCCATCTCAAAGCAACACAAAGGTCCACCACAACATCACTAGTACATCCACAGCCTCTGTGAAAGATGTAGAAACCTTCTGCTAATTTCTTCTAGTAGTCTAATAAATTAAAGCTCACACTGCATTTCACATTTTTACACTTCACTTCACATCATACACACCATTTCATAATTCTCCATCAACTCAACACTTATTTATACCATCCACAACCTTGAAAACAATTGACAAGGTTGACTATACACCTCAATCATGCAAACTCAAATGAGGTTGGCACTAAGCATTCCTGTGATGGAAAGGAATGAAAACAGACCACACCACACCTTAAATCAAACCCAAATACACACATACACGCCATACCATGCTTCCAGAAACATCGAAGCATATCTGAAATTAGTGTAAATACAAAAGGTCGGTCGAACTTGTGTAAACACCATTGAACATTTAAGTACACACTTCCTTTGATCCAAAGACAACTCACAAACAACATAAATCACTTGAACACAATCTAGAATATTCTATAAACAACCTAAAGTCTAACTAATTCCTTTGCATCATCTTTCACCTGAAGAACATACTCATCCTATACACCTAGTTAACTTTCCTCATACTGTAACACTATAATCCAACTTTGTGGAGTACCAAACTTTGAACTTAGATTGAAGATAGATATGAGCAATATAAGCACACTTTTCCAGAACCACAAGACCAAAAACCAAACTACAGAGAAATGTGGAGTAAAACCATTTATCCCAGACATCACTGTAATACACTGTTCACATATTGGTGAACAAAACTTTCTCTGCATATTGATCCAGAACCTGAAACTCTAGATATAATACCTCAGAACACCTCTGATCAACATATTCAAACTGCACAAGAAGATATTCAACCATGAAGAAATGTGGAGTAGAACTAGATCACTACGCTACATTGAACACCTCTCAACCACACTATTTTCTCTTTTCTTCAAATTTTCTCAAAAGAACTTGGAAACTGAGCACCAAAAAAAAAATTCTCATCATCTGCAACACTTCCTTATTACCACCAACTCGACTAAACTATAGCAACTAAACCACACACATGCTTATCAAGGCAACACTAGAGGTTGACAGCAGTGAGACTACTAATGAAAACATAATGTAACAAATCAAAGCATCATCACATACTTCCAACACTCTCCCCATAGACTTGTTGACATCAATGGTAACACAAGCTACTCATACTTCCAAAAAAAACTAGATGTTACCCTGTTATGCATAGTAATAACTTTGGAACTAAAATATGCCTTTGTGGTGATTAGAATATTTTAGAAATTGGATGATAAGTTATATTATCTTATTATATTTTTTTTTCCCAACCACAAGAAGAAATGTACAAATGTGATGGAATGCAGTAGGAACTATGATGCATGAATGATGACTAGAATATTACTAAAAACTTTTAAATAAACAAGATAAAGTGAAAGGAAAATATTTTTACTTAGAATCCACTTATTCAATTATAATTAACTTAGAAACCACAATGGAATTCCATGATCCACCAATTACAATTTCATCTATAGATGTCACTTTGAGGATTAAAACATGGATCTACATCTTGAGAACCTTATGGCCTTTCCATTTGAGCACAATATTATTAACATATCTTGTATTGTTTTTAATCAAATAGATATATATTTTTATTATTAAGTGACATTTATATCGATAACTTTGATATATGTATGTATGTATATGTATGTATGTATGCATGAATGTATACATATATATACATACATATATGGGTGAACCCACAAAACTAGTTTACAATTCCATTGAGGAAGGAAAAATGTATTTTCAGATGGAAAACACTTTAGGGGGGTCACTAGAACTAGGAGGGTTCGCTAGAACCAGGGGGTTTGAGCAAATCCCCTTTAATGCTCGTTTGTTTTTTAATTGCATTAAAGTGGGGTTCGAGCAAACCCCCTGGTTCTAGCAAACATTGGTTTGCTAGAACCCCCAATTTTCCCCCCTTCTCCCCCTTTGGCACCAAAAATATCCAAAATTTTTCCTTTCGAAGCTTGAGTTGAGAATGAAAATGGAGGAGACTTCATAGACCCAACTGGATGATGGTAGTCCTCAGAACGAGCTATCCAACGAATATAATTTTAATATGTTTTGGTTTTATCATGTATTTGTCTTTTTAGTTTGATTAAAAATAGGTTTTTCACCAAAAATCAAGCTCTCTATTTTGCACATGTGAAGAATAGCAGATTATCATTTTTTTTTGAAAAATATCAGTGCACTAGTTATTGATGTCCTTGATCCAGTAAAAAAAAATTGAATTCCAATACATACAAAAAAGGTTATGTTGTATATGGTCCGCCTATGTCTAAATTGTAATTGGTTTGACTTCAAAACTTGATTAACAAAAAAATATTCAATAAAACACTATGAAACCAAATGAAAGTGCTAGATATCCTAGTTACAAATCTAAATTTAAAAAAAAAGAATTTTATCCCTTATGGAAAAAAAATTTATGTTGTATACGGTGAGAATTACTCCTTAAAAATGGTGTTTATTGATAAAAACTAGTTTTCAAAGGAGATGGAAAAAGAAGTGCAATTTGATTCCAATTTTTTTTTTTAAAATAATATTTAGAATATACACACAAAATGTCACAAATCACTAGTTTGCATCATCTTAAAATTTTTTGATGGGTGTTTTTGCACTTCTCAACATAGGCAATACATAAATACACTACCTCACTTGAAAGGAAGTCTCCAACAACAAGTTGCTAAAAATCACCCCAAGGTCTCTTAGGTGTCAGGTCATGACTTGCTTGGAATATCTTAGTTGTTTTGATGTGATATTCTGGTAATCACAGGGTATACTTACACAAGTTAAGTTGGAGGAGAGTTGGATCTTTAAATGGAGTTCTTAATATGGGAAAGTTGTTGTACCGTTGCTGTAGGTTCAAACAACAGCCTAGAACTCCTATTTCAGCTTTAGATTTGGATTTACAATGTGCAATGAACCTTGTTCAAAGTCACTATTTAAAACAAAGATAAAAAAATGGTAGGGGAGAGAGGTAGTTCCTAGACCTGAAGCTAGCAATGAACAGTGATAATGGAGGACCCTACTGTGGACAACCTTCCTAAAACTAAGTTTCAATTAACCAGATTACTTCACAGTCTCATGAAACTAGTGCAATCTTCTAAGGACTATAGATTTTCAACCATTCATTCACCATAAGCATGAATAAAAGATAGAAATTTAGTGCAAATTTCAATTTATGCCCAAAATAACTTTGGGCAACTATTTATCATCAATAAACAACAAAAAATATGGACAAGGAAGGTTGCCAAAACACAAAAAAAATTTCACCACCATTGAACGACAACAACTAATCTACTAAATCAAACTAAAACACATGGAACAACAAAGTAAATCTATCCAAATTCACTAACTATGAGAAGAAGAATCATGTAACATGAAGTTGGAACTCAAGAATCCACCAAATCAATGAATTTCTATTAACATTCCAACATGTCTTTACAACAACTCAACTCTCTCTTGAAAATGAGAGGAGACCCCATATTTATAGTGTCCAAAAAGCAAAATGAATGGCCAAGATTCAATCTCATTGTGTGGCCATGATTCACTACAAGCTAGGGTTTCACCTACCCCCAAATATTTTACAATTTAAAATTACATTTTGTCTTTTAGCTGATTTTGTCTTCTTGTGACAACACTGTAGCTCTTTTGTCCTGTAGCTGATAGCCTTGCTGCAACTACTTTGTGAGGAATTCATCATCAATAATTGGATTTCCCTCTTGCTTCCTTGTAGTAGCATATTACACAAACCTACTGATCAATGCCTGGAGCTTGTTCCACTCCATTATATCCGACTGGAGCACTTGAAAGTTTAAATTACTAGATTTGCTTGTAATCTCATCCCAGTCTTGGTCACATTTTTTCATATTCTTTATCACCTGCTTGGATTGAGCGAAGGATCATGCAGCAAAACCCATGAAATCCAATTTTAGTGGATCCATGGTGCCATTCTCCATCTTCTTATGAAAGTAAGGCTTTATCTTCTCTAAGTCTAGTTTAATGGTGGGAATATTAAAATCTATAATTAGCCTTAGGTATTTTTCACAGGCCATCTTGATTTCTTTGATCCAATCAATATCAAGCTCCACCTCATGGAGCACTCATTCCAATACTTATTTTCTATGGTCCAAGCCCAACTTCCATGTATCCACAAGCTAGTGGTCATCTTCTACCAAAGCAAACTCCTTCTCTTAGGATCTCTTAGGTATCTTGAGGATAGCCTCAAGTTTGGGATATATGATACTATATAACTCTGTGAAGTCAGTGAAAAATTTATTTATTCCCTCGAGTAGCTTTTGCACCTCCAAGAACTTGTTTGCTATCCTGATGGGGTGACCTATGCCCATAGTTCCATTATAAAGGACCTGCTGGAACCAATCCTTTGTGGCCTTTGTCCAGTTCTTTCTTCTCTCCAATTTGTCAATGTGGTCCTTGGACAACAGTTGCAGTGGCATTGATGATGTGGTGGGAAGCTCCTCAACCGATGACCATTGTTGAATGTAAGTTGTCAGATCCACCACATGTGCTTTTAATTCCTCCTTAGAGGTCTTGTCCTTATGCATTTGGTGCACAATGGTGGGGACGGATCCCTGAAGTTGGTTGATTTAATGCTCTCTTGTAGCTATTCCCAAATCAATAGTAGAAATGTTATAACTGACCCCTTCTTCTCCCATCACCAGGCTGGCTATCTGCACCATCCTAGATTCAGATGCATCCATTTCCAGGTGAGATCTGACCCTGGGTTTATTTTCCTTCTTTGTACTTATTTGTGCTCGAGCCAAGATGGCTTCAAGCCTTGCCTTTAGATCCATCGGGGTTAGGGTTTTCTTCTCCAATTGCTTCTCAAGCCATTCAGGCATCTGAGATTCTCCTTTCGATGATTCATATTCACCCTCTTCCTCTTCAATAGGTTGGATAACTATTTTCTTACCAGTCGGGGTCTCATGCTCTATCTTTTCTTCTTCTTCATCATCAGAATCCCAGATGAATACTGTTTGTTTTCCTAGGGATTCAGTAGTTGTGTGTTCCTTGGGGCTGTCCCCTTCCTAAGAGGCTTTATATTCTTCTTCTTGTTCAGGCCCAAGTACATTATGATGTACTACTTATAGGCTTTTCTTTATAGTTTCAACCTTTTCCTTGGGCTTATTCTCTTCTTTCTTTTCTTCTTGTTCTTGTGAAAGAGGCATCTCCTTATCATGCTTGGGGCTCTCATCTTGTTCCCTAGTTAGAGGTTCAATGTCCTCTATTTTCTCATCTGTATCTTTCTCTTCATCGAAGGGTTGTTTCTCTACTTCTCTGACACCCTTGAGTTTTTGAGCCAACTCTTCCTTGAACTCTTGGTCAAAAGTTTCCATAATATATCTTGTGCCTAGCTGCTCAATATCTTCTTTAGATGATTGTGTTTCTTCCTCCTCTTCTTCACACACCACTTTGTCAATTACTAGGTGCTGATATTTAGGATGATCGTGATAATCATCCACTTCCTCTTCCATTTCTTTTCCAACTTCCCTCTCTTTCCTCTCCAACTCTTCTGATATTTGCATTGTCACCTCCATCATGGGTGGTTCAATTGGAGGAAGAGGGACATGAAGGTTAGAAACAACCTGTGCGAAGGTAGCTTGGACTTCCGGGTTCATGAACACCCTAGACAACTCCATTGGGATATTTTGCATGTGTCGAGCGAAAGCCTCTAGGAGTGAGAGAGTGGGCATTGGAATCATTGTAGTAGTCAGTGGAAGAGATGATGGTGGGGACATGGACAAGGAAGAGAGTGGGGAAGTGGTGGTAGAGGAAGAATCTATGATTATTTCTTGTGCAACAGGCGGGGTGGAAGGAAGGTGGACTGAAATGTCCACCATAGGCGAAGAAGAGGTGACCATTGCTCGAGAGGCAACTGGAGTAGCAATAGTGGTGGCGATGGTAGTAGCGGTGACTATGAGGGTAAAGGCAATAGGTGAGGATTTTGGCTGCTCGGCCTCTTGTTCCTCTCATGGAGCGGGTCCTCTTGGATGGTGGGAATTTTCATGAAATTTCCTGATTTCTTTGGTTTCTTGGAAGATTCACCTTTCGAAGCCTTCCTTGAGTACACCTTAGGCTTGGGATGATGTTCAACCATTTCTTTTCTCTTTCTTGACCTGGTGGCTAGAGGAGATTTTGAAGTTTCTCTAGATGGGGCAACAACTGTTCCGCTGTCAGTCTTGCTTCCTGAATCGTCCTCAAGCTCACTATATGTTAGGGTAACTCCCTACAACTTCAATTGGGAAATCTGACCATCGATCCATACTTTGGTTCTTGCTTCAATGGGTTTCATTAGAATGTCAAGGTTGTTGACCTCTTCCTCATTCCAATCAATTAGGGGTAGCGACAGATTGGCAACTGCATCATATTGATGATCAACCACCCTGCCTTTATCCTCAACAATCTGATCTTGTACTGGAAATAGGTTCACTGTTTTGAAAAAATAGGCCGTCATACATAGTGCCACATACACACATCCTTATCATCCCTTAAATTGTCCCAGAAGTCATCGACATTATGCAAATGGGCATACTCTATTCTGACCATCTTTTTTAAATTACCATACAGATCTATTCGCGACCTGGTAGTGTGGAATTCCAAGATATATTCAACCAACTCTTTATCAGAGTACTCCACACTCTGGGACATGGGAAGTGCATACATCCCTTGACCAATTGAAAGGGGATAAGGAATCCCCGGTTGATGTTTGTCACTTAGGAGAATGTGTGCTCGCTGTAGCTGCTGAGAGAGCTCAACTAATATAAGCCAGTCATTTGGGTACCGGGGTAGCTTATATGGTTTTTTTGATAAACCCTCGGCTCGAATGTATACAAATTTTGGAAATTGAATGAACAAAAAGTTGAACCAGTGGATGTAAGTGTTTGCGCTATGGGCGAATCTTCTTTCAAAGTCACAACCAAGTAGTGTCATGATATGCCCGATGAAGGCATCATTGACTTTGCAATAGTCCCTTTTAAAGTTTCTGTATTGGAGCTGGGCATACTTATCATATTCCTTTAGTTCCCTTCTTGGGGTCTGACTTGGAGCCACAAAAAAGCTTTTGTATTGCATCTGGTCAACAAATAGATAGACCAAGTATGATGTCATGTAGAACTGTGAAGTCTTCTTTAAGTTGCCACAAATTTCTCGTGCAAGCAAATACTAATCATTCCTACCCAGTAGAATTTAGCTTCCCCTCAGAGGATTTCTTCCATGAAGTAGAGCATCCACTCCTAAAAGAAGGGTGTAGTTGGAAGGCACATAACTCTGCTCAATAGGGTCACCAAGTCATGGTAATCCTCGTAGAAGTCACTTCAGAAGAGTTCCTTGGGCACTTTATTTGCACTGCCCCTCATCTCCTTCAGCCAATACTGATTGATAAGCTTCTTGCACTTGAGAGGATCAGCATCACATATTTGCTTAGTATATTCTTTAAATGTTTCCTCCATTTCATCGAAGGTAGGGATACAAAAGGTTTTCCCTATTGATTTAGTAGACAAATCAGCCGATATATTTCTATCTCTGTCCACTATTCTCCTTTTGTCCTCTTGGTATGCCTCTTTGCATGCCATTACAAGCTCAGGAGCTATAAGAGTAGGTGGCAACCCAACAACCTTAGCCAATCCACTCCTTCTAATTCTTCTTGCATTTTTTGCGGTGGGTTTTGTTGGAAATATGTGCCTCAAACATTACAAGCTGAAACCTCCTTTAGAGAAATGTCGGTGCGATATTCTGATTGTCTGGCCGACTAGCAGTTTGTTTTATCAAATTCTGAACAGGTCGCTGTGACCTAGGTATTGTCTTGCTGAAAGGTCCACTGTGGAGTCTATCGCTGTAGCTTGGTGTATTCGCTATGACCTCATAGCGCTCGGGAGAGCTTTGGCTGAAAGGCCATTCATTCATTTATCGGTGTAACTCTTGGCAACTGGAGTTTCAGAGTGGCTTCAAGATTCAGAGAGATGTCTCAGCGAAGTGTTTATCTCTCACCGAAAAAGTATGTATTGAGGTCTTCAGAATAACCTATATTCACTCGGTAAGATGTCACTGCGAAAGCAAATGTTATGTCGACAGTGTTTGCTTGTTTTGTTTCATCGGGAAGACTTAAGCGTTATCTTCGGTATAACTCAAAGCTATCGGGGAAGGTCTTAGCAATAGAAGAAAACTATGCCGATAGGGACTACTCGGGAGTTATCGATATAACTCTTAGACTTCGTTATGAGGTTTGAGTGATAAGCATTTGTCTTGTCGATAGATGATGGCTATCGGGGTAACTCTTGGCGACAGTCAGTCTTCGGTGAAACATATATAAATCGGTAAGTTCTCTCGGCGATGGACAAATGTTTTGGCGATAGGTGAACACTTCGGAGTAGCATATGAATATCGCTATGAACTCTTGGCGATAGGAGTAAGTCTTGCTGACTTCTACTGGGTGCTCGGTAGATATGGGAACTTTGGTGTAACCTTAGTGTTTCGCCATGACCTTCTGGTGAAAGGGATAAGTCAGAACGACTATGTGGTGACTTGGTATATCTGTTGGAGATCGATATAATATCTTGGCGATTATAGAGGCTCTTGGTAACATCGGTAAGAGGTCAATGTGGCATCGGTGAGACATTGTTAGTGTCTCACTGAGATGCCAATGTAATTCAAATTCTGTTGACCTTGTATGACTTCTGATGTGGCATCACGTGGACAAATTAGAAGAGCCAAATTGGAACCGTTGGGTGTCTGTTCGTTGCGACGGTTCTGTGAGGGAGCTCGACAGTCAGGGAACGCCAGGGATATAGTTGGAAATTACAGATGTTTTGATGTTGGATTGTAGTTCGATCAATAGTGAAGTGTGAAGAATTCAAACTGTATCAGTGAAGGATTAAAATCTGTAAAGGCTGTAACCTGAAAGTTTTCTGTTTGAAGAATGTACATGATGAATGCTGCTGTATAATGACACCAGAAAGATAAGTCTGGAATTGTATGTAACTTTGATTACTGTAATACAAAGTGATTTCTCTTGGTGTGGTGGGTTTTTCTCCTGTAAGGGTTTTCCCACGTATATCTGGTGTTCATGTGTGTTTGTCTAAATACACTGTTTCTGTAATCTGTCTCATAGTGCATCTCAATTAGACTGTAATTGAAAATTTAAAAGTACTTCTGCATTCTTTCCTGAGGTATTGACGTTAGGAAAATTGTTTTCAGCATCTAGTTTTCCTTACAAGTGGTATCAGAGCCTGGCCAGTTGTGTTATCCTTGGGGGTACATTGGATTTTTTTGTGTCAATACTGTTCAGTGGGAGTTTTGTAGAGATTGTTATTTATATTTACAGATTAAGATGTCTAGTTCATCTGGGAAGATTGAAATAGAGAAATTCAATGGCAGTAACTTTGAATTCTGGAAACTCAAGATGGAGGATCTCTTAGTAGATCGAGACCTTTGGCTTGCTGTGTCTGGAACTAAACCTACAGGCATGAAGCAAGAAGAATGGGACCTTGCAGATAGGAAAGTGAAGGGGCTGATAAGGCTCTGTTTGGCAGACTCAGTTCTTCTCAATGTGCATGAAGAAAAGTCTGCTTCTCTCTTGTGGAAGAGACTGGCGTCTATTTATAAGGGGAAATCTTTGGTGAATAAATTGTTCCTGAGAAAGAAGCTTTACTCTTTGAGAATGTAGGAAGGAGGGTCTGTAGCTGATCATTTGAATGCATTTAACATGCTGCTTGCACAATTAACATCTGTTGGTGTAAAGATTGAAGAAGAAGATCGTTGTATGCTTCTGTTATGTTCTTTTCCAGACTCATGGGATCATCTAGTGATGGCTATTGGGAGTACAACATCCAGTTTCAAAATGGAAGATATTGTTGGTTCTTTTGTCAGAAGAAATGAGAAGAAAATCTTCTGAGATGGCGAAGGAGGCTCTTGCTGTCAGAGGAAGGTCAAAGGAGAAAGGCAAGAAGAAGGACAAGAAGTCCAAATCAAAATCAGAGGGGAGATCAAAGTCTCCTAGCAAGAAGTCCAAGGTGAAATGTTGGAACTATGGGCAACCTGGTCATGTCCGAAAGGATTGTAAAGAGGAGAAAAATAAGAAGAAAGGATCTTCGATAATGGTTCTTCTCATAGTGATGGTGATGCTTTCATTGCAGCCTTGGCTACTCAGGCATCAGATGATGTCTGGTTGATCGATTCTGGAGCATCGTTCCACATGACATCTCACAGAGAATGGTTTACAAAGTATGAAGAATACGATGGTGGAAAGGTGTACTTGGCGAGTGATTCAACCTTGGAAATTGTTGGCCATGGAAGAGTTAGAATCCAATTCCCTGATGGCAGAATAAAGGGGATCAATGATGTTATGTACATACCAGGTTTGGCTCAAAATTTACTTTCTGTCAGTAAGCTAAATGATATCGGAGTTCAAGTCTTGTTCTCGGGAAGTGGCTGCAAGATGACTAGAGCTTCAATGGTGCTGGCTAGAGGTGCTCGAATTGGTACCCTGTACAAGCTGGATAAACAAGCTGTTCATTGTAACAATGTCTCTTCGAAGTCACTGAAAGCTACTCATAGAGGTAAAGAGGGAAATATCCCTAATTATGTAAACTCTACAGAAGTAAAACTTCCTACAGAAAAGACCATGCTTTGGCATCATAGGTTAGGCCACATAGGAGAAAAAGGTTTAAAAACCTTGAAGAACAAAAACCTAGTTGAGGGACTTGAAGACTGTAATCTGGAATTTGAATTCTGTGAACACTGTATATATGGAAAGCAGCATCGTGTTTCATTTTATGACAGTCCTCATAAAACTTCTGGTTTGTTAGACTATATTCATTCGGATGTGTTTGGTCCAGTAGATGTTCCTTCTTTGTCTAAATCAAGATACTATGTGTCGTTCATTGATGATTACTCAAGAAGAGCATTTATATATTTTTTGAAAAGTAAATCATAAGTGTTCAGTGATTTAAGGAGTTTAAAAATCTTGTTGAAAATCAGACTGGTAAAACAATAAAATGCTTAAGGACTGATAATGGCAGTGAATTATGTTCTGATGAATTTGAAAGATACTGTAAAGACCATGGAATCAAAAGACACAAGACTACACCTTACACTCCACAGTAGAATGGAGTTGCAGAAAGGTTCAATAGGACAGTGATGGAGAGGGCACAAAGTATGCTTAGTAGTGCTGGTTTGGAAGAAAAGTTATGGGCTGAAGCTACTGCTACTGCATGTTACTTAGTTAATCGGTCTCCAAACTCTGCTCTTGTTGATAAGACACCTATGGAAGCATGGTCTGGTAAGAAGCCCTCTCTTAGACATATTAGAGTCTTTGGTTGTGAAGCATATGCACATGTGCTGGATGTATTTAAAGATCTAAGTTGGACAACAAGGCTGTTAAGTGTATATTTATTTGCTATAGTGCTAACATTAAAGGATACAAGCTTTGGAATCCTGTTATAGAGAAGGTTGTATACAACATAAGTGTAATATTTCGTGAGCTGAAACCTTCCACCTTGGATCTGCAGTCAGAGACAAAGTCAAAAAATAGTAAGGATGTAGCAGTAATTCCTCCTACACCAGAGAAAGAGGAATTGAAGATTCAAAATGTACTTGAAACTGAGGAGAGCTCAAGCAGTTCTGAAAGCTCTGAAGAAGATGAACCTCAACCTCAGCTAGTGAGGAGGTCAACCTAAGAAAGGAAACAACCAGATAGGTATGGGTTCTCATTAATTGATTCTACTTGTGCCTATGCCTTGATTTCTAGCACTGATGAGCCTAGGACTGTAAAGGAGGCAATTAAAATGTCTGATTCAGATTCTTGGTTGGAAGCCATGGAGGAAGAAATGGTGTCATTAGATAAAAATGAAACCTGGAGTCTGGTGCCCTTGCCTAAAGGTAGAAAACCTGTGGGTTGTAAATGGGTATTTAAGAAAAGGATTGGTCTGGATGGCAGTGTAGAAAAATACAAAGCACGACTGGTTGCAAAGGGCTATTCCCACGTAGAGGGAATTGACTATGGGGAAATCTTTTCTCCTGTAGCAAAGCTGATGTCCATTAGATTTCTATTGTCACTTGCAGCATCTTATGACTTAGAGGTTGAACAGATGGATGTGAAGACAACATTTCTTCATGGTGATCTTGAAGAAGACATCTATATGTCCCAGCCTGAGCACTTTGTTGAGAAAGGTAAAGAAAAACTAGTATGCAAATTAAAGAAGTCTCTGTATGGGTTAAAGCAGTCACCTAGAATGTGGTACCAGAAATTTGATACCTATGTATTATCTTTAGGCTTTGTGAGATCAAAATCTGATCACTGTGTATACTATAAAGCTGAAAGTGATCAAGTGCTTGTTATTGCTCTTTATGTTGATGATATGTTGTTCATAGGAAATAGCAAGCTAATGATTTCTGATCTTAAGTCTCAGTTGTCTGCTAAGTTTGAAATGAAGGATCTTGGTGCAGCAAGGTATATTCTGGGGATGGAGATAACCAGGGATAGGAAGAATAGAAAGCTTTGGCTCAGTCAGAGTAAGTATATAAAGACTGTTCTAGAGAGATTTTGTATGAATGATTGCAAACAGTTAGTTGTTCCAGTCATACAGGGAAATGAAGCTATCTGTTGAGGACTATCCAAAATCTCCTACTGAGATGGAGGACATGACCAGTTCCCTATGCTAGTGGTAGTCTCATGTATGCAATGGTCTGTACAAGACCAGACATTTCCCAAGCAGTGGGAGTACTTAGTCGATTTATGGCTAATCCAGGAAGAATACATTGGGATGCCGTGAAGAGGGTGTTTAGGTATTTGAAGGGAACTTCAGATTTTGCATTGTGTTACCAGGGTAATTCGGTTGAATCACAGAGGACTCTTAGCATTCGTGGTTATGTAGATTCTGATTGGCAGGGGATATTGACAACAGAAGATCCACCAGTGGATACATTTTCATGTTGAATGGTGGTGCAGTGAGTTGGATGAGCAAGCGGTAGGCTATAGTCGCTTTGTCCACTACAGAGGCTGAATACATGGCAGCTACCCATGCTTGTAAAGAAGCTATATGGTTGAAATTTTTGTGTTCTAACATTGGTTTTGATGTAGGGGAATAAAAATCTTATGTGATAGTCAGAGTGCCATTTGTCTGGCAAAGAATCCAACTTTCCATGCCAGGATGAAATATATTGATGTGCAGTACCACTTTGTATGAGATATGGTTGAGGATGGAAAGGTCAGTTTGGAAAAAGTTGATACTCTGGAGAATGTTGCAGATGCATTGACAAAGCCGGTGAGCATAGACAAGTTTAGGTGGTGTGCCAGTTCAATGGGCCTTAGTGCCCATGTTTTTAGTAAAGTAATTTTTTTTTTGCATGCTCTGGAGGTGCCTGAATGATCTTCGTCAAGTGGGAGATTGTTGGAAATATGTGCCTCAAACATTACAAGCTGAAACCTCCTTTAGAGTAATGTCGGTGTGACATTCTGATTGTCTGGCCAACTAGCAGTTTGTTTTATCAAATTCTGAACAGGGTGTTGTGACCTAGGTATTGTCTTGCCGAAAGGTCCACTGTGGAGTCTATCGTTGTAGCTTGGTGTATTCGCTATGACCTCATAGCGCTCGGGAGAGCTTTGGCCGAAAGGCCATTCATTCGTTTATCGGCGCAACTCTTGGCGACTGGAGTTTCAGAGTGGCTTCAAGATTCAGAGAGATGTCTCAGCGAAGTGTTTATCTCTCACCGACAGAGTATGTATTGAGGTCTTTGGAATAACCTATATTCACTCAGTAAGATGTCACTGTGAAAGCAAATGTTATGTCGACAGTGTTTGCTTGTTTTTGTTTCATCGGGAAGACTTAAGTGTTATCTTTGGTATAACTCAAAGCTATCGGGGAAGGTCTTAGTGATAGAAGAAAACTATGCTGACAGGGACTACTCGGGAGTTATCGATATAACTCTTAGACTTCGTTATGAGGTCTGAGCGATAAGCATTTGTCTTGCCGATAGCCGATGGCTATCGGGGTAACTCTTGGCGACAGTCAGTCTTCGGTGAAACATATATAAATCGGTAAGTTCTCTTGGCGATGGAAAAATGTTTTGGCGATAGGTGAACACTTCGGAGTAGCATATGAATATCGCTATGAACTCTTGGTGATAGGAGTAAGTCTTTCTGACTTCCGTTGGGTGCTCGTAGATATGGGAACTTCGGTGTAACCTTAGTGTTTCGCCATGACCTTCTGGTGAAAGGGATAAGTCAGAATGACTACGTGATGACTCGGTATATCTATTGGAGCTCGATATAATATCTTGGCGACTACAGAGGCTCTTGGTGAGATCAGTAAGAGGTCAATGTGGCATCGGCGAGACACTGTTAGTGTCTCACCGAGATGCCAATGTAATTCAAATTCTGTTGACCGTGGATGACTTCTGATGTGGCATCACGTGGACGAATTAGAAGAGCCGAATTGGAATCGTTGGGAGTCTGTTCGTTGCCACAGTTCTATGAGGGAGCTCGACAGTCAGGGAATGCCAGGGATATAGTTGGAAATTATAGATGTTTTGATGTTGGATTGTAGTTTGATCAATAGTGAAGTGTGAAGAATTCAAACTGTATCAGTGAAGGATTAAAATTTGTAAAGGCTATAACCTGAAAGTTTTCTGTTCGAAGAATGTACATGATGAATGCTGCTGTATAATGACACCAGAAAGATAAGTCTGGAATTGTATGTATCTTTGATTACTGTAATACAAAGTGATTTCTCTTGGTGTGGTGGGTTTTTCTCCCATAAGGGTTTTCCCACGTATATCTGGTGTTCATGTGTGTTTGTCTAAATACTCTGTTTCTGTAATCTGTCTCATAGTGCATCTTAATTAGAATGTAATTAAAAATTTAAAAGTACTTCTGCATTCTTTCCTGAGGTATTGACGTTAGGAAAATTGTTTTCCACATCTAGTTTTCCTTACAGGTTTGATTTAGACCCTTTGTTTGAATTCATCAATATTAATATGTCCTAGATTAGTATATGAGATCTCCTTCCAATCTGTGGTGACCCTAGAATCGAGGGGTTCCCCTTGGAATTTGTACTTCATTTGGTCCTTATCTTCTTTCCCTCAAGGTGCTTTAGCTGACTTCTTTCCATGTTCCTTTTCCATGGCCGCATCGGAGGGTCCTGCAACTAGTTCCAAATATCCTGTAGGGAAGAGAGTAGTAAGCATATTCAAGCATAAAAACCTGAGGAACATTAGTCGAAATCAAGCAAAATGATGCTCGATTAGGTGATTTATCATTTAAAGATCCTAATATCTCTTTCAGATTAACATTATCCTTTCATTAGGGGGAGTTATGACAATGCAGGCCTAGGGGTGCATACTTCCCTGGGATGGCGACCGCTCTGGGGGCAATGGTAAACATACGAAAATCAAGGCACAATGACCCACATGTGTCAACTCACATCAAGGTTTGATCGTTAGGTGGGATCCACTAAGGAGGTCAGGAAATTATAGCACATGGGTCAAGTTCACTTTGAAGTTTTGGGGGCATTGAGATCATCATTTAGGCATACGGGCTCAAGGCATGCAGAGGTAGAAGATGGCTTGGATGTTCAAGGCTCCGCCATTAAAAATGGCATTGGCAAGATAGTGCACTGTAGGTGGCATTCTGCCATGCGAGACCCGTAGCTTCAATGAACGACACCCTTTTACTTCTTTGGAATCTAGTCAATTCAGTTGGGTGTGGGTCGAAAGGTGCAGAAGGATGTCAGGTGATCTCCACTTGTGATGGTGAGAAGAGGATGGTAGCCCACAAGGTTGAGTCTAGGAATCCTTGACATTGAGTTATTGGTTTGTCACTTAGTGGGTGGTGTTTGTGAAGTCAGGCTCCACATAGCGGTCTAATGAAGTTTGTCATCAATTTTGAAACGACAAGAGCGGGATGGAAGTCTGCAAATGGCTACTCGCATGGGGTGGCCTGACCAGTGGTCATCACTTAATAGTTTTCACTTTTCAATTTGGTTGAACACGACAGGTTTTTGACCCGCAGGTCAGAAGGTCGGTGGTGAACACTATTTTGAAGTTTTGGATAGACTACGGTGGCCTGCGGATGGAGGTCCGCAGGGCGAGGCTTGCAAAATAATCATTACTTAGTTATTTTTAGTGCAGGGGCATTGGATGGAATTGGCAAGATTGTGTGGTTTTGGGCTCAGATGATGTCCATGAACGTAGAGTCCACCGGGTGGAAGGATGGGCTGTGAAGGCCATCCTGAACGACCGATTTCTGACGGAATCCCGCAGATGGAAGTCCGCAATAGTCACAAACTTAGGATTTTTTGACGCGACTGGGCTTGGTCGAAAATCAATTGAGTTGGGCCCGCCTAGTGGTTTATGGGGTTATCATTCCACCATTTGAAGTGATTGTTTTAAATGGTGATGGAGGTGAGGCGAAGATCCGCAAAGCCGGACTCGACAAGGTTGGAGGTTGATTTTAAAATTTGGCGCTCTAAGACATAACAATGGCACTCAGTGATTTGTAGGCCTATGTAGTATGATGACCTTGTTTGAATAACGACTGCGGGAAGTCAAAGTTTCGCACATGCCTTATGGGCAATTTCCAATGGATTTCAAAATTCTAAGCTATGGGTTTTGATCGCTATCGGGTGCTCTAGCTAGATTTCAAGTTTGGTTGAGATCTTAACGAATTTTATAGAAATAAAAGAACACTCAAAATGAAAATGGTGATGGAGGACCAACCTATAAAACCCAATGAAAATGATGAAGAGACTGTAAGCGAAGACTTCGAATCAGTGAAGGAACTCGACAAGCGTGACAACGACGTTGGCGAGAGGCTCTGACTGGCTTCTAAACTTTTGATAGATGAAAATGATAGCTTGAATTGAGCTATTTATAGAATTTAGTGCATTTAATACCCCTCATTAAAGCTTGTATAGTGGAATTTAGGGTTGGTGAGCAAGTATTTCAAAAATGGTGACAGGAGTGGCAGAGTCCACCAAGCAGACGACAGTCAGGAGTTAGCCATTTGGGTGGTTAGTGATGAAAACAACTGTCAACAATGCAGGTTCTACGATGCAGAAGGTCATTGTGTGAAGGCCATTCGAAACGGTCGAGGAGCTAAGGAAACCTGCATAGAGCAACCCGCAGGGGTGGACTAGCATTGCTAGGAGGATGTCAGCCCTAAAGAATGAAGGAAAAAAGTTAAGGAAGTTCCACAAAGGACTAAAGCCTTAAAAATTTGAGGGTTCCAAAACATGGTCAAATCAAAGCGACTCTTCTAAGATCCCTTGACCACTTAGGACACAAAATATGGGGCATGTGAAATGAGGTGACGACAAAAGAGACCCGAAGAAGCGAAAAGAGAGAGGGTCCCCGTTTCAAATGGGGCATGTGTGCTATAAGCACAACAAATGGTGACTCCACTAGAGAACACTCCTCAACGTTCTAAGGATAAATGTTCTTTTCATACCCAGAATATCTGGTTTTGTAGACCAGGGGCTAGTTTCCAAAAGTGAACTAGGGGAATCAAAAGAGAATGAGATTCTGGGTTGAATCAAATCACAAAAGTGTCTTAGAAGGGTGTGTAAGCAATGAATTCATTCCCTTTCTTTGGAGACTGTAACAAATGGTAGTCAATCAAACTGAACAAGCTATAGATCATTGAGCTCCAAAAGTAACCTGGACATTGCCCTGCTGCTAGTTAGGCATCCATAGCCCCGATGGAGTTGTCGCTATAATCCCATGAATATTTCTCTACTACCATCCGTGCATCCATAGCCTTGGTAGAGTTGTTCACACACCCACATGGTTGCTTAGTTTTAACATTTATTTCTTTTTCTTTCCTTCTGATATGCTTTTGATACTATTTCTTTTACTCAACCATGTAAGCATCAAAGCTTACAATGGGCTTGGAACTACGGTGGTCACTGGAGCAGACTTATGATTTTCGCTTGTTATGTCATCATAACAACCACTACACAACTCCTCATAAGTAATTCATGTTTATCTTGTGTAGGATCCGAGATGATATGTGATAGGGTTCAACTAAGGGTCATGTTCTAGGTGAAGTCAAAGTTCAAATAAGGAGACCACCTCATAGCAACAATCAAAGACCAATGGTCAAGAGTGAATAGTTATCCAAATAACACTAAGAGCAGGCAACAAAGCAAACTGTTCATTGAATGAAAATGGCTAGCGCATCAGGAACAAAGTGACACCCTCACCAAAAAGCGAACGGGAAACGAAAAAATAAAAGCAATGCAAAGCAACAAAATGAAAGTGAACCAAAAGCAACCTAAACTAACCTATGTACAAGAATTTATAGGAAGAACTCGAGAGAGCTCAAGCTTGGAAATAATGCTTCAGGTGCTGCCTATTGATGGGCAACGAGACATCTTCACTGGTTAAAGTCTTAAGGAAAAAAGCATTATCACCAAGGATGTCAACAATCTGAAAGGGGCCAAGCCAGAGTTTGTCGAATTTGTCATGTCCCCCTTTCTTTTCATGGGCCTTGTCCCAACATAGGACTAGATCAACGATTCTAAAGGCCTTTACTTTGTCTCATTGATCAAACCATCTTTTGACTGTGCCTGATGTTTGGAAATTTTTTTAATGGCATGGTCACACACTTCTTCTAAGTGACGTTACTCGGCTAAATGAGCTTCTCTTTGATCCCCTTCTTCGGAGAAAGTGCTGATGAACTAGAGGGTTGGGATCTTGAGGTGAATAGGGGATATAAGTTCTAAACCATAAATGAGGTGGAACAATGAATCACCCAAGGAGGCCTTGTGACCTGTGTGATCTGCCCAAAGGGAAAAACGGAGCTGGGTGTGCCAATTCTTGGGATTTCTATCGAGTAGCTTTTTAATGACGGTGATGATGTTCTTGTTTGTGGATTCAGCTAGGCCATTTCCCCGAGGGTAATAGTTGGATGCAAATTTGAGAGCAATGCCATAGTCAAAGGCCCAATTGGCGAATTTGAACGAGGAGAAAGCAGGGCCATTATCACAAACTAACGCATACGAGTAACAAAAATGATTTAAAATGAAACTTTCAAGGAAATTGATAACTACCTTGGTGGTACATTGCCTACATGCAATAACTTCTGTCCATCTAGTACAATAATCAAAGGCAGTTCGAATGTACCTGTGACCCACAGAAGATGGTGGGCTTATTGGATCAATGAAGTCGAGAACCCATTGTGTGAACGGTCTTACCTTCAGGACTAGTTGCAATAGGACAATAACATTCCTTTCTCTAGTTGCAATAGTCTGGAAAATGTGGCATGTGCGAACATGGTTATGAGCATCTTTGAAGGTGGTTGGTGAATAATACCCTACTCATATAATTTGATGAGTAGTAGAGGTACCCGATCCGTGACTAGTATCAAATATTTTATGGATTTCTTTTAGCACCCTTGCGGCTTCTCCTTCCCCAAGGCACCAAAGGTACACTCCTTCATGATTTATTTTGTATAGTATGGATCCTTGCAGCATATAGCTGCTACTTTTCATTTGAAGGGCACACTTTTGGACTCCCTATAAGTGAGATAGGCACTTGTTATTCAACAAGTAGTAAACAATATCATTGTACCACTCCCCAGGAGAAACATCTTCGAGTTGATATTGTTGAACTATAAGCTTAGGTCCTGCTTCAGCTGCTGTTTTAGCTATCATTCAGGTGAGGGCCTATCCTCATACCAACTTTATTGGCTAAATCTCCATGTCGTATTCTTGCAGCAGGGTGACCCACTTTGCTCTTTGTTCCCCTAGCTCGTTCTGCATCAACAACGTTTTCATTGCTGGGTTAGGCACAATGGAAAATACCTTATTCTATAGGATGTAGTGTCTAAATTTCTTAACTCCCCAGAAAAGACCACATGTTTCTTCTCCACACAATGGTATGCCAATTCAACATCCTTTAACAGAGCGCTCATGAAGGAAATTGAGTGCTCATTCCCTTCGTCATCTTTTTGGGTCAAAATGCTGACACACGAATGTTTTGAAGCAAATGAGTAAATATAGAAGGGATTTAGGTAATTTGGGATGACTAGCACAGGTGCCTCAATAATATCTTTCTTAATCTCTTTAAAGGCCTGCTTTGCCTCAGGATTCCACTCAATTTTGGCATCTTTCTTAAACATTGCGTTGAGTGGCTTGACAATTTTGGCAAAGCCCATAATGAACTTTCTGACGAAATTTATCTTTCTAAAGAAAGATTTTAGCTCTTTCTTGCTGCTTGGAAGTTGAATTTTTAGGAGGGACTGAATGCACTCGGGGTCTATGGAGATTCCTCATTATGAAATAACAGGCCCAAGCAACTTTCCTTTAGTAACCCAAAAAATGCATTTCTTCGGGTTAAGAGAAACCTTGAATTCTCCGCACCTTTGAAAAACTTTGCATAGATCAAAAACATGGTTAGATCACTTCTTTGAGAACATGGTAAGATCATCCATGTAGATTATTATACACTTTCTGATCAAATCTTTGAAGGCTATGTCCATGGCACGTTGGAAGGTGGCACTTGCATTAATGAGTCTGAATGACATTCTCTTGTATGCAAAGGTTCCCCACTTTTTACCAGTGAACGTGGTTTTCTACCTATCTTCATATTGCACCATGACATGATTATAGCTAGAATACCCATCGAGGAAGGACACCATCTGTGAACCATTGAAAATATGCAATACCTCATCCAACGAAGGTACAAGGTAGTTGTCCTTCTCTGAAGCTTTGTTCAAATTGCAGAAGTCCACACATAGCCTGATTTCTCCATTCTTTTTCCTAACAGGGACCAAATTGGCCACCCATGTGGAGTACCTAACTAGGAATATAATTCTAGCTGATAGCATCTTTTGTAGTTCCTTATAAATGATGGGCTCCAACAATGCATTGATGGGATGCTGTCATTGTTTGAATGGTGGCACGTCGGGCTTAAGAGGAATAGTGTACATAATGATGGAGGTGTCATATGTCTTCAAATATTTGCAACTCCTTGCAACCACATCATGATACTTCTACAAAGCATTTACGATACCTTTCTTTTCTTCAGACATGCATACCTTGCCAATGAATACATTCTTAACTTCCTCGGTTGTCCCGAGGTTGTGAGTGTCACACTAATTGTTGATGGAATCCTTCTTTGCTTGTTGGTTTTGGTTTCAGATCTGATCTAGGTCAAATATACGTTCAAGCTAAACCATACCTCTTGGAGTAGTATTCATTTTGAGATTGATGATCCCTTCTATGTCTAGTTCAGGTTCCTTGGGCTCAGTTTCATCAATTATCTAAGTAGCAAACACATTGGAACCAGTGATGAATTCCAAGATGTGCTTGTCGTCATTGAACACCTAAAAATGGGTAACATTGTCTGGCACAAATTGGGTGGAAGTAAGCTCAACGGTGAACCTATGAAGGCTAGACAAAGAGTGCGGCTATAATGTGCTAGCTGCTTGAGCCAAGGCATCAACAATATGGTTTTGAGAGTGAGGGATCAGCTAAATGTTGAATGCATCTAGGCTTTCTAAAAGATCCCAAACTCTATGCCTATAGTTTGCTAACCTTCTATCATGGTATGAGTATAATTTTCTGACTTGTTTTACTACTAGTTCTAAATCATTGAACACTTGCAAAATTTTAACTTTCTTCATTAAAGCCATTAAGAGATGATGTACTAACACCTCATATTCCGCTACATTATTAGTGCAATAGAATTGAAGTCTATGAGTAGCGAAGTAGGTATTACCTGTAGGGTTGATGAGTTCGAACCCATCTCTCGCTCCTTACTTGGATATGGACCCATCAAAGTGCATCATCCAGAACTAGGAGGGTTTCTTAACTTCAAGGCCAATTAAGCCTCCATTCTTTCTTAGTTTCTCACCTGCATCCAACATTCCTTGATTGGGCAGGGACTCCACATGGCTAACAGTAGGTTGCCTTGTTAGTAGCTCCTTTTGAAAGGTGGCTTGTCCTTTGATGTGTTCTACTACCATCTGACACAAGCAATAATCAAACTCAGAGTGGGAAACATTATGAACTCGACACCAGTTTGGAAGCATGAGTTCCTGAAAATCCATTCTTGCTCCCAAACTAAGTTGATCTTGTATACATTTCCCCATGAAGTCTTGAAATCCATTGAGCAGTCCCAAGTTACCATCATCATAGAATTCATCATCTTCTAATTCTGCCAACATTTTTATGCTCTAGGATGCACATGCCAAATTAGCAGGAGGGATGCACAACACCAAGAAGACCTCCTTGGTCATCCCTTCTTCTTGAGGCTCCAATTCTTCCTGATATGCTATGGGAGAATAATTTCCCAACTTGATTTCAACAAATAGCACCTCATTAGTATTGTTATACTCCATAATCATGAACTTCATTCATGGCTCCTAATCTATATGAATCTAATTTGGTAGCCCCTTCCATGGCAACCACATGTGGGAGAAATCAATTGCAACATACCCATTTAATGCTTGGGTGAAGTATCGAACCAAGATTATTCCGTATGTGTCAGGGATATCCGCAACTTGGATATTGATAACTTGCTGCACCCTCGGATTTGCAACAATCTGCATAGGAATACAGTTGATTTCCCTAAGAATGTTCACCTCAATTTTGTCCAGCTGAGTTACTTTTCTTCTTGAAGGTGTGGGGACAATCCCAATAGCCTTGCATACAACCAAGGGAATGACATTAGCTGATGCTTTAGAGTCAATTAAACAATTGTGCAAGTTCTTCCCGAATATCCGGATAGTGGTAAGGAAAGGGGGTGTTTCAAACCTTCCTTGAAAGAGTCCCAGAGGCATGTCAGCTTGGGCCACTTGAACCTTGTCCTTTTCATTTGTCTTTTCCTTGGATTTCCCCTGATTTTGCTCCTTAGCGGGTTGTTTTCCTATTTGCTGATTTGTAGGGACATCTTTCCTTTTACCTATGATCTCCTGAATTACTAGCTCATGTGGGGTCTCTTCAAAAGAGACTATCTTGGCTGTTTTTTCTTGTGTCACCTTGGAGGAGGGGGTCCCATTAATCACCCTAAAGAAAGCATTCCTAATTGAAGGAACTTTGAGCAACTTAAAAGTAGACAAACTGATTTTGACCTTAAATTCTTCAGCAACATATTCACCCATTTGCTCAATCTCAGTCTCAAAAGATCTACCTATGAAAGAGCTAGCTGGCTGATTTTTCATTTGGTTTGGCTATCTTTTTTTGTTCAAGTATTGTGTAGGCACATAGGGGTAGCCTTGGTTGTTTCTATCATTTGGATTAAGCGGGGTGCTAAAGTTATTAGGCAGGGTGGAAGTAGTGAAAGGTTCCCTCACTTGTCTATTCCTCAAGTTGTAGGGAGAGGATATCTGATGGAACATTTGAACTTCATCTTCATGAGACTCTTCTTCATCTACTGGACCATTAGCTATGCAAGTAAAAAGTTGGGATAGAGCTTCTTCGTTACTTACCTCTTTTACTTCATTCCTTGTGGAGGTAGCCTTAGTGTCAGGCTCGTTACTCTTGCTTTGTGGAAATGGGGCTTGATTGACTACAGGCACGAAAGAATCATACGATTTGGATGGGACTATGTCTCTACAACCCACATTTTCAACGACATTATGGATCTTCAGTTGAAAGATCTTCGCGGCTGTGAGAAATTCAGGGCAATCTAGCTCAGAGTGTCTATTTGTTTTATGAATCTAGCACCATCTAGATAAAGCAGCCTTGACGAGATACACTCCACTAGTTGTCTTCTCTGTATTAGCCACCTGATCAAGAGGGGTGGGAATACCCCTGTTGTTTGGCATTGTATTCCATGTTCAGTTCTACCTTTGTGAAGTCCTCCTTTCATAGTTTTGATTGGAGCCTTTCCCTCTTTCATAATTCTTCCTTGATGAGGCACTTGCCTTGCGGTTATGTCTACTATCTCTATTGAGGTTGACCTGAATGCTATGTTGAGAAGCTTGCAACTAGTTATTTTGGTTCTTGAGATGAGTCATCTTTGTGGAAATCTTTTTTATCATCTATGTCAGTTCATCTAACTAGTCTTTCTCAACATTGTTGGGTTGTGGTGTTTGATTCTGGAGAATTTAGGCCCTTGTAGATACAATGACACTTGAGGTTACTGTGAGTAAGCCTGCTACTACTATGGTTGCAAGTAATGAGGCATGGGAGGTGCTTGATTCATAGGTTTCCCTGGGTGAGGAACTATAGGCAGCTATGGTACTTGATTCATGAGGGGCGTCTGATGTTGTAGAGCCTAAGTAAGTCCTTGAATTTGCATAGGATGGGAAACCTATCGCAAGGAGGGAAGAAGACCAGAGATGTTTTGTCCCAAGTTAGTGCTGGCTACAATTGCCTCAACATAAGCATCCACCAATCTAGTAGGAGTTGGGTTTATTCTATTCAACAATGCCATAGTAAGGTTGTCTAAAGCAGCATAATAAATTGGCAAGACTGCAACATCATTGAGCACATATGGAGCTTGTAACCTCGTGCATGCTCGGTGGAAACGATTGTTGAAGGAGCTGATTAGTTCATTAACTTCCCTATGAATTTTCATGAATTGCTAATATAGTTCCAAGGGGCTGATCAGAACTTTGTACTTCCTCATAAATGCATTCTTCAAGAGATCCCAAGTAGTAATCAATCTCATTGGTAAGTTGATGTACCAGTAAAAGGATTTCTCTCCCAAACAATAAGGGAAAAGTCTACATGCCACGTCCTCATGATCGATCTGCATATCTTTCAATGTCATTTGGAATATCTTAATGTGCTCTTCAGCTGTCCTTTGTGGATCTCGAGGGTTGAAATTCGTGCAGAAGCTGTCTAGATTCTTATGCATGTCATGATAAGCATTGAACATCAATGGAGAGGGGTTGTTCCCTAGCCAAGCCATGAGGGGAGGTGAAGGTGGTATTTTCTATTGAACAAAAACTAGGGGTTGCATAGGGGCAATGACAGTTAGGACTACACCTTCGACTTGGATGGTAGGGACAAGGGCAATGCCCCGACTGTGGGAAACGAGTGGTTGAAAGGAAGTTTGGGATGGATAGATAGAAGAGGTGGAGTTGGAAGAGGAAGGATGAGTATGTGGCTGATGGAAGGAGGATGGGGGTGAATCAGATGAAGTTGATGAGGAGGATGAGGACGAGTCTGATCTTCGAGTCCTTTTATCCCTTGTAGGGGGTTGCAGTTCCTGAAATTCCCCTTTGTTTGGTGTTGATCATAAAACTCTATGGAATCTCTTAGGGGAAAATGATCCAATCCGATCTAGCTTAACTTCAAAGGGGGCCCTCCTTCTAGCGCTAGTTCTGTTGATGGGTGTTTTTGCACTTCTCAACATAGTAAGTGCATAAATACATTACCTCTCTTGAAAGGAAATCTCCAACAACAATTTGCTAAAAATCACCCCAAGGTCTCTTGTGTTTCAGGTCATGACTTTCTTGGAATGTCTTAGTTGTTTTGATGTGATCTTGTTGGTAATCATAAGGCAGACTTACGTAAGTTAAGTTTGAGGAGAATTTGATCTTTGAATGGAGTTCTTAAGATGGGAAAGTTGTTGCACCATTGCTGTAGGTTCAAGCAGTAGCCTAGAACTCCTATTTTAGCTTTAGATTTGGATTTACAATGTGCAATGAACCTTGTTCAAAGCCACTATTTAAAAAAAAGAATAAAAAAGGGGCATGGGAGAGAGGTAGTTCCTAGACCTGAAACTAGCAATGAACAGTGATAATGGAGGGCCCTACTATGGACAACCTTCCTAAAACTAAGTTCCAATTAACCAGATTACTTCACAGTCTCATGAAACTAGTGGAATCTTCTAAGGACTACAGATTTTCAACCATTCATTCACCATAAGCATGAATAAAACATAGAAATTTAGAGCAGCTTTCAATTTATGCCCAGACTAACTTTGCACAACTATTTATCATCAATTATAAACAACAAAAAGTATGGACAAGGAAGGTTGCCAACACACAAAAAAATTCTTCACCACCAATGAACAACATCAACTAATCTACTAAAGCAAACTAAAACACATGGAACAACAAAGTAAATCTATCCAAATTCACTAACTATGAGAAGAAGAATCATGCAACATGAAGTTGGAACTCAAGAATCCACCAAATCGATGAATTTCTATTAACATTCTAGAAGCATGTCTTTACAACAACTCAACTCTCTCTTGAAAATGAGAGGAGACCCCCTATTTATTGTGACCAAAAAGAAAAATAAATGGCCAAGATTCAATCTCATTGTGTGGCCATGATTCACTACAAGCTAGGGTTTCACCTGCCCCCAAATATTTTACAATTTAAAATTACATTTTGTCTTTTAGCTGATTTTGTCTTCTTATGACAGCCCTATAGCTCTTTTGTCTTGTAGCTGATTGCCTTGCTGCAACTACTTTGTGAGGAATTCATCATCAATAATCAGATTTCCCTCTTGCTTCCTTGTAGTAGCATATTCCACGAACCTACCAATCAATGCCTAGAGCTTGTTCTTGTCCATTATATCCGGTTGGAGCACTTGGAAGTTCAACTTCCTAGATTTTCTTGTAATCTTATCCTAGTCCTTGCCACATTTCTACATATTCTTTATAACCTATTCGGATTGAGTGAAGGCTTGTGTACCAAAACCCATGAAATCCGATGTTAGTGCATTTGAGGTTCCATTCTCCATATTCTTATGGAAGTAAGGCTTTATCTTCTTTGGGTCTAGTTCAATGGTGGGCATATCAAAATTTGTCATTAGCCTTAGGTATTATTCATAGGCCATCCTGATTTCTTTGACCCAATCAATATGAAGCACCACCTCATGGAGCACTTGTTCCAATACTTATTTTCTGTGGTCCAAGGCCAACTTCGATGTCTCCACGAGCTAGTGGTCATCTTCTAGCAAAGAAAACACCTTCTCCTAGGATATCTCAGGTATCTTGAGGATAGCCTCAAATTTGGGATATGTGATCCTATATAACTCTGTGGCCTTTTTCTATTTCTTTCTTCTCTCCAAGTTGTCAATGTGGTCCTTGGACAACAGTTGCGGTGGCACTGACGATGTGGTGGGAAGCTCCTCAACCAATGACCATTGTTGAATGTAAGTTGTCAGATCCACCACCTGTGCTTTTAATTCCTCAGAAGTCTTGTCCTTATGCATTTGGTGCATAATGGTGGCAACAGATCCCTGAAGATGGTCAATTTTTTTCTCTCTTGTAGCTTTCCCCAAATTAATAGTAGAAATGTTATAACTGACCCCTTCTTCTCCCATCACCAGGGTGGCTATTTGCACTATCTTGGATCTGGATGCATCCATTGTCAGGTGGGATCTGACCCTTGGTTTCTTTTCCTTCTTTGTACTTATTTGTCCTCGAGCTAAGATGTCTTCAAGCCTTGCCTTCAGATCCATTGGGGTTGGGGTTTTCTTATCCAAATGCTTCTTGATCCATTTAGGCATCTGAGATTCCCATTTTGGTGATTCATGGTCACCCTCTTCCTCTTGAATAGGTTGTATGTATGTTTTCTTACCAGTCGAGGTCTCATGCTCTGTCTTTTCTTCTGCTTCTTCATCATAATTCTAGATGAATACAATTTCTTTCCCTAGGGATTCAATAGCTGTGTTCCTTTGGGCTGTCCTCTTCCATAGAGGCTTTCTCTTCTTCTTGTTCAGACCCATGCTTCTTATGATGTTCTACTTCTAGGATTTTCTTTATGGTTTTAGCCTTTTCCTTGGGCTTATTCTCTTCTTTCTTTTCTTCTTGTTCTTCTAAAAGAGGCATCTCCTTATCGTGCTTGGGGCTCTCATCTTGTTCCCTAGTTGGAGGTTCAATGTCCTCCATTTTCTCATCTGTATTTTTCTCTTCATCGGAGGGTTATTTCTCTACTTCTTCTCTGATGTCCTTGAGTTGTTGAGCCAACTCTTCCTTGAGCTCTTGGTCAAAATTTTCCACAATATATCTTGTTCCTGGATCCTCAATATCTTCTTCATATGATTGTGTTTATTCCTCCTCTTCTTCATGCACCACTTCATATGTCAATTACTAGGTGTTGATATTTAGGATGCTCATGATAATCATCCTCTTCCTCTTCCATTTCTTTGCTTGCTTCCTTCTCTTTCCTCTCCAACTCTTCTTATATTTGTATTGTTACCTCCATTGTGGGTGGTTTAGTAGGAGGAGGAGGATAGGAAGGCTAGCAACAACCTGTGCCAAGGAAAGTTGGACTGTCGTTTCATGAACACCCTAGACAACTTCGTTGGGATATTTTGCATGTGCTAAGTGAAAGCCTCTGAGAGGGAGAGAGTGGGAATAGGCATCATTGTAGTAGTCAGTGGAAGAGATGATGGTGGGGACATAGACAAGGAAGAGAGCGGGGAAGTGGTGGCAGAGGAAGAATCTATTATCATTACTTGTGCAATAGGTGGGGTGGAAGCAAGGTGGACTAAAATTTCCATCGTAGGCGGAGAAGAGGCGACCATTTCCTAAGAGGCAGGTGGAGGAGAAATAGTGGTGGCGACAGTAATAGCAGTGACCATGAGGGTAGAGGCAACAGGTAGGGATTTTGGCTTCTTGGCCTCTGGTTCCTCTCCTTCATGGAGCGGGTCCTCCTGGATGGTGGGAATCTTCGTGAAACTGCCTGATTTCTTTGGTTTCTTGGAAGGTTCACCTTATGAGGTTTTCCTTGAGTACACCTTAGGCTTGGGTTGATGTTCAACCATTTCTTTTCTCTTTCTTGACCTAGTGGCTGGATTAGATTTTGAAGTTTCTCTAGATGGGGTAGTAATTGTCCAGCTATCGGTCTCGCTTCTCGGCTTGTCCTCAAGCTCACCATATGTTAGGGTAACTACCTGCAACTTTAATTGGGAAATCTTCCCATCGATCCATTCTTTGGTTTTTGCTTCAATGGGTTTCATTAGAATGTCGAGTTCGTTGACCTCTTCCTCATCTCAATCAATCAGGAGTAGTGACAGATTGGCAATTGCATCATACTGAGGATCAAACACCGTGCCTTCATCCTCAACAATCTGATCTAGTATTGGAAATAGGTTCATTGTTTTTCCAAAATAGGTCATCATACACATGTAGTGCTGCATATGCACCTCCTTATCATCGCTACAATTGGCCCAGACGTCCTCCACATTATGCAAATAGGCGTACTATATCCTGACCATCTTTTTTAACTTACCATACGGATCTATGTGCAGCCTGATAGTGTGGAATTCCAAGGTATATTCAACCAACTCTTTATTAGAGTACTCCGCACTCTGGGACACAGGAAGTTCATACACCCCTTGACCAAATGAAAGGGGTAAGGAATCCCCAACCGATTTTTGTCACTTAGGAGGGCGTGTACTCATTGTAGCTGCTGAGAGAGCTCAAGTAATATCAGTTGGTCATTTGGGTACTGGGGTAGCTTATATGGTTTCTCAGAGAAACCCTCAGCTCGAATGTATGTAAATTTTGGAAATTGAATGAACAAAAAGCTAAACTGACGGATGTAAGTGTTTTCCCTATGGCTAGTTCTTCTTTCAAAGTTACCACCAAGTAGTTTGATGATATGTCTGATGAAGGAATCATTGACTCTGCAATAGTCCCTTTTAAAGTTTTTGTACTAGAGCTGGGGATACTTATCATATACCTTTAGTTCCCTTCCTGGGGTCTGACTTGGAGCCACAAAGAAGCCTTTGTATTTCATCTGGTTAGCCAGTAAATAGACCAAGTGTGATGTCATGTAGAACCGTGAAGTCTTCTTTATTGCCACAAATTGCTTGTACAAGCAATTACTAATCATTCTTGTTTGGTAGAATTTGGGTTCTCCTTAGAGGATTTCTTCCACAAAGTAGAGCATCCACTCTTCAAAGAAGGTTGCAGTTGGAAGGCCCATAAATCTACTCAATAGGGTCACCAAGTCATGGTAATCCTTGTAGAAGTCACTTTAGAAGAGTTCTTAGGGCACTTTATTTGCACTACCCCTCTTCTCCTTTAGCTAGTACTGATTGATAAGCTTCTTGCACTTGAGAGGATAAACATCCCACATCTGCTTAGCATATTCTTTAGATGTTTCCTCCATTTTACCAAAGGTAGTGATACAAAAGGTTCTCCCTATTGATTTAGCAGACAAATTAGCCAATATATTTCCATCTCTATCCACTATTCTCCTTGTGTCCTCCTGGTATGGCTCTCTACAGGCCATTACAAGCTCAGGAGCTATAAGAGTAGGTGGGAACCCAATAGCCTTAGCAAACCCACTACTTCTAATTCTTTTAGCATTTTCTGTGGTGGGGTTGATTTATACCCTTTGTTTGAATTTATCAATATCAATATGTCCTAGATTAGTATCTAAGATATCTTTCCATTCTATGGTGACCCTAGAATTGAGGGGTTCCCCTTGGAACTTGTTCTTCATTTGGTCCTTATCTTCTTTCCCTTGGGGTGCTTTAGCTAGATTCTTTCCCTTTTCCTTTTCCATGACCGCCTCAGATGGTCCTACAGTTGGTTCCATATATCTTGCAGGCAAGAGAGCAGTAAGAATATTCAAGCATAAAATCCTGAGGAACATTAGCTGAAATCAAGCAAAACAATGCTAGATCAGGTGATTTATCATTTAAAGATCCTAATATCTCTTTTAGATCAACATTAGCCTTTGACTGGAGGGAGTTATGACAATGTAGGCCCAGGGATGCATACTTCCTAGGCTGACAGCCACTCTAGGGGCAACAGTAAACATACATAAATCAAGGCACGACGGCCCGCATGTCTCGACCCACATCAAGGTTTGATCATTAGGTGGGGTCCATTGAGGAGGTCAGGTAATTATAGCACATGGGTCAAGTTCACTTTGAAGTTTCAGGGGCATTGAGATCATCATTTAGGCATACAAGCTCAAGGAATACAGAGGTAGAGGATGGCTTGGACGTTCAAGGCTTCGCCAATGAAAATGGCATTGGCAAGACAATGCCCCACATGCGGCATTCCCCCATGTGGGACCCACAACTTCAGCGGATGACACCCTTTTACTTCTTTGGAATCTAGCCAATTCAGTTGGGTGTAGGTTGGGAGGTCCAAAAGGACATCAAATGATCTCCGCTTGGGATAGCGGGAAGAGGATGGTGGCCCGCACAGAGCATCCCTCAAGGTTGAGTCTGAGAATCCTTGACATTGAGTTATTGGTTTGTCACTTAGTGGGCAGATTTTGTGAAGTCGGGCTTTGCATAGTGGGCTGACGGAGGTTGTCATTCATTTTGAAACGACGAGAGTGGGATGGAAGTCCGAAAATGGCTGCCCGCATGGGGTGGCCTACCCAGTGGTCATCACTTAATCATTTTAACTTTTGAGTTCAGATGGACGCAACAGGTTTGGGACCCGCAGGTCGAAAGGTTAGCATTGAAGTCCGTTTTAAAGCGGCGGATAGACTACGGTGGCCTGTAGACAGAGGTCCATAGGGTGAGGTCCACAAAAGAATCATTACTTAGTTATTTTCAGTGTAGGGGCATTAGATGGCATTGGCAAGATTGGGACCCGCTTGCTGGAAGGATCTTAGGGATTTACTATCTAGAAGGGTCTTTAATGCAACAACGAAAGGGGAGTGGCACCCCATGAAGAACGATCCTAAAGAAAAGGTTGCCTTGGTTTTGGGCTCAGATGATGACCATAAATGCGGAGTCCGCCGGGTGCAAGGATGGGCTGTGAAGACCGTAAAAAATGTTTGATTTCTGATAGAATCCCGTGGATGGAAGTCCACAACAGTCATAAACTTAGGAATTTTCAATGCGACTGGGCTTGGTCAGAAATCAATGGAGTGGGGTCCACCTAGCAGAAGGGGGTTATCATTTCACTATTTGAAGTGATTGTTTTAAATGGCAGCAGAGGTGAGGCGAAGATCTGCAAAGCCAGACCTGACGAGGTTGGAGGAAAATTTTAAAATTTGGCGCTCTAAGACATAACAACGGTGCTAAGTGAACTATGGGCCCACGCGATATGATGACCCTGGTTGAAGAATGACTACAGGAAGTCCAAGTTCCACACATGCTTTACGAGCAATTTCCAATGGATTTTAAAATTCTAAGCTATGGGTTTTGATCGCCCTGGGGTGCTCTAGCTAGATTTCAAGCTTTCTTGGTTGAGATCCAAACAAATTTTATAGAAATCAAAGAACACTCAAAATGTGAATGGAAATAGAGGACCAACCTGGAAAACCCGATGAAAATGATGAAGAGACTACTAGTGAAGACTTCGAATTGGCGAAGAAACTTGGTGGGTGCGATGAGGGCATTGGCGGGAGGCTCTAACTAGCTTCTAAACTTCTGACAAATGAAAATGACAACTCAAATTAAGATATTTATAGAATTTGGTGCATTTAGTGCCCCTCATTAATGCTCATATGACGACATTCAAGGTTGGTGAGCAAGCATTTCAAAAACGATGATGAGAGCGACGGAGTCTGCCAAGCAGACAACAATCAAGAGTTAGTTGTTCAGGCGGTCAGTGATGAAAACAACAGTCAATGATGCGGGTCCCACAACGTGGAAGGTTGTCATGTGAAGGATGTTTGAAATGGCGAGGGAGCTAAGGAAACCTGCATAGAGTAGCCTATAGGGGCAGACCCGCACTACTAGGAGGATGTCAGCCTTAAAGAATGAAGGCAAACATTTAAGGAAGTTCTGCAAAGGGCTAAAGCCTTAAAAATTTGAGGGTTGAAAAACATGGTCAACTCAAAGTGACTCTTCTAAGATCCCTTGACCACTTAGGACACAAAATATGGGGCACACGAAATGAGGCGTCGACAAAAGTGACTTGGCAAAGTGAAAAGAGAGAGGGTCCCCATTTCGAATGGGGCGTGTGTGCTATAAGAACAATAAAATTCCTCACGGTTTAGCCGCTAAAGGTGCTTGAAAGTGAATATTTAGTTAGAAAAAATCAGTTCAATGTCCAGTTTGGCCAAAAATTATAAACCAGTATTGTGGGATCAACCATATACATACATACACATATATACATACATACACATATATACATATATACATATGTATACATACATACATACATATGTATACATACATACATACATACATACATACATACATACATACATACATGTATTAAATTACTAAATAGTTTTAAAATAACTTTTTGGTTGAATAAATTTACAATTTAAACACATAATGTTCCCTTCCTCAACACTTATAGTATATATTGTTGTAGCCTATCGTGGTCTCAAATTGGCTCAACGCAGAGGGTTTAGGAAGGTCTGGTTGGAGGGTGACTCCTTGAACATTATTAAAAATTTGTAGAATATCTCACCTACATCTTGGACTATTGAGGCCTTGGTCATGGATTTTATTGATATTATCAATTCCTTTGATAATGTTTACATTTTCCATATTTTGAGAGAGGGAAATATGTTAGCTGATTTCTTCGCTAACTTTGGTGTTAGAGATAGCAAGGAGTGGGATTTGAATGATTCTATTCCTTTTGAGGCAACAACTATAATTAATAATGAATGCTAATCTAATGTCGATCTTATTGTACATTAAGGGGTGCTTGTCCTTACTCATGTGGTTGAATATCATGAATGAGGATGTTAAAATTATGATTTGGAGGGATGACTTTCACAAGGCGTAGAGTTGTAATTCATTATTGCACTTATGTCTAGTGGTTGGCTTGACATGGATTGTGGATGTTAATCACCTTAGTTTCCAGAGGCTTATGCTGGGTATTCTTATTCTAGGTAGTGCTTACTTCCTGAGCTTTATGTTGTGTACTGGGTTGTCATTTGTTGCACCTTCTGCGATGGGTGGGGACATAAATCGTGCCAAGCATAAGTCTTGTGTTACTGCAAAGTAGAGTAAGGAGGTGTGGGAGATTTTAGAGAAGGGTGGTTTAACTCCGTATATGGAAAGACTGCATGGTAATAGTCCCCAGGTCACCATTTTGGTTGCTGAAGGGTGGAACGAGAGAATCCTAAATTTGGGTGGTAGGGAAATTGTGGTTGATGAAGAATTTATAGCCCAAATTATAGGCTTGTCCATTCAGGGTATGAAGGTGTTTAGAGATAAAAAAGAATCACAGGATGAAATGTTGATTTTCTTTAAAGGGAATGGGGCTACTTATTTGAAGTTGGCAAAGAGTGGTGGGTATGAGAGGAGTTCTTTGAAAGCACTATGTTGTGATGTTGTCAAAGAAATTATGAGGCATGTTACCTTGAAAGGCAGGTATACGACGATTAACACTTACCATTTCCTTTTGCTTAACCATTTTTGGCATAAGAAACAGGCATCCTTTCCCTACTATTTGTTGATGTCGTTCAACTCAGGGATTAAAGATAATAGGAAAAACCCCAAAAACCCTATTTTGCATGCGGGGTTAATTTTCCTGATCTATGAACATGTCAAAGCTCATGAGGTGCAGAAAAATTTGGTGTCTACGAAGGAAAATCTTGCTAAACCTAGGGAGGGTTATGAGACGAACTCAGGAGAGGAAAGGGTTAGTAAGAAGCCTAAGAAGAGGAGGCTTATTTTGAATGAAGAATTTGAATATGATAGGGATGACGATGTTGATTATGTCCCAGATTTGTATGCCACTTTTGATGAGGGCCCCAATTCCCCTGTTTTGGGTAAGACTGGGAAAAGGAAATCAAATGATAAGGAGGGCTCTACAACATGTAGTGATGAGGTGGTAGGGAATGTTATTTCTAAGGGGGGTAAGGACAAAAATTAACTTTATGGGGAAGCTTCCTCTCCTCCTTCAGTGACTAGATATGTGCAGAAGCTTGCAGAGGGGAGTCAGAGAGGAAATGTGTTGTTTGTTGGGCTTCTTTTGGAGAAGGTTCTTCCTCTCTCCTTGGTTGGTGGAATCTATGGTGAGGCTTCACTGGGTGCTGTTGAGGGGCTACAAAAGTAGGAAAAGGAAAGTGTTGTGGGTGGAGGTCATGTTGTGGGTTTTAGTAAAGTGGTTACAGATAGGATTTTGAAAAGGAAGGTTGTCACGAAGGAAATTTCCTGCTCCATTAGAAAGACTAGGACTCCTATCCCCGCCAATATAGGTAAGGAAATTTATGTTGAAAAGGTTCATGCTAGCTCTTCTGATGAGGACGTTGTTGTGGGGAAACGTATTGAGAACTTTAATAGGGAGGAATTTTTTGATGTGTTGGGCTTAGCTCGTGATAGTGCCAATGTGTTGTTTAAATTTTTTAAGTGGTTCTTTCATGAAATTAATAGGACCAATGTTAGAATTAGAGGTGTTGCTAGTAAGGCTTTTGACCCTTCTTCCCAAATCCAAATTGATAATCTCATGTATTCTCTTAATACTATGGCTAATACTATGGCAGAGGAAACCATTAATCTAAAACAAAATTTGGAAGGTAGAATGTTATCCCTAGAGGATAAATTTGATAAGTTGTGGAATGTTGTGATGAAGGGTGGAGATGCCTCTAAGGTCTTGGTTATCTCGAACTCTACCAAGGTGACCTCCCTGTGACCACTATGAATAAGAGAAAGGAGAATGTGTCTACTGAAGATATTACTACTAGGGGTAAGTTGGTGGATGTGGAGTGCGATGCTAAGAAAGGTGTTGTGAAAGCTAGTGTTTTGTGTGGTGAGGTTAAAATGGGTGGGCCGAGAGCCAAAACTAGAAACAAAATGAAAGCTTAGGCCGGGGCCTTGGGTATTGAGGTGTCTGATACTGTGGATAATGTGCAAAAGTTGGCTGCAAGTGAAATGGAAGCTGTGGAGACTCTGAACAATCTGTAGGGCTGATGGCTGGGTTCCTTCTTTTTGGCTGTTGTTTGGCTGTCGTCAGGCTGATTGTTGCTTTATGTTGTTTTCTTCTTTTATTAGTTTCTTTTTTGATGTAAAGTGTTTTAGGCCCCTTCAAAACCTATTTTTTACCTTGAATCAAAACACTTATATTATATATATAAATTAATTTTTTGTGTTAATCTAAATAAATACATTGGTACCTAAAGTATGATTTAAAATAAGATATTTTGAGCTTGTTTACAAATTTCCTTGGGTTGATGGCATAAATATGTGTCTCAATTTTTGGTTTAAGTTGGTATTGCATATCAAAATTTTATTTTTTTCTCTTTTTTCTCTCAATTATAACAAGAAAACCATAAAGAATTTGAAGATAACATAAACTAATGATCTATGATATTTCCTATGCTAATTATAATTCTATTTTTTCAAGTAAAAATAATTTTATCTCATATTTTAATTATTTGTTAATAAAGTGTTTCTTTCACTTTATAGTACTCTTTAATGAGTAATATATTCTTGTAACACATAACTTGAACTAGAAATAAAATCTCTTCCTAGTTAAAAAAAATATTATAAAGGCTCAAGGTTGAGTTTAATTGATTAAAACATTCAATTCTTGATATGAATAATTGAGTTAAAATCACTAAAGGGACATCTAATGTGGAATTCTAAGTTGTGACAACTAGTTTGAAATTATAAATTGTGTTAATACCCAAAAGGAGTTTATATTCATCTTATACTATTTCTCATATCATTTATTAGGAGTTATATTCTCTTAGTTGCTCATATCATTTTAAAAATATAAATAATTGTTACTTTAGACACATATTTTGTCATAATGCATCTATTTCCTTACAAACCAAAATATATATATTTTTTTGAAAGGTCATTAGTATGAAGGGAAATCAGTTTTGATAGAATTATTTTTTATGCATGAAAAATAGAATTCTTTAATTTTCTTAATAATATTATTTGGATTAGAAAATAGAATATAAATATAATAATAAAATAAATATATAAAATCTATGTTTTATATTTAAGACCCACATTCTTGTAAAAATTTATTTCATGATAAAAAATTTATGATGAAAAAAGTGATTTAATCAATAATTTATGTCTAATGAAATACTTCCATATGAATTGGAAGGAAAAGTATACCACATGGAACATTTAAAGGATACATATAAATGTTGACAATACCATATACAATGAAATCTAATATAATTTTCCTTGTGACCATAATTGTGACATTCTATTTTGTATAAATTACTAAACCAACAAGTGGCCCATAAGTGGAACATGGATTTATGCTTCCACCACTTAGTGTATCAAATATATTTCATTATTTTCTATAACAAACATACATTGATTATAAAAAGGAAAAAATTCTAATATTGAAAATAAAATTATATATTTAAAAATCTAAGCTCGAGGACTATTTGTTTATATAATTTGACTCAAAATCAAGGTATCAAAAGTAGAAAGTTACATTGAATAGAATAAAATTTAGTCATGTGGCTTTACGGGGAGATGACACTAGATAGGTGCCACATCAAAGGGTTTTCACTAACCCACTTTAGAGTGAATTCCATTCATGTAAATGTGGTATATGTTAACACTCCTTCCCCTAAAGGTGGTTTGCACACACATCCACTACCACCCTTTAACTACCATATACATTTTAGTTATTATCCTTTGTAACTTCTATTAGTTTTTTATCCCACATACCATACATGCATGCAAGGAAAGTAGAGAAGAGGGTATAAGAGAAAGGAGAGGGGAGACAATATTTTAATTAATATTGAAGATTTCACCATTATAAATAATATAAAATATGGTCAAGTGGCCTTTGTTGAAATTAAATGGTCTCACAAAGAGTCTACTATGGATCAAGTTTTGTTGAGTGAAAAACCCTGATGCTATTAAGGGATGTGGATAAGATCATGTGCCCTAGGTAAATGTGGCAAAATGAACCTTGTATCTATATTGAAAGAGATAATTTTATTAATAAACCAATACCATAGTTGTAAAAAACAAATTATAATATGTTTCAAACTAACCAATAAAATAATATAAAATATGCTAAAAAAATATTAGAATAAAAGTGAACTACACTTGTCTAGTGAAAACATGTTTGAATATAATAAGGGCTAAAAATATACACATAAAACACAAGGTGCACTCTTCATTGTTTTTGATAAAGTAAGCAACATTTACAGGGTGTTGTACCCTTTTCACAGAGAGCCCTTGAGGCCAAAAAAGAGCTAGTTCAAAACATGGCATGAAATAGAAAGAGCTTACAAATAGGAGCCACAAGGCTCAGCATAATAGGCAAGACATGCCACACATAGAACAGTACCAGAACATGAACAATCGATAGACAACAAGTCAAAATAAGTATTAGGACTAGACAACCCCAAAATCTGGGGGGATAGATCTAACTCCGAAAACTTGAGGCCGCAGTTTGGGGAGTCCCTTCATTTTTTTCTGCAAAATAGACCAGGAAGACTTAGAACCAAAGTCAACCGAGCGAGGTGAGATGAGTGGTTCATCCACAACCACAACGGACAAAGGGCCTCCATGCAGTGAAGCCGATAGCATAGAAGAGGAGTCAGGAGCATTTGGGGGATCAATAGAAGTGTTCAGTGAGGGACGGGCAGAATTAGTTGGCACAATGGCAACATATCGGGGCAATGGTTCCATAGAAGGGATACCTCAAGGAGGATCCTGAGGAGCCACAACCACCAAGGAAGATAGGTCATAATCAATGCTCTTCATTGTTATTTACATGGAGATAGGTCATAATCATGTATGAGAATCTTAGCCTTGGACTATTGACAATTTGAAATGTTGAATTGGGGGATGTATTCATGTTCATGATTTTGTCAAAGAGATAAAGTAACAATTTTGATACAATCAAGAGTGGAAAATATTCTAAGAAATGTATTAAGACTGCTTTGAGAAGAGTGATGAGATATAAAAGTATATTAGATTGAATGTTGGGTCAATGAGGATACTAAAAAACTCCAAAATACACTATAACTATACATTAAAGTCATTTACACAAGTAACATCAAATGAGAGGGAAAGAAATCTAAGGGCATTTACTTTTCTCCTCTATAACTTTAAAGTGGAGACCCAAATAAATAAAAATAAAAATCTTTAAATCTAAAATATTGAAATTATTGATTATTATTATTCTAGATCCAAAATATTGAGATTATTTTTACAATTACATAATACCTTTAATAAGAAAATTATAATTCAATATATTAGAGATAAAACACTATTTATATTATATTTTAATTGAATTTACCAATAGTATGTTTAAAAAGTATGGTAAAAATTATATTAATTTAAATAATATTTAAGATTATTATAATATTTATTTAATGATCTAAACACCATCGGCTTGAACATTAAGTTTACATGTTATAGTTTTATCCTTCAATTACAAGTTAAAAGGTTATCATTTCATTATATGATATGATCCATTATATGGATCAAACTAATTTTCTCTCTTGCTGATTTTTGTTTCAACTAAATTACAAATCACAAAGGCGTTTAAGCTCCTTTTACACATAAGCAATATTTTAGAACAATATTTAGAATTTATTTAAAAATATTATGAAAATTAAATTGAACAAGTGTTTAAACTTTTCCAATGAAATCTTCTAAAATAAAAAAAACACATTGAACACTCAAAAATATTTTTGGAGAATATTTTATTTTAAAATCACGTTGCAACTAATATTTTAATTTGTCTCTAATTAAATGTCTTGATATAGTATTTTTTTTTAATATAGGACAAATTAGATGACCATGATCTCCTTCTCACCACTCTAACCACTTAATAACTTTATATATTTAGTGATGTTGAAGCTTAGTCTCTAAGAACATACCTTTCTACAATCTACCCTTTTTCCTTTGAATAATATACTATTTTAAAAAAAAAATTATTCTCAAGTATACTACTAAAAAAAAATTATTAACTTTAAATTTCAAACATATTATACTGATAAAGATGGATCACTATGCTATTTATTTAAAATATATGTAAACTAAAACTTATAGGATATTTCTATAAAATTTTGAGGACCCTTATGTATTCAAGCAGTCATACTAAAAGCAAAGACTAATGCATTGATGGGTTGAAAATAATATTATTTCAAATAAAAGTAGATAAAATACAAAAATATCTTTGCAAGATTGCTAAATAGCAGACCTAAAATCACTGCATAAGTAGAAGACATTCAAATAGAAACAATACTATAGTTTGAGGTGTATAAGGAGAAACCTACCTGGATTTGTTATAGATCTCATAAGACTGCATAGTAGTTAGCTGTGTGTCATAGTTTGGAATATTGAAGAATCAATAAATGTACAAAATCACAATTTGAGTTCAACTGTCTGTACTCTTCATTAATCAATTAATCAGAGTTTTTATTTTCTTACTTTTTTAAATGTATTTTATCTTTAACATGATCTCAATCTCAACTTTATGTGTTTTTTTTTTAATTTTGTAGTCTATAATAAGTGCAATTATAGAGGAGTTGGATAAATTAAAATGATTTTGTGCAATAATTTTGCTAGTACTACTCAGTTCTTTTAAGGCTTCTCTTTTGCTTGGAAGTACAATTTGAGTTCAACTGTCTATACTCTTCATTAATCAATTAATCAAAGTTTTTATTTTCTTACTTTTTTAAATGTATCTTATCTTTAACATGATCTCAATCTCAACTTTATGTGTTTTTTTTTAAATTTTGTAATCTGTAATAAGTGCAATTATAGAGGAGTTGGATAAATTAAAATGATTTTGTGCAATAATTTTGCTAGTACTACTCAGTTCTTTTAAGGCTTCTCTTTTGCTTGGAAGCATACTCCTTTGATAAGGAGAAAAAATAAATCGTGTTCATTTTTTTTATTTTTTTTAATATGTCAGATTAGTTGAGTGGTATTTAAATGTGTGTATCATGCATTTGACACTGTATTTTTAAGTTTTAGTAATTTTTTAATTATTAAAAAATACTTCAAAAATGTTAAATAAATAAAATGATTTCTAATATTTTAAATTATGTTTTATTTATATAATTTAAATTCATTTTCTTATTTAAAATGTTTAAATGATCACTTTTAATATAAGAAAATTTGTAGTTCAATTTCTTTCTACATAATTTTTTATTGAAATATAATTCTATTATTATAGAAAAAAATAAAATAAAATAAGCAGTTGTCTTGTCTTCATCACAATGTTGGAAAATATTGGATAAAGGCAACCAAAACTATGGGACAAAACATCATGGTTGAGTCCATATTTTTAACAACAAATTGTAAATTGTACTTCTCAACAGAATGGCAAATTTGGATTGTCAAGGATTTAATGTTTACACTTTTAAATTTTGTTTTTTGTTTTTCTCTTAAGTAAACTTTAAGAGGGAGGGGGCGAAGGGGGGAGAGGAAGAGGGAAGGGCTTGGAGTAAAAAGAAAATAACAATATTAGGAACTTACATTCCAAATAACATAAATATAAGCAATTTCATTAACTTCATTCAGAGCATTACATTCAATATGGCTATTGGCTTTTTTAAGCCATTGTTTTCTCATAAATAACCACTCCAAATTCCCTTACAACAATAATTCCATAAAACTTACAACTAAATATTAACTAATTTATTAAATGTAAACTTTAATACTTTAATTTTCTAATACAGATAAACAACAAATTTGTTGCCATAGCAACCATATTAAGACAGTGAAAATCATGAAAATTACCAATGATCGTGACTACTGACATTTCTAAAAAAGGAGGATTATAGGTTGAGGTTGCAAATTTTAAATGGATTTTTTTTTTGTACAATTATGGTATAAAGTGACAACCCTTGTTATGGTTTGATAAGGTTAAAAAAACTAGTAATAAGGATGGATTTTACATTAGTATTAGTGCACCTAAAAAATCTCATTAAAAACCAAATAAACTAGATAATTTTAAACTACTAACTCACTAGAATTGAATAGGTTACTTAGTACCCTTCAATTTATTAAATGGAATTTAAGCTCATAAGAATGGTTGTCTAATCCTAAGTAAGAATACCTCACTTTGTGTGAGAGTAATTTAGATATATGAATTTTGAATGAAAATTAGAGTGCATAACAAAAGCTAGTTAGAATTGGATGATTATTATTCCTTAATGTATGTTGTGGTATCAATTATTGGATTTTAATTTTCACACTATATGTGATGAATTTGCTACATATTTAGTAGTACCAAAATATTTCATTATGGTATAAGCATGCATGTATATGAACTTAAATCAAGTAGAAAATTCGAGAATGCATTTGGTATGTTGATAAATTCAACATGGATGGTATACTCATATTGGGGTGAAAGTTTAACATTACACTAATACCTATTGTTGTAACCATATGTTGTCATGGGCTATCCATTGTATGGCTTTGCCATATAAGAGAAAAGCTAAAACTAAGTTTAAGCACAACAAGATGTTTTTAATGCATTACATTTAGATACATGTATAAAGGTAGATGCATTCTAAAGGAATCATAAATGGATGAAACCCTAGGCAATATGACTTAATTGGAATTTGATGAAGGTAAATTTATTACATAATGTGTACCCAACCATGTAGAGTGGTATCTATTATGCATGGTACTTGATTATTTTGCAAGGATTAATAGATAAATGTGTGCCATGTGGCCTACATATTAACTCATCTTAAGAAAATCAACTTAAGTTAAAAAAATAGAGGATTATATTGAGTGGAAATACACGTCAAGAAGATTTCCAAAATTGGTCAAATTGGGAAAATCAAAACCTTGATAGTGAATGCAAACCCAAATAGTTTATCAAATAACCCCCCCCCCCCCCCCCCCCCAATGATAAATTTAAGAATAAAATTCCTAAATCAAAGGCTCAAGAGATCAAAAAATTATAAGAGTAGAATAATAATTAGTACGAATGATGCTATTATCAAAGGAAAAGAGTAAATTCAATCTCATAATAAGGTGAGATGGCTTACTCCAAGGGGGGGATGTCACATCCTTGTGGTAAGAAACCTACCTACTAGACAATGTATAAGAAAAAATAAATTTAAATTAATTAAAAAGAGATTTAAAAAGAAAAATTATATTCTAAGGGGGCAAAGAATTAAATTGATGAAAAAACGTGCCAACATTGTAGATGAGACCATGGCAAGCTAATCCTAATAATGTTAGAAGGTACCATTGTTGACACCTTCTTTACTCTCATCAAAGTCTACAACCACAATGAACTCTAGATCAAATCATTCAAGTATTTGGCTTGATGAATATTGTGGTGAAAACCCCAATCTACTCACATAAAGTTCTCTTATCAATGTTGTGGAAAGAGGCATAATACATGTTCAAGGGAGATATGAAAAAGCTAAGAATGTATTTTAGGAGATGAAAATGCATTCTACTTCTCCTAGTGTGCTCACTCATACCTCTCTAATTGATGCATATTTTAAAGAAGAGATAGAAGCTAAGGCCTTACAAATTCTAAATCACAAGGGGAGATTGTAAAACTATAGTATAGAGTTACCTCCCTTGCTATAGTTTGATAAGGTTAAAAAAGTTGGTATTAACTAGGTGTGGTTATTACATTTATTGGTTTAAATTGTCATGTTTTTTGAAGAATATATTTTCAAACTACTAAGATTCCATATACAATTTTTATTCACTTTAATTTGGTTTTTATGCAATCAAAGTTGTGCAATATTATATCTAAAATATTTAAACTCAAATACGACTTCAAAAGTATATTCCCAAATATGAATTTATGAATGATAAAACATATTAATTGGCACATTTGTGAAATCCATATCCAAATGAAGAAATAGATACAAATAAATTATTACTCTAAATCACACATAAACCTTAGATTGAGCAAATAAAATAAATAATGACTACCTTCACCTATCAAGTGAAGATCTTATTTTCCAGTTGGATTTTCTTATGCAGTGGATGGATTATGGTTGTTCGGTATTTGTGCAAGATTTTAGCAACATGTACCTATACATTTGATTGAAGAATCACCAAGAATATTTGTATATTTATGATTTTCTTTGTTATTCAAGACCATCATTCCATAGTGATAGATAGAGAATGAATGTATGGGTTTTTTAAGATGAATTATTGATATTTCTTGATCAAATTTATAACTTTTAATTTACATGGGATCTGATCAAGTAATTAACTAATTTGTTTCTATTTTATTGAGTGATGGAAGAGTTTGTTGCAAGTATGAGTAGTTGGTGTTGTCATTGATGTCAAAAATCTTTAGTATTGTCAATGGTGTCAATTGTATGAGAAGGATTTTGTTGCAAGGATGTGTAGTTGGTATTGGGTTGGTGTTGTCTCTGATTATGCTTTGATTAGTTACATTATGTTGTCATTAGTAAGCTTCTAGTGTCAACCTCTAGTGTTGCTTTGATAAGCTTCTGTCTATGGATGTATGTTTGAGTTACTATGTTTTAGTTGGCTTGATGGTGATGAGGAAGTACTGAAGATGTTGATGATATATTTTCGGTGCTTGTTTTCCAAGTGATTTTGAGAAAATTGAATAAAAAGAGGAAACAATGTGTTGCAGTGTGTTTTGTGTTGTAGAGTAGTGTTCTGGTTTGACTCCACATTTCTTCTAGGTTGAAGATCTTCTTGTGTAGTTCATATTGTAGAGGTGTCTAAGAGAAATGTTCTTGCTCCACATTTTAGCACAAAGTGGTTTCAGGTCTTGCAAATCTAGAAGGGTTCTGATAGTGTGCATGTATCTTTCTTTAGGTGAATTTGTTCATGGTTTGGTGTGGGCTGATGCAAGAAGTTGGGTCCACAAAAAGATCAAAAAGTGGAAGTGTTTTTGCTGTTTTTTCAGAATTTGTCACACTTGGACTAAAAATTTGAGGCACTTACAATGAATCCTAAAAAAAAATAGTAATATGAAATTTAGAATTTAGAATTTAGTTTCCAAATATGTAATTTATTCAAATACCTAGATGATAGAAATTAAATTTTGATAGGGATGCATAAAAACCACTTTTTAAAAGTAATTTTTTTACCATACCATGCACGTTTACGTACACCACCTTTTGACCCAAATAAAAGTATTTTGCTAATTCCTTTTGGGGGAAGATAGCTAATAAAATGAAGATTGATGAGGATAATTTTTTGCATTTTTTTTTGAATATTTGTTTTTAATTTCATTTTTATTGGCCTTAATTGTTGTTTTTAAAAATCAATGTGTACAGAAAGCATAATTGGACCTAAACTAAACAATTTTTGAATCATTCTTTTCATTGTGTAGAGAATTTTCTGAAGATTGATGCCATATATTTTTTTTACAAGAAAATTAACCAAAAAAAGTTATTAAAAAACAAAAAAAGTCTAGTATTTCAAGTTTATGGACTAGTTTTCTTAGAAATTAATTAAAAAATAAAAAATATAATCCTATCTTAATAAAAATTATATATTTAGAAACTATACATCATTTTCTCTAATGGGTTTTAATTTCATAGATTGATTTAGAAAAAAAGTCCATCAGCCATATTGCCAAAGTTGGCCATTTCTCTTGAACCTACCTTAGTTTTTTAGTTGCAGGTCAAAGGCTAAGGGTCAGGTTGCCAATCCTTTCCCGACCCTAAAACTGAGGTTGCATGTGGGTTGGGGATTCAAAATTCTAAAAACGCGTACGCGTTACCTATTTACTTGTTGGTAAAAGGTAACAAATACATGCTATATAACACATACACGTTCCTAAAATAGAAAACATATGCTTTTTATAATGTGTACACGTTTCTTATTTAACCGTTTTTTCCCAATTTGGGAAAAACTGATAGAGCACATTTTTTCTGCAACATTCATTTTTTGTAGTACAGTCTGAAAGCACTATTTTCTGCATTTTTTATTGCAATGTTGTCTTGTGCAATCTCTTAACATGACATATTCTATTCAAATTTTTGGAAGAGACAAGTGCAAATTGAATTTTCTAAAGTGGAATCAAGTATAAGAACATTTTACAAGAAGATTTGGAAAAAAGAGAAATTTTGGTGTATTCATGATGTTTTTGTACTTCAAAGTTTATAGAAGAAAGGATCTTCATACTATATAGTTTTATTGGAATATTTGAAGGAGGTAGAAATTGGAAAATAGGTTAAGAATCATTTGTTTTTTTATCAAAGATGGTTTGGTAATCATGAGATCAAAGCAAAGGAAGAAAAAAAAATGTAGAAAGTCAATGAAACCTGAGAAGAAATTCAAGCAAATAGAGAAATGGAGGCAAAAATGCAAAGGGATAGAAGAGAAAGGATTCATCAAATGAAAAATTTGGAAGCATCTAGTTCCATGAATGTTGAAGAGGAAACCATGAAGGGTGAGATGAATGTAGATGATGCAAATGTGGAGATGGTGAATATGGAAGAAAATGCAATTATGGAGATAAACCCAACTATGCCTTCAATTTCAACTTTGAATGATATGGAAATAACACCTATGCAAACAACTTTAGGTATGTCTTCAAATCCACCTCCCAATGATATGGAAAATGCACCTATTCAAACAATTTATCCAAGTATGTCTTCAAACCCAAGTCTTGATAATATTGATCTTAGTTATTTAGATGAAGCTGAATACACCATTTATGGTATCAATAATTCTAGTTTTGAAATAATGGAAAAAAAATAAAATGATGAAATATCTTATATGAATGAAAATGAGAATGAAATCCCTCATATTGATGAAAATGAGAATGAAATCTCTTTTACGTTTGAAAATGAAAATGAAACCCCTTGCGTGAATGAAAATGAAACCCCTTGTATGAATGAAAATGAAAATGTTTTTTTACAATTGAAAAAGATGTACTAGATAACCTTCCCAATAAAGTTTCTTGGAGAAAAATGAAAACTCATGGAAATAGAATATATAAATGTTTTTTTATATAAAGAAATAAGGATTTCAATGCCAACTCATGATGCGATTTATGAAAATGTGAAAAATGAGAAAAGTGATGAAAAAATTAGGCATTTTTGTAAAACCAAAAAATAAATATGATTCAATAGGACAAGTCATATCTAGTGTTCCTAATGCTATTAATTTTATAGGTAATAAAATTCAATCTAAATATAAGAATGCAACTCGTCGTGATAACAACTGCTCTAGTTAATAAAGCAACTTCAAATAAATGAATGTTAAGTAAGATTAGTAAATGTATAAAAGTAAATCCTAAAACTTTGATAAGAGCTGCTAAAAGAAGAGAAAGTATTGAAAAAGATCCAATTAATCAATGTTGGAGTTTTAGTGGTAGACTCCCAAGGTTAGACATGAAATTAACTAATGAAATAAAATCTTTAATCAAAAAATACTGGCATGATAATACAAGAGTATCACCTAATATTAGAGATGTTTTAAAATTAAGGGTGGGATCCAACATTTGTGACCCTCATCAAAAGCATCTCTTAGATATGACTCAAATTGAATTATATAAAAAAGTTTTAGATGATTCAATCTTACCATTTAATATTAGCATAAGTCAAAGATCATTCAAAAAATGTAAACCTTGGTACATGTTAGAATTAATAAACAACAAATATCTTGTTGTTGTAAGACTCATGTATAATTTCGTTATATTATGATATTTTTCGATATATACATTGTACTTTGCATGCTAACCAAATTATACAGGACATCTGTGGTATTAATATGCCAACTGAAACAATCAAAGATTTTATAGCAGGTTTGTTTTGTGAACCCTCTAATGGATTTTTATTTTATTTAAAAGCATGTATTTCTAGTCAATGTGATAGATGTGGTAACTTTTCATTGTTAGGAGAATGTATGCATGAAAGTAGTTTACATAAATTTGGACAACAATTAGTGGATGTTAATTTTTTTAAAAATATTGAGTATTCTTTAAAAGATGGAAAAATTGGAAAACGTTGTGAGCTAATTGTGGAAAAATTTATTGTGCATGCATTTATTAAAGAATTTAAAGATAAGATTGTACCTAAATATGTTAAACACTCTCAATATACTCATTAGATTGATAATCAATTTTGTTCATGTAAAAACACATTCGTAATTAGAACTATATTGTTAGTTGTTGATTTTGCTAAAAATTATACTCTTGCTCCACAAGAAGAAATTCAATCACAATATTATAATTCAGTGCAAGTAGCCATATTTGTTCATATTGTATATAGACATTCAAATAATAGTAGAGAAGATAATAGAATTTTTTTGAGAGAGTACCGTTTTTGTGTAAGTGATAATCGATTACATTCATCTGAGTTTGTTCAATATTGTTTTGATATATTTTATAAAAAATTAAAAGAGAGGAATTCAAATGAGAGAACATCTCATATGGTCAGATAATTACACATGGTCAATTCAAGAATCCTAGAATGTTTTATTGGTTATGTAGAGTTCATAAGGAAAATAATATCCAACACATGTGGAGTTTTTTTGAAGCTAGACATGGTAAAGGAGAACATGATGGAGCAGGTGCATGTGTGAAAAGAGCTCTTGCTAGAGAGAAACTAAAATTTTAGGATGTAGAAAAATTCAGAGATGCACGTGCAATTGTAGATTGGTGCAATACCAAATTATCTACAAGAACAAGTGAGAGCTCAATAATTCGGCGCTTCTTTTAGTTAGTTGAAGAAAATAATATTCTTACTCAACAAGATTGTGAAACAATTAATGGATCTGCAAAATGGAATTTGTTTAAGAGTTCAAATGCAAATACATGGACAATATGGACAAGGGAGCTTGCATGTTTTTTGTCAATTTTGTATTGTAGGTGATTGGGAGGCGTGTGAAAATACAAAATGGGTTGAAGAATGGAAACAAAGAGCCTTAGCACCTACATTGATACATGTTCAACATGGAATGACAATTGAAAATAATCGTGTTCACATCAGATGATTATGATCATGTTTCAGAACTTGTACAAGAAGGTACATTAAATTGAATTGAATTTTATATGTATGCATGTTTATATGTGAATTAAATATATGTCACTCTTTATTGAATTTTTTATTTTTTTTGCAGGAAATGTGTATGCTGTTGTTGCACCTAAGGGGAATGAAGATGAGATGAAGTATTGGTTGGCTAGATGTGTTGAGAGAAAGAATAAGTTGATACATCCTAGAGTGGATGATGACAACTTTGAGTATCCAACTGGTTTTGTGGTTGTTGTTGGCACCTGGCTTCAAAAATATTTGATAAGAAAGAATGGATTGCCTGAATTTGAAGATTATGAAAGACACAAGAAGATTATATATTATTCACATTTGATTTTGGCAACCAATATAAAACTAGTTAGATATCAAGTGAGTCCTGCTAATAAAGTGTTATGGAAACTTTCAATGGATGATCATGAGAAAATCATAGATGCATTAAAAAAAAGAGAGGATGTAGATGGTACAATAAAGTAAATAAATATAAGTAAGTATATAGTTGTATATATATTTAATTGATAGTCAATATATAGTTAAAAATTTATCACATATACATGTCTATATATATATATATTTGTCCTTAGTCATTTCCTAATTAGAGTTTTATATCATTTTTGTTTCAGGTCTCCCAAAAGTAGATACATTACAAAAAAGAGAGGACATGCATATATATTACAATGGAATTTGAGTCTAGAGATAGGTAGCTATATATAGTTCTAGATACATTTAATTGATAGTATAAATATAAAACTAAATAATTCATTGTCATTTTATAAAAAAAATATAATTGATTTCATATCCCCTTAAGCCATCCTCTTATCTACCCTTAATACATCCTCTTGCATCCCCTTAAGTCACTCTCTTAATTCCCCTTAATCCATCCTTTTAGGACCCCTTAAGCCATATCCTCTTATCTACCCTTAATCCATCATATTGCATCCCCTTAAGTGACTCTCTTAACTCCCCTTAAGTCATCCTCTTAGTACCCCTTACGCCATATCCTCATATATCTACCCTTAATCCATCCTCTTGCATCCCCTTAAGTCTCTCTATTAATTCCCCTTAAGCCATCCTCTTAGGACCCCTTAATCCATCATCTTATCTACCCTTAATACATCCTCTTTCATCCCCTTAAGTCACTCTCTTAATTCCCCTTAAGACATCCTTTTAGGACCCCTTAAGCCATATCCTCTTATCTACCCTTAATCCAACATCTTGCATCCCCTTAAGCGACTCTCTTAACTCCCCTTAAGTCATCCTCTTAGTACCCCTTAATTCATATCCTCATATATCTACCCTTAATTCATCCTCTTGCATCCCCTTAAGTCTCCCTTTTAATACCTCTTAAGCCATCCTCTTAGGACCCCTTAAGCCATCCTCTTATCTACCCTTAATACTGTTGGATTTCAATTGTGGTTGTTTTTCCTTGACGACAAAACTGCCCTTGGTGATACATGTTGGTTTTGGTTTTGGTGAATGATTATAGTTGGATCATGGCATGCACTTTGTTGACTATTATGGTGGTACTGATGTTTTTGATGTTTGATATGCATTTTTTTCAGGGCATACATCTGATTCAGGCTATTCATGATTATGTTTATTTAGTTTCAGATTGGTTCATTTTCAGGTATACATTTGTAGGTTTAGTTTGATATTTTCAAGTATTCATTTGTAGGTTTAGTTTGATTATGCATATTTCTATTGCATATCTCATGGCTTTTTGACTTGGAAATATCATTGTGTCAATGGTTTCTACATGGAAATTATAAGGTGACTTTTCTATATAGACCTTGCTATGATAATCAGTGTTGAATGATCATTTAATGTGGTATATATTTTGAGCCTAATTGGTTTCTTTTGGCACATTATATTGTTGTTTATCTTGGTATATCAGATGGTTATTTTATTTCACATTGGAGTTATCTTGTTAAAGTCACATGATAGTGACATCAATAATATATGGTTTCGGGTTTTATTTTGTGTGGCATATACATTAATCTTATCGAGTTTCATCAAGCACATGGTGTCTGTGTCAGTCACATGGCACTAGATTGGAAGTTGACTTTGACAAGTCACATTGATCGATATCTTTGGCAATGACCATCATTTTATTTCACCAATAGATTTTAAGTGATTATGTTGTCAGTATTATTTGATAGTAGTGGACTTCAAAATGGTTTTAATCATTGCATAATTTATCGGATTTCAAATGACTATGTTTTCTATGAAATTTTTGTAAGCTTTGAAGGAAAGAAAAGTTAGGGAAAAGCTATTTTTTTAATCTCAATGAGCAAACTTGAGAAACCCTAGCCACCACCATGGAATTATCATTGTAGATTTCTAGTAAAATTTTAACTGGGGAAGTTGAAGACAGGCAGTGCTCGTTAATGGAAGTATTCAACTGGGTAGTTATGATGGTCTTCAATAGTTTATGGTATCTATTTCTCTTTCTCCCACCACAAACAGGTAAAGGAAAAACTATCACATGTTCTTTGAGTTTTACATTGAGATTTTTTCTTGCTAAAACAATTGTTAAGGGATCAAAAGGATCTTATTATCTTATTTTTTTTGAAAAACAAAGAAACGAAGCTATTTTATGCACAAGATGATAACTTATTGTCTCTCAGTTATTCGACAGTTGGCTATAACTATTACAAATGGGTTATGTTGTAAAGACTTTTGTTAAAATGCTTAATCTTTGATGATCATGATTGAAAAACCGTTAGGGCTTCTGGAATCTCATTTGGAGATTGTTCTTACAGTTATAAAACTGTTTGTATTGATGCTTATGAATTTTGATTTTAAGAAGATGTATTTTATGGGTTACTGAGAAGAAAAGGAAAGGCTCTTGGAAATATCAAATTTTATCTTTACAGTGATAAGAAGTTGAGTTACATTGAAAATATTTGATCTCTGATACTTTGTAAAAGATGTCAATATTATACAACATTCTTCATCAGTGAACTTATTGAAAATTATTATAATCCTATGTTGAGATTCTAGGACTGCAATTACTACACTTCTAGGGTTTTAACAGTTGATTATGTTCATTTTTTTATGGAGTTGGTGCTCCTGTAATTTGAGAAGTTGGTGCTTCTATAGTGATTGTGGAGTTGGTGCTCAAAGTGAATAAAGGAAATATTTTTGAGTGGTTTTTATTCCTCAAGATGGTTTTCCACTCAGGACAAATAATGTGTTATGTGATGGCTCTATGTGTGTGATTTTTTCATATCTATTTATTTTACATCAAAAGTATTGAATGATTGTTAGTCATCAATCCTTCATATTTGTCATCTTTTATGTCAAATCTCATGCATAAAGGTTCTGGTTTAAAATTAAGCTCTAATACATGTGAAAGTGTTTAGTTTCATTTCAATTAATGTTTCTTGTTAGTTCATGGTTCAAGCAAATTTAATACTGTTTCAGCATAAATCAAACTTGTTCTTTGAATTGTCATTTCTTTACATGCTGTCATTTTTCCTCCTGATACAACAACAACAACAAAAATTCTTGTTGTTTTAAAAAAAATTGTGACTTAACTAAATCACTAATTCACCCCCCCTCTCAGTGATTTCAATATTCCAACAATTGGTATCAGAGCGTAGTGTCCTTTCATAAGTCTAATCCACCCAGGATTGATTATGGTCTTTGGAAGTTAGTCAAACATGTCACAAGCTCAAGAAGGTACTTCTGTGACTAGAGCTCCACTGTTTGACAATACAAATTATGTGTTCTGGAAATTCAGAATGGAAACATATCTGATTTCAATTGATCTTGATATATGGGGCATAGTTCTAGCTGGGTATAATGTTGCACCTACAATACCCACAAATTATTTTGAAAAGAAGAAGTATAAACTAATGCTAGAGCCAAACATGCTCTTTTGTGTGGCTTAACCAAATATGTATTTTTTAAAGTCATGCATTGCAAATTGGCTAAGGAGATTTGGGAAAAAATTGATTTTTTTTATCAAGGAAATGATAAAGTCAAACAGTCAAAGATTCTTACCCTCAAAACTCAGTTTGAGGAAATGAAAATGAATGATGATGAAAAGGTGGTTGAATGTTTCTTGAGAATAAGTGAGGTTGTTAATGCAATGACAGGTTTAGGAGAAGAAATAGAAGAGTTTGATGTGGTAAAAAAGGTCATTAGAACCTTACATCCTAAATATGAAACTAAGGTTTCAGCCCTCGAAGAAAAGAAACACTTTGACAAGCTTACCTTAGATGATCTACAAGGAACTCTTACTGCCTTTGAAATGAGAACTCGCAAAAAAAACTTATCAGGAAATGAAACTGCTTTTAAAACTAAAAAAAGGGAAACCATAGTTGAAAGTGAGTCAGAAGATTCTAATACCCAGGAATCTCACTTTGTTCAAAATTTTAAAAAGGGATCAGGTAAATACAAAGGAAAACTTCTCATTAAATGTTTCAACTATGGTAAAATTGGACATTTTGCAGCTAAGTGTCCTTATGGTGATCAAAACAGTGATGATGAAAAGTCTGACAAATAGTCTAAGAAGAAGGTTTATAAACCTAAAAAGAAGTTCAATTTCAAAAAGAAAAAGAGTCTATTTAGTAAAGATGAAACAAACACTGAAGCAAAAGACTCTTTAGATGAAGAAGATGAGATCCTATTTATGGATGAAGTCAAAATACAAGAAGATTCAAATAGAAAAAATGAGTTAGAAGATGGTGAAAAAGATCTTGAAGGTGAGTTAAAATGTGCTTTAAAGGAAATTAAAAAACTTAAAAAGAAAGTTCTTACTCAAGAAAAAAGCCAGATCAAGCAATAGTCTCTTTGGAGACTGAGCTTGGAGAATCTAAGAGGACTGAGGATTGTCTTAAAACATCTGTGAGCCTGAAAGACAAAGAAATTCAAAGATTAGAACAAGAAGTTGTTGATCTTTGTAAGAACGTTGAAGGATATGAAAGTACAATAAAGCTTAATGATGCTATTAGTAAGTAGAAATTGAATAAGGAAAAAACAGGACTTGGGTTTGAAAAGGGTCAGTGTTCAATTGATATCCAAAAGAAGAATCTAACTCTACAAATAAGAGTTTCAAATCAGATTATTTTGAATCTAGTAAAAACTTTGGATACCCCTTTGAAAACAAAAGAATATCATTCAGATTTAATCCTTATTTCTTTGGCCACTACTTCTTTTGCAACAAGTTTGTTCACAAAGTGAATTCTTGCAGGTTAATAACTTCTAGAATGCCAAGATTTGGGCATAAGCAGAATTTTGGGTCTGCAAATCAAATCAGGTGCTTTAAATGCAACACTCTAGGACATACAGTCAAACAATGCAAAGTTGATCTACATAATAAAATGCAGAAAACAAAAAAGGTATGAAAACCTAAATTTGTTCAAAGCATAGAGCAATCAATGCTTGTTCAAACTTATTTTCATTCTAAAAAGGACATTTGGGTCCTAGATAGTGGTTGTTCTAACCACATGACATGGGACAAGGAAAAATTTATCAAACTTGAAGATTACACTGGTGGATATGTGAAATTTGGTGATAATTCTAGTATACAGATTAAAGGTAAAGGTCCACTTCTGCTAAATGAGGAAACACCTATTTATGATGTGTATTATGTTGAAGGCCTAAAGCACAATTTACTTAGTGTTAGCCAAATATGTGATAGTGGTTATCATGTTGTGTTTACTAAACATGGATGTGAGATCAAGAACAATTCTGGAAAGACTGTTGCAATAGGGAGAAGGACTAAAGGTAATGTTTATAATCTCCTAGATATCTCTGGAAATGAAAAAAATGAAGGTATGTGTCTAATGGGTCAAGTTGAAAATAGCCGGCTATGGCATAAAATATTAGGACATGTTAACATTGACGATTTGGTTAGGATCAGTAAAAACTAGAATGTTAGAGGTCTACCAGCCCTTAATAAACCAAAAAACTCTATTTGCAAAGAATGTTTAAGTGGTAAAAAAACTAGAGTTAGTTTCAAGACAAAAGAACATTCTTCAAAAAATCATTTATAACTAGTACATACAAATTTGTGTGGCCCAACAAGAACTAGATCAATTAATGGTAAAAAATACTTCATGTTGTTAGTGGATGATTGTACAAGAATGGTTTGGGTTACTTTTCTCAAACATAAGTCATAGGCATTTGAAAGGTTTAAGATCTTTCGTAAAATGGTTGAGAAAGAATCTTATTTAAAGCTTAAATGATTAAGATATGATAAAGGAGGTGAGTTTACCTCTCAAGAATTTATTGATTATTGTGAACAACATGGTATTAAAAGATAATATGCTGCCACCAAAACACCTCAACAAAATCAGGTAGTTGAACGTAAAATAGAACTGTAAAGGAAATGACAAGAACCATGTTAAATGAAGCTAAGTTTCTTGACATGTATTTGAAATAAGCTATTCATACAACTATATACATTTTAAATAGAGTGAGACTTAGAGTGAAATCAAAATTCACTCCTTATGAATTATGGCATGGAAAATCTGCCTCTGTAAAACATTTTAAAATTTTTGGTAGCAAATGCTTTAATAAGAAAGATGATGAAAATATAGGAAGCTTTCAATCAAAGTGTGATGAGGGTATCTTTTTAGGATACTCAACTCAAAGTAAAGCTTGTAAATGTTATAATAAAAGGCTTACTAAGATTGTTGAGGAAGAGAATGTGAAAGTTGATGAAAGACCACACTTAGAAACTGATATTGTGTAGGATGATGAGGAAGAGACAAAAATAGAACTTGAAGTAATTCCTAAAGAAGTTGAGACAAAAAGTCCTAAAATTATTGAAAAAAAAGTTATGAGAATATTGTGCCCAAAACTTCTTTAAAATCTATTGCTAAGAATCATCCTCCAAGCCAGATTATTGGGGATAGAGATGCAAGAATTCAAAGATGAAGAAAGACTGCTAAACTTGAAGAACAAGCTCAAATAATAGAGCATTCAACTTTCTGTTTAGTCATTGAATTTGAACCTAAGAACTGTGATGAAGCTCTTTTGGATGAATGATAGCTTAAGGCTATGCAGGAAGAAATAAGTCAAATTGAGAAAAATAAAACTTGGGAGTTAGTCCCAAGACCTAATGACAAGAATGTTATAGGTGGCAAGTGGGTTTATAGAAATAAGCATGATGAAAATGGAAAAGTTGTTCACAACAAAGCAAGGTTTGTTTGCAAAGGTTATGCTCAAAAGGAAGGTATTGATTTTGGTGAAACGTATGTACCTGTTGCTAGACTAGAATCCATTAGAATATTCTTAGCTTATTCTGTTTTTAAGAATTTCATTGTTTATCAAATGGATGTCAAAACTGCATTTTTAAATGGTTATTTAGATGAAGAGGTTTACATGGAACAAACTGATGGGTTTGTCTGCAAAGATAAGCCTAATCATGTTTATAGGTTGAAGAAGGCCTTATATGGTTTAAAACAAGCACCTAGGGCATGGTACTCTAGGATGGATAATCATTTGACATCAAATGGCTTCAATAGAGGTGGTGTTGATAGCAATCTCTATGTCAAGATTGAAGGTACTGATATTCTGGCTGTTGAAGTTTATGTAAATGATATAATTTTTGGCTGCAATAATGATGCTTTAACTAAAAAATTCTCTCATATTATGGAATCTAAACTTGAAATGTCAATGTTGGGAGAATTGACTTTTTTTCTTGGTCTTCAAGTTTCTCAACTTGAAAGTGGTATATTTCTCTCTCAAACCAAGTATGCTAGAGAGATGCTTAAAAAAATTCAAATGGATGGATGTAAACTTGTTAGTACTCCAATGGTTACAGGTTGCAAACTTACAAAAATTGATGATTCTCTTGATGCAAGTCAATCTGAATATAGATCAATGATTGGTAGTTTTTTTATATTTAACTGCTTCAAGACCTGATATAATGCAGGAAGTTTTCATGGTTGCAAGGTTTTAGGCATCACCTAAAGAATCCCATGTTAATGATGTTAAAAGAATTTTTAAATATATTCAGGGTACTCTTGATTATGGTCTTTGGTATCCTAGAAGTAATGATTTCTCTTTAATTGCATATATAGATGCTGATTGGGCTGGCTGTTTGGATGACAGAAAAAGCACCAGTGGTGCTACATTTTTCCTTGGTGATCGGTTAGTTTCTTGGCACAACAAGAAACATAAATCTGTTTCTCTTTCTATTGCTGAGGCAAAGTACATAGCTGCCACTTCTTGTTGTACTCAATTTCTTTGGATGGCTCAAACATTGTCTGATATGGGTATCACAGTTTATAAGCCTATTTCTATATCATGTGATAATACTAGTGCGATCAATATATCTAAAAATATTGTTATGCATTCTCACACTAAACATATTGCTATCAAATTTCACTTTCTTTGAGAAAAAGTGCTGGCTAATGAAGTTTGTCTATAGTTTTTTGCTTCCCAAGAGCAGGTTGCTGATATTTTTACTAAACCTTTATCCAAAGAAGTGTTTGAGAGGCTTGAATTTTGATTGGGAGTTATCTCTCTATCTTTACTTCATTGATTAAGCCATTTTTGGCTTAGAGGGAGCTTGTTACAATATTTATTCATTTACAGCTCTAGTGCAATTTTATTTGCTGCTCTGTTGTCTTATTTACAACTGGTTCATACAGTTATTTGTAGGCTTCTCAAATTTTTTTCATGGCAATACATGATCTCCTCTTTCATCCTTTGTCATTGAGGCAAAAAAGGGGAGAGACACTTGTTTTTTTCCATCAAGGACAAAGGGGGAGTTTGTTGGCTTTCAGTTGTGGTTGGTTGTCCTTGATGACAAAACTGGCCTTGGTGATACATGTTGGTTTTGGTTTTGGCGAATGATTACAGTTGGATCATGGCATGCACTTTCTTGACTGCTATGGTGGTACTAATGTTTTTGATGTTTGGTATGCATTTGTTTCAAGGCATACATCTGATTCAAGCTATTCATGATTATGTTTATTCAGTTTTAGATTGGCTCATTTTCAGGTATACATTTGCAGGTTCAGTTTGATATTTTCAGGTATACATTTGCAGGTTCAGTTTGATATTTTCAGGTATACATTTACAGGTTCAGTTTGATTATGCATATTTCTATTGCATATCTCATGGATTTTGACTTGGCAATATCATTGTGTCAATGGTTTCTACATGGGAATTATAAGGTGACTTTTCTATATGGACCTTGCTATGATAATCAGTGTTGAATGATCATTTATTGTGGTATATATTTTGAGCCTAAATTGGTTTCTTTTGGCACATTGTATTGTTGTTTATCTTGGTATATCGGATGGTTATTTTATTTCACATTGGAGTTATCTTGTTAAAGTCACATGGCAGTGACATCAAAATATATGGTATCGGGTTTCATTTTGTGTGGCATATACATTAATCTTATCGGGTTTCATCAAGCACATGGTGTTTGTGTCGGTCACATGGCACTAGATTGGAAGTTGACTTTGACAAGTCACATTGATCGGTATTTTTGGCATCGACCATCAGTTTATTTCACTAACAAATTTTAAGTGATTATGTTGTTGGTATTATTTGACAGCGGTGGACTTCAATTTTTTTTTAATCATTGCATAATTTATCGGATTTCAAATGACTATTGTTTTCTATGAAAATTTTGAAAGCTTTGAAGGAAAGAAAAGCTAGGGAAAAGCTATTTTTTTTATCTCAATGAGAAAACTTGTGAAACCCTAGCCACCACCATGGAATTGTCATTGCAAATTTCAGGTAAAATTTTAACTAGGGAAATTGAAGACAGGAAGTGCTCGTTAATGGAAGTATTCAGTTGGGCAATTATGATGGTCTTCAATAATTTATGGTATCTATTTCTCTTTCTTCCACCGCAAACAGGATAAGGAAAAACTATCACATTCTTTTTGTTTTGCATTGATATATTTTCTTGCTAAAATAGTTGTTAAGGGATTAAAAGGATCTTATTATCTTTATTTTTGAAAAACAAAGAAACAAAGTTGTTTTATGCACAAGATGATAACTTATTGTCTCTTAGTTATTCGACAGTTGGCTCTAACTATTACAAATGGGTTATGTTGTAACGGCTTTTGTTGAAATGCTTAATCTTTTATGATCATGATTGAAAACCCGTTAGGGTTTCTGGAATCTCATCTGGAGATTGTTCTTACAGTTATAACACTGTTTGTAGTGATGCTTATGCATTTTGATTTTAAGATGTATTTTCTAGGTTATTGAGAAGAAAAGGAAAGGCTCTTAGAAATATCATATTTTATCTTTACAGTGACAAGAAGCTGAGTTACATTGAAAGTGGTTTTTATTCCCCGAGAGGGTTTTCCACTCAGGACAAATAATGTGTTATGTGATGGCTCTATGTGTGTGAATTTTTCATATCTATTTATGTTGGATCAAAAGTCTTGAATGATTGTTAGTCATCAATCCTTCATATCTATCATCTTTTATGTCAAATCTCTTGCATAAAGGTTTTGGTTTAAAAGTAAGCTCTGATACATGTGAAAGTGTTTAGTTTCATTTCAATTAATGTTTCTTGTTGGTTCATGGATCAAGAAAATTTAATACTATTTCAGCATAACTCAAACCTGTTCTTTGAATTTTCATTTCTTTACATGTTGTCATTTGTACTCCTAATACAACAACAAACAAAATTCTTGTTGTTTTTAAAAAAATTATGACTTAACTAAATCACTGATTCAACCCCCCTCTCAGTGATTTTAGTCTTCCAACAAATACATCCTCTTGCATCCCCTTAAGTCACTCTTTTAATTCCCCTTAATCCATCCTTTTAGGACCCCTTAAGCCATATACTCTTATCTAACCTTAATACATCATCCTGTATCCCCTTAAGTGACTCTCTTAAGTCCCCTTAAGTCATCCTCTTAGTACCCCTTAAGTCATGTCCTCGTATATCTACCCTTAATCCATCCTCTTGCATCTCCTTAAGTCTCTCTCTTAATTCCCCTTAAGTCATTCTCTTAGAACCCCTTAAGCCATCCTCTTATCTACCCTTAATACATCCTCTTGCATCCCCTTAAGTTAATCTCTTAATTCTCCTTAAGCCATCCTTTCAGGACCCCTTAAGCCATATCCTCTTATCTACCCTTAATCCATCATCTCCTAGGCTTTAGAATCCTACGGTTTAGGGTTTCTAGGGTTCATGAGAAGCTTAGAATAACAAATCTATAAGGGTTAAAGGTTTAGGGTTCATCTCCTAGGATTTAGGTCCTATGGTTTCTAGGGTTCATGAGATGCTTAGAATAACAAATCTATATGGGTTAAGGGTTTAGGGTTCATCTACTAGGCTTTAAGTCCTATGGTTAAGGGTTTAGGGTTTCTAGGGTTCATGAGATGCTTAGAATAACAAATCTACATGGGTTAAGGGTTTAGGGTTCATATCATAGGCTTTAAGTCCTATGGTTAACGGTTCAAGATTTCCAGGGTTCATGGGATGCTTAGAATAACAAATCTATATGGGTTAAGGGTTTAGGGTTCATCTCCTAGGTTTTAAGTCCTATGGTTAAGGGTTTAGGGTTTCTAGGGTTCATGAGATGCTTAGAATAACAAATATATATGGGTTAAGGGTTTAGGGCTCATCTCCTAGGCTTTAACTCCTATGGTTAAGGGTTTAGGGTTTAGGGTTCATGAGATGCTTAGAATAACAAATCTAAATTGGTTAAGGGTTTAGGGTTCATCTCCTAGGATTTAGGTCCTATGGTTTAGGGTTTAGGGTTTCTAGGGTTCATGAGATGCTTAGAATAAAAAAATATATATGGGTTAAGGGTTTAGGGTTTATCTCCTAGGATTTAAGTCATATGGTTAAGGGTTTAGGATTTATAGAGTTCATGAAATGCTTAGAATAACAAATCTATATGGGCTAATGTTTTAGGGTCCATCTCCTAGGATTTAAGTCCTATGGTTAAGGGTTTAGGGTTTCTAGGGTGTTAGGTCTCAAAAGCATAGGTTATAAACCCTAAGACGATACCAAGCTCTTTGGTAACATTTTTGACTAACGAACGGAGTTAACCTATGTGGTTGATGACTCCCTACACTTCAGGCTATGCTAAACTTAGGTGGGTGAACCTCGATAACTAATGCAGATTTAAAATTTGTGTGACTTAGTTGAATTTAGGGATGTATCCATAGTGGCATATAGATTTGGAATAGATGAAAATTTAGTAGTACTTCTACTCCTAGTGTTGAAATTTAAAAGTTGTGTGACTTAGTTGAATTTAGGGATGTATCCACAGTGGCATATAGATGTGGAATAGATGAAAAATTAGTAGCTACTCCTACTCACAATAGCATATAACATGTTCTGATCTGGGTTCCCTATACAACTTGACTTCTTTTCCATTTACTAGTATGGTCGTATATGATAGGTCTAGTTGGACATTTCCACCTACTGCAACAATATGCCATAATAAGGAGTATCCACCATAGTGATGTCAATTTTGTATGTTGCCTCGGGGTATGCTGCCAACTTCAACTCTACATCCCATATAACTTTGACCATTGGGATAGACCTATTGTCCATGGCATAGCATTTTCTATAAGTAGTGTTCACCCGTAGGCCCAATTCCTTCATGATAGCCATAGGCATGATATTGATTGCCACTCTTGAATCAATCATACAATTTTTTACTAGATTGTTATTAATTAGTAGCGTGGTGTAGAATGGATCTATTTGAGAGGGGTTCTTTGTCAAAGTATCACCAAGGTACACTTTTGGAATTTTTGTGGCTTCTTCTTCAACATTGTTTATTTTATTGCTTTTGTCTTTACTTTGGTTCTGCTACTTACTGGACATATTAGAGATTAATTTAATAGCAGTATCCCTGTACTCATCAACTCCCATAATCTCTAGTAATGGCACATACATCTTGATTTGGGATAGTGCTTGTGTTATGTCAAATGAAGGAGTGATCATTGATTGTTCAATTTTCTCTATCTTGGTGGCATTATTTCCATCAGTTTGTATCTTATCATTGTATCATATCTTCCCTTGTTCGACCTTTGATATTTTTTGGCATAGCTTTATGAGTCTTTTCTTTCTCACCTTTCTTTTGATTATCCAGGGTCTTTTCCTTATTTTATGAACATGCCCCTAGGTGTTCCTTGATCCAAATTTGTGGTTGTGTTCCTCAAGTTATAGCCACCTTTGGCTTTTGCCACAACAACTAATGTAAGGGCCCTCTTTTCTTCTTCACTTGGTGTCCTCAGCTGGAACTGTGGTGTTGCATTAGATGCATAGGTGATTTCTTCATCATTTTCCTGATCTGAGAATATTTCTTGTTGTCCCATGTTAACATTGTATTTTTGGTTACTCACATCATATTCAAACCTTTCTTCAGAAGATAAGTATTCTTCATCAACTTGGTGAGGTCCAAACCCTAACATATTTATGGTATGATCATTCCTCTCTTGACCATAAGACAATTAATTTTCCTGTAGGAATTGATCTACTATGCAATATTCAAGTGCATGTGGAAAACTACATGCTAAACACCATGGACTACTCTCTACCACATGTGCTCCATGTTTCTTCAAAGGGTCCAAGGTGTCTTTATTAAAATTCTATTTGTGATTCTTATCTACTAGTCTCCCATCTTTCCAGTTAGTATTATATGGCATGTCATGCAGTCTAGGCCTATCATTTATGTAATATTTGTCATGTTTGGCCTACTGGTTGTTGGGGTTTTGTGGGATTTTGACATTATCCTGTTTGTTAATCACCCCTATAGCTTTCTTGTTATTTTCAATGTTGATAGTGGCTTTTTATGCTTCTACTAGGGTGTTAGGAAATCTATTTCCTGAGTTCATACCCAGTCTTGAGGTCAAAAGCTTTTAAGTAGATGGCCAAGGCCATATGATCTGTTGGTTTTGATCCAAGGGAAATATTGTTACATACCTTATGAAATCTTTGGTTAAAATCAATGACCAATTCATTATGGTGTTTTTGAATTGCTGTTAATTCATGTATGGAAAAATCTAGGCCATAATGGCTTCCATATTGTTCCCTTAATTGATCCTTAAAGTCTGTTGAGGAACTGATTGAAGCATCAGGCAAGTTATTAAACCAATCCATGACATCTTCAACCAAAGACATCATGAATAACCTCATGCATATTTCCTCGTATTATACACCATAATCATTTATAAATGCATCAAAATTCCTTATATGATCCTCTGTTGTGATGACATTGCTTCCAGAAAATTTCAGGATTGCATTTCTTAAATCATTTCCAATTGGATATGGACATATTGGGTGTCTGGATAAGTCTAGTTCTTGATATCTATTTATATTTGGGGGTCCTTGTGAATAGGGGTTTTGGTTAGGTTGGTTAGGCTAGTATTGAGATCCTTGTTGATATTGATGGTGGGGTATATTTTGTTGGATGTACTGGTGGGGGTACATGTTGCCTTGCACATTTGGTTGAGGTACATGATGCTAGTGGGGTGAGACATACTATTGGCTAGGAGGTGGATAATTATTGGTCATGGGTTGGGAAATGGTAATGAAATTTTGTGGTTGTGAGTTTTGTGGTGGGACATTTTGCTGCATATAATTTGTGCTATTTGGATTCCCTACTGTACGGTAAGGTGTTCTTGGAAGCTTTGGAACACCTGTGTTCTGTTGTGACCCCTGTAAGCTACTTGTGCTAGCATGCCCACCTTGCTTGTGGGGTGGTATATATTTCAAGTTATTTATTGTACTTTGAGATTCTCCTTGGTGCAACTCTTGTAATGCTCATTGTTTTTCTTCCATGAGTTTGGCTAACCTGATCCTTTCATGGGTATTTTGTATGCTTTGCAGTATCTTCTCAACAATTTGTGTGTCTTCTTGTGGATTGTCATGAGTTTTTGTAGACCCCATTTATTCTATTGGTTCATATTGGGTTCCTTCACCATGTTGAAGAGCCATTCTATGATCATATTCCTTTTGGATTCATATCCTTTCAGGTTCCAATTGTGCTTTGAATTCATTCATCTCTTGAGGACCAATCTCAAAATGGAAAATACTATGGTCCCTTGGTGGACATCCTCTATCACTATGGAATTATGATCCATACAAAGGACTGAAACTGTTATGTGTGATGAGAGGCTATCTTGTTGTATCTTGTTGATCACTATGGTTATTAATTTTTTAACCTTTGGTTGACTTGCCATTATTCCATCTCTATTGGCAGTAACCTTTGAAGGAGGTGAACCCTTTTTGTCTTTCCACTTACCATCGCTTGTCTTTGGACTTCCTTTATGCAGAGACCTTCTACCATCCATTTTGGGTGATATTGTGATCCTTTGGTGTCTAAGATCTAACCTTTCTGATCTGATGTTTAGTTGATCAGACATACAAATTTTTTGGTAGATTCGCCACCTACTTTTTTAAAAGTAGAAAAATGAAGTGGGTTTTGATGTTAAGGTTTGAATGAGTTTATTATTTGTTTATCCTAGCAGAGTCTCCTTACTCAACTAAATGGAGGTATGATTACAAAAATGTGAATATCTGGTTGAAAATTTGATCTGCAAATTGTAATGACTCTATAAGGAAAGATGGCTTGCTATTGGATTTCCTCAAGTTTTTCCCTAGCAGAGTCACCAATTTTTAGGTCTCAAAAACGTAGGTTATAAACCTTGAGAGGATGTCAAGATCTTTGGTAACATTTTTGGCTAAGAAATAGAGTTAACCTATGTCATTGATGACTCCCTACACTTTAGTCTTTGCTAAACCTAGGTGGGTGAACCTTGATAACTAATGTAGATTTAAAATTTGTGTGACTTAGTTGAATTTAGGGATCTATCCACAGTGGCATATAGATGTGGAATAGATGAAAACTTAGTAGCTACTCCTAATCCTAGTGATGAAATTTGAAGCATGAATAATATTTTATAAAATTTTGTAATGTAATGGGTATGACCAGTGCCTAATTCTATTGGGTTAATGGATTCAATATTTGTATGATATATGTTTCCTATTACTTATACATTTTGAATAGTTTGGCACTTTGAGAAGTTTATGACTGGCATAAACGTGGAAGGATGCAATTATCAGGTTCTTCTTATCAATCCAAATGACCTTTTCTAGATTATTGTGATTTAATTAAAAGAATTTAATCCTTACTTGAAGGAGCTAGTTAATTGAACCACACAAGAACAAAAAATGTGCCTTGATAAATTGAATAAATACTTGATACACAAATTTAAATAATACGGAAATGTCAACCTTGGAGATAACAAGATAATATTTATCAATTAACTCAACAAACAATTGACACTAGAATTGGAACACTAGTTTAATTATTATTCTCCATTTGTATTACTTGAAAAATGATACATTATATATCAAAAGTCTTCTATGTCGTTTAAATACTTATGCTAATATTGCTGCTATTCTAATGATGATCCTAATATAATATATTTAAAAATCTGGCCTTGGTTTCCCTTATATACGGGAAGCTACAAGCTTCAAGCCATTACATCAAAAGTGGCATTGTTTCAATTATGATTTACTAAAATATTAACAACTATATTTAGAGATAAACAAGAAATAATTAAAGAAGTATGTCACAATTTGTGATGCACCATAGTCCATTAGTCTTCATCAGGTACCTGTGATCACCAAAGATCTGCTCAAGGTCCATACTCCATAATAATGCATCATATATTTCAAGACTTTGATAACTTCTACTTATCACATTGTTCGAGCAATAAATATATTAAATTTATGTAAGTGCTTGATATATCTTATTTTAGCATAAGTATTGGTGTTCCTGATGATATCTTTCATAGAGAATTCCAAAGAAAAAATCCATTCCAATTGTACATGTTCCTTTTCTATCACCTTTGCTTCATCGTTTACCTCATCAAAGGCCATTGGTAAATACTTGGAGAGTTCATCCTTGGACCATACATCTTGTTCTTTTAACTCCCCTTCATCATCGAAGAAATTTAGTAGAGCCATATTTAGAGGTTGGTTGAAATCACTAATTTCTTGTGTCAACACGGTGCAATATTTATCATGCATATCCATTAATTCTTTGTATTCTTTGAACACCTGTTTACCAACATTCTCCTTGGCTTCTATTTTTTCTCTTATCTCCTTCATTCTAAAGTGTAATCTATTTTGTTCTTGATAAGCTGCAAATGTTCTGCTGTGAATCATCTAGACCTTATCAGTCTTCTTGAGCACCTTTTCAAATCTCTTCTTTATTAACTTCGAAGACATATCAAACTTAGTAATCTTCAACTTCTTTCCTAATTCATCATGTTTATATTGAATTATTTCATTCTTTCACTTCTAGTAAATGGTTTCAGACATGGCTTCTAGCACCTTACTTTCACAATCCACCAATGGAGAATACATGCCTGAGGAAGAATGCAATTTGTCTTTATAATTAGCCACCTCTTATTTTAATCTTTCATTCTCAGAAACAAGCCTCTTATTATCCCTTATTAGTTTTTCAACTTGTGCTTTGTTGAATTTAGCAACATTGATATTCAATTTAGTTGTTTTGATAGGGTTTGTATCTCCCACTCTCTGCACTAAAAGATGGCCAAAGACTTGATTAGGATCATTAATGAGTGTGGGACTCTTCCCTGGTGGATATAGAGCCCAAATATGTAAAGTAGTGTTATCTAGATTATATCCTGAACCAATATAAATCTTATCGCTTTCCTCATCTATTAATTGCAAGGTCTTTTTCTCCCTTCTTCTAAAACTATCAAAAAATATGGCTAAAATGATATCCCATCCTGGGAGAAGCATAACCCCAAACTATTGTAGTAGTTCTCACCCTCTTTTAGGAGTGATATTCCCCATTTCTCTGTCAAATTCCTCTTGTAGTTCTCTTAGGGAATCTGCTTCCTATTCCAGAATAATTTCTTTCATCTTTTCTATTATCATTTTTCCCTTATACTCATAAATGAATGATATAAATTATGGGGTTTGAACAAAAGAATTATCTGAGATAAATTCTTGATTGGAACAATGCCTCACATCATTAGAAATTTTATCTAAAGCTTCAAAAAAGACAACAATCCTCTCTGGCGGTAACTCATATTGTGGGATGATAGGTGCATTTATTTGTGTAAATTCATCCCCCCCTTCAGTGTCTTCTTCACATGTCATGGGTGTGTCTATTGAAAAGATAACATCCAGAGTGGGTTGTGGTGATGAATGGTATAGAGGCATTATATTTTTCAACTTGCTTCCCAAAACAAGTATCTCTTCTTTTCTCGAAGGCTACAAGAGGTACATCCTTGGTCAATTCATCTTCATGCAAGATCAATTGCTCAACTCTCTCTAGAGGGTCTTGTATTTCATGAAAGGCATATGTATATGATGAATTATTATTCTTCTTCCACACCTCTACCATAATTATCCTATTTTATGTAGCTCTCCTTTTTGCTGCTTGAGATTCATCACAATTTCTAATTACATCATCAACAAAAAACTCATGTTCATACCTTTTCAATTTTCGTGTCATTTTGGCATTGTGACTAAAATGCTTAGGGTCAAATTTCTCTCTTCTTCCCTTGTGGCATGCTATAATGATCTAACTTGCTGCCAATAGAATCATATCCTTTCTCAGAAATAACAAAAAAATCACCAAAACATAAGGTCTGAGGCATGAGAGACTACTTGCCATAACTTTTGAGATGCATGTAGTCTGAATAAGCCAACTGCCTTACTATTTCTAAGTAAGCAATTCTATTAGGAACTATTCTGAGTAGAAGGAATGGAGCTACTTTGAACCCATACACCCTTATCATAGTGCAATCATCATATGTGTACCAGTCTCCCTAGTTGTGGTTTACCTTTCCCCTTGGATCCTTGTCCTTGGGTCTTAGGAATTTCTGTATTTCTGGGGACAAGTTGTAATAACAAGGATGACCAAGCAATTTATATAGGGGCTTCAAAAAGTATTCTTCAAAGTACAAGTAATGTGACCTCCCACACCTACTATCCCAAATTGAGGTCCACATTTGTACTGGTCTCATGTTTTCATCATCATCCAGGTCCTTCATCCTTAACTCCTCACCCCAAATCCCCAAATATTTTCCTTCATATAAAATCATATGCATAAGCAGAGAATACTGCTTGAAATTGATTACATCACTATTGTTCTTTATAGAGGTAGGTGACCTGTTCAAAGCCTCTGCCAAATATTTTGCATAATCAAACAATCTACATCCTGGTTTTGAATGTATGCTGCTAGGACCATAGGATCTATTGCCATTTCAATAGGAACATCTATTCCTAAGACTTGTCTAATCGAGTAGTAGGTATATTGGTAATATTCTTCAAACAATTCAACAAAAAATGGTAATATTCCATAGTACAATACTCTTCCAAAAGATCTCTAATTTTAAGTGGCATATTCATAGATAAATCCAATTGGAAAACCATAGAAATATAATCCCCAGTAATGGGTAGAAAATGAGACCCGTCATGTAGATGAATTGTCCATGTTTTGGGATTATACATTTTAGCCAGTACTCTAATCAGTTCTACATTGATAAACACATTTGGCATCACAAGTTTTCCTAGATTCATCCTCCATAGACTTGACACCAGCTTATGCCTATACTTCTTCCTATAGTGGTATATGCACATATCATATCCTTATTATGGATTCCATACATCACCTAGGTTTCTTTGTTTATCTTCTATTTTCTCGGTTGAAGAATTTAGTTGTGTTGTTCGCTTGGACCTTGATCCAGAGCCTAGGAAATGTTCAATGAAGTCTTGATTGAATGGCATAATTTTTGTTTTTTGTCTTTTTACATTAGGTTTTTTTGATGTTCCTTCCATGCTTCTTAAAACCCTAGCTCCTCTGCAATTTAAGTAATTTCAAGAAAATATTCAGTTTGAGTCTCAAATACTTGAACCAGTTTCACCTCCTTTGAGATTCCTCACTATCAAGCAATCCCACATTCTCCATATTTAGCTCCAACTTGTGTATGCTCTGAGATCTTACAAGAAAAATATGATCGAGACTTGGCACATATCATTCGACTCTGCTTCATAAATGTCATTCCTACAAACTTGCTAATCAATGCTGGCATTAATGTTAGTTGTCTCTTCAAAAAATTCACTGGTCATGTCAACCGGGTGAGGATACCTTTTTCTCTATATCGAAGGGACTATGATTCCACTCTCATTGATATCTCCTTTTCCCTTTGATGTATTTGTGCCTTTGTTCCTCTATTCAAAATTTTGAAGGGACATGCAATTACTTCCCTTCGATATCTTATGGTCTCTTCAAAATTGTCATTCCCTCGGTGTTACTTTGTTTATCGCTCTCTTTATATTCTGAGATCTTCCCCCTTTTTAATCAAAGCGATCGAAGGGACTTTCAATAATGTCCCCCTGATATAAGCTTTTCTCTTTGATATCTCTTTTTCGGTTTTTTTCATTGTCTCGAAGGGACTTATACATCACTCAACCTAATAATCCAACGTCTCTTTGAAATTATCATTTTTCCATTTGTGTCTTGGTTTTGATAGTTGTTTAGTAATTATTGTAGCATAATAATCAGTTATGTTTGAGAGATGTTTTTCTATTTCCTAAATGCTAGAATATTTTAACACAATTGAAATATTATGCTCTTTCGGTGTCCTAATTTTGGGCCTATCAATGAGATATGGTAACATGTCCCTTCAAAAATCTCAAGTGTCTTCGATACATCTCTTTTCAGGCTATCAAGGGGACACCGAAATGTCTCTTCGACATTCGGTACTCTCTGATATTTTATGTGAACTTACTCTGTTGGCCCATCGAAGGGAGTAAGATACAACTCTCTTCAAGATGAAATTTTCCCTTCGATATGTGTTTGTTCTATTGGTGGGCCCAAGGGTAAATGTGTATTCACTAAGGCAATGACTATGGGAGATAAAGAGGGTAGTTTTTTGGATAATATTTTTGATAAAAAAAGGATTATTATTATTAAAAATATGGGTTTATCATGCAATTGTGATGGTTTGAGGCATGAAGCACATGGTTTAAATTTGAATGGTTACACTAAGGTAATGAGGACTAGTGGAAAAATTTGGGTTGACTTTTAGCCCTAACATAGGGTTCATGAGATGCTTAGAATGAGAAATCTATATGGGTTAAGGGTTTAGGGTTCATCTCCTAGGCTATAGGTCCTATGGTTTAGTGTTTCTATGGTTCATTTGATGCTTAGAATAAAAAATATATATGGGTTAAGGGTTTAGGGTTCATCTCCTAGGATTTAAGTCCTATGGTTAAGGGTTTAGGGTTTCTAGGCTTCATGAGACACTTAGAATAACAAATCTATATGGGTTAAGGGTTTAGGGTTCATATCTAGGCTTTAAGTCCTATGGTTAAGAGTTTCGGGTTTCTAGGGTTCATGAGATGCTTAGAATAACAAATCTATATGGGTTGAGGGTTTAGGGTTCATCTCCTAGGATTTAAGTCTTATGGTTAAGGGTTTATGGTTCATCTCCTAGGATTTAGGTCCTATGGTTTAGGGTTTAGGGTTTCTAGGGTTCATGAGATGCTTAGAATAACAAATATATATGGGTTAAGGGTTTAGGGTTCATATCCTAGGATTTAAGTCCTATGGTTAAGGGTTTAGGGTTTCTAGGGTTCATGAGATGCTTAGAATAAAAAATCTATATGGGTTGAGGGTTTAGGGTTCATCTCCTAGGCTTTAAGTCATATGGTTAATGGTTTGGGATTTCTAGGGTTCATGAGATGCTTAGAATAACAAATATATATGGGTTAAGAGTTTAGGGTTCATCTCCTAGGCTTTAAGTCCTATGGTTAAGGGTTTCTAGGGTTCATGAGATGCTTAGAATAACATATCTAATATGGGTTAAGGGTTTAGGTCCTATGGTTAAGGGTTTAGGATTTCTCGGGTTCACAAGATTCTTAGAATAAAAAATCTATATGGATTAATGGTTTAGGGTTAATCTCCTAGGCTTTAGGTCCTATTATTTAGGGTTTAGGGTTTATAGGGTTCATGAGATTCTTATAACCTTAGAATAAAAAATCTAATATGGGTTAAGGGTTTAGGTCCCATCATTAAGGGCTTAGGATTTCTAGGGTTCACGAGATGCTTGGAATAAAAAATCTACATGGGTTAATGGTTTAGGGTTTATCTCATAGGATTTAGGTCCTATGGTTTAGGGTTTATAGGGTTCATGAGATGCTTAGAATAACAAATCTATATGGGTTAAGGGTTCAAGGTTCCTCTCCTAGGCTTTAGGTCCTAGGGTTAAGGGTCTAGGATCTTTATAAAATAACAAATCTATATGGGTTTTGGTTTAGGGCTCATCTCCTAGGCTTTAAGTCCTAGGGTTAATAGTTTATAATTCATATCCTAGGTTTCATGAGATGCTTATAATAACAAATCTATATGGGTTAAGGGTTTAGGGTCATCCTCTTAAAGGACCCTTAAGTCATATCCTCTTACATCCCCTTAAGTCATCCTCTTAAAGGACCCTTAAGTCATATCCTCTTACATCCCATTAATCCACCCTCTTGCATCCCTTAAGTCACTCTCTCAATTCCCCTTAAGCCATCCTCTTAGGACCTGTTAAGCCATATCCTAGGGTTCATGAGATGCATCCCCTTAATCCATCCTCTTACATTACTTTAAGCCATTCTCTTAACTCCCCTTAATCCACCCTCTTGCATCCCTTTAATTAATTCTATTAACTCCCCTTAATCCACCCTCTTGCATCCCCTTAAGTCATTCTCTTAACTCCCCTTAAGGAATTCTCTTAGGACCTATTAAGCTATATCCTCTTAGGTCCCTTAATTCATCCTATGGAAAACATCACTTGAATTTGTAAGGAATTTATAAGATCTAATTTTCTAACTTTTAGTATGTATTGTTATTTTCTTGCATGAATTATTTAGTTAAATGACTCATAAAAAATATAGTTACTTTACTTACATTAATTACTTCTGCAGGTTCTCATCAAGTCGGTCTACCATGTGATTGTCACTATAAAAAAATTATCATATAGATTATGTAAATATCAATTTGTGGTCATGAGCTAAAAGTTGATAAGCTTTAATTGTATTTACATTATATATGTTTTTTTGATGTATGAACTTCAATGAACTTGGGTAAACCCACAAAAGTGGTTTACAATTCGAATGAGGAAGGAAAACTTGTAAAAAATTACCCCATTCCAAAAATTTTCATTCTAGGGGTTCGAATGAACTCATTGGTTCGAACGAACCAAAAAAGGGTTCACTCGAACTAGGGTTCGAGTGAACCCATTTAATGCATGCATGTACAAAAACAAATGAAAACCCCTTTTGGGAAGGTGAAACCCCCTAGTTCTAGCGAACCTCCCTTTTCCCTGATTTTTGACCTTGTTCATAAAAAAAACTTAAATTTTCACGCTTTGAAGCTCAGGTTGAGAATGAAAATGGAGGAATCTTCACAAAACCAACTAGAATTAGGTAGTCCTCAGAACGAGCTATCCAACAAATATAATTTTAATATGTTTTGGTTTTATTATGTATTTGTTTTTTTAGTTTTATTAAACATAGGTTTTTCATAAAAAATGAAGGTATTTGTTTTGCACATGTGGAAAAATAGTAGATTATCAATTATTTTTTTTGAAAAATATGAGTGCACCAGATATTGAAGTTCTTGATCAAAAAAAATAAATTGAATTTCGATATATACAAAAAAAAGTTTTTTGTTATACGGTTGCGCTATGTCTGAATTGTAATTGGTTTGACTTCGAACTTGATTAAAGAAAAAATATTCAATAAAAATCTATCTAACCAAGTGGAAGCACTAGATATTAGAGTTACAAATCTAAATTTGAAAGAATTATAATTTTATCCTTCATGGAAAAAAAGTTATGCATTATACGGTGTACGTCACTTTTTAAAAATGTTGTTTTATGAAAAAAACCAATTTTTCGTGGGAGATGGAAAAAGAAGTACAATCTGATTCAAATTTTTTTGAAAAAAATATTTTTATAATCTACAAACAAAATGTGATGAGACTCTAGTTTGCATCATCTTCAAATTCCTCACGGTTTAGCCGCTATAGGTGCCCAAATGTGAAGATTTAGTTAAAAATAATAATTTTAGTGTCCAGTTTGGCCAAAAAATGTAAACCACTATTGTGGGATCACCCACTTATTTGTCACTTTTTAAATATCTTGTTCCAATTTTATCTTATACAAATTGTTTCTTATATTTATCACATTTTATATAATTTTTCAATTGTATAGATTATACATTTTATACATACAAGGAGATAGATTTTTGTTCATTGATTCAAATATTTGCTAGAATTGGAAAATAGTTAAAATTGTGCGCCCTTTATTTATTATGAATATAATCTAAACTATTTAAGGAATATTTTAATTTGTCACCTAACCATGTGATAAATAATTGAAATTTGAAAGTTAATCATTTTAAGACATGTCTAAACTTAATTCAACAATGGCATGCAAATATATATAATTTGATTCTAGATAAGAATTTATATAGTGCATATTACTTGAAAATTAGATAAAATATACATAGATGTAAATGAGTGCATATAATCATCTAAATGAACATAACACAATCATAATTGAGTGCATATATAATCATCATATTAAAGTCAACTGATATAAATAAACACAAAAATGATCATATTAATCAATATAATGTATGTGAAATGGTCCATGAAATAACATGTTCAAAATGTATATGTCAAGTCCAACACACATATTTTAAAAAAACTAGATCTATAGTAACATAAAATTTTAAACCATCTAACTATTAGGGCAATTAGTCAAATCAAGTCTCCTCTTTGCTTCACATGGACTAGATGTACCCGTATCATGTTGTAGAAGAGTACAAGAAACTTGAAATTAGATTTAAAGTTATTTAGAAATTTTAATTGAATTTAACATATAAACTTCAAAATATCAACTTGATAAAAATAAATTTAATTAAATATCTAGTTTAAATACAATAAAAATGATTTTTATTATGGATAAATTACCATCTGATGATGTGAATCTACTAGCATATTTTGTTCAACGGGTAGTATAACTGTCAATTAAGGAGGTCCAAATGCTTGATCTACTAATTCCTACATATTTAAATAAAGAAAACAATATGTTAGAACTTCAAATATATATATTTAAAAGACCTAAAAATTGTATAGGATATTTAGTAAAGTTTACAACCTAAAATGATATGACCTCATGATCATGCACTTGAGATTTCCCATGCATAAAGACAACAATGTCTCAAGTGCGCTCGCCATGGGTATCACATGAACTCCATGCATATAGATACAATAATTTATAGATCATTCACACATGTGTACAAATTCAAATGAACTTAGATATGATGTGTATTTATTTTAAACTTAATAAAATTTTGAAAGCATTCACTTGAGATGGCCCAAGCATAATAGCTGACGATGACTCAAGAGCGCTCACCACAACTTGTGGTTGGTCGGTACTCGGTATCACATGACCTCCTTGCATCTAGATACAATATATCATTTCACACATGTGTACAAATTCAAATTAAATTAGATATGTCCACATAAATTAAAATATATATTGGTTTACCTTACCAAAAGGTGAGCCCAATTCTACATCACTTGAAAAATAGACACGATCATATTGAGATTCATGCATCATGTGATCATGCATCTACACTGAACACTTCTGAATTAATATTATATTATATATATATGTATACATACATACATATATATATAATTTAATGTTATTATTTACATGAATTTTGTGCATCTCAAAAAAATTAAAATGTGCCTAAGTTCAAAACATGTACAGACTTGTGTAGGATGATCCTCATAATATAGTAAATCCATAAATGACTTCGTCCTAGATGCACGTGGGTCACTTGAAGTGGATGCCTGAGTATGCCCATAACCTGAGCCTCCATGCTCTCTATTGCCCACTTTAGCTGCCGTGTGTGTAGTCTAATGAGTGAGATGTCCTGAAAGAGAACTCAATTCTCCTTATGTCAACAACATCGTCTATTTTTGAAATGTAGCGAGAACACTAGAAGATGGAGGAGCAACAATTGAAGCAATCAGAGCACATCACTGAGGATCGACACGTTCTCCTAATCTATGTTGGGGCATGCCATGCCCAACTCTCTGAAATGACCTCATATCAAAATAGTTGGGTTTCAAAACCAACTCAAACTCAGCCCATAACTTTCTCAAAAAGTAAAGGGGAACCTCACAATTTCCATGTGGTGGAGTATCAAACACCATCCACCATCTATACCAAAAATTTGCAGCTATCTTTGGGTGCCTACACCATTTAATTGAAATTCATTTTTTAGTGGGTGGAATTGGTTTGTTTGTTGGGGGGCTAAAGAAATATTGGAAAATGGCTTGTTTGGTAATTTTAAGGTCATGGATTTCTTTATGACAATCCATATGTATAGAATTGTCTCCTCTCTTCTCTCCATCAATGGAACCTATCTAGGTCTGCATCAGTGGATCAAATAGGGTGGAAAACAGTTTGCATCAAAGATGCAAATCGTGTGATATGAGGGGGAATTTTAGGCTCATTTTTTTTTTATCAAATCCATATTTTCTTAAATCACATTTAGGTTTGCTCTTATGCTCTCTCTTAACTGGTTTTGATCTAATGCAGGGTGTGGGGGGTTAGGAGATGGAGAGGGTGGAGGTGTGGGGTTTTGTCGTGGTGGAGATTGTGGATGTATGGGATTTTCAGGTTGGTCATTAGGTATGAAATCCTTTATATTAAATTCAAGCTCCATGTGATGAAATGTCAACTACATGTTAAATAATTAAACAAATATATATCAACAAACTAATTAAATAATGTACACAATTTGAACTAAAAATCACATTGAACGTGCAAAAATTTAAAATACATGCCATTTGAAGACACATTCAATTTAAAACATTAGAAAATCCATAGCATGAAAATTTAGACTAATTTATGTTGTAGAATTTATACAATCAATTACAGCCTCCCCTACAACATTTACATTGAATTATACAATTAAAGTGATGCGTACCCTTGATTAAATTCTCATTCTATCTTAAATTTTGATTTCAACAAAATGGCCTAATTTAAAAAATTTAAATAATAATATGAAGGTCCTACTTCATTGATTTGACAAGTGGAAAAGTTATAAATGTATTAAATATAATTTAATGAGCTACTTGATCATAATTTATTGTTGGCATTTCATGATTACGTGATTTTTGGGAAGGTGATATTTTGGTTTAATTTCTAATTAAATTTCTAGTTGTTTTTCTTAACTAGCCTATATTTCCTAACTAGTTTGAGAAGATAATCATGGCTATTTCAAAAGTTTCTCAGGTTTTGTTATTACATATTTGATAGACATATTTATAAGTTTCAAACATTGTCATTTTTGAAATTTTTAGGTATTAGGTCCATGAAGAGGAATATATAAAATTATAAATTGTCCATTCCTTTTCATTGTCTATTATAGACCATGAACCTTGAATTTTTATTGCAATAAAATTGATTTTGAGAATTAGAGTCAACAAGCATATTCATATAAAATTTATTTTATGATAAAGAATTTAATTTTATTAAATCATGTATATTCAATTGGTTTTTTGTTGACTTAGTAACCATATGGTTTCATTTTCCTAGCAAGGTTAAAATTGAGTGGTAAATTGTACTTGCCAAGCCTATTTTGATGAAATTTGATACTTGATTTTGAGTTCCTTAGAGGTATGTATAGGGACATATATTCAAATTTTAGGGACTTGTTGTGCACCTAAGCATGAAATTATGAACATAGGTGAATATTGCTAAAGAAATTGAACAAGGACTTGGAAAAGTTAGCACACTAAGTATTTGAAGATTTGTTAGAGGTGGAGAATAAGGATCTTAGGAGTGATAAAAGGTATTACTAATGCAATCTTGGGCTCACTAATAAATATTATTAAGACCATATTTGAAACAAGTTATTATTTCCTTGAAAATGTAGAATTTGGTGCTAGATATGCTCCTTGTATGAAAAATATACAAGCATTACCAAAGGTTGAATGTGATCTTATGTAAATTAAGGCTTAACAAAAGAATTGTTTTAAAGATATGAGATTTTCTTAAGAAGTTATTAGTGTAGAGATTATGGGATTTGAGGGCTAGTTAAAGGACAACAAATCTAGACATTATAAATCTAATTTAGGTTTAGGGTTTAGGGTTTAGGGTTTTAGGTTTAGGTTTTAGGGTTTAGGTCCTAGGGTTAAGGATTTTAGTTTTTAGGTCTATATTTTTTGGAACCTAGGGTTTAGGTCCTAGGGTTAAGGGTTTTAGTTTTTAGGTCTATGTTTTATGGAACCTAGGGTTTAGTGTTTTGATTTCTAAGTTTTTTGTCCAATTTAGGTTAAATTATAGTTAATTTAGGTATATATTTTATGGTTTTTAATTTACAATTTAACATTTTTGCTTTGGTCGATTTTTTTGGTTACAAATACAATTTAAAAACTATAAAATATTCAACCTAATTATAAAAAAAATAAACAAAACTAAATAACAATTACAAAACAAAAATGCAAGATATAAAACCAAAAAAGAGAAGAATTCACCCAACCAGGAGGTCACTGAGGTCGGTTGTGTTGATGGGAAGAGGTGGTAGTGAAAATTTGGTTGATATCACCCCTTAGAAATGTGTATACAAAATTCACTCTTGCTCAGATTATCGACCAAATTTCAATGAAAAAATGTATATGACAATAGTTTATTTAAAAAATTAAATAGATTTCAATAATACGTACGCGTTTGTTGGTGTGTACCCAAATCTAAATGCATGCGCATTCAAATTTAGCCTCGGGTACCCGATCCAAAGTACGTACACATTTTTGAAAAGCACATGCGCATTTCCTATAGTTTTTTTTGTTTTCGATAAAACTTCCTCTCTTCATGGACCCAAGTTCTTGCTTTTACCCATGCTTTGGAAGTTAATTTATTGAGTTATAGTGTATGAAAAATTTGTTTGAGTGTATTGGGTATGTACATTCTTCAAGTGAAAATTGTTGTGAAGGAATTTGTTGGTTTCTAGGGTATTTGTGGAATATTTTAGACTGTGTTCAAGTGTTATGTGGTGTTTGTGATTCATCTTTGGATTTGAGGAAGTGTGTGCTTAAGTGTTAATGGTGTTAACACAGGTTTGACCAACCTTAGGTGTTTACACTACTTGTAAAGTTGATTTGATGTTTGTGAAAGCATGGCATGGCATGTATGCATGGATTTATGTCCTAGATAAGGTGTGTTGTGGCCTAAATTAATTCCTTTCCACCATGAAAATGTTTTGGTGTCGACCTAATTTGAATTTGGACGGTTGAGGCGCATAGTCGATCTTGGAGAATGTTTTCAAGGTTGAAGATGATATAAATAAGTGTTGAGTCATTGAAGGATAATAAGAAAGATGAGTATGATGCAAGCGATGTGAATTGCAAAGTTGTAGGGTGGGAATTTTAGAGGTGTAGTGCAAGCTTTCATGTGTTAGATTACTAAATGTAGTGAACAAAAGGTGTCTAAAATTCTTCAGAAAGTTTGCAAAGGTGTTGGTGATGCTGTGGTGGTATTTTCTATTGCTTTGACATGGATTTTTTGTAACATTCTTCTCTATCTTCTCTTCTATTTTGGTAATGAGCCTTTGGCAACAAGCCTTTCTTTCTTTTGGTCAATGAGCCCTTTGATAGTGAGTCCTATTGTATTTGGTATTGATATTAATTTATATTGAGTTAATCCTCATTGTGGTTTTTCCCATTTTGGGTTTTCCATGTAAATCTAGTATTCCTTTGTGTATGGTGTATGGTGTTGATTTGGTTTAGTTTCTATTATTTTCTTTCATGATAAATCATTCTAACATATTAAGGGTTAATTGGATTAATGTGGATCTAATGTTTGTGAGGGTTTTGAAGTTTTAAGGTACAAGTGATTCACCCCTCCCTCTCAGTTGTCTTGTGCATTCAACAAAGTTAACTATTTTTTTTCTAATTTCTTGAGATTGGTCTAGATTAGTTTCCATTTTGAACAATTATTAGTTGAATAAGTAATGAAAAATGATTATATGGAGGAATATGGGTGAAGATAATTATCATTTTTTATTTATTCATTGATTCTTCATGCATGGATTTAATTATTAATTAAATAATTAATCATCAGGGAGAATGAAATGGGATTAATTGATTAACATGGTGTAGTCAATTAATTGACGAGGCCATGTTAGGGTGATTTTGGAGCATCAATTTTTTCTAGGTAAGTAGTTTGAGGCATTCAAAATTTAAACATCCTTGTAGTATTGGAGCTACCATACATAGCCACAATTACATTAACACCAACAAAGAAGGTATGCGATGTTTTTTATTTAAATTCCACCTAATTGCTCTCCATTGAGTTAATTGAATTAGGTGCCAAAAATGAATATTTGAAGACTATATTCAAGAGGGAAAATTAATTGGTTGAAGACACTGGAAGCCCCATTTTTAGTGCATAAATTTTGTTAGGATTTTAGGGAAATTATTAAGTGGAAGTGGCATTTGTGAGGGAGAAAACATGCTTAATAAGAAAGAAATGAGGGAAGAGATATGAATATGTGTGTGTGTGTGTGTGTGTGGATGTGTCTTATTATGTTACCTACAACTATAGGAATGAGCTTGGGTCAATTAATTCTACGTATAATAATTGATGACATTTATAGTTGTGGAAAGACATCAAATTGTTTGGAAAATGATCTAAATTATGGCTTCATATAACTTCCTTAAGCTTCAAGATTATGATATTGATATATTTTTGGTGTTGTGATTTGTACAAAATTATTAGTGTGGTATTAGGTTAGGCTAATTTTTTTGGAAGAATTATGAATTCCTTAGTGTGAAGTTGGTTGAATTTTAATAAATATTATGGTTGTGTGTCATGATGTACCTGTAAAAAATATGGTTAGAATGGTAAGAGGAAATGTTAGATAATGAGATGTTGGTGAGAAGGTTGGAAGAAGTTTCGATAGTATTAGAAGTTTCAAGGAGGATTGATGAGGTTTTGGAAGCCATGAATGAACTTGAAGCTCTAGCTTATGCCTTAAAAGGTGATAGGAGAAGAGAGAAAAAATTAAGGTGATGATAGTGAGGGTGAAATGGAGGAAGGAGCTAGAATAGTTGAACAAGAAAATGAAATTGTAGATGATGAATTAGGTTTTTAAAATAAGGCTCATTCATGTCATTTTATAAATTTGAAATAGGATGATGCCATTCTAGGAGTTAGGAGGTTTCCTAGTGCAAAGAGGGAGACCCAGATAAACATCAAGAAAACCTACTTCCTAGTATCCAAGGATTCTTAGAATATATCTTTCACTTGCTAATTAGTATAAAAAATAAATTTTTCTCTTGTTATAATGTATGAACTAGCCAGAAAAATCAATATGCTTATTAAAAACATCCTTCCAATTTTTTGCTTCTAGAACATAGGCAGCCCTAAATAGAATGGTTTCATTAATGAATTATTGGTGGGAAGTAGGAGCCAAGGAGGAAGCAACACGAATCCTATGCAAGCAACCACAATCAAGATTCTTTTATATATTTCGGCCCAAAAATTCAACAACAATTATAAAAAGGTAAGGAGATAAGGGGTCACCTTATCTTAACCCCTTACCATAGATGAAATGGCTAGTAGAGACACCATTAAGAAGAATAGAATAACTAGTGGTATAAACATGCTCCTTGATTAATCTTAGAATTTTTCCACTAATTCTAAAAAATCCCAAGAAACCCTATCATAAGATTTTGAAATGTCTAGCTTAAGCACCATAATCAGATTCTTAGAATGCTACATAGAATGAATAACTTTATGGGAAACAATAGCTACATCAAGAATTTGTCTTCCTACCACAAAGCCTTTTTTATTTCCAGAAACCAATTTATCCAGTAGGGGCTTTAGCCTATTAACCATGATTTTAGAAAAGATTTTATACACTTTATTACATAGACTTATAGGGCGGTAGTTAGACATATCTAAGTGGCATCTTAAAACTTGGGAACAAGAAAAATTTAAGTAGAATTCTATTGGAAAAAGAGTCTACCAGCTTTGAAGAAGTCTCTAGAAACAAGGAGGTTGCAGGAGATGATATCCCATAAATCCTAAAAAAAGATGAGAGAAAGCCATTCAAGCCAGGGAATTTAAAGGAACCAATGGAGAAGACAACCAATTTAACCTCTTGCATAGGAACCTTTCTCTCTAGAGACTTAATATGCTCCTGAAGAATCATCCTTGGGATAAATTCCAGAAGTAAAACTAGATAACCATGAGGGGTGCTGATATCTTCCTTCATTTTTGAAGAAGGAGATGGCCTCAGTTTCCAAATCTTCATTTTTGGTGCGGAGATCCTCATTATCTCTTACTAGAGAATAGATCATGTTTCATCTTCTATGCTTAAGAGTCAATTGATGGAAGAATTTTGTATTTCTATCACCTTCATTCAACCACTTCACTTTGGATTTTTATTTCCATTATATCTCCTCTTTCCTAGCAATAGTAAACCATTCATTCCTTAATTCCATTTCTCTAACTGATGATTCATCATCAATTGCACCAACCTCCATCATATCTTGAATAAAATTCAAGAGCTCAAAGAGGACATTTTTCTTTGTTTGAAATATATTCCCCAACGTAACTCTGTTCCAGCCTTGGAAATTAAACTTATTTTTTAAAGTTTTTGAGGCACTCGAAACATTAGGGTTCCTTGACATGGAAGATTCCACCAAAGCTTGATAATATCTTTGAAGTCTAGGTGAAGATTCCACATTCAATCTCATATCTAAAGGGGAAGGGGGGAAAATTTCTTTTTTCCTCCCAATTTAGAACTAGGGCACTGTAGCCAGAAGTAGATCTAGGAAAAGTAGATGACTAAAGTTTGGCCAAAACATCCTAATCTTTAGAAATCAAGACTCTGTCTAACTTAACCTAAATATGATCTTGTCCATTATGCCTTTTTGACCAAGTCAATTTGGAGTCTAAAAGCTCCACATCAAGAAGACCTTGAGTGGAGATGAAATTAGCAAATTCAATCACACTGTCAAAGAAATTATTAATCCCTCCAAGATTCTCTGAAGGGTAGAGGGGGTATTAAATTCCCTAACAAGCATCCAATTCACATTTTGGTTGTTAGAAAGAATAATTGACAAGGAGTCCCACAACACATTTCTAGCAACTCTAGTATTAGGCGCATAAAAATTGATAAGGTACCATTCCAAACTAGTTATACTATCTTCAAAGACAACTTCTAAGCAATTGCAGTTACTAAAACTTTCCTTACTAGATAGCTTGTCCAAATTCCAAAGGATGGTGATTCCTCCTGAAGCACCATCAACATCACAAACAAAATACTGCGCTTTTGGCCAAACAAATTTAACTATTTTATCAAAAATATCCTTCTTAATTTTAGTCTCATGTATTAAGAGAATATCAATTTTTAGATCAATGATTAAAAACTTGAGAATATGTTGGTTTTAAGAGGACTATTAAGTCCCCCTAATGTTCCATGAAAAAATATTCATAACAAAAATTAAGAGGGACCAAAAAAACATTTCACTAGCCTAAGGGGAAGAGACACCCCAATAATTTCTTTGATTTAATCCCATTAGAGAGCCCCTCCAGGGTCCTCTACTTTCTTGAGGCAATATCTTTGGCTGCTTCTCTCAATTTGACCTCCTTATTTTTTAGTTTTCCCACTTTTGAATCATTTACCACATCCATTTTATTCTTTTTCTTAGATTTACCACTAACTTGAGTCCAGGAGTCTTCATTAATCTCATTTACAAGAGGGAAATAAGGAGCTAGCTTAGTAAATCCCATAATAGCCAACGATTCTTGCATTTTCAAATGCAATGAATCCCAGGGGATTATTCAAGGAAATGCATAGGTCCAAGCCTTTTTCCGATTCCATGGTAATATTAGGAGAATGGGGAACCCCTATCTCAACACGAAAAAACATAGAACCAACCTAACACAAAGGAGTGGGGAGGGAAGCACCATCCTTCGAGATAGGAACATCTTCCTTTGCTTCAACACCTTCTGTCAAAAACTTATCTGAAGCATATTTCTCACCCCCAGTTGACAATGGAGAATTAATAGGTGGAGTAGGGACCGCAACCTCCTTTTCTTTTTGAAAAGGATATTTCTTGCAAGTATTACTAATATGTCCAAAATTTTGACAAAGTTGACAATACAACCTAGCATTCTCATACTACAAAACTTGAGTCTAGGAACCAAACTTGGACTTCAAGGTGATAGAAGTGGGAAGGACATTGTTAACAACAACATTAACACAAATCCTAGAAAAGACAAGTCTAGACCTTTGAGAAGTAACTTTTTCCACAACAAGAAGACTTCAAAAGGTGTTAGCAATCCCATGAAACACCTTACAATTCCAAAATTTGAGAGGTAAACCTAGGATCCTAACCCAAGTAGGAGGAACAAAATCTTATAGGTTCATTGAGGGGTCTAATCCTAGCTTCCATTTGCATAATGCAAAACAATTCTTGAAGTTCTTGTCAAACGCCTAGGGGCTTCCCATAAGCATCGAGATTGAATCTTCCTAGTTGTTAAAGCTAAAAGGGAAAAAACCTTTTGACATAACACTCACAACAAATTCTCTTTTGAAAGTCCAAACAAAGTCTATCCACTTACATACCTTGTCTATATTGGGCCTAAAGGATAAGAATCTCCCAACCAATGAAATTTGAAGGCTTGCAATAGATTCATCCATGATTTCATCTTGAACAAACACTTCTAAACCTTCCACCACACAAAACTCCTTTGAATAAAAGGAGGATAACATGACCCTTTTAGAAGGAGACCTATTTCCCACCAATTTTTCCACATAGGACATTTGACTCCTCAGAAAAGGGGAGCCTTAACCATGATGAATACTGACAGTTCCATCATCCTGAGACACAACATCCACTATGAAATATTTTGACCTCAAGGAACCAGTAGCTGGAGTGGAGACACCTACATTACCACCTATCAAAGAGGACAAAGTCCTAGAAGGGGACACCAACTACCCCCACACCCAGCTTCGCCATGGTTGAAGCAACAAATTAAAATTTGAATTCCAAAGGCATGCATGTAGTAGCAACAAAACAACCTAAGTATTTTTTGTGGATTCATAAGAAACATATGTTGATTATAAAAAATAAAAAAGTATAATATTGAAAATAAAATTTATATATTTTAAAAGCTATGATCAAGGGCTATTTGTTTATATAATTTCACCTACAATCAAGGTATCCAAAGTGGAAAGTTACATTGAATAAAACTTATTCATGTGGCTTTAGGAGGAGCTGACACTAGATAGGTGCCACATCAAAGGGTTTTCACCAAACCACTTTAGAGTGAAATCCATTCATGTAAATGTTGTAAGACCCTGACCCTTTTGGCCTTATTGATCCTACTAGTCATCGATGATTCATGTCCTATATTTTATGTTCTTTTATATACATTAGTGATTATTGTTCCTATACATCAAGTTGCTTATATTTTGATTGTTAACAAACTAACTAGTGGTTTTTGTGATTTCGTGTGATAGCTAGATGAGTTCTAATCATTATCTATGTAAGTATGTAATGATCGAGATGTTTTGTTGTTGGTAATATACTTGTATATATTAAATGGATTTCATTGAATGTTAGGTGATTTTATATTGTGGGCGTGAGTAAGTGTGACTATAAAGATAATGATTGATATTCAATATTTTGTTTTAGTAGTATTCGTTATAGGTTAAATAGATTAGTGATAAGTGGTAATATTCTGATATAATTAAATAACATGATCAGTTATTGCTTGAATCTAAAAGGTATTATGCAAGTAGGAAGACTGAAATTATATGTTACTTTTGAGCGATAAGGCGATCCCTTTATTGGCGAGTCATGGGTTCTTGGAACTTCACAACCTCCATCAAGAGGTTTTGAAGTTTTCTCTTCCAACAATATAGTGACTCAGATGCCGATGGTTGTGGGGACCACTTGGAGTGGTGGGTGACCTAATAAGGATGGTGGATCATGACGAAGGCCGACAGTTGGTGATGATGTGGAGGATAGATGGCATGTGGGCCCATGTGCTTGGTGAACATTGTTGAGATGGTAATGAATGTCTCTTCGATTGGGTGGCATGGTGTAGGTGGTTAACCCTAACTTCGACGCTGGAGATTTGTTCAACTGCTTATCTGATGCTAGGTTTGGATGTTGGATAATGGCGTGTGGATCGAGGTGAAACCCTAAATGGGTGTGGTAGTTGAACAGTTAGTTGGAAATAAAGAACTATAATCTCTTAGAGCAGAGTAATGACAACCGTGGGAGCGTATTGGCCGAGAACCTGGGTGTGTGCCATGTGGCCGGATGCAAGCTGTGAGGCTAGGTGCAGACCGAGAGGCTAGGTGCAGGCTAAGGTTACCAGGTGGTTGGGCTGAGAGATTATGAAGCCGAGAGAGATATAGATCTCATAGAAGGTGAAGTCTGAGTGGTTGTGCGACAGAGAGGCCGAGAGGCTAGTGGTTGAGTCATGTGGCTGTGTAGCTGAGTGAGATATATCTCATTGAGAGAGGTGGTCGTGATGGGTTATGCTGCTGGATATTCTCCTGAATGGAACAAGATGTAAACTCTGTAAAGGCCGTGAGCTTAATAGTGTATTGTAACTATATTTTGTTGCTGAATAATACAATGGCGATCTGGGATTTTGGAGTGTGGGGTGTTTTACCCGAAAGGGCTTTCCCCACGTATATCTGTGTTTTCATTTCTTCTATTTCATCTTTCATGGTTGTTGATTTTGTTTGCTAAATATGTTAATGGTGTTATTGAAGCTAGTTGATTTGAATGAGTTTCTCTCAAAAGGATTAATGTGGGAAATGAATTGTGCCTATTTCTGCTTTATGGAATAGTAGTACATGTCTTCTACCGAAGGAACTACTGATCTTAGTTGTTTCTTTCTGAGATGACCGCCTGATTTTCCCAACAAAATTAAAAGGTGATACACCAAACTAAACTAGAGCCTAAAATTCAAATTACAAACGCTTATTTACAATGACCAAAATAGACTTGCAAAACTTACTTCTATATATCTTTGCATAAGTATTTTATAAAGAGGCCCTAATGCTAAACTCTTAGGAGGAAGAAATATTCACAGCTAAAAGAAAACTTGCATTGTTGACACATATTATAAGCTATAATAGATACAATTTTCTACAAAAGGTGGTTAGCATGAGACAAAATTACCAGGAAATGAACAAGACTTCACAAGTAATTTGATCAATCAATTAGATGCACACAATGAAGCAAAAGAGTAAGAAGGAAAAATACTCCAATCACTGATATCCAAGGTTGTCACTAATATTCATGTCCAGAAATGAGCAACAAAGTATTCCAATAATCTGTCTAAGGATTGAAAAAAGTCACTAAGTATCAGAAAAGTGCATAATAGGAACTAAGTAAAATGAGTCAACAAAGTGGCTATATCCATCAACTCCCTCCAAAAACCCACCAAAAGAGGAAATGAAAATTGATTGGAGTCGGATGCCCCCAAAAATCCAAGAATCTAGCAACCAAATCTCCTCCAAAAGAGCTCCCATGTGTGGAAAAATCCAAGTTTGACCATACCAAGCATTAAGGCATGCAAAACCACCCCCTGGATGCTCTCATAATCTCCAACAAAGTGAGTAAAAACTCCTATATGCTCTCCACATGTTTGACCAACTACTTTAACCACCCCTATATTCTTGCAAAGCATGAAAGCCTAATAACAACCCATACGTGCATTTACAAAGCATGACCCCTTCATTTTTTTTTGCATTTAAAAGAGCAATTTGATTAAGTTCTTTATAATAACAACACTTAATCAAATGCTTTACATTTGTATTGAATGCAAAAATAATTATAAGGGCTCAACCCATGTGAGAAATTAAAAGAAAAACATAAGTCTTAGAAGACTTAGCATATAGAGGAGAACATAAGACCTAAAGTATTATCCCATGCAATACATTAGTTTGATGAAATATTTTAAAAAGAAGGTGAAAAAATACCATCTTATGGTTGGCCAAAAGATAGGGTTTGAAAACCCTAAACAAAAACCAATGGAAAAATCTTGGAAAGAATTTTATTTTCACTTTGAACATTCTGGAAGCTTTCCTCCCGCCAACACAGGGTTTCACTGGCATTCCTGTAGACACCCCCATGGTGGATTCCTGCAGTTTCAAAGGAATTTCCTTTGCAAAATCTGACAAAAAATGACCTCTATGTGTTGGGTAAGCATTCCTATGTCGCTCTGTTGTATCTTTTGAAGAAAAAATAGCTATCGAGCATTCTTATAGGAAAATGACTAAATGTTTACATTTTTTGCTATTCTATGCATTTCCATACATTTCTTTGTAAACATCACACATTTTCTGATTACTTCATGAATTTCTCTATATTTTAGTCTTCCTCTATAAACACAAAAAGGTATATGCTCCTTCATGGCAGCGAGTAATGATCTTGGGGTTCTATTTCTTTTGTGACTATTATGGGTTGTCAAAACCCCTATTTTTCTTACTCTCTTAACTTGGCTCCAATGGGTCTGAAAAACAATGACCTCATTTCTCCACATTTTGGGTCTGAGATTTGTAAGAAGAAACCTTTCTATCATGCAAAAATGAATATTTTCCTATGTATCTCCATGCTTCGATATTTTGATTCTGTATAGGTCGTAGCTTCTTCTCATGCTTTCTAGAAAAGACTAAAACCCTCTTTTCTTGTATTCATTCCATTGAAAACTTCATAGCTAATCTGATTTTCTTGCAAACACTAAGGATTCGCTTCCCTGGTAATGGATTCTTTCACAAATGCAAAAACTTCTCCTTTTGTATGGCCATGGTTGACAATTTCTTATAGGTATTAAAAGTTTTTCTATGCATGAGGGCTTCAATACCCCTTCTGGGTCGAGGGTTTTCCTTTTATATGTATGCAACCTATATATGGTCCCCTCAAAACTGCCATAAGTCTGTTCCATTTGACTATCCTTGAAGAAGGTCACTCCTGTGTTTCTTTGTACATTCCATGCATCTCTTGAGAAACCTGAGCTTGTAATGATGAATATATGTATTTCTTTTACTGGGTTTACTTTATTTCTCTCTATCATATATTCAAGCTTGCTTCGAGCTCATACTATATAGGAAATGATGAAAAGTTTAATCCCCTTGATTATAAAACCTTTCTGGATTTTCCTCACTACTAAACTGAGTTCCAATTGCATTTCCTCTAATGAGCTTTACTCTTTAATCTATTAGGACTATCATTATGAAAGGGTTTTTACTATAGTAAAAGATATTCCTCTTTCCATTTCCTTATTTTTATCTCTATGATGATGATATGCCTGTTCCTTATTGAATTTTCCTTTATTCTCATCATTTTCTTCACATGGAGTTAGAGAAAAATATCTTCTCGTACAAAAAGGTAAGAAGCTTCTTGTTCTTCAAAAGATATGGAAGGCAATTGAATATCATTATAATCTTCTTGACATGTCCTTTTGATCTTCTCTTACCTTATTGGAAGGCTATCTCCTTTACTTGTATAGTACACTGCCCTCCTCCATGAAGTCACTGTCATACATGGTTATCATGCATGTCTTCTTGTTCTTCACAAGCCTTATATTCTTACTGTCATTTAAGTACCTTGATTGTCATTAATGGATTTCTCAGCTCATATTCACTATGATTTGAAAGTCTTATGGAATGTCCTTATGGAATCATGATAGACTTTTCCCCTTGAGTTGACTATCCTTCATGCTTGGTAAATTGAAATTAGTCTCTGAGTACAACACTTTGTCTCTTTCTTGATTGTTGCATCATGATGCATGGCATTTCTCTATGTTTAATGATTGAATGGTACTCTTACCACTACTTTGGACTGTCACATGCTATCAAGCTAAAAGCCTTGATGTTTTGTGAGATCACCAACCCTGTCATCTTTACATGGTATTGACTGTCTTTAACAACATCATATCACTGTTGTTAATCATTGTCACCATTATTATTACTGTTGTTTAATACTTCTTTCTCATGCAAGGATTGTATGTGATACTAGTTCTGAAAAAAAAAATGACCATCTTGTATCTTTCATACATGGATTTATACTTATACCCCTCTTAGAAACTACGAGGGTAGAAATTTTTATCCTCAACCCTTGTGGGATCCACATTTTATCCCACATGTTTTAATCATATGAATCAAAATAGAAACAAGGATTTCACCTATACCTACACAAGAAGAAAACATGTTAGATAAAAACAAGTATATGACAGATGTGTTTGATTACGCTCTCATGTTTTCCTAGACATTTATGATATGCTTGGATATTTGAATGCACATGAGGATCAAATTATATGCTTATAGATGTATGCACATATTTTGACTGGTGATCCTTCATTGGTCTAACAAAACTTTCATTACAGATGCAGGGAAGCTAGGAACAACAACGAGAGAAAGCAGGGCAAGCGAGAGGGAATGAAGATGGTACAGAAAAAAGAAACTGAGATTCGTCATTTAGGAAATAATGGGTCCCCTTTCTCTTTATGTGCATTTATTTTCTATTGTATCTATAAATGTATAATGTTTTCCATTATATGCATTTTGATAGTCAGTCCCATGGCTTGTGTGGGACACCATTCATTTTTTTTATCAACAAAGACTACATTTCTTTTGAAAAGATTGTGCACTTCTTTTGTGTTATATGCATCTACATAATGCGATGTAGTATTGTAGTCTTCTGATTTTTTTTATGCATATGAATGTGACAGCGGATTTAAAATGTACCCTCTTTTCACTTGTAAAATATAAACAACACTATCTATTTGGGTTAGTAGTAAACATAGGTAATATTTTTGGCGACATCTGCTATATGTTTTCCTGGTAAACATCCTAACCAGTTGTCTGAATCTTATCCATTAGGCACTAAGTCACCTAGATACTAACAGAACTTGAAAGCAATACTGAACAATACTGTAACTCACTAGATCAGTGCATGATACCTTGGAAACTTATTTAGACACCAAAAAATTAGAAGGAAAACTACCTAACTGTGTTGAAGAACACTTAGGGGAATTGAAAACTTGCATCTAAACTTTGGTGCAATGGAACTTATTGAAAAAAAATCCTAATCTAGCATGTACAATGCAAATCAAACCTCAAAACACCGTTTGAGGTGTATCCCATTAACTGGGATAGGAAAAATTTCTCCATCCATCTTTGATAATTGGAATGTATTGTGCTCCTTGCATTCTGTAATAACAAATGGGCCACTCCACATACTGTCAAACTTGGAGTGTTTGCCTGGCCTACTTTTCAATTCATCCCATTTGAGCACAACATCACCTTCTTTGAATACTTTGGGTGTTGCTTTCTTATCAAAGATTCTTTTTGTTTGAAGTTGATGATACTCCAAGGACTTCTTTTCCTTATCTCTTATCTCTTCTATCTCCATGAGTTGAGCATACCTAACTACCATTGGGTCCTTTTCCTCAAACATCTCTAGTTGATGAATAATATCAAGAGCTGGAAGCTCCACAAACAAAGGAAATCTTGCCTCCTTACCATAAACCAACAACATATGGGGAGTTCCCAATGAACCTTTTGGGAGTTATTCTATCTACCCACAAGGAACATTTCAACTTGGTGTGCCAAGTTATCTAATTATCCTCCATGATTCTTTTAATAATCCTTATCAGGTTCTTATTTGTTGATTCTACCAAACTATTACCCTGTGGGTAATAATTTGATGATGTATTCAAATGAATTCCATTCCTGATAGCCCAATCACTTACTCTCAACCCAACAAATGCTAAAGCATTATCTGAAATGATGGATTTAGGTACTCCAACCCTGGTTACTAAATCATCATAAAAGTTTAAAATAACAGTTTCATTGGCTTCTTTTAAAGCCACTGCCTCAGTCCATTTTGTAAAGTAATCAGTTGTAGTAAGTAACCACCTATGGCTTGCACTTGAAGGTGGATTAATGGGTCCTATAAAATCAATGCTCCATCTCATGAAGGGCTGTTCCACTTGAATTGGATGCAAGGGTAAAGCTGATAGCCTCTCCTTGCCTGCAAAAATGGCATCTTTCACACATTTCCTTTCCCATGCAGGAATCCTTAAAAAAGATTGGCGAATAATAGCCAACTCTCATTATCTTCCATGCAGTTATTCTCAGGGAAAAATGACCTCCAACAGTTCCATCATGGAACTCATGAAGCAATTTATCCACTTGATCATGATCAATACACCTTAGCAGGACAACATTAAGGTATTTTCTGAAAAGAACATTATCAACCAGCACATAGGGGATGGACCATAGTCTGAAATATCTCCTTTTGGATTTATCTAAACCTGGTGGAAACTCACCAGTTTGCAAGAAATGAGTCGTATCTTGTACCCAACTTGCACTTGTTGCTAGTGAAACATTCTAAGGCTCATCATTAGTGACCAAAATAGTCCCTGTTTCTATCTTTTCCTCTCTTTCAGACCCTGTAGCTAGCTATTCACACAACCCTTTACCCCTTACAAGCTTGGTTATCTTTATGTCTATATCATACTCCATTACCTTTGTAATCCACCCAAACCTCTTTTCATTCAGGTCCCTGCTTAACAAAAACTCCTTCACACTAGGGTGAGAAACCATTAGATGTATCTTATTATTAGAAATTGGAGGCTTAAATTATTTTAGACTTCTGATAACAAGTACGTGCTTCTCCACAAAAATATACCTTTATTCATAATCCTCTAAAACTTGAGTGAAAAAGGAAATGGGTTGTTTTAAACCATCATCATTCTGTTGTACCAACATTGCATAAATGGTATCTATGCTAGCAAAAGCATACAAAATAAAGTATTTCAAAAAGTTTAGATTTACTAGAGTAGGGGCTGCTGATAAGGCCTCCTTAATAGGTTCAAAACTATGCTTGGCCTCTCTAGTCCAACTGAAACTTTGGCTTCAAAATATTTGCAACATTTGGAATAAAACTTCTTAAAATTTTATTTTGCCAAGAAAGCTTTGCAGCCCCTTTTTATGATTGGGTAAAGGCAAGGTTGAGATGGCATTTACTCTCTCCGGATCAATGGTGATCCCCCTATTTTGACACTATGTGTCTGAGAAATTTTCCCTCAACAACAAAAATACAGTTTTTGGGATTAAGGGATATACCAAACTCCGTACACCTCTCAAACACTTGTCTCAAAAGGAAAAAATGCTCCTCTGCATTTTTAGAAAAAAACTGTTATATCATCAAGATATATAAGCACTAATTTATGAATCAGCCCCTAAAATGCCATGTCCATGGCCCTCTAAAAGGTGGCACCAACATTAGATAGACCAAATGGCATTCTTTTATAGGCCATAGTGCCCCACTTTGTGGTGAAAGCGGTCTTATATTGGTCTTCTTCCTTTACTAAAACCTGGTTATAACCAAAATAACCATCAATTAAGGAAAATCTCTCTGAACCAACAACTACTTGAAGGATCTACTCCATAGAGGGTAGCAGATAATGATCTTTCAATGAGGCTCTATTAGGGTATCTAAAGTATACATAGAGTCTAATTTCTCCATTTTTATTTCTAACCAGTACAAGGTTAGAGACCCACGAGGTATGCTTGATTGGGAAAATAATGTCTCCCTCAATCAACTTGGTCAATTCCTTTATCATAAGGGGCTCAAGTTTTGGATTTGAAGGCCTCTGTTTCTTCCTAACAGGATTTGCATTTGGCTCTAATTCTATGGTATTCTGGGAAATATGGGGATCAAATCCCTTTAAATCTGAGTATTCCCATGCAAATACATCTTGAAATTCTTGACAAAGAGCAACAAAAGCTTGCCTATCTGCTTGTGAACAAATTTTTCCAATTTGAAGGAGCTTACCTTTAAATATCTCAAGCTCTTCATAATGTTTCTCCTTGACCTGCATGTTGGTTTTTCTCTTTTTGAGCTGATCATCAGTGTTGAAGATGCATTCTAAAGTAACTCGACCCCTGGGAAGCTTGTTAGTTCTCAACTGGATGATTTAATCATCATATTGTTGCTTAAGTTTCTCCTAGTTTTCCACTAAAAACTCATCTTCTTCAAGCAGAAAGATCAACACCTACTCATCACTCTTGAATACTTGCCAATGAATGTTATTATCAGGAATAGAAGGCCTTACAACAACCTTAACATATTGTTGCACTTTTCCTTTTTTAATATCATTAGGTATATCAAATTGAACACCTATTGTAGCTAACCTATCTATGTGCTTGTTCTGATTCCTAGGAATAGAAATCAGATTGAAAGCATCAAATTCCTCTATTATATCCCACACCTATTCTTATAAGACTTAAGCACATAATATTTAGTCATATTCTTGAGCCTCTTACCTGATTTACTATCAACTCACTATCTCCAAATACTTGAAGGCAACCTATCTTCCTTTTCCTTGCCCATTCCAAGCGCTGAATCAAACCCTCATATTCAATAGTGTTGTTAGAAAAAGAGAAAGCAAATCTCAAAGCATAATAATACTTGTCACCTTGTGGGGACACAAGCATCACACCCCCACCAGCTCCATTCCTACTTCTAGAGCCATCAAAGAACATCTTCCACACCTCATCCTGCTATCCTAGTTGTTGTTCTGCCTTCTTCTCAAGGTTTGACATAACTGTTTCAGGTTCATGTAGCACATATACCCCCGAACCAGCTTCTTTAATATTATCATTTGGATTATCCTCAATATTTAATGTTTCCTACTCATTTAAAAGTATGTCTAGTACACTTTTAGCTTGTAATTCTTGAGCATCAACAAACTCTTTATCATAAAAAATGGAACAGTTGCCATTGAAAGTGCTTCGTATATAAGGATTAGTGTGATCCTTGGCAAGTAACTCAAAATTTATAGTCACTTTTGTCCCATACCTAGTCCTAAACAACATGTGAGACCAATTTGAAGACAAATAACCCCCTATCTTGGCAGTGAAATCCCTTGACAAACACAAGGAAAAATATGGCAAAAAATCAATAAAAAATATATCTTGGGGAATGGAAAATTTTGGGCAAGCATGAAGTGTAAGACTTAAATCCTTAATGACACCTACGGTGTTAATGGTTGACCCATCAAGCTGTACTACACCCTTTTCAAGAGGCTGATATTTTAGTTCCAACTTGTCAACAATCTATTTGGGCATGACAAAACTGCTTGCCCCACTATCTACCATGCAATTATGGACCATTTTATCCACTATTATCAAGGTTACACAAAAAGGGGAGGTTTGACATCTTTACCTGATTGTTTATTGATGTCCTGAGGTGCATTTGTGAAAATGACATTAACCTGACCTATTGGTGCATCACTTGAAACATTTAAATTAGTCAAAGAAGATCGTAATAAGTCTTTTTGACCTTGGGATAGACAAGGAATACCACATTGAAATAGACACATTCACTTTCTTCATGTGTTCAACAATGTTAAAGGGTACAATAGAGTTTACCTTTTGATGAGTCTTTGTAACAACAAGGTCTGCTTACAAGTGAGGCTACTCCTTTGTAGCACCTTGTGTGTCCCTTTACAATATGTGTGGAACTTGAGATGTGGATGGTCCAACAACTTCCTTTTCTTTATTTGTTGATTGTTCAATCTCAAAAGCCCTCTTCTTAGCTCTTGTATTAGATGCAATTGGAGAATCATCCCTATGGACTCCACAAAATTCCTCTCCTTGCCAATTCAGGAGAGTTGTATCACTTGGAGGGAGATTCTACTGTTGTGGAGACTCCTCATTAGGAACACTTTGCATATTTGAGGAATTCTACACCATCAATGCTTTATTGATAACCCCATTTGAACAAGTAGCTTGATTGTGGGGCTGGTTGCAAGGAAAACACCAGTCATAGTCAGCTGCAAGGCTATTCGAGACTGGAACAAGATCTTTGGCTGAACTGATTGGGGCAAGATTATATGCTTGAAATGATCTTGGATTAAGATTCTACCTTTCTCCTTGATTGTTCCTGTTAGGGTTAGAAATGACAGATATCTAACAATTAAATGAAAATTTAATTAATAAAAAAAGAAACTAAAACACACATAGAATAAATTATAACACAGAGAATTTAACTTGGTTCTGTTGATGGTCCTAGTGGCACAACAACATGCAAACAAAATATTTCTATCCTATTTCTCTTGAAAGAGAAAGACAACACATGGATATCTTAGCTCCCAAGGTCTTTGTAGTTGGTTCTCAACTGTGCTGATGTTGCTTAGTGGTCGATGTAACAGTAATGTTCAAGGGGCCTGCTGGTGTTGAGCTTCTGGATTGTTCTGAGATCAAACATAAACTTAAACCTACTCTAACCAGGGTTTTTAAAGAAACATAAAAAAGATAGATCAGAGCTTTGGAATAGAAAAGAATGTTAATTCATCCAACTTAACCAGACTTGTTACCTTTCAAGGAATTCCTAACTAAAACTACAGAACAAAATTAACTTGTGACTAACACACAATTTCATTCATTCACAGTGCTAACGTCAATAATAGATTGCAAGTCACCATTAAAACAAAATATAAAATCAAACCTCATTCCTTGAAAGCTTCTCAAATCAAATGATTAACTTAAGAAAAACACCATTCTGAACACAACATGAAGTAGATTTTAATCTGGTTGCTTCTACTGTTAGTGAAACATATAAGCAACATTTACAAAGCTGGCACAATCACCAGTGTACAGAAAATCCATGACTCTAGATTGTTTCCATCTATACTAAGAAAATTGGAAAGATGCATTACTGGCTATGCTGAATCTAACTCCTAACTAAGAAGACAAAAGAAGCTCCTATTACAAAGAATCGGGATGCAGCTCTATCTCCTCTATTTCTCTATGTATTCTAAAACTTCTAACCCTACAACCTCTCTCCTTTACAAAGAGGCAAGAATTCCATATATACAGATTATCCCAAGAGAATGAGCTGGCCCCCAATTTTAGGGTTTTACAAAATATCTGCCGGTTGTAGGAGGGTCAGCGCTCAGATCTTTTAGATAAAGTTGATTCTGCCATAAATACGTACCCCTGCTGTCCATGTTGGTGAAGGGATTTGTTCTCAGGAGAAGCCTTCAGATCTTTTATAACTGCAACATTAACTCCATGCCTCCATATCCACCTTTGAAATCCTTTGAAGGGCTACCTTGAATGCTCCAAAGCATTGTCATTAATGCGGATCCATCTCTGCCAGCAGACACCACAGCTGTCCCTGTGACCCGTGGCTTCTTCCTTCTTCCTACTCTAAACCCCTCTACACGTTGACCATTCTTGAGAGATAGCATCTGAATTTTGATTCAGATTCAAACACCATCATTCCCAAGCTGAACCATCAGCTCATCCATAGAGTAGACCACAAAACCCATTGACAAGACAACAGTCACTCGGCAAGACTTCTCAGCTAGCTTTTTCTTCTTTGGCGAGCACACCCATGTTGGGGAGACTTTTCATGTTAGGAAGACCTCACCCTGAACTCACGCCCTGTCACCGAGACATCTCTGTTTCATTGAGACCTTTCGTCGAACCCCTTCATTCTCCTCAAGATCATTCTGTATCGGCAAGTCCCTATCAGGTCGGCAGGACCTTTCGTCAAAACCACAACACTTTCAGCAACACCATAGCGAGTCGGTGAGACATTTTGCAGAGCCCTAAATCTCTCGACCAGCTCATCTCACTTCGGTGGGATTCCATCCTGTCGGCAAGAGTCTCCTTGGTTGGGGAGACCTTATAACGATAATACCTCCTTTTGCTGAGACCTCACCCCGTTGGTGAGACCTTTTAGCGAATGCAAACCTCTCTCCCTGATGTTGTTTCATTTCATTGAGACTCTGATGGATCAGTGACACCTTACACCGATATTATCTCATGTCGGCAAGAGTTCTTTCCTTCGCCGAGACATTACACTGAAGTCCCCTCTTTCGCCGAGAGCTCATTTTACTTCGGGGAGACCCTACTTGGTTGGCGATGCATCATAGCGACCCCAAATCCTTTGCTGATGTTACCCTGTGTGCAATCGGTCGGCGAGACATCATAGCGACCCCAAATCCTTTGCCGATGTTACCCCTGTGTGCAATCGGTTGGTGAGACATCTGAAAACCTAAGATGATTAACTATCTGGCCGACTAGGACACTTCAAAATAAATAGAACTACTGCTTGTCAACAAGATATGTGGAAGGTTTTTCTGACTCTCTTCATTGAGGAATTTCATGCCAAATGTGATTAAGGTATTCTTTCCAACTGAGCTCCTTGAGAAATATCATCATGTGCATGTTTTAATCGTACACTCATCAAAGGAAACCATAGCAAAGATCAGACGAACAAAGGTTAATTAATCAAAATCACCATTAAAATGAATCCTGGATAAGAAAGGTGTCATTAAATATCCAAATAAAATGATCATATCAGAATTCGGGTTTCAGTTCCATCTACGGAATTCTAGCCAGGAAGGAATTTCAGGGAAATCCGAGCCAGGAAAATTCTGGTGGAATAAACATGAAAACCATCTACTACCAACTTAATCTAATCATTATCAATCAAAAACAACATGTGAGATCTCAAAATAGCATAAATTAAACATAAAGTGGATCATCATTTATTAACTAGTCCTACTACTCCATATTTCTTCACATTCCAATAAGATTCTGGGGAAATCCGTGCGGGACAGATTTCCGCGAAGGAGGAGACATTTCCGCAAACTCGAAAAAAATAGGGAACAACAGATTTCGGGAAAATCCGGAGGAGAAAGAAATCAGGAAAATCTGGTCCGTGCGGAATTTCGTGAAGACCAAAAATCCCCGAACAAAAGCACTTAGCTAGAGTTCGAGCGAGATATGGGAAAATCCAGATGGAGTGGAAAATCCCGAACCCAGGAGAAAATTCGAATTCCAACTGAGGCAGAACCAAATTTAGATAAAACATAATATAGACCCAGGAGGAAAATGAAAGGGAAAAATCCCAAGAACAAAGCCAATAAAAAAAGGCAACGAAAGAAAAAAAGAAAGGGGGGAACCATTTTGTTCCAGAATAAAATGGGGTGGTAATGCAAGCTATAATAGGTTCACCCAATCTGGGCTACATCCACCAAACTGCAACCATCCAATGATTTTATCTTCTAGTGCAAAAACCTATTACAATCTTACGAATAATGCCTTTTTTCATCATACTCTAACCACCATCCGAACCCCTTTTTAACAAGCTTAGAAGCTTCTAGATTAGGGTTCTATAAAATTGGGTTTTTTTCCCTTTTCGTTGATTTTTCCATTTTTCGGTGACGACGTGAAAAAGTAGGAAATTTTTTTTCTTGGGAGTTGCCGCCGCCAAACCCCAACCCAGGTCCCGGCTCAGCCTCGGACCCCAGAAAGGATACATGCCGAGGTGTACAGTATAGCATGATCAATCGCCACATACCAACAATCTCCCACTTGGAGATTGATGGCTCCACACACAATCTACCACTTGAAGGTTGATTTTGGACAACATTGCCTTACAACTCCCCTTATCGCCGTACCTTGGACGGCTGCTCTATTATGCCAGATTCAACATTAAAGATAACCAAAGTTGAAGAGCTTAGCTTCTCCCTTGGTCCTTTGTAAAAACATATCCATTGACATCACGTGTATCTTGTCCAACTTGACGTGTCCATCCTCTAGCTTGATAGAATGAAATGATATCTCAGCTTGTATGTGTTTTGTTTTTAGGAAAATTCTTCTTTGCAGATGTATAGCACTACGGCTATCGTAAACAGTAATTTCCAACATTGTTTTTCCCAACACATCCATGAAAGAGATCCCCAGCCCTTATCATCTCCTTTGCCACCTGTTGCAACTTATACTCTGTGGTGGATAAAACAACCACCTTCTGCAATTGAGAAATCCAACTCACTGCTGTACCACCAATTGTAAATACATAACCTATGGTACTTCACCTGGTATCTATATCCCCTACCAAATCTGAGTCAACATAGCCCTTTAAATCAGTGTTAGAGCCCTCAAAACATAAGCATTTACTGGATGTACCTCTCAAGTACTTGAGAGAATCATTTTGTATGCATTCCAATGCTCAACTTCTGAGATGACTCAAATACACATACAACAAATCTATGGAATGTTACAACATCGGTCTTAATGCATCTATAGGCGATACATTAAAAGCGCCTGACCTTTAGTATATATTTACAGCAGACATTTTCTTCACTCCTCTTACTTATGTCTTTGGACATATCCTTAGTCAATTAAACATGACCCCAGGCAAAGGTGTGTACGGCGACTTTGCATTCTCATATGAAATCTACGCTTACCTTTTCAACATAATTAGCTTCGAGATAAAACAATTTTCTATTTTTCCTATCTTTACAACTTTTCATACCAAGGATTTGTTTTGGTACCCCCAAATCCTTCATAGCAAAAGATTTTGCTAACTGTTGTTTTAGCTCACTTATGTGATCCATGTTAGACCCTACTACAAGCATGTCATCAACATCTAAACATAAAATAATGTAGCTATTGTTGTCACTGAAGTTGCACCTTGTTGAACGATGTTCAACACCTCAGTGTAACATTGGAAGACCTCTAAAGATGTGGGTTTCTTGCAGACAGAGGTCAACCTCCAGAGAAGGCCGGCTTCCTTTGGGTATCACCTAGACTAATGATCTTTGCGAGGTAAAGGGAGAAAAAGTGCATACAAAATGAAACTATACTGAACTATTCCTATGGTGATACACCGAGTTGATAAGAAATCAGGAAATGAAAACAAGATGCAAACACACTGGGGAAACTAGACTACAACTATTTTGCCTCCTTATAACCCATAGACATGCATCACTCTTGAAAAGTTTGATCTACATATATCTCAGAAGGAAGGAACAAGCTCCCGCGGCTTTGTGTGTAGTCTGAGATTTAAGGCTTTCTTGTTAAAAAGAAACACATACATAAGCTAACATATATAAATAAGAGTGGTAAAAGTATTAGTACTTGTTTTCAAGGTGAACTCTTTTTTGCATTCTAGATTTTAGTTGGGTTACAAAATATACATCATCTGAGAAAGGATAGATAAAAACCACTAGCTCTTATGGATGCATAGTTTGAACTATATACAAAATGCAAAAAAAATGCCTTATATGTCGGACTATATCGACCTCCTGAGGGCTTACAAAAATGTCGGCTCAAAGATCTATCTAAGATCCTTTTTAATAAATTTAATCTTTGCTTTTCTAGTGTCCATCTTTGCGCCTATGTGGTGAAGAAGGTTTCCTTCTTGATATCTATGTAACCACCGCATTCACTTCCTGGTATCGTGTCCCTCTTTGAATTCCCCTCAGTCGAGTTTCTTTGAATGCTCCTGAGCTCATGTTGATTTTCCTTCTGTTAATCACCTTCTCCTGGCACTTGGTTCCGCTGCCATGGCTTGCTTTGGATTTCTCTGATTGGTTGAGCCTACTCCACATAGACTCTGTAGGTGGTGAAAACTCTTTTCGAAAAGAATCGCATCTCGGTGAGACACTGAAAGTGTCTCACCGATGCGATTATATCATTCTGCAACTTATCAGCATGACTCACATGATTGGCAAGAGTCATAATGGCTTCATTAGTCACGCCGATAAGCTACCCATATCCATCACTGAGACCACCTTCATTCGGGAAGACATCCCACCGAAAGTAAGACCTCCTTTGCTGAGTCTCCCAGAATGCAACATTCCTTTCTGCGTGACTGGTGTTTGTTGCCAAGACCCACGCCGAACTCCCCCATTCTGTACGAGCTCTCCATTTCCTTTGGCAAGACCGTGGGAAGTCGAGAAGACTTCATGGCGAGGTCCACCAATCATACTGATTCCTGCTTCAATCGCTGAGACCACTCGCATTCGCCGAGATATCTTTTAGAATTCCTTTTGCTTCAACGAACTGCTCATTTCGGGAAGACTCTTGGCGAGATCTTTTGCTATCGGTGAGACCTTCTTATATCTGCAAGACCTTATGCCGATGTCAAACTCTTTCGGTGAGGTCTTTACTTTCTGGTCAGTGAGACATCATGCAGTCGCTGAGACTTCATAGCAAACTCCTCCTGTCTGCCTGAGCTATTTACTTTACTGTCGGCGAGACATTGGCCTATCGGCCAGACCTCTCGCCGAGCTCCTTATCTTTCGACGATGAGCTACTTTTTTTTTTTTGGTCGGGGAGACATCGCCATCTCAGTGAGACCTTAGGGTGAAGTCTTCAACTCTTGGTGAGCTTAGCTTGCTTTCGGTGAGACCTTACCGGGTCAGCAAGACCTCACCCCGACCTCCTTATTCTTCCGGTGATCTCCTTTCTTTTCGGGGCAGTCACTAACGGTTGGTGACACCTCTCGCCGAACTCCCTCTTGTCTCCCCGGTGACATCTCCTTTTTCCGAGACTCCCTTCAGTCGGTGGGACTTCTTAGCGAGCTCAAATACTTACCCCGAAGTGTCCATCTATCGCCAAAAGTTATACCGAAGACATCAACACCATTGGTGAGACATTCCATCCTCGCTAAGACTTCTCTCTAAGACTCTTTGTTACCCCGAACGAATGCAATCGGTGTGACTTTGCCTCTTCGCTGGGACCTTTCACCGAGTGCTATAGGTTATCCCAAAGCCCGTGGTCACCATGAGTCTCCTCGATTGACGATTGAATGGCCTATCCTTCTTGTTGCCAAAACATTTCGGGTCGCCGAGACATCTTGTAGAACTCAATCCTTATGCCGAGAGCTTTTAGAGTCGGGGAGACCTTGTGACTTCGGCGAGACCCTTTGAAAAAGCTCGCTTGCTTTGCCGATGCCGCCTGACTTCGGTGAGACCTCTTCCATTCGATAAGACCTCCTACCAAAACCCGCACACATACGCCAAAGGGATCCTACTTTGCTTTGTTGGTGAGACCCGATGCATTCGCCGAGACTTCTCTCCGAAGAAAAGAACTTCCGTCGAAATGAATATCCTTTTGTTGCCAGGATGATGATTGATGTCTTGCCGATAGGGACCTGTAGGTGAATCCCACTCGCCGTGACATTCCTGGGGTCTTGGCGACTCTCTCAGAAGATTTTCATGCCGAATCTGAACAAGGCAGGCTTCTTCATTGAGTTCCCTATGACCTAGCATTAGATTCATGACTTTTTTCCCTAGGCCGAATGCTCCATTTGGACTTCTCGAACTTGTTAAACACAATTTTCCTTGCTTGATTGAGCCTGAGGGTGAAAATTAGGTAACATTTCTGGTGACCTTTGTTGGATGTTTGCCTGCTAAACATAGAAACTAGTAGCCTTGGCATATCCATTGGGCATGGAGTCATTGGGACAACTTAGAAAAGATCAAGAGCATCTTTGTACATGGCTGTAACTCATCTTGAGACTCACTAGAACACTTGGAAACTTATTGAAAACAAGAAAAATTGAAATAAACTATTTACATGTGTTGGAACAACACTTAGGGAAAGAAATAGCAACTAAACCTACCCTATACTAACCAATAAGAAATTGGTCAAGAAAACCCATTAATAGGTTGGGTGAAATAACTGCCCTTTCTAAAAAATTTACAATGTTTGCCACGCTGGAGAACAACTAAAGAGAAATGAAGCATGCATGACAATTCAACTGATGGCTGCAAGATCTCTTGCAGAACATATTCATGCTTACTAACCTTTTCATATGGAATGTAAACATTCCCGTTCTGAGGTGGAAAGGTAACTTGAGTGCGCTCCTCCTAAGCAGTACCCTCATGCTTTGGTGTAAGCAAGGTATCAATATCTTTGTTGGTATCCATTTTGGCTAGATGCTTGATAGGGAAGCCTCTAGTAAGGAAAAAACTTGCACTTTCCTTGCTCTCTTGCTCATGAGCTGCCATTCTATCACCTTGCTGGCTGGAAAGGTATAGCCCCTATGGTTGACTTGATGGAAGAGTAGTAGCTTCCTCAGTATGCTCATGCTTTCCCAACTGGACATCCATTTCTTTAATGGAGAACAATGAGATAGCTTCCCCCATCACATCTTCAATCAATGCATCAACCTCTGGCTCTTTTATGCACCAGAATGGAAGCTGCTCATAATTCTCATCATCACTGGAAGAGTTACATTCTGATTCAAGCTTTTCTTTTTCAATGCAAGAAGACAACAATTCAAGTGGTGATGAGGTCTCAAGTTCCTCTATATAATGGAATGGGAGCCCCTCCAACCAGTTATAACTTTGCAAATCAGGCTCATTAGGCTCCTCCTGCTGTTTCAACATTTGTTCAAGCTGTTGCTCTAGATCATCATGGCCATCAACCTTTTCTGACTCTTTTCTATCCAATGTTGAATAAAAATGCTCAATTATATTAGTGTACACTTCTTCATATAGCTCAGCATCAACTTTCTCAAGCATAACATGCTCAAAAGTATCAAATCCAGTTGTACATTGCTCCCCTTCAACCTCATGTTGTTGACTTATGACCAGATTTATGCTTTCCTCATCACACTTAATGAAGCATGGAAGCTCAACAAATGAAGCTATGGACTTATGACCTACATCACCTCTTTTAGCCCCTTCATGCTATTGTCCTGACTCTTGAACCTGCAGCTGCTTGATGTCTTCTTGCTGCTCTGAGATAGCATTTAGAGTGGGAAAAATCATACGTTCTTCATTCCAGATTGTACATTGTTCTTCTTCATCAGCCTTTTCCACCATTTCACCTGGTTGTCCTGTTGGAACATTTTCACCATCTTGTAGAACAGTGGGAGGATTTCCACCATTTCACCTGGTTGTCCTGTTGGAACATTTACCATCTTGTAGAACAGTGGGAGGATCATCAGCTAAAACATTGCTAGAAACATTTTGAGAATTATTCTCCTGCTCAACCTTTTGTAGCTGTAGTCTGTATTCCTCCATAGCTAGATGTAATAGATGAATATTTTTAGTCTCATCTGAGTTGAGTGAGCTGTACTGGTCAAAGATCTGCCCCTCATCTACTTCCTGGATGCTAGAGCACGATTTGACTTGCATGATAGGTGAAGGAAACTTACAAGGTGACTGAGATGGGGCCTTCCAACTTGGAATCCTGAGGGTAGGAGACTTATTAATAGGCTCACTAGAGAGCTTGGAAGGCTTCTCCTGCTTAAAACTAAGAAACCTATATTCAGAAGCCTCATCTTTCACCGAATGATTTAACATTACAAGAGGGGGTGAGCTGAAAATAGGAATGGAATGGGCTGCCTGTGCTTCATACCTTTGTGCTTGATAATATGAATAAGATCGACTACCTTGTACCTGGGCAGATAAGAATTTCATTTGCTCCTCTTTGGCTGCTATCTCCCTCTCAAGATCTTCTTCAACCTGACATCCCAACTCCTGTTGCTGTGCAATAAGCTCTTTCTGTTTCTTGACATCGACCAACATGTCATACATATAGCAGAACACCTTACTGATGTCATTAATCTGCATATGTTAAAACTTCTAGCTCAAATCCCACAACACATGGTCAAACTGTTGGAGCAAGTCCATTATATTTTGGTAGGGGTGCTCTTGAGGCTGATTATGTAGATAATCATGTTGGTTGGCATCAAAGACCTCTTCATGGGGTTGATTTTGATCATAGGTTAGCTGATATTGAGACTAAGCAGGGATGGGAGAGTGGAAAACATGATGAGGCTGCTGGTAGTCTACTATTACAGGGACATTTGGTATAAAAATAGCAGGTTGTTCTACATAGTATGGCTGATGAGAGGACATATACACATGACTCTCATGGGATGGAGGTGGCAAGTCACTATATTGCTGATAATTAATCATTGCAGAGATAAGACATGAGGAATAACAAGCCTAAATATCAAACCTTATTGATTGTAGACACCTGGGCTGCTGGAGCAGTTGTTATGAAGTTGGGTTCGCCATGATATGCTAATATTTTACCTCTGAAAGCCCTGAAACTTACTGGCTGCATATCAAAAACTAGTAGTAGACATATAATTTCCAAACTGTCTATTCGACGGTCCCACCGGGCGTGCCAAAACTATTATCACCTGAAGTTGCACCCTTGTTGAACCTGATGTTCAATGCCTCAGTGTAACATGGGAAGACCTCTAAAGATGTGGGTTTCTTTATAGACAAAGGTGAACCTCTAGAGAAGGCCGACTTCCTTTGGTGTCACCTAAAACTACTAATCTTTGGGAGGTAAAGGGAGAAAAAGTGCACACAAACTAAAACTATACTGAACTATTCCTATGGTGATACACCGAGTTGATAAGAAATCAGGAAATGAAAACAAGATGCAAATACACTAGGGAAACTAGACTCCAGCTATTTTACTTACTCAACATAACCCCACTAGACTTATGCATCACTCTTGACAGGTTTGATCTACATACATATCTCAAGAAGGAAGGAACAAACTTCATAGCTTTGTGGTATGAATATAGATTTAGGAAACACTGTTAAAGAAATACATACATAAGCTAACATACAAAAATGAGAGTGGTAAGAGCATTAGTAGTTGTTTTCAAGGTGAACTCTATTTTGCATTCCAAATTTTAGTTGAGTTACAAAAACATACATTTAGTCGAGAAAGGATTGATAGAAATCACTAACTCTCCAGAGTGTATAATCAGAACTATATACAAAAAGGAAAAAAAATGCCTTATATATCAGACTGTATCGGCCCCTAGGGCTTACAAAAATATCGGGCTCAGAAAGATCTATCCTAAGATCTTTTTATTAAATTTAATACTGCACCCTACATGTCCATGCCGCCTATTTCGATGAAGAAAGGTTGCCTTCAGAGGAAACCTTCTTGATCTATCTGCAACCACCACATTCACTTCTTGGTATCGTGTCCCTCTTTGAATTCACCTCAGTTGAGCTGCTTTGAATGCTCCTGAGCTCATGTTGCTTTTCCTTCTGTTAATCACCTTCTCCTAGCACTTGGTTCCGCTGCCACAGCTTGCTTTGGCTTTCTCTGATTGGTTGAGCCTACTCCACGTAGACTCTGTAGGTGGTCAAAACTCTTTTCAAAAAGAATCGCATCTCGGTGAGACACTGAAAGTGTCTCGCCGATGCGATTACATCATTCTACAACTTATCGGCATGACTCACATGATCAGCAAGAGTCATAACGGCTTTATTAGTCACGCCAATAAGCTACCCATATCCATCGCTGAGACCACCTTCATTCGAGAAGACATCCTACCGAAAGTAAGACCTCCTTTGCTGAGTCTCCCCGAATGCAACATTCCTTTCTGTGTGACTGGTGTTTGTCGCTGAGACCCACACTGAACTCCCCCATTCTGTTCGAGCTCTCCATTTCCTTCGGTAAGACCATGGAAAGTCGAGAAGACTTCATGGCGAGGTCCACCGGTCATACCTATTCTTGCTTCGGTCACTGAGACCACTCGCATTTTCCGAGATATCTTGTAGAATTCCTTTTTCTTTGGAAAACTACTCATTTCAGGAAGACTCTTTGCGAGACCTTTTGCTATCGGCGAGACCTTCTTATATCGGCAAGACCTTATGCTAATGTCAAACTCTTTCGGTGAGGTCTTTACTTTCTGGTCGGTGAGACATCATGCGGTCGTTGAGACTTCATAGCGAACTCCTCCTATCTACCCGAGCTGTTTACTTTATTGTCGGTGAGACATTGGCCTATATGCCAGACCTCTTGCCGAGCTCCTTATCTTTCGGCGATTAGCTACTTTTTTTTTTGGTTGGGGAGACATCGCCATCTCAGTGAGACCTCAAGGTGAAGTCTTCAACTCTTGGCAAGCTTAGCTTGCTTTTGGTGAGACCTTACCGGGTCAGAAAGACCTCACCCTGACCTCCTTATTCTTCTGGCAATCTCCTTTCTTTTCAAGGTAGTCACTAATGGTCAGCGAGACCTCTCGCTGAACTCCCTCTTGTCTCCCTGCTGACATCTCCTTTCGCCGAGACTCCCTTCGGTCGGCAGGACTTCTTAGTGAGCTCAAAGACTTACCCCGAAGTGTCCATCTATAGCCAAGAGTTATACCAAAGACATCAACACCATCGATGAGACATTCCATCCTCGCTAAGACTTCTCTCTAAAACTCTTTATTACCCCGAATGAATGCAGTCGGTGTGACTTTGCCTCTTCACTGGGACCTTTCTCCAAGCGCTATAGGTTATCCCGAAGCCCGTTGTCGCCATGAGTCTCCCTGATGGACGATTGAATGGCCTATCCTTCTTGTCACCAAAACATTCTGGGTCGCCAAGACATCTTGTATAACTCAATCCTTACTCCGAGATCTTTTAGAGTTGGGGAGACCTTGTGACTTCGGTGAGACCCTTTGGCGAAGCTCGCTTGCTTTGCCGATGCCACCTGACTTCGGTGAGACCTCTTCCGATCAGTAAGACCTCCTACTGAAACCTACACACATACGCCGAAGGGATCCTACTTTACTTTGTCGGTGACACCCGATGCATTTGTGAGACTTCTCTCTGAAGAAAAGAACTTCTGCCAAAATGAATATCGTGTTGTCGTCAGGACGATGATCGATGTCTTGCCGATAGGGACCTATAGGTGAATCCCACTTTCCGTGACATTCCTAGGGTCTTGGCGACTCTCTCCTTAGAATATTTTCATGCTGAATCTGAACAAGGCAGGCTTCTTCACTGAGTTCCCTGTGACCTAGCATCAGATTCATGACTTTTTCCCTAGGACGAATGCTCCATTTGGCCTTCTCGAACCTGTTAAACACAATTTGCCTTGCCTAATTGAGCCTGAGAGTGAAAATTAGGTAACAACTATCATTATCAAACCTCTTAAAATAAACACAATGGTTAGAATTACCCCTGTTGTAGCCTTGCTCAGCCATAAAACTATAAAATTTCAAGTACCATTTTCGAGGTGCTTGTTTCAAGCCATATAAACTTTTCTTCAATCTACACACTAGTCTCTCCTTACCTTTGACCTCAAATCCTTGTGGCTGGTCCATATATATTTCCTCTTCCAAATCACCATGGAGAAAGGTTGTTTTAACATCAAGCAACTCTAAAAGAAAATCTTTAGCAACCACAATACTTAAAACAATACGAATAGTAGTCATTTTAACAACTAGAGAAAAAATCTCATCAAAATGAATACCCTTTTTCTGTGCAAATCCTTTTACAACTAATCTGGCTTTAAATCTCTTCTGACCTCCATCCTCCTCTTTTAGCCTATAAACCCATTTGTTTGGTAAAGCCTTTTTACCTACAGGCAACTTGCATAATTCTCAAGTCTGATTTTTTAGCAAGGAGTCCATTTCTTCTTCCATTCCATGCTCCCACTGAACCTTGGTATCCACCTGCATAGCTTCATCATAATATTCTGGTTCACCAGCATTAGTTAACAAAATAGTATACAAAGAGGGAGAGAATCTTTTTGGAGGTCTACTTATCCTTGAAAATTGTCTAACATTCACATGAGTTTGTGGTATTTGTTGTTGCTATTGTTGCCTAGCATGAGGAACCACTGAAACATCATTGTTTGGAATATCATCCAACACTGCATAATCATTTTCTTTCTTCTCATGTTGCAGCAATAGATCTTTGTACAACACTTTCTCATTGAATATGGCATCCCTACTTTTCACAATTTTCTAATTTTCAAAATCCCAAAGCCTATAACCAAATTCATCAATGCCATATCCAACAAATATACATTTCTTTGATTTTGCATCAATCTTGGTTCTATTTTCATAATCTACATGTGTAAATGCTTCACAACCGAAGGTTTTGAGAAAATAATAACTCACCTTCTTACCTTTCCAAGCTTCCTTTGGAATACCAGAACCCAAAGGATTAGAGGGACCTCTATTAATTAAATAAACAACAGTGTTTATAGTCTCTGCCCACATTTTTAAAGGCAAACCCAACATGCAACTCATAGTCCAGCACACTCTATTGTTCGCCCATACTAAAGCACTCCATTTTCCTCAGGAGTCCTTTGGAACCGTTTTCACCTACTAATACCATTAGAGGAACAATAATCTCAAAATATTTCATATATTACCTTACCCACCATTATCAACTGGTGACATTTTAGCTTTTTACCCATCTCATTCTCAACCAAGCTTCTCCATTTTTTAAAAGTTTCAAATACATCAAATTTCTACCTAAGGAAATAAATCCATACCTTCCTAGTTGCATCATCAATGAATGTAACATAGTATAGAGAGCCATCGAGAGAAGATACCTGAGCTGGTCCCCATACATCCATATGCACAAGCTCCAATTTCTCATCTTTCTTTTGTTTCCCATCCTTGAGAAAACTTACTCTCTTTTGTTTTCCATACACACAACTTTCACATAAATCCATATTAACACATTTTAGACCTGGTAAAACATCATTTGAATGAAGTAATTTCATACCTTTTGCACTCATATGCCCAATTCTATTATGCCACAGTGTTGATTCAGAGTCCACAATAACTGTATGATCTTCTACCTGCTGAACTGCAACAACTGTTCCTGAACATTGACCTTTTTCTATAGCAATTAAAGTAGAATGAACAATATGACCTGTACAAAGATATAAGGTGCCTACTTTCACACCTTTTTCTACCACTAAGGAACCCTTTGTGACCTTCCAATTTTTATCACTAAATGTAACAACACAACCTTCATCATCTAGTTGCCCTACTGAAATTAAATTTTTGCTTAACTTTGGAACATGTCTTACCTCATGTAGTAGCCAATGATTCCCATTCTGCAACTTAATCTTGATTCTTCCCTTTCCAACAATCTAACAAGGTTCGTTATCTCCTAAATAAACTAGCCCAAAATCCCCTTTGGACATAACTTCAAGAAAATAACTTCGGTGGGGGGTGCATGAAATGAAGCCCCTGAATCTAACACCCAAGAATCATCATGATTAATAAGGAAAAAAAACTGTAAAAGCATCTTCACTCCATTTATTACTTCTACCACATTTTCCTCTTTACTTCCTTTTTGTCTCCTTTATTTTTCTGAGACCAACAATTTTTATTTAAATGACCTGGCTTACCACAGTACCAGAAATCCCTCTTGTCTCTAGATTGGGACATTTTATCCTTTGATTTTCCTCGTGACTTCCCATGATTTCTGGAATTTTTCTCCTCTCTCCTTGTTCTGGCCTCTACTTTCTACATTCAAAACACTACCTAATGTGGATGTTCCACCTGAGCTTTTCCTATGAATTTCCTTGCTCAAAACAACACCAACATCATCGAGTTTCAATGTATTCAAACCAAAAAAAAAATTGCTAACAACCATTACCAAGCTATTTCAGCTGTGAAAAACAATGTAATCAAAAGAGCCCTAACTCTCTTCTATCAACGCTACTTTTTACACACTTCTAATTGGATTAAGGATCGTATTAAACCTACTTAAAATGACTTAAACCAACCCAATTCCTTCTACCATTTTCATATTAAATAAATGCTTCATAAGAAATACCTTATTCAAGCGTAATGCTTTCATATAACTCTCGGCTGTGGTTTCCATCAACTCTGGGTTGCCCCATATGTACATTGAATGCCACCGGGACAGCCAAGCATAAACGTAATGCCAAGAGCCTTCTAATCCAAAATAATCCCACCATTAGACATTGCCAAGGGTTTCTGTTTTCCCCTCCAAATGGCCACCTACACTGAGAAATAATGGATATTCTAATGAAAATTAATCTGTCTTCAATATTTCTTGAGCATCCTCTCCCAAAATTTTTTTTTACTCACTGTTGGTTCTAACATTTTGCATTTCAAATTCTGTCTTGACCCTTTATTCTGATTTAGCTGGTACTACTGGAACAACAGGTACAAGAGAAAAAGGTAGTATCTGCAAAGGCATAGAAGGTTGAATTTCTAGGAAAATAGGCATTGGTAGTCTAGGTGCAATCTTACCAGCCTAGATAAGACTATTTTTTTCCCTCACTACGATGTCAAACATATCTGGTAAAGTGATACCTCCCATGGATTGTATCATTACTTAAATGTAACTATTAAGAGCCTTTAAATAATAGAGAAATGCATATTCTAGGGAAGGTCTTACTATAGCAAGAATCCTATCCCATGTTTTCTGAAAATGGAAGTTAAAATCCATCATTTTCTTCTGAGGAGCTCTCTTAATTGTAGTCATTTGTTCGACTAGTGACAAGTGATCAGACTTGTCTTCAAACTGCTTATTCAAAGCTGCTCCCAACTCATCCCAGGTTGCTGTAGAACCAAATGCTACTAAACCCCTAAACCATTGAAGGGCCTCCCCCTTCAATGAAGTAGCCAACAATCTCACTACAACATTCTCTCGAGTGATGTGATGGACTCCACATAATGAAGCTACATCCCTAATATGCTCAATGGGAGTAGTTTGATCCTCCCCTATGAAAAAGGGTAAACTTTTCAATGCAGCCATAGGAATATCATGATGCTGCTGCAAATTTAGTGGGCTGCCTCCATTAAATGGAACAAAAGGTTGATTCCTTTATGCTTCGATTGTATTGACCTGAACTAGTTTAATAGGTACAACAACTAAAAGAACATAAACACTTGCTACAGCTACTACAACTACTAGTTTGAAACTAGGAGGTGTAGAATGAACTCTTTTTGATGAAAAAAGGAGTTCGTTTAGTTGTTCTGCCTTGTCTTCTGGGTAGGGATAACTTTAAATATTCAAAAAGTACTCCTCATTTGTATTCTTTTCATATGCTGTTTTGCACTAGTTTCTGCTAATCTACCCACTCAGTGTCGCCAGATATGCTTCACCAAACTCTAAAAAGGTATGAAATCTACTAGTTGCATATCAAAACCAGTAGAATATTGAAATTTCAAGACTGTCTTGATTCGACAGTCCCACCGGGCATGCCAAAATTTTTATCATCTAAATGTTCACCCTTTGTTGAACCTTGTTCAACCACTCAATGAAACATTGGAAGACCTCTCAAAGTGTAGGCTTTGAAAAAAGAGATCAACCTCCAGAGAAGGCCGACTTCCTATATGGTTATCACCTAAACTATTCTATTCTACTATTCTGTAAAGGAAAAGGGAGAGAGAAAACATAAACTAAAAAATTGATAATGAAATTAAAAGGTGATACATTGAACTAAACTAGGGCCTGAAATTCAAATTACAAACATTTGTTTACAATGACCAAAATAGACTTGCACAACTTACTTCTGTATATCTTTGCATAAGTATTTTATAAAAAATCCTAATGCTAAAATCTTAGGAGGAAGAAATCTTCACAACTAAAATCAAACTTGCATTCTTGACACAGATTATAACCTGCAACAGATACAATTTTTTGCAAAAGGTGCTTAGCATGAGACAAAATTACTAGGAAATGAATAAGACTTCACAAGTAATTTGATCAATCAATTAGATGCACACAATGAAGCAAAAGAGTAATAAGGAAAAATACTCCAATCACTAATATCCAAGGTTGTCACTGATATTCATGTCCAGAAATGAGCTACAAATTATGCCAATAATCTATTTAAGGATTGAAAAAAGTCACTAAGTATCAGAAAAGTGCATAATAGGAACTTAGTACAATGAGTTAGAAAAGTGACTATATCCATTAACTCCCTCCAAAAACCCACCAAAAGAGGAACTGAAAACTGATTGGGGTTAGATGCCCCCAAAAAACCAAGAATCTAGCAACCGAATCTCCTCCAAAAGAGCTCCCATGTGTGGAAAAAGTCAAGTTTGACCATACCAAGCATTAAGGCATTCAAAACCACCCCCTAGATGCTCTCATAACCTCCAACAAAGTGAGTAAAAAATCCTATATGCTCTCCACATGTTTGACCAACTGCTTTAACCACCCCTATATTCTTGCAAAGCATGAAAGCTCAATAACAACCCATACGTGCATTTACAAAGCATGACCCCTTCATTTTTTTTGCATTTAAAAGAGCAATTTGATTAAGTGCTTTATAATAACAACACTTAATCAAATGCTTTACATTTGTATTGAATGCAAAAATAGTTATAAGGGCTCAACCCACGTGAGAAATTAAAAGAAAAACATAAGTCTTAAAAGACTTAGTCAGCATATAGAGGAGGACATGGGTATGTGCAGGATCATCATGGAAAAAACAAGCCCTTAAGTGGGAAAATTTTTAGAAAAATCAGAGTTAGGCAACTTGACGTAAAAATTTGAATAAGTTATCTATATTATTTCAAAAATATATAAGAATAGAATATGTAGCAAATTGAATCTAGTTTCTAAACTACTAGGTTTATTTATTAAAAAAAAAAAATCTATTTGGTGAAAATTTGAAATTTCAATGCAGTATTACTTAAATTTTAGGAAAAAAAATAAGTAACCACCTAACCACAATAAAATGATATATTTTTTTATAATATTTTAGATATAAGTAGAGGACTCATGTCCCAATGTGATGCATATTTTTTTATAATTTTTTTCCAAGTAAATAATTAATTATGAATTTTTATTACAACTTTTAGAAAATATAAAAATTGTATGTCTAACCACCTTAACTTGGTCAAAACTTCATGAAATTAATTTTTTTAATCCTATAGTATGAAGCATAGAATGATATGTTTTGGATTCAAAAATGTTATTTGAAAGTTATAGATGTTTTTCAATCAAACTATCAATTAGGACTTTAGTCGTAATTCAAATAGAAAATGAATAATAATTATTTATTAAATTCAAAGTAAAGCATAATTTATATTGGTGGAAAGCTGAGAATCTCCTTTAAAAACCCTTTTCGTTTCATCAATTTTGGGTAAAAAAAAAGTCGTTAGCCACCTACCCTACACATACCCATAATATCGCCACTTTTTGGCCCATTATGATCCTGCACATACCCACATAAGGCCTAATGTCTTATCCCACGCCATACATTAGTTTGATGAAATATTTTTAAAAGAAGGTGAAAAAATACCATCTTATGGTCGACCAAAAGATAGCGTTTGAAAACCCTAAACACAAAACCGATGGAAAAATCTTGGAAAGCATTTTATTTTCACTTTGAACTTTCTGGAAGCTGTCCTCCCACTGACACAGGGTTTCATTGGAATTCCTGTAGACACCTCCTTGGTGCATTCCTGCAGTTTCAGAGGCATTTCCTTTGCAAAATATGATAAACAACGACCTTTATGTGTTTGGTAAGAATTCTTACATCACTCTGTTGTATCTTTTGAAGAAAAAATAGCTTGAAATCAAGCATTCTTATAGGAAAATGACTAAATGTTTAGATTTTTTTCTATTCTACGCATTTCCATACATTTCTTTGTAAACATCAGGCATTTTTTGAGGAATTCATATATTTCTCTATATTTTGGTCTTCCTTTGTAAACACAAAAAGGTATATGCTCCTTCATGGCCGCGAGTAATGATATTGGGGTTCTTTTCTTTTGTGACTATTCTGGGTTGTCAAAACCCCTGCTTTTCTTACTCTCTTTACTCGGCTCCAATGGGTCTAAAACAACAACCCCATTTCTCCACATTTTGGGTCTGAGATTTATAAGATATAAACCCTTCTGTCATGCAAAAATGAAGATTTTCCTGTGTATCTCCATGCTTTGATAGTTTGACTCTTTATAGGTCGTAGCTTTTTCTCATGCTTTCTGGAAAAGACTAAAACCCTCTTTTCTTGTAGTCGGTCCATTGAGAACTTCATAGCTAATTTTATTTTCTTGCAAACACTAAGGCCTCGCTTCCCTATTCATGGATTCTTTCACAAATGCATAAAATTCTCCTTTTGTATGGCCACGGTTTATAATTTCTTACAAGTATTAAAAGTTTTTATGTGCATGAGGGCTTCATACTCCTTCTGGGTTGAGGGTTTTCCTTTTATATTCATGCAACCTGTATATGGTCCTGTCAAAACTACCATAAGTCTAGTCCAGGTGACTATCCTTGAAGAAGGTCACTCCTATGTTTCTTTTTCCACTAAGGGCTTGCTTCCCTGGTCATGGATTCTTTCACAAATGCTAAAAATTCTCCTTTTGTATGGCCATGGTTTATAATTTCTTATAGGTATTAAAAATTTTTACGTGCACAAGGGCTTCAATACTCCTTTTGGGTTGAGGGTTTTCCTTTTATATGTATGTAGCCTGTATATGGTCCCCTCAAAACTACCATAAGTCTAGTCCAGGTGACTATCCTTGAAGAAGGTCACTCATGTGTTTCTTTGTACATTTCATGCATCTCTTGAGAAACCTTAGCTTATAATGATGAATACATGCCTTGCTTTTACTAGGGTTACTTTATTTCTCTCTATCATATATTCAAGCTTGCTTTGAGCTCATACTGTACAGGAAATGGTGAAAAGTTTAATCCCCTTGATTATAAAACCTTTCTGGATTTTCCTCACTACTAGACTAAGCTCCAATTGCATTTCCTCTAATGAATTGTACTCTTTAATCTATTAGGACTATCATTATGCAATGGTTTTTACTGTAGTAAAAGAAATTTCTCTTTCCATTTCCTTATTTATATCTCTATGATGATGATATGCCTGTTGCTTATTGAATTTTCCTTTATTCTCATCATTTTCTTCACATGGAGTTAGAGGAAAATCTCTTCCCGTACAACAAGGTAAGAAGCTTCTTGTTCTTCAAAATATATGGAAGGAAATTGACTATCATTATAATCTTCTTGACAGGTGCTTTTGATCTTCTCTTACCTTATTGGAAGGCTATCTCCTTTATTTGTATAGTACACTGCCCTCCTCCATGAAGTCACTGTTATACATGGCTGCCATACTTGTCTTCTAGTTCTTCATAGGCCTTATTCTTACTGTCATTTAAGTACCTTGAATGTCATTAATGGATTTCCCAGCTCATATTCACTGTGATTTGAAAGTCTTAGGGACTGTCCTTATGGAATCATGATAGAATTTTCCCCTTGAGTTGACTGTCCTTCATGCTTGGTAAATTGAAATTAATCTCTGAGTACAACACTCTATCTCTTTCTTGATCACTGCATCATGATGCATGGCATTGCTCTATGTTTAATGATTGAATGGTACTCTTACCACTACTTTGGACTACCACATGCTATCAAGTTGAAAGCCTTGATGTTTTGTGAGATCACCAACCCTATCATCTTTACATGGTATTGACTGTCTTTAACATCATATCACTATTGTTAATAATTGTCACCATTATTATGATTGTTGTTTAACACTTCTTTCTCATGTAAGGATTTTATGTGATACTACTTCTGAAAACAAAAATGACTATCTTGTATCTTTTATACATGGATTTATACTTAAACCCCTCTTAGAAACTAAGAGGGCAACATGCTGGGCTCAACCCTTGTGGGAGCCACATTTTATCCCACATGATTTAATTAAATGAATTAAAATAGAAACAAGGATTTCACCTATACCTGCACAAGAAGCAAACATGTTAGATAAAAACAAGCATATGATAGATTTTTTTGATTACGCTCTCATGTTTTCTTGGACATTTATGGTATGCTTGGATATTTGAATGCACATGAGAATAATATTATATGCTTATAGATGTATGCATATATTTTGACTGGTGATCCTTCATTGGTCTAACAACACTTTCATTACAGATGTTGGGAACCTAGGAACATCAAGGAGAGCAAGTAGGGCAAGTGAGAGGGAATGAAGATGGTGTAGAAAAAAGCAATGGGGATTTGTCATTCAGGAAATGACGGGTCCCCTTTCTCTTTATGTGCATTTCTTTTCTATTGTAACTATAAATGTATAATGTTTTCCATTATATGTATTCTGATAGTCAGTTCTACGGCTTGTGTGGGACACAATTCATTTTTATTATCAATAAATACTACTTTTCTTTTGAAAAGATTGTGCACTTCTCCTATGTTATATGCATTTGTATGATGCAATGCAATATTGTAGTCTTCTGATTTTGTTTATACACATGAATGTGACATAGTAGATTTAAAATTTACCCTCTTTCCACTTGTAAAATATAAACAACACTACCTATTTGGGCTAGTAGTAAAAATAGGTAACAATTATCTTGGGACTTTCAACTTATGGATTTCAAGGGAGAAACATGTTTGTCTTGTGGGGGTTTACAAAGTTATTAGGAACCTAGATATGCATTGTAATTTTGAGTTTAATTGTGGTAGGAGTTATTCTTGATAAAAATGAATAAGAAGAATAAAGGTTAGTTGTTGTTATCTTGGAGGATTTTAGAATTCAAAGGTCAATATTAATTTAGAAAGAACCAAGTTTTGGTGAAATATTTTGTGTATATGATGTTGTGTAAATCTTTAACACATACACTTTCCAACAATGTTTAATTTTATTTAAATAAATTTTATAATGTATATTATAGGGTATTTATGTTATATAGAAATAATCAATAATATGTTTAGAAAAAATAAAAATCAAATACTCATCCTAACCCACTTGATTAATCAATTGTTGAGGATTACAACATTGCTGCCCCTATGACAAACAATAAATTGATTCAAAGTTGTTTCACAGATTTGATCATAAAAACTGATCCACATGATATTGAAAGATGAAATTTAATGGATTTTTCAATTATTAATCTCAGAAAAACATATTAAAAATTTATATTAACCCATATCATTAATTAAGATTTACTAAGAAAATACTGGCATCCCTATTCACCATAAAAATCTGTCATAAAATAGTCTTACATATCTTATCACACAAAATGGAATACAACAATTTAGATGATAAAATTTAAAGGGTTTTTTAAAATTAAATTTTTGTAGAACATATCCAAAAATAAGAGAAACCCAGTAAACCAAATAAAAGTTATTATTAAAACATTACTATCCCCTACTTTAAAATTAAAACAACAAATTGAAAAACCAAATTGAGTAGAACCAAGTAAGGGTTTTATGAAGAAAAAAGAGTTGAAATATGTTTCTGTCATCTTCTTCATCTTGTTAACCTGCAACATAAAATTTTACAAAATGTTTTCTATTGCAAACAACAATCAAATGGAGGAAATCAACAAATAACATTATATGTGGAAAACAATTTTCAAAGAGAAAATGGCAAATAGTTGAGAGACTCATATTTAAGGTATCATAAGTTAGTTTGAAATTAGTTTTTAATTACTTGTTAATTACTTAGTTAATTAGTGTTCAGATACAAAACTTTCCTATTTTGTTGTTCCCTTTATTTTTATAATTCATCTCTCCTTAAAAGTTAATTGAATAATACTTAATAAATTTTATATATCATGTAACTAATGATCCCACAATACTGGTTTACAATTTCTGAGAGATCCTAATTTTTGCTAAAATCACATATTTTTAGAAACTATAATGATTTATGCCTTGAAAATTTTTATTTAAAGGATTTCAATTGAAGAGGGTTTGATCAAACCACCTTAGATCAAACCCCTTTGGATAGAACCCCGCTAGTTTTAAACCATACCTATAACAGAGTCTCCTTTACACCTATCAAAATGCTGATAAAAAACCACTTTTGATTTACCTTTTGGGGGATCAAATTAATTAATTTAAAATTTATTTTTTGTAAGTATGTAGTCCTTATTATAAGCTTCCCAAAAGTATAATTTTAAATAAATTTAATTTAATTATTATATTTAGTTTTTTATTTCTTGTGAATGTAGGTTTTTCACTGAAAATCAAGCTCTTTGTTCTGCACATGTGGAAATATATCAAGTTATCGAAAAAAAGTTTTGAAAAATATCAGTGCACTAGATATTGAAGTCCTTGATCCAACAGAAAAAAGAGAATTTTGATACATACAAAAAAAGTTATGTGGTATGTAGTCCACCAATGTCTGAATTGTAATTGGTTTGACTTTGAAACTTGATTAAGAAAAAAATATTCAATAAAACACTATGAAACAAAATAAAAGTGCTAGATATCGTAGCTACAAATCTAAATTAAAAAAAAAAGAATTTTATCCTTCATGGAAAAAAAGTTATGTTGTATATGGTGAGCATCACTCCTTAAAAATGGTGTTTACTAAAAAAAACTAGTTTTTGAAGGAGATGGAAAAAGAAGTGCAATCTAACTCCCAATTTTTTGAAAAAAATATATTTATAATATATAGACAAAATGTCACAAATCACTAGTTTGCATCATCTACAAATTCCTCATAGTTTAGCCACTATAGGTGCTCGAAAGTGAAGATTTAGTTAGAAAAAAATAGTTCAGTGTCCAGTTTGGCCAAAAATTGTAAACTAGTATTATGGGATCACCAATAATTATACATAAAAATTGAGTCTTAATGTTCAACTCAAAATTGTAAGGTAGTGAGTTTGATGAACTATTTTTAAAATTATCAAGGGACAAATTAGGCTTGATTAAGAATTTTTTAAACATGTTTTGATATAAAAAAATCAACAATTGAGATGAGAATAAATTTTTCAAATTAAATTTTAGAATTGGTTTAACTTTTGAATTTAACAAGTAATGTCATAGTCAGGTATATAAAATAAATTATGAGATATTAGGATCACTATGTTGATGTTGTCCTCTTGGGTTATGAAACTAAGCATTGTACATAACTAATTAAATGATTAGACATACTTAGATTTAACATTGCTCAGATATTTTAATGTGTAAATCAAAAAGAAATTTGGATAGTAGTTAATCATTCAAAAAAAATTTGAATTAATACGAGTTATACATCTATGGTTATTCAATTACTTCATTCCTTTAGTATTAGTTGTACTCTATGTTAGAACTTATAATGAATGAAATTAGTAAATTTTAGTTTGGGCCTGTAAATCAATTCCTTTTGCTTTCGTACCTGTAAGAGGAACAATCAATCAATTCAATTTGATAAGAATGGTGAAGAGACTAACTTTCAAATGTAGAAAGTGAATTGAGAAGAGAGGAGATTGTTTTCAATGATAGGTAAGTTAGTTTTAAAGTTAGTTTTTGGTTAGAAATTAATTACTTGTTAATGAATAGAGTATTATAGTTATTGCATTTTATTTAGTCAGTTTAACTAATAATGGTAATGGTCTATTTTGATTAACTCAATATAAAGAGAGAGTCTAAAAATTATTATATAAAACTTTGGTTTTTCTTTGAGATTGGGTAATTGAATAGTAAAATAAGGCTTGGGTTTTGTGTGTGTTAAGTTGGTGGTGTTTGGAAATTAGATTAGTTAGTTGGATAATGTTCTCATCTCTAATTTAATTATAGTAATTCCACCTATTGCGTATCGATTATTTTACGAAGTGGTAAACTTGAAATCACATTAAATCCTTTTATTTAAATATAGAGGTAATTATGTTGATATATTTATAGGTGTTCAATTATTCATGTAACCAAAAAAGTTAGGAGGCCATGATATTCTATTTGAGTTTTGTTCTATCTTTTATCTAGTCAAGATAATCATCATTTTGTTGAGGGTTACCCATCCCAATGGTTTTTTCTTGGCGAGTGTCCTTATCCATCTTGTTGACTAAATTTTGTTGTCTGAATCTTTACCCTATATCATCATTATAGTATTTCCAATCAATGTCATTTAAAATGTCTTGGTTAATGTGGTTATTAGTGATAGAGGATTGTCATATTTCTCTCTTGACTTGAGAAGTCAATATATTACTTAAATGTTGAATATTTGAGAATGCTCAGTAGTTAATTATGGTTGTTAAGTAATTTAACCCTAGCATTAAAATAATATTTGAGGTCAAACTAGAGTTATGGACACAAGTTTTTATTATCACCTATCTAAGAAAATTTGCAATCACGTCTATCTCCCCATGTTAGGTCGAATACGTTGTCTACTGATGACATTATTTTTATGATTTCAAATTACAATAACATTATTGTTGGTGAAGGATATAGGCCAAGGAAATGGTATTTATATTAGCTTTTTGAGTAATGCCATTACTGAGTGGTTGTGTCCAATAATCTAATAGTTGAGTAGTTTTGAGTTCTAGAATAATATCATAAGTGCAATAAGTAAATAGTAAATGACAAGATTATAATTGGTAGTATTGTTATCTATGATGGTAAATATACTTGTGATTCCAAAAATAATAGTGTTAACTCTACTAGAATTAAAATTAGAATTCAAAATTTTAGAAAACATGGATATAACTAGCGATAATATTAAGTGTGAAATTATTAATACTATCTTTAGTAATTCAAATATTAAGTATAAATATTTTGAGTTTTATAATTATTAGCATGGGTTCTTAATCAAGGTAGTAAATTAAATTCAAGTATTAAAGATAATAATGTTTTAATCTTATTAGATTCAATACTAATAATGTAGGAAATGTAAATACAAAAAGTAATGTAAATGAATAAAGGTAATCATAATAATAATATGTATGTCATTGGAATCAATTTTATTGTGGATATTTGATATTATCCATTTCATTGTATGTTTCATGTTTAAGTATAATGGATAATTATTAGTGTTTATGTGTATTTGTTCAAAAAAAAATTGTAGTTGTGTATTTTTTAGTTGTGTCTAAGTTGGGGCATGAAAAATGTGGTATATGTGAACACTTCTTTCCCTAAAGGTGGTTTGCATACACATCCACTACCACCCTATAACTACCATATGCATTTTAATTATTATCCTTTGTAACTTCTATTAGTTTTTTGTCACACATACCATACATGAATGCAAGGAAAGTAGAGAAGATGGTATAAGAGAAAGGAGAGGGGAGACAATATTTTAATTAGCATTGAAGATTCAACCATCATAAATAATATAAAATATGGTCAAGTGGCATTTGTTGAAATAAAATGGTCTCACTAAGAGTCTACTATGGATCAATGTGCATAAGATGATGCACAAGAAACCAGGTCCATGCATAATCTTGTGTCACCAAAAAAAATGTTGTTTCAAAGTTTTGGTAAGATTTCATCGAATCCTTTCTTGTAGGTAAAATTTAGACTATATTCTAAATTTGATGGTGAATTTTTTGAAATCAAAGCATTAATAGTTTGGGAGACTTAATCATTTGGCAACTTCGACTGGCAATGGGTGTTGCCACAATAGTGTCTCACTTTTGGGACATGTTGATTCTTTCCTGAAATCACTTATTAAAAAAAAATAATGATTTAAGCTTTGAGAGTTTTCATCTAAATTCTTTTAATTGAAGAGAAATAGACAAGACCCCTTAAATCAAATCCTCTTGGATAGAACCCCTCTAGTATTAAATCATACCCACAATGGAGTCTCCTTCACACCTATTAAAATGCTGGTAAACAAACACTTTGTCTTTATCTTTTGAGAGATTAAATAACATCATTTAGAAATTATATTTTTAATATTGTAGCCCTTGAAACAAGCTTTCCAACAAAGCATCTCTTGATATGTTTCTATTTTAACATGTATTTAATTTTCAATTTTGATTGAATATAGGTTTTTCTTCGAACATCAAGCTCTTCATTTTGCAGAGGTGGAAAAATAGTAAACTATTGTAAAAAATTCAAATAATACCCTTTCCCTAGGTATTCATGTCCTTGTTTCACCAAAAAAAGAAAAAATGAATTTCAATATATACACAACAAGTTAGGTTGTATGACACACATGTATGTCCAAATTATAGTTACAGTGACTTGAAAAATTAATTAAAAAAAATATATGCAACAAAAAATTATGAAAAATACCCTTTCCCTAGATATTGATGTTGAGAATCTATATTTCAAAAATTAGAATTTTATCCTTTATAGACAAAAAGTTATGATGTGCGACATAAACATTACTTTCTGAAAATGTTGTTTTCTTGTTTAAAACTATTTATTAAAGGAGATGTTGAAAGATTCATTATTTATTTTGGAATTTAAAAAAAAATAAAAAATAATAATATACACACAAATTTCCACAAATCACTAATTTATATCAATTTCAAATTCTCAACGGTTTAACTTCTATAGGTCTCAGAAGATAAAAATTCAGTTCAAAATATTGATGTGAATGTCCATCTTGGGAAAAAGGTGAGACACAGTATTGTGATTTCACCCCAATTTGACGAAATGTTAAAATTTTGAAATCCGTGATGTTTGAGGCAAAATGGTTTAGTGGGAAGTTGATAGCATCAACACATTCATCTCTTCAATTTTTGGAGGAATTCGAGCACTTGATAGGAGAATATCATATTAGTTTGGATGGGTGTGGCAATGGTTTGATATTTGCTCATTTGTGTTATTCCATTAGTTATTCCAGCATATAAAGTATTTTGAATTCTATCAACTAAAATTGGAGGTGAAGAAATGGCACAATGGATATTTAAGAAAAAATTATTTGTTTGCAAATTATGATTTTAATTTAATGTTTCTAAAGAATACCAATGGATAGTGAAGCACTTGAAAGGAGTTACTAAAGTGGGGTGATTCCGAAGTAGACCGATGGTGTTTCATATTCCCATGTAGAATCCATAAACTTACTAAAGTATGGCATGACCAGTGAAAAGAGGTGGTAGCTAAAAGGAGATAGAGGGGGAGGCGTGAGAGTGAGATAACATGTAGAGGAACTCCCCCAATAGCCATGCTAGTAAGAGGTACCTGTTAAAAGTTAGAAGAGTTAAACAACAACGATTAATGGCATGAGGATAGGGGCGACAAAAAAGAGAGATAGCTCAGTGTAGCCACAGGGAAAAGTGCAGGAAAAAATTTAAGAGGGAATTAACACCTCAAGAAGGAGAGGCTAATTGGTATAAGACAACATTTAGACTAGCACCAAACCATTCAATTCCAAGATATTTACAAACCAGAAATTCAAGGTGATAAATTGCAGCATCCAAGGTGAGTGTTCACACGTGGGGGATGAGAAACATATTGGAGACATTTTTAAAGTTAGGAAACCAAGCATGGGTTTGAATGAAGGTGCAATGCACAGAAAGTGGCACATGGGAAGATTGGAGGGTTTGATTTGAAAGAGAGATGAAATGAATGATATGAAAAACACAAAAAACAAACATTGGCTTGAGGGTCTTGGAAAGATAGCATGGAGCGGTGAAAAGGTAAGTGAAAGGTCAATCAGCACATAAGTTTTGTAATATTGTATGTTAAAAGAAAATGAGGTTGTTGTGTTAAAACGAGGAAGATAAGGGGTGATTTGGTGAGGGTGAGTGGAGAAATTTCCATGAAAAGAAAACTAGAGAATATGTAAAGGAAGACTGAGCAAAAAACAAATGAAATGGGAGATGGTTGTGGGTAGATGGCAACATGTTGAGGTTGTGAGTATGAGAAATACAAAGGAGATACGAAGAGTTGAACATAATAGAGGGGCAATGAAGTGCCTGAATTTTGTAATGTAATGTTCATGAAGTATGTTTTAAATAAAGTTATGTGTTTTATTTGCAAATAGTAGTTTAGGATGAAACAATTGTAATTGATAAAATTGACAAAATTAATTGTCAATTTTTGGAGTTAATCAATAATTTGAGTCTTTGCAATAGCTAAATTTGTGAAAATTGGTTTGAGTGAGGTTTTCTTTCTTCATCATTTGGTATCAACACCAGTGGTTTTGAGTGTGCGAATAGAGCACTAAGAGAGAGGCAGTTCACAATAGGACTTGCGGGTAGACAAGGGAGTGAGCAGAGGTTTTGGGGGCACAAGAAGATCACTGAATGTGAGGTAGCTTGTGATAAAACCTATGGATAGTGGAAGTGTGATTGAGGAGATCAAAAGTACCATTGCAGGTGTGTGGAGTCCCAAGCGATTGAGGGATGTAAAGCATAGTGTTGGAAGCGCGAGAGAAGATCAAAAGTATAGGTGTAGGTGTGGAGTCTCAGATGGTTGAGAGTAGAAGACACAAAAAAAAGTGTTGAGAAAGTGATAGATTACAATAGATGAAGTGGAACCTTCATGAGGATCGAAGTACAATTGCATCATGGAGATTGCAAGGGTAGAGTTGCAATGAAGACAAGTCAGAGGAGGGAATGGAGAGAGAAGAGGAAGAGCACTTGGTAGAGGAGGTCGAGTTGTCAGCGACGAAGTTCACTAGAGGTTGCATAATATTGAAAGGTGGTTATATCACCTAACTCCACATTTTTGATCCCATGCTCACAAATTTCTTACCCGGTGTGTCTAATGTAGGAGCATCTGGGTCCACGCGTAATCTTGTGTAAAAAAAAATGTTGTTTCAAAGTTTTGATAAGATTTCATGGAATCCTTTCTTGCAGGAAGAATTTAGAGTACATTCTGAATTTGATGGTGAAGGTTTTGAAATCAAAGCATTAATAGTTTGGGAGATTTAATCATTTTGTGACTTCGACTGACAATTTGACGAAATATTAAAATTTTGAAATTTGTGATGTTTGGGGAAAAATGGTTTGGTGGGAAGTTGATAGCATCGACATATTCATCTCTACAATTTTTGGAGGAATTTGAACACCTAATAGGAGCATATCATATTCTTTTGGATGGGTGTGGTAATGGTTTGATGTTTTCTCATTTGTTTTATTCCATTAGTTATTCTAGCATACAAAGTATTTTGAATTCTATCAACTAATATTGGAGCCGAAGAAATGGAACGATGGAGATTTAATATAAATTTCTTTGTTTGCAAATTATGATTTTAAATTAATGTTTCTAAATAATACCAATGGATAGTGAAGCACTTGAAAGGAGTTACTCAAGTGGGGTGATTCGAAAGCCATACCGATGGAGTTTCATATTCCCATGTAGAATCCATAAACTTACTAAAGTATGGCATGACTACTAAAAAGAGGTGGTGGATGAAAGGAGATAGAGTGTGAAGCATGGGAGTGAGAGAACATGTAGAGGAAATCCCCTAATAGGCATGCCAATAAGAGGTACTTGTTAAAAGTTAGAAGAGTTTAACAACAGTGATTAATGACATGATGATAGAGGCAACAAAAGAGAGAGATAGCTCAGTGCAACCATAGGGAAAAGTGCAAGAATAAATTTAAGAGGGAATCAACACCTCAGGAAGGAGAGCTCAATTGGTTTAAGACAAAAAATACTAGTTCCAAAGAAGGAGATTGGGTAAATTGTGAAGACCATTCAATTCCAAGATATTTACAAACTAGAAATTCAAGGTGATAAATTACAATGTCTAAGGTGTGTGATCATGCATGGGGAATGAGAGACAAATTGGAGACATTTCTAAAGGTTGTGCTAGCATAAGGAAACTAAGAATAGGTTTGAAGGAAGATGTGATGCACAAAAAATTGTGCATGGGAAGATTGGAAGGTTCGATTTAAAAGAGAGGTGAAATGAATGATATGAAAAACATAGAAAACAAAAATTGGCTCAAGGGTCTTGGAAAGACAACATGGAGCGGTGAAAAGGTAAGTGAAAGGTTGCTCAACATATGAGTTTTGTAATCTTGTATGTTAAAAGAAAATGAGGTTGTTGTGTTAAAATAAGGAGGAATACAAGGGGTGGGTTGGTGAGGGTGAGTGGAGAAATTTCCATGAAAAGAAAACCAAAGAATATGTAAAGGAAGAATGAGTAGAAAATAAAGGAAATGGGAGATGGTCATGGGTGGATGGTAGTGTGTTAAGGTTGCAAGTATGAGAAATACAAAGGAGATATGAAGAGTTGAACATAATAGAGGGGAAATGACATGCCTGAATTTTGTAATGTAATGTTCACAAAATTTGTTTTAAATAAAGTTATGTGTTTTATTTGCAAACATGAGTTTAGGATGAAGCAATTGTAATCAATAAAATTGACAAAAGTAATTGTCAATTCTTGGAGTTAATCAATAATTGAGTTTGAAATTGGGTTGAGTGAGGTTTTCTTTCCTCATCATAAGATCATGCCCTAGGTAAATGTGAAAAAATTAACCTTGTATATATATTGAAAGAGATAATTTTATTATTAAACCAATACCATAGTTGTAAAAAAAAAAAATTATATGTTTCAAACTATCCAATAAAATAATATAAAATATGCTAAAAAAATATTAGAAAAAAATGAACTACACTTGTCTATTTTTGATTAAATAAGCAACATTTACAGTGTGTTGTACCCTTTACATGGAAAGCCCTCAGGGCAAAAAAAAAAGCTAGTTCTTGCCATAAATGAACTAGGAAAAGAAGATAGACTACACACAGAAACAACTGACAGATAGTTGTCGAACAATAGATAAGGACTAGACAGTTCCCCAAAACCTAAGGGGACTAATCTAACTCCCTTAACCCTAGGCCGCGAAGTAGCGACAGATCTTGGGAGTCCCTTCTTCTTTCTTAGCACAACAGACTAGGAAAACTTAGAATCAAAGTCCATCGAGTGAGGCAAGAGGAGTGGATCCGCAACAACCACCATGGGCAATGAGCCACCATGCAACAAGGGATTCAATAGTGCAGAAGAGGAGAAATGAGCAATCAAAGGACTGGTAGAGGCATTCAATGAGGGTCAGGCAGGCTCTACTTGAACAATAAAAATTGTTCGAGGAAACAAAGGTTCCATGGAAGGGATAGGCAAAAGATGAGTTGCCAAGAAACAAACTTGGATGAATCAACAGGGTCGTCCTCCTCGGATGAACCATCAGAAGGAGGAGAGTCCACCATGAGATGATCCATGAGAGCATCCTTCCACCATGTAGCAGCGCCCTTGCAGTGGGAATGAGGGAAACTAGAGGCCAAATAACCAATGAAGAAACATCTCCTGCATTGAAAAGGGAGGCCCTCATAGTCCAAGAGTTGTGTCCAAGGTTTGTCCTCCACCAATAAGACTGCATCACCATTGAGAGGTTTGGAGATGTCCAAATCAACTAAAATACGAGCTACCATAGTATGCCCAAGATCGTGAGATGTCCAAATCAACTAAAATATGAGCTACCATATTTTTTGGCAAGAGACACTGCAAATATTTTTAGGTGTTGTCATTGTTGGAAACCCTAGTCAATTAGTCAATCCACACATCGTCATTTGATCATACTAGCAAACAAATCGAATACAGTCAAGGAAGAATAGTGCATCCGGTAGTTTTGTGTTCATCAATTCACATGAGATTTTATGTTGTCATTTTGACTTGTGGATCTCAAGGAAGATTGTTTGGTGTATGATCTACATTATTTGTGAATCTTAGTGCCTCGTATCAATCTATGTGTAGGATAATAGATCCAGTTGGTTAATTTTTTGTTCTCAGTACATAGAGGCTAACTAAGTTAATATAGCATGTTGTGGATATTCGAGGAGTAATTATTTAAGTGATTTTGTGTTCGATCATTTTGATTTTGGTCCTAACTATGTTGGAGCCAACTTTGGTGGATACACATTGAATATTATTCATGATTTGAGCTGACAGTTTGCAAATGTTTTTCTATTTTGTTGAAGCCGACAGGTAGCAATTAAATATTTAGTCATGGATATATATAAGTGATCAATTATATATCATATATGTATGAAATGTGTTGATGTACGGTGTGAAATTTAGAAGGATTATAGAGCGATTATGCACAGTTTCACTTGTGCATTAAGGATTTTGTGAAGCGAGTTAGAGCAGAATAGAGCATAAGAGTAGAATCAGTCAGAAGGTCAAGAGATCGATTAGTGAGCCTAACCGGAACTATAACCAGGCATTTGTAGATGTTATTTTCTCATTTCAATGTTTTGGATGTTATCCAAATCTTTTGTAAGGAAGTGAGCCCTTCTATTTTGAGTAGTGAGCTCTTGGCAGAGTGCCTGAATGCAAGTGCATTCCCATTTTGTAAACATCTTTTTGAGTATACTCAGATCATATTGTGGATTTGCCATCCACCATAGTTTTTCTCCTAACATGGTTTCCACGTAAAAATCCTTGTGTTATGGTGTTGTGGTTACTTGCTTCATGCTCATGCATATTCATTTTAGTTGAATGTTATAAGTGCTTTGAAGATCAAATTAATAAAGTTAAAAATTGCACAACACTGATTCACTCCCCTCTCAGTGTTCCTTGTTTCCAACAATTAACTAGTATCAGAGCCTAGTTCCTCTGAAAAAGTCTAATAGCTTTGGGAAGATCTTGGAAAGTGTTTCAATGGATTCGGGTAGTCTTCAACAACAACTTTTGGTGGCCCTAGATGATCTTGATTAGTCAAAATTTGAAGTCTGGGAATTGCAAGCAAATCTTTTGAATGCTGAGAGATTCATTGAGTCATTGAAAGATAAAATCAATAAGTCCAGGGAGAAGAGAAGGGAACTCTGTGATTAGGTAGAGAAAGAAGATAGTAAACATATTGTAGATGAACAATTGAGTCAAACCCTGAAGGAGAAGACAAAAGAATGTGAAAATTTGGCCAAAGATAATACAGTCCTAAAGCATGAGATGGAATCTATTATGATGAGGATTACCAAGGAGATTGAAGATAGAAAGAAGAATGAAGAGAAGCTTGCATAGTCCTTGAAAGAAAAATCTGAAGAATGTAGTTGAATTACTGATGGATTCAATCAGTTGGAACTTGAATTGTATCAATCTAGAAACAATGAAGAAGAAAGTTTGAAAAGCAGATTGATGATCTTAGAGATGAACTTGCTACTTCAAATGAATTCAAGGAGAAGTTCAAGATTAGCTTAGCCAAGCTTGATGAACTGATTAAAATTCAGAGGACTGAAGGTGACAAGTGAGGTCTTGGATATGAGGAAGGGGAAAGTTCCAAATCTGGATAGAGGATTTTTGAACAAAGGAGATTTAGGCAAGGAAATCAGATGAACAAAGTTGGAAGGTATCTAGTAAGAAAACCTAATGCTCAGAGATTCAATGGTTACTATTTTACTTGTAATAAGTTTGGTCATATGGCTTCTCAATGTAGAAGAAAAATGAATCCAAGTGGTCCATCATTCTCAAGTCAGTGCTTTAATTGTAATAAGTATGGTCACAAGCCAAGTGAATGCAGAAATGTGATGAACAATCTTTATAGAGATGTCAGATGTTATACATGCAATAGATTTGGGTATATTGCTAACCAGTGCAGAACAAGAGAAAATCAATGGAACAACTGGTTTGGACAGAGAAATGTTGTGTGCTACAATTGCAACCAATCCAGTCATATTGCTAGATTTTGCAGAAGAGGTCTAGTAAATCAAAGAAACATGTAGAAGGAGGAAAAGGGAAAAGTCATTATAGATGAAATCAAGAAGCAAATGAAGAAGCAGTGGGTAAAGGAGAGTCCATCTGTTGTAGGAAATGAGCCATCACCAAAGCCTACTTTTGGTAATTCCTCTGGGAATTAGTTTTTAGGCCTTTGGCCTAGGGGGAGCTGTCAAGAAAATCTCTTATCCCACTGTCGGTAATTGGCACCGAGATGTGGATAAGAGAAGTGATTGAATAGATGTTAGATACAAATGTTGTTGAATCAATTAGAGAGAGTATTATGCAGTATTGAAGGTCCGCAAAAGAGTTATCTTTCACAGTGCATGGAAATAGGGTATTCGGAGGAGTAAGGGTAAAATAATTTATTACGACAAAAAGGTTCGGTGTGTAAATGATAAAAAGTCATTTCTATATTTCATTTGTCACTTTGCACCTCGAGGAGAAGAAGTTTGGAGAGCTCTGAAGTGAACTCTAGCGAATTGTGGCGAGATTCAAATGTGAAGGAGTTTCCGCAATCAAACCCTAAACTGGCAAAAAGGTATTTATCAGGAAAACTTGTGAATTTATGAATTTGTGAAAATGACTACTCCATTGGTAGTTGATGTCAAGGATAGACCCTGTCTGAAATTCAAGTGGCATCCTTTCAAGTCTATTGAGACTGAGCCCTTAAGTGCATTTTCGTCTGTTCTGTACGGTGTCTTGCATATTGAAGATATTAGCTTGGCATACATTCATGAAAATATTGAGGAGTTAGGAAGCTCGCAATTGTTGAATTTGTATTCCAATAATATAGTTGGAGAAGATTTCATGATAAAGCCAGAATTCAAAACCATAGAGGAGAAGAAATTCACATAGATTGTGAAATTCCCCGTGTTTGATGAAAGTGAGTGGGTCCGATATATTTTGAGCCAAGTTCATGCTGAATTTATGTGGTTGGTCCAACCTTTTAAGATTACAAAAGAAGCCATAAGTTCTGTTATAGGTTTAAGTTCCTCCAATGGTTTGTCGATCTTGAAGTTCATGAAGAATTAGACAGTTACTGATGCAACTGGTTCTGTATTTGATAAAAAGAGCTATGACAATTAATGATATTATTGATGTGGATGTGAAATTGTCCTCGATGATCATTGGTTACAAGATTTATCACTCCAGTCAGAATAATTTAGTATCCGGTACAACTATCTATGTAGCATATCATATGGTAAAGGGGAATGTAGAGTATGACCTATGTGAGTTATACAGGACTCATCTGATGGAGAATCTTAGTAAGATAAAGAAAGATAAGAAAAATTCCTTTAAGTATGGTAATCTATTGTTGTGTTTGTTCTTTTACTTCATGAATGAAGTTCCGGGAGTTGGGAAAGTGCATTGGAAAGGTGGTAAGCTTGTAGTTGTTCAGGTTAGAGATATTTTGTATGGCATTGGAGATAGTCAAGCCAGAAAAACTGCAATCTGGGGATATTTCAAGAATTTTTATAATGTAATGCAAGCAAGAGAAATAATTCCTACTTCTATTATGGAGAAGTATAAGGACACAATTTTTTTTTTATGGTGGACATTTATCAATGCTTGATGGAAGCTGTTGATCTTAGAATGATCTGGATTATGCCAATGGGTTATGAAGTTGAGGAGAACATCTTGGAATTATATACACAACATTTATTGAGTAAGCCTCAAGATTCAACTGAAGAGAGGTTTGAAACTTATGCAGACAAGAGTATGCAAGTGCATGAGTAGTTGAAGAACCTATGATAGTCTGGAGAGTAAGGAAAGAAGTGGAAATATTTTCAGAGAGCATGGATATATCTGCAAAAGTTGTGAGAGAAGCCAAAAGGAAGAGAAAGAAGGGTAAGAGTACAAGAGTCTATGTTGTTGTCTCAGAAGATGAAGAGACAAAATATGATAAAGAATTGAGAGAAATAAAGCATATGAGAACCTAGGAAACAAAAGTATCTAAGGATAAGCCCTTCGGTGAAGAAAAGAAAGCAAAGAAGAAGGTGAAAACTGATAAACTGGGTATGTTTGTAAAAGAAGTTGAGAATGGCATAATCAAGGATGGTAATCTTAAGCCACTATGTGAATGGTATGATACCTTTGATAGTATTGGTCAAAGAGTTCTTGAGGAAGCTACAATAAAGTATTTGAACAATTTCAATATGACTCTCGTTGAAATCATGTCTCAATTACCTAAAGAACTGTATGAAATTATTGAAATGAGAAGAGTACATTTAATAACTAGAGAAGAGAAAATGAGAGAGAAAATTCTTGCAGGTTTATGTCTAGTGATTTCTATTGAGGAAATGAAACCAATCCTGAATAAAGCTAAAAAGGAATTGAAGAGCAAGACAAGGGTGAACAAGCTTATGATTGGTAGGACTAAAGAGGTAGCAAAAGAAATTGAAAGTATCAAATTAAGAAATTTTTGTTATAGAACATAATCAATGTTGTCTTTGAAGAAGTGCATGTTGAAAATATTTCATTTGGTTCGGTGGACGAAGAGGTAAATGAAGATACTGTTAAGGACACTCAGATTCCTCTCGATGTGCATGATACAAAAGTACCTATGGAGACTAAAGCTCCTAAATTTGTTTCGGTTGAAGAAAAGGGAATGTCAAGTGAAGAAGTTGAGGTTCCTAAAGGCAAGCAAGAATTAGTAGGTGAGGAAATAGTGTTTGAAGAAAAGAAGGTTGAAATAAAGGAAGTTCTTGTGGAAGCAAGAGACACTGCTGAGGTAGTGAAGAAATTTCTGGTGGAGCAACAAGAAGAGTTTGACCTTGAATTGGGTGAAGGTCCTATTAATTTTTCTACTTTTTCTCTGATTCATAAATTGATAGTTGCATTATTTGCACCTGTGGCGAAGGCTAGAGAAGAATTGTTGAAGTCTCACATTGAGGACAGTGAACTTTTGAGTCTTGCATCTGTTGTTCTGGAGAGAACCATGCCTACTCATGTCAAAGATTCATTTGATTCTTCTTCCGGTGAGCTAAAGAAGCTTATTAATTTTGTAAGTACTCATTTTGAGTCACTTGAGAAGTCAACCATGGTTAAGGTTTAGAAGGAGTTTGATGCTAAAAGATTTAATAGGCTAAAGTGCATGATAGCTAATGAAAATTCATTAGTATCTACCTATATGAAGTATATTCAAAGTGCTCTATCTGAAGGTGGAAAGATCTACAAGTCATGTTTGTCTTTGTCTAAGCTTATTGAGGACAATGAGAAAAAGATTAAGGATCATGAGAAAGAATTTGCTACTATTTTTGAAGCCTTTGATCCATCAACTATTTTTGTTGGAGAGCAAGAAGGTCAGGTTATATCCTTACTTGACAAGATAAAGAGCTTGAAGCATGATAATGACAAAATTATGGGAAGAGCATGTGAGCTAAGAAGCCTAATTGGTCTGAAGATGGAAACAATGTTGAGTGCATTGAAGGAAGCTGAAGATGTTATGGCGGTTAGTGATCTAGTGAACCTTAAATTTGAAGAGATGCAATCTTATCTATTTTTTGGTACACATGACAATTTTAGAGAGTCTCAAGAAGGTTTGGGACGCAAGTTTGAACCTGTTAAAGTCAAATTTTATAGATATTTTCAAGTTTGTGTAAGTTGAAGAAGTATGTTTGTACAGTTTGAAGTTTTGTTTGATTTTTGGTATGCGGTTGCCCCATCTTGGCCATTGATGTCAAAGGGGGAGAGTAGTACAATGAAAAATGTATATTCATCTCAGGGGGAATTGTTGTTTTGGATTGAAGATCTTTTTGGAGTTTTTGCAGTGTAATTCATGTTGGTATTGATCCGACACTTAGTCATTTTTCACTAAGTGTTGTCATCAATGCCAAAGGGGGAGATTGTTGGCAAGAGACATTGCAAATTTTTTTTAGGTGTTGTCATTGTTGGCAACTCTAGTTAGTTAGTTGATCCACACGTCATCATTTAATCATACCGGTAGACAGATCGAAGACAGTCAAGGAAGAACAATACATTTGACAGTTTTATGTTCATCGATTCACATGAGATTTTATGTTGTTATTTTGAGTTTTGGATGTCAGGGAATATTTTTTGGTGTATGATCTACATTATCTATGAATCTTAGTGTCTCGTATCGATTCGTGTGCAAGATAGTAGATCCAATTGGCTAATTTTTTGTTCATCAGTACATGGAGGCCAACTAAGTTAATATAGCATGTTGTGGATATTCGAGGAGTAATTATTTAAGTGCTTTTTTGTTTGATCATTTTGATTTTGGTCCTAACTATGTTGGAACCAACTTTGGTGGATACACATTGAATATTTTTCATGATTTGAGCCGACAGTTTGCAAATGTTTTTCTATTTTGTTGAAGCCAACATGTAGCAATTAAATCTTTAGTTGTGGATATATATAAGTGATCGATTATATCATATATGTATGAAGTGTGTTGATGTATGGTGCAAAAGTCAGAAGGGTTATAGAGTGATTATGCATAGTTTCACTTGTACATTAAGGATCTTGTGAAGCGAGTTAGAGCAGAACAGAGCAGAAGAGAAAAATCAGTTAGAAAGTCAAGAGATTGATTAATGAGCCTAACTAGAACTGTAACTAGGCATTTGTAGATGCTATTTTCTCAGTTCAATCTTTTGGATGTTATCCAAATATTTTGTAAGGCAGTGATCCCTTCTATTTTGAGCAGTGAGCTCTAGGAAGTGTGCCTAAATGCAAGTGCATTCCCATTTTGTAAACATCTTTTTGAGTATACCTAGATCATATTGTGGATTGGCCATCCACCGTGTTTTTTCCCCTAACAGGGTTTCCACGTAAAAATCCTCGTGTTATGGTGTTTTGGTTACTTGCTTCATGTTCATGCATATTCCTTTTGGTTGAATGTTATAAGTGCTTTGAAGATAAGATTAATAAAGTTAAAAATTTCACAACATTGATTCACCCCCCCTCTCAGTGTTCCTTGTTTCCAACAAATTCCACCATCAAAAAAATCCAATGGCATTGCCAATAGCTTCATAATATGATTCCTCCCAAAACTACAGAGGGAGATTCGACAGTCGGACCCAAACTACACTTGTTAGTTGAAAAAAAGGTTGATTTGAATATAATGACTAAAAATATACACATCAAACACATGGTTCACTCTTCATTGTTATTTATATGGAGATAGGTAATAATCATGTATTGGAATCTTAGCCTTGGACTACTGGAAATTTGAAATGTGGAATAGGGGGATGTATTCATGTTCATGATTTTATCAAATAGATAAAGTAACAACTGTGATACAATCAAGAGTGGAAAATATTCTAAGAAATGTATTAAGATTGCTTTGAGAAGAGTGATGAGATATAAAATAATATTGGATTGAATGTTGGGTCAATGAGGATACTAAAAAACTCCAAAATACACTATAACTATACATTAAAGTCATTCACACAAGTAACATCAAATGAGAGTGAAAATATCTAAGGGCATTTACTTTTCTCCTCTATAACTTAAAAGTGCAGACCCAAAGAAATAAAAATAAAAATATTTAAATCTAAAATATTGAAAGTATTGATTATTATTATTGCATTATTTATATTACATTTTAATTGAATTTAGCAATATTAATATGCTTAAAAAGTATGGTAAAAATTATATTAATTTAAATAATATTTGAGATTATTATAATATTTATTTAATGATATAAACACCAATCAATTTGAAGATTCAACATTAAGCTTGGTTGGTTGGTTGGTTAGGCTTAACGACTTACTTTTTTGTAGGTGTGTTGTGGTTGGACTTTCTGGATTTATTGCTTTTTTTTTACGCTTTGTTCGGGATAGGGCCCTAACCCTGCTTTTTTAATAAAAAATATTAAGTTTACATGTTATAGTTTTATCACTCAATTACAATTACAATTTTTATCATTTCATTATATGATATGATCCATTATACAAATCAAACTAATTTTATTTCTTGTCGATTTTTGTTTCAACTAATTTACAAATCACAAAGGTGTTTAAGTTCCTTTTAAATATAAATGTACTTGATATTTTGGAATAGTTTTTAAAGTTTATTTTAAAATATTATGAAAATTAGATTGAGCAAACGTTTAAACTTTTCCAATGAAATCTTCTAAAATAAAAAGAACACATTGACCACTCAAAAATGGAGAATCTTTTATTTTAAAATCATGTTGCAACTAATATTTTAGTTTGTCTCTAATTAAATGTCTTGTTATAGTATATATATTTTTAATATAGAACAAATTAGATGACCATGATCTCCTTCTCACCACTCTCACCACTTAATAACTTTATATATTTAGTGATGTTGGAACTTAGCCTCTAAGAAAATACTTTTCTACAATCTACCCTTTTTCCTTTGAATAATCTACTATTTCCCTCAAAAAAAAAAAAAAAACAAAAAAACTATGCCATTTATTTAAAATATATATAATCTAAAACTTATAGGATATCTGTATAAAGTTTCGAGAACCCTTATGTATTGGAGAAGTCATAATAAAAGCAAAGACTAATACATTGATGGGTTGAAGAATAATATTATTTCAAATAAAAGTAGATAAAATACAAAAGTATCTCTGCAAGATTGCTAAATAGCGGACCTAAAATCACTGCCTAAGTAGTAAGACATTCAAATAGAAACAATACTATAGTTTGAGGTGTATAAGGAGAAACCTACCTTTTTAGTCCTCTGAGTTGAGCTGTATCGTTCTCAGACTCTGTTGGACTGGAAATTACTAAAAGCGTTTAATCTTAAAAGCCATTAAGCGAACGCCAAGCTAATTATCGGAACATCTATATCAAGTTTCTAAAATACCGACTAATTTTCATGCACGGAATGTTTCAATCTGCTCAGCTAATCGTGGGGACATTTATATCAATTTTCTAAAATACATCCTTCTGTGAACGGATTTTCATACACTCTATATATACAAAGTACATCCACGCGTACTTAGAGGGAGAAGGGAAGTCCATGGAAGATGTTGAAATGGAGAATGCACGCATAGAAGATTTCGAAATAGATGATCTCAAAGAGGTAGACGTATCATTTCGGTTTGAGGGAAGAAAAATGTACTTTTTTCAAACTCTTTCAAAGCCCAATGGGTCTGGTTTAAATTCGATACCAGCCTTGTGTAAGTATTGAGCAGTAGAGGTAGACCTATCATCCGAAGAGTCTTACAATGTTTTCTAGCCTCTTTCATCACCTTGTCAATTTCTGTAATTCCATCGAATGTGATGCCATTCCCAAGATGGTTGAACAATGTTAGCTATAGCATTCTCACTGTCAAGATCGCTCCTAATGACTAGAGATTTTCATGTTAAATCATTTAAGAGACGTCCATAATGAGAAATTATTGTCTTTTTCAAATTTTGTGAGTACTTTTGACTCTCTTCATAAGCCATCAGGTTTCGTGGCAATATTTCTGTGTTGTAATAAGTGCAATTATAAGAAGATTTATAAGAGAAAATATTAGAAAAGTTGATTAGAAAGACTTTTTTATTGAAATACAATTCTATTAATATAGAGAAAGTAAATTAAAATAAGCAGTTATACTGTGATAATTGTTAAGAAGACATCTTGCCTTGACCACAATGTTGGAAAATATCAATCAAAACGATGGGCCAAAACATCATATAATTGAGTCCATATTTTTAACACCAAAATGTAAAATGTACTTCTCCCATAATGGGAGATTTATACATTTGGCTTGACATTTATACTTGATATTTGATAAGGACTCTCTTACAGGTTAGAAAAGCACTAGATAGTTATTTGAATGCATGTGATCGATTATTTTGCATGTGTCTGACTCATTATATTTCAAATGAAAAACAGATTTGTTTCTGGTAAAGACAGTGGAAATCATGAAAATTACAAATGAACATGATTGCTGACGTTTGTAGGAGTCTCGAAGAATCCTAGAAACTCTAGTGCATGAAATGTTGCCTGCCATCTTCATACATTATATGTCTGTAATATTAACTTAATATGTAATTTTACTGACCTATGGCATTTGTTTATCATTGATTTTAAGAAAATAAATTGCTGCCACATTTTATGGCTTCTTAACTCTTTTCAGATATTGTAGACAGAGAAATGTTGGAAAATAATCCCAACTACACAATTAACTTCCCTAGCTGAAACCAGTCATCTCAATGTCCTCCATCAATCTCAGCATGAAAGACAAAGATTTGAATCGCTTAATTCCTCCAGCCTATTCGATGTTCCATGTCTGTTCTCTCTCCTCCGTTGATGGTTAGTTTTAGTATAAGTCTTTGAATGTCTCATTGTTGTAAGAAATTGTCAGAAGCTGTGAGGAGTAAGAATGTAATGGTGTTCTGCTTAGAAGAGCCGAAGCTCTCACAATATGTAAAAACTGTATTTTGATCAAAATATTAAATACGTGTTATTTCTGTTTGTTTGCTTCATTTCTTCAGGAAAAACAAAAAATAGGAAAGGTTTGAGTCTTACAGGACAAAGATGTCCAGAGTTGAGATATGTAACGAGATGGCCGACTGTTCAAACTGAAACAAGGTTAGCTATATAAAGTTCTGCGGTAAGTTGGGAAAAAGCATAATCATTTGTATGACAAATTCAACTGGACATAGCAACATAACAATGACGTTAACAAATTATTTAAATTTTTCTAACTTGATTTTCTTTTGTATATTCCTTGGTATTTTCCCTCCCCTTCTTTTTGGGTTTCTGTTTGGCACTTTGTAGGGAATTCTTTAGGCAATCTTTCTATCTTTTGCTCCCTTCTTAGTGATGGATCTGGGTGATATGAATTGTCTCTGAAAAAAAATATTGCTACTTTTTCAGAAACTCCTCTTTTAACCTCACGTACATATATTTTCTTCTTGTTTTTATAAGCAATGTCATGTGGTCTTGTTCAGATACATTTCTATTTACATTTGAATATATAACAATGTTAGATAATAACTATGACAAATGAGGGGATTTTACTGAGGTATTTCCACCAGTTGGCTATTTTTCAACCGACTTTCAAACATTATATGTAACACTTTAAAGTTACAAGATTTTTAAGTGTACATGATTTATTAGTATTATTTACTCTAAAATTTTAGATCCTTTAAAACAAGCTTCTCTACACTTCGAACAATGCTAGAAGCTACTATTTTGAATACCTTCTCTACTCCCCTCAATAGCTACAACCGCACCAATCTCTACTTCAAGGATTGCAAGTCTTCGGTCTCACCAATGTTGTGGTAAAAACCCCAATCTCATCACATAGAGTGCTATTATCAATGTAGCGAGAACAGGTGCAATGCATGTCCAAGGGAGATATGACAAATCCAAGGATCTATTTTAGGAGATGGGGATGTTTTTTTTATCTCACCCATTTTTCTCACTCACTCCTTTCTAATTGATGCATATTCTAAAAGAGGATTATGGGTGCAAGGCACAAATTCTAAATGGAAAATGAAAATTGTACAATTATGGTATAGAGTTACAAATCTCGCTAGTTTGATAATGTAAAACAAAATGGCTTTTGCATTGTTATTAGGGTATGTTTCAAATGTTTGACCTATAAATCTCATAAAATTTTAGATAAACTAGACAATCTTAAACTACTAAGCCATCATAATTGAACTATATTGACCTTGAATTTCTTAAATATACTTTAAGCTCATGAGAATGGTTGGTTAGTCTTGTGGAGACTGAAAAGGTATGCCTTTTCCCTTGCTTAATTTGGAAGAATTAATGATAAATTGGACTTAATTTCGCCTTGTTCTAGTGTTGTGAATTGTTTTACACATCCACATTAGGTCTTGGGCCCTTTTTAAGGTAAATTAACTTAACTTTTCCCTAATTTAATATTGTAAAATGTATTTATTTACACTTTCATATTAAATTCACGAGCCTTGTAATCAAGTAGACCTAATCTAGTGTTGTAATGTGTTTTTCATATTCACACTGGGTTTAGTGCCCTTCTAACCTAAATAGACTCAATTTTTCCTTAATTTAGTGTTGTAAAGTGTATTGATTTACACTTTCACATTGGAATTTGGGCTCTATTGCATTTATAACCTTTATATCATCATTAATAGGCCCATATGACCCCATATTGTGCATCTCAAGGCATTAGTTAATCAAAAACTTGACTAAATCAACATAAAAGCTAGAATTCTTCATACCCCGACATCCCAGCTGGCAAAAGAGCCCTTGTAGGACCCATTTGCCACTTTGGACGAATGAGTCCCATTTGGGCTATCTTTGAGGTTTGAGTGGAAAAAATGTGTTTTAAGTTCAAATTTATTCAATGCCGGCCTTGGGGATCAAATTAACGACCATTTGAGTGTCTATATAAACAAGCTTCCAAATCATTATTTGATCTATCTATTAGCCATTCAAGTTATCAAGTTAAGCAAGCAAAGAGTTAAGCATTTTAAGTCTTTACAAGGTCATCAAGATAGCTTTCAAGATCATTTCTAAGGCATTCAAGAGCAAGATTCTTCATCAATTGTTGCAACAACTCAAGATCCATCATCATGGAAAGGTTCTAATTGCATCATTTCATGTTCTTGCTTCATCTTATTTCATCATTTTTGTTTAATTACCTAAAAGGGGTTTGACCAAGGAAAACCCCCATTCCCTAACAATCAACACTTTTGTTCTCCTTCCTTGTCTGATTGCAGATCTAGGTGCTTTGAAGGCTTGGAGATGATTGAAGAATAGGTTTCAAACTTGTTGGAGTCATATCCCTACTTGCAAGGTCAAAATCTCCTCATAAAGTCACTTATAGTCCCAAAAATCAGGGTTTCAGATCTGGACACTCGAGGTACAAAAAGAGTAGACTGAGAGGTGCAAATATGAACTTTGTATTTCTAGAAAAAGTCAAACTAGACTCATTCGCAATAAGTGCCGAATGAGTCCCATTTTTGGTCAATTTTTGAGATTTTGGAATTTTCAGATACCCTTTGTTCAAGAAACTTGTTCTTGTGTAGAAACCCTGATCTGGGACTAATTCACCCAGATTGGCGAATGAGTCCTAGCAAGTCAAAAAGTTAGATTTTTTAGAATTTCAGAGCCATTTCTAGTCCTCATTCCAGCCTCTACAAGTTTCTAGGTGTACTATTTCTGTTTGGCTTTCCTATTTTATTTTATTGGCATTTAATTTATCTTTTTAGGTCTTTTTGTATATCATAATGTGTTTTCAAACATTTTGTATTTTTCAAGTTTACACTTGGTGGTGAACCCCTTTCTTGTCTCCATTCATTCCCAAGGATATCTTATAGTTAGATCTCTCACATCCTTCATTGGGTTGAGATCTCTAAGGTATTATTGAATATGAACATTGTGAAATCAGATCCCTCTCCTTATCCTCATTTTGCATGGATAAGGAAGTGAAGCATCCATTTCTATTGTCTGCAAGTCCTATCTAAGAATGCCTAAATTTGTGAGTGAGGAATTTATATATATATATATATATATAAATTTTGAATGAAAATTAGAGTGTATGACAAAATCTAGTTAGAATTTGATGATTATTATTCTTCAATGTATGTTGTGACGTCAATTATTGGATTTAAATTTGCACACTACAATGTGATGACTTTACTACATAATTTGTAGTATCAAAATATTTCATTATGGCATAAGCATGACTGAATATGAATTTAATTTGAAGAGAATTGGGAAATGCATGGTTGAATGTGTTTGTTATGTTGACAAATCTAGCATGGATGGTATACTCATATTGGGTGAAAGTTTAACATTATGGACTAATACCTATTTTTGTAACCATATGTTGGCATGGGTGATCCATTGCATGGATTTTCTAGATAAGAGAAAAGTTAAAGCTAAGATTAAGCACAACAAGATGTTTTGAATGCATTATATTTAGATACATGTATAAAGGTAGATGCATTCTAAAGGAATGTTAAATGGATGAAACCCTAAGCAATAAGACCTAAGTGGAAGTTTTTGAAAGTAAATTTTTTACATAATGTGTACCTAACCATGAAGAGTGGTAGATTATACATGATACTTCATTACATTGTAAGGATTAATGGATAAATGTGTGTCATGTAGCTTAAATATTGGTCTATCTTAAGAAAATCAATGCATAAGTTGAAAAAAATAGAGAATTGCATTGAGTGGAAATGCATATTCAAGATTGTTTATTTTAAATATTTACCCTTCAAATATTCAAAAATTGATTCAAATTTGATCAAACTAGGAAAATAAAACCCTTGATAATGAACAAAAGCCCAACTAATTTGTGAAATAACCACCCCCTGCAAAAAAAAAGAAATATAATTGTTTGAAGCCTGAGTTTGTTATGAGTTATTTGGGTGTTGTAATTGATGTCAACCCCTTGTATGAAGAGAGTGTTGGAATACTATTGTTGTTGATGATTTCAATCCCTATTATTGGAGTTGTTGGAGCCTAGAGTTGTTGGTGTTGATATCAACACAATATTGTTGGTGTTGTCATTGATGTCTCACTTCAGTATTGTTGTAGAAGTTGTTTAGGGAGATTGTTGGATGTGTTGTAGAGTGTTTTAGATGTTGTGGATGTCTTGAAAATTTATTAGTAGTGTTAGTGATGCAGTTGGTTCGCTTGGTTTCCAAGTTCTTTTGAAAAAAATAAAATAATAGAGAGTTCAGTGTGACAAAGGTGTGTTTAGTGTTTTTCTCCACATTTATTCATGGTTGAAGATATGCTCATGTGGTTTGGATGTGATGATCAGAGGTGTTTAGAGGTGTTATATCCATAGTTTCAAGTTCTGGATCATATAGTAGTGGAAGATGTGTTTGATAGTATGTCTGTCTGGTGAAATAGGGTGCCTAAGAGAAATGCAATTGCTCCACATTTCTCCACAGTGAAGGTTCTAGTGTTGTAGATCTGGGAACATGCTTATAATGTCCGTATCTACCTTCCCTTGAGGTTTCAAGTGTTGAGGTGTTCTACAAGGTTGTTTGGTGAGTTAGATTTTTGTGTTAGTGCATTTGGGTGCATAGAATGAAGGTGTTAACATGTTTCAAGTGGTTGTAGTATAATAGTGGTGAATATTTTGATGATATGGAATATTTTGTGATGTTATGGAATGTTTTTGTGTGGTCTGTAAGATGTTTCTAGACCTGGAGAAGCATGTTTGGGGTTGCTTGTTAGTGTTAGTGCAAGTTTGGCCAACTTTGCATGCTAATGCTAATTATGGAGGATGATTATTGTTTGTGGAAGTGTTGAGAAGCATTTTGATGTATATTTGGATCCTAGTTAAGTTGTAGCATGGTCTAACTTCACAAGTGTTTATGCTGCATAAATGTTTGGTGTCGACAGGTATTTGGTGTTACACGTTTGAGGTGTATATGTTTCTTTATGGTCAACCTAATTGAGGTTGTTTTAGGTCACCAAGGGTATAAATGCAAGATGATTTATTGTGTGGAGGATGTATGACTTGTGTGTGATGTGAAAGATGGAAATGTGATCAAGTGTGGTGATCTAAGTACGATCTTTAATGCCTATGACTTCCAAATGCAGTGAGTAGAAGGTATCTACATTTTAGTCTATTAAATGAGTTGTTTATGCTTCAATGGAATTGTATCTTAAAAATATGAGAGGGTAAAAGCACAAAGCTACGCCACACTTTCAGCCAATTAAATAGTTACGAGTGAAATTATTCTAACCTAAACATTTTCGATTGAACTAGTTTCACCCAAAACCATGTGGAGTATATGTGGCACATAGGGTTTTAGGTGAAAACCTTTTGCCTAAAATCATAAATTTGAATTTTTCCCTTTGTCGCATTGAAATATGGCTTTATTTTATGTGTGGAGTTTTGGTAGAAATGGTTTTAGTTGAAACTCTCTACCAAAACCCTTTCTATTGAAACTGTCTATGTGGCATCCTAGTTGGCAGCCAACTTAGCTTTTTTTTAAAAAAAATTGAAACTTTCAATTTCAACTAAGTATTTCTTTGGTCATAATTATTTATAAATTAAAAATAAAAATACCCTTTTGTAGAGCTCAAAGTGGTGAATCCAAATATGTAATTATTTTTATATTTTGATTAGTTCTAATATATTTTATTTTTAAAATAATGCAAGTAGGTTGTTGAAGTTAAAAAAGAGGCTGATTAGAAATTTAGAAAAATAGTTTAAAACATATTAAAAAAGTTGAAAATATATGGTTCATTAGAGGAGAAAATCCTCTTCAAAAGGGTATAATTTTTTTTTGAAAACATGATTTACAAATAGACAATAGTTAACATCAAATGAAAACTATCAAAGTTTGACAAGTTTGACTTTAAAATGTTACTACGAGAAAAACATACATCAAAATTTCAATTTTTTTTCCATGCACTAGATATTGAAGTTACCTAGTTGGAGAAAAAAATTAGGTGAAAATGGAGTTTTTTTCTATTTTTTTATTGACGTCAAGTGGACGTCACTTTTTCCTAAATTTTTTAGCATTCCAGCATGTACTTTAAATTGATAAAAGAATAATGAAAACAATTTTTAAAAAATATGAGAAATTACAAGAATAAACTTCATCGATATTTCTACATTTCATTAGTTTACATCATTTTGAAATTTAAAATATAAAGACCACTTTTATGTGGTCGACGTTCATAATTTTTTTTTTGTTGTTGACCGATTCCTTTATAAAGTGTGACACAAGTTTGTACTTTTACCCATGAGACATGCATTGTTAGCAGTTCATATTTGGCATTGAGCCACCCATTTCTTCTGGATAGTGAGTCCTTTGGCAGTGAGCCTTTTTCATATTTAGTTTATATTATCTTCAATTTCTTTATGGTTTTCTTATGACAATTTAGAGAAAAAGGAAAGAAAAATATAATATCGATATGTAATACAAAGTTAAACCAAAAAGTGAGACTCATATTTATGCCATCAGCCCAAGGAAAATTATAAATGATGTCAAAATATGTTTAAAAATAATAATACTTGAGGTACCAATGTATTTATTTAAATTAACAAATAAAATTAATTTGAATATATTAAATATACTATAATTGATGAGGAAGGGTACATTATGTGTTTGAATTATAAATTTATTTGACCAAAAAAATATTTTAAAACTACGTAATAATTTAGAAAATATGTGAATTATCTTATATCAAAGTTATAGATAAATGTCACTTAATAATAAAAATATAATAACTATTTTATTAAAAATAATGCAAGATATGTCAAAAAGGTTGTTCTTAAATGGAAAGGGCATATGGTTCTCAATATGGAGATCCATATTTTAATCCCCAAAGTGAAATCTATAGATGGAATTATAATTTGTGGGATGTAGAATTTTATTATGGGTTCAAAGTTAATTAGAATTGAATAAGTGACTTCCAAATTGAATATATTGAAGAGGAATTGGTCCCCCTTGTGACCTTCACTAGTGTGAGGTCAATATCATTATTTTATGTCATCTTTAAAATCTTCAATGTTTATTAATTGCAATTAATAGAATATGATAATTCTAATAGAACTAAATTTTAATAGCCATTATCTTTTGAGTAGGAAAAGTGATCCTAGATCTAATTAGGATAACTAAGATTATCTCCGTTTCACTTTACTCAACATTAAACATAGATTAACTATGGTTTGATGATTAGCTTGTTGCCATAATGGAGAGTTAATACCCTAGTGTTTATGTTATTTTTTGAGTTTTGTTATGATATAAATATGATTTGTGTTTTGACAAGTATATTTGACATATAACCCTGGATCTAAAAATGAAATCTAGTGGAAAGACAAAAACATAAAGTTACAAAACTAACTTAGATTTGATAAATGGCAATAGTGAGGAGTTAGTAGCTAAAAATTGGGCTTGATTTGGTTGGTCTAGGTAGCCTAGATTCCCTAAATTGAATTCCTTTTTCAAATTTGAAAGTTTTGAACTAAAATTTGTAATATGCACTCTGTTTTCCTAGGATGTCTTCTATTGAAGCCTCCATATTTGACTTGCACACATGAAAATAGGGAAAATGTTGTAATGTATAAGGGCTTGCCTAAGTCAAATCTCATGTTGGTATTTCTACCTCCACATATAGAAATTGATGATGACCAAGAGGGCATGACCTAGGCTGGGTAGAGGCCAAAAAAATAATAATTGATTAAAATTTGATAAATGATGAAAATACTATGTATTTATATGCAGTTCCAATTTCCCAAAAACTAAACGCCAATAAGTGACAATTGAAATAAAAAATTAAAATAAATTATCGACACTGATATATTCAAATTTTGGGCCAAATTAGGCAGTCTAGGGCATAATGTTCCCTAGACTAGGTCCATGTTTTTTCTATCTAAAAGTTTTGGGGGAAAAATATTATACATAATTTGATTTCCCATGATTGATTTTCCAATAATGTTTATAAAATGGCTAATTAATGCATAATTGGGTCCAAGCACATAGGGAGGAGACAAACCTAGTGTGAAATTGGTAAGGGCGATTTTTTTTTATGCTACACTAACAACTAAAATATCACTAATATATGTATTTATGGTTAATTTTATTTAATGTTTATGTATATTTGACTATATTAATTATTTTATTTCAATATTTATATGTGAAATATTTTACATAAGGTGTTGATCATTCCTAACTTGTGTGATATGATTTTAGCATTATAGAAATTAATGGTGATTATACTTTTATTATTTAGATTTCATAAATTAAATTCTTATTAGGAAACCTTTTTTTATCTATCTATTAGCTATTATTTAGTGTTTATTGTGAAAGAAAATATAAATGTCTAAGATCAATATTGATTCACCAAAAAATACTTTCTTTCACTTTATCTTGTTTATTTATATATTTTCAATAATATTCTAGTCATCATCCACGAATCATAATTCTAGTATTACATCCCATTACATTTTCATATTTCTTTTTGTGATCAAGAAAAAATATTATAATAAGAGAATATAAATTATCATCCAATTTTGAAAATATTCTAATCACCACAAAGGCATATTTTAGTTCCAAAGTTATTATTGCATATAATAGGGTAACATATAGTTTCATTGTTTGAAATTTGTAACACCTTTTCAAAGAATAAAATAACAAAGGGACACATTTCTAGATTCATTGGACCTAAGAGATATTATTATATAAACCACATTGAGATTTTTCAAACCATCATCACCAAATTCATTCTTGAAGGTTCCTTCTACATGTTTGGATAACTACACCTTACACATGTATAACACCAATATTTGTGATTTTTTTCTACTAATAAAAATGATTCCCAAGTCTAGAAGATAAGTATATATAGGTCTAATTCATGATAATTTGAAGGAACTTATATTTTAGTTATTATCTTGGCATTGGTTTTGGCTTTAATTCAACTAGTGAGTGAATAAAACCATGTATAATAATATTATTCAAATTATATTTTTTGTACATTTTTGTCCAATAATATTTTGAAGGTTATAACCTCATGTTGTAAGACCTTGTGCAGTATACTACAATTAGTTCATGGTTATGAATCAATAAAAGTTTAATTTTTTTATTTTAAAATTTTGTTGTGTGATTGTTCATTAGGCTACATGGTTGGATAATCCTTAATTGTATCCTTTGTCCATGATTACAATATTTGATTAAGAGAATGGTTTTGAATCCTTGTGAGGGTGAAATGTTTAAAATCCTAAAGTTTCTTCTTATAAAAAAATCAAACTTGTGTTAAAGTCTACAAGAAGCTTGTAAATAGATCATTAATTATAAGGCAATGTGTATGAGTGATTATGGATTGAAAAATGAATTGAGTCAATTTACACTATATCTAAGGAAAAAATTACTTCAAAAAGAGGAAAATGTGTTGCTAATATTGCTAGAAAGAAAATAAAAATTTGGAATGGTGAGGGAAATCAAGGTCTAAATGGATTCCTTTCAAGAAGATCATAGAAGATATCTCAACTACAAAGTTGATGAGTGATGATGAACATGAGGATGGTCCCACTGAAAAAACTAAAAATTAAGATGATAGGGAAGAAATTATGTTTAAATCTATATCAAGTATTAGTAAGTAAACTAGAGTAGATTTTCCTAATTATTTTGTAGCTTAAACCCTAGAGATTTAATAGAATAGACAATTGATTTAGAAGGAAATTTTGAGTACGAAGAAATTAATGGTCCAAATAGGGTAAAATTTTCTAGCACTATGTTAAAGGGTCATGCTAGTATTTTTTAGAAGGAAACTTAGTTATAAAGTAATAGAAGAGGTAAATATATCATTCCAGAAATGGGATAAGCTGGAAAAAGAGTTTTAACTTAAGCTCATTATTGTGAATTATCATTCATAATTATTGAACAACTTACATAATTTAATACAAAGGGATATGAATAAGTAAAAATATATTGAATAATATTATAGGATAAAATTAGAGTAGGTAATCATGATGAAGGACAAGAGAAGGTGGAAAGATACATAAATGGTTTGAAGGACCAATTCAAGAGGTTGAGTCTTAAAAATATAAACAATAGAATAAAAATATTAGTTGAACCTTATGGTAGGAAGGGAATTAGACAAAAAATTGAGGATAAAAAAATTAAAAAAAAGTGTTAGAGGAGGAAGATTCTAGAGAATAAGGGATATAAACACAAGTTGTGTTTGATGACCATATTAATAATCGAATTGGATTGAGGGGGAAAACATGCAGGTAGGTAGAGCTATTCCAGCATGTGTAGGGTTGCATGCCCTTGTTGTGCCTTAATCCTCCTGCATGCATGTGTTTGTGTTGTCATGGGGATTGGAGGGATTGTTTTTTGGTGCATGGGGGTGAGGGTAATGCTTTTTTGATCATTTGGGGCATTTATTTGTTGGATGGGGTTGTGGCCGAGGGTTGGCTACAACTTTTTCTTTGTTCATCTATCTCTTTCCATGTCTCTTTCTTTGATTTCTCTTTTTCGTGTGGTTTTGGCTTGGTGTGGAGGTGTGGGTTCTCCAATTCTTTGGTTTCTAGAGTTTTTTATGTAGATTTGTGGTGGTTTTGTTCTAAGTTTTGCTTTTTCCAAGAATTGTGTGGTGCATGCATGGGGAGTTTCTTTCTTCCATGCATGACACCTCTTGGGGCCTTGGATAGGTCAGATCTTGTGCCTCCATTTCTTGGTGTTGGTGTTTATTTATGCCATATGTATGATTTTCTAACTCGTATGCCTTCATGATAAAACATCATTTGATCTCCTCAACCATCAATAAAAAACTAAATTGAAATACAACTCGAGATGAACAAGTAAAAATTAAAATTCTTTTAGATTGTGAAGATTGCTCATTCCCTGAATGCTCCTACATCAGACACACTAGGTAAAAATAATGTGAGCATAGGCTCACAAAGGTGGAGTTGAGTAGTCAAACTACTCTTCCAAGTTGCAACCAACCTGTAGCGAATTCCATCTTTGAACATAGGTGCATACAATTAATTCTTCTTTCTCTTTTTCGAGCATCTTGTCGGAACACGTGTCATCTTCCTTCCACAAATCCATTCACCACTCTTCTCTCCTCTCGTGGATTCACATCCACCATGTGCCATCCTCCTCTACAAAAGGTTCTATCTTCTCTCCTCCTTTGTAGGATTGAACCCACCACAGACCGACCACCTCCACCAACATCCTATAATATCCTTTACAATTTCTATGCACAAATTTGTAGCATCTAAACACCAATATACATCTACAACAATCTCTATTTTCTCTAAATGATTTTTTTCTTCTTCTACCATCTTATCTAAGAACAAAATATCATCATAAAATAGATTTACCTCATTTTTATTGATAGTTGTAACATCAATTTTCATTGTGATATCTTCCACATCCTTGTTAGATGTAACTTGTGTTTCCTCTTCTTTCGCTATGACAACATCTACATCTCCATCTGATGTTGTTATCATCTCTTCCTCTTTATGTCCCTCTATAGGGGCTACTCTCACCTCTTTTTTCTTCCATCTCAGGCTACAATACTCTTTTCCTCTACTTTTCTCTTTGATTTCCTCTTTTTTTTTCTCACTTCTCTTTACCAATCTTCTCTCACCTTTTCTAACTTTCTTCTATAATGCCTCTATCCTAGATTGGATCTTCCCTACTTCCTCATGAACTATTTTTCCCATTTCCTCAAACTTCTCATTCTCCACTTCTTCCCAATATTGCTCCAAAAACAAAATTCTTACGAGTCTTCTCATGACCCATCCCATTTTTGTCTACTACAATCCACATTACACTCTTTGCAATCTTTTCGTGACTTCAAGTTCTCTTGTTGCTCAGGACTCCTCCTACCTATGACAACCCTCACACGAGATTCTTCTCTACCATCTTCTTTCCTCCACTCTACCCACCGGTCCTGGCATAAGTTGCCTCATGTTCAAAACTCTACCTATATGCTCAGAACCTTTGGATCTAATAGGTCATTTTATGTAGACAAAAAATATGTCAATTCAGTACTAATTAATAAAAATTAGCAACACCTTTTTTTGTACAAGTAACAATTCAATTTGATAATTTCATTTGTGAATTCAATTAAATTAATTATTTCACAATAAAATAACTACTCTCCATATGTCTTCATATTCTAGACAAGCAATCAACTTAACATTCAAACAACATTCAATTTTGGATTCAATTTTGGTTCATCTTTCATACATGGAAATAGTCTTATACAACCTGAAGGTACAATTTAACATAATTTTATTTGATCTCTCATATAGACAATACAATTACCAAATTCCTATTTTCCTTCTTTGTGCATATTTTATGGTTGCATGTATTCTCACTTTAGGAAACAACTCATTACATTTTAAAATTCAAATTGTCACATAAACTGGTGTGACCTCCCTTTTCTATCCAATCTAAACTTTATTTCCTACGAAACTCCTCTATGCTTCTGGTTAAACTCGTGTTGTTTCCTTAGACTTAAAAACTACTCCTCCACACTCTATCTGTGAGTTGTCCATTTCTCATTCTGAAATCTTATATATTTTTATTTATTTATTCCTCTTCATATAAGCCACAACCCTTTCAAACTTGCAATACACATTTCCTTCAAATGGTGCACTACCTTCCTCTCTTCCATATTCTCTACATTCTTTTGTTAAAGTGAGATGTTTAATTCCTCTCTATATTATGACCTCTCCTTGGTCTTTTTTTTGTGCAACTTCTTTACTGCTTTGACCATACTTTGTGTTTTCATATATGTTCCTCTATATGTCATGACCCCCTTTCTTGCTCTCAATTTTCCTTAAACTACAAAACTTTGTAAATTCCTCCTTAGGCTTCAATTAAAACTAATCAAATATATGTGATGAATCCAATCTGTATCTTATAATATCTTCAATATGGAACATTGTCTCATCCTATCCGCAGTGTTTATTTATGCCATATGTGTGCTTTGGATGTGCCTCCATGTTCTTTATACCTAAAGCGCCACTTCTTGTGCCTATCCTTCTCTTCCCAAGCTACTACTAATGGTTTATTCTCTCTTTCTTTTTATCCATGCACATGTTCACTAAGAATGATTCTCCCCTTTCTCATTTTTTTTGGCTTCCAAAATGCCTCTTTATTTTTTCAATCAACTTCTTTACCTTCCACAAATGAGTGTGTGGCTCTTCACATTTCTCTATGTCAGAAAATGAAAATATAAAATTTTCTTTTGCAATTAATGGATAGGCATCTCCTCTCAAGAAATGTTACTTGAACAATTTAAAGTATATAGCCTAAAGATTGGAGCATCAAATACATATCAAAATATGGCATCTATCAATCAATGAAAAAATGTCAATCAATCTCCTCAACCATTGATCAAAAACCAAATTGAAATGTAACTCAAAACAAACAAAAATAAATCAAATGCTTTTAGATGATGCAGATTGCTCATTCCCCAAATTCTCCTACATCAAGAACCCCTATTACGAATAAAACATAGAAAATGGTACACTCCCTATGTAATTTTTTGGGAGATAGAGCGAAAGGGGGATTAGGGTTCCTCCTCCAATTTCCTTCAATTTTCATTAAATATAAAAAGAGGTTCACCATGAAGCAAGGGCTTGGAAAGGAAGAAATGCAATGATATGTAAAACTATGTTACTCAAGATAAGAAACTAAAAATCAAAATAATAGATTGAGAAAGGACAAGGGTACACCTGGAAACTAGAGAGGCTTGAATCAAGGTCTAAAATCTCAAAAATGTTGACTTTTAATGCACACTGGGACTTATACACTAGGCTGGGTGAATCAGTCCCAATTTAGGGTTTCTTGGTAGAAACTAAAATCTCATGGTGACAAGTTTGACTCCTCTGAAATCCAAAAAAATTGCTATACCAGGACTCATACATCACAAGTGGTGTATCAGTACTATTCTTCTTTTTCAGAAAGTCAAGGTCTAAATTTGTTCTCCTATTTCTACTCTTTCTTCCCGACTTCGTTTCTAGATCTGAACCTTTTCAAAAGTTTGCAAACTAGAATATTGTATTTATTTTCTTATGGGGGGTTTACCTCAGTCAAACACCTAGTTTGGTAGTTAAACCTTGATAGAAATAATAGATCTTGAAAGTAAATATGAATGCAAGACCTAATATTAAGTGCATCTAAGATTAGATCTAAAATGTCATGAAACCCTATTCTAATGTGCTAGAATAAGATGCATGAATGAAGCATAAAGATGATGACTCACTTTGGGAGATCTCTAATCACCCTAATAAGCAATAATAATACATGTACCTTCCTTTAGGCTGAAAGTAGAATGACAATGGAGGATGGAACCACTTAGGAAACAAGTCATTAGGCTTGGTTTGATGGCTAGTTGCACCTCCCCAACCTAGAATCCGTCATGATTCTCCATAGGAAACCATTATCAATCCTCAACAATTCTAGATCTTGGATGAAAGTGAGATTGAAGACCTACAAAAACAATAAGATGTTGCTCCAAGACTTCAACTTTGCTTGCTACTTGCTCTTCAATGCTCTTGTGAAAGTATGCTTGAATTCTCAAATTGATATAATGAATGCTTAGGCTTTCTTAGGTGAAATAATGATCTAAAACCTTAGTTATATAGGTATCTCATCTAATTTGTAACCATTGATTAGATCTCAAATGTCGACATCAACCAAAATTTTGAATTAAAAACCTTCATTTCCCGCTCAAACCCTAAAAAAGGACCACCCAGGACTCATACACCACTTGTGGCGTATGGGTCCCACATAGGGGAACTCATGTGCCCAAGGTGGCATATGAGTCCCTCCCTAGTTTTTCGGGGTGAGCAAATGTCGGGTTGTTAGAAAATTAAGTATATTTATTGATTTTGTTGGGATTTCAGTCAACATAAGCCTTGAGATCCAAAATAAAGGGTCCTAGGGGCCTATTAATGATTATTTAAAGGGTTATAAATGCAAGGGTACTAAAATAGGTCCTGACTAAGTGTGAAATTATACCTTCTCCAAGAAGGGTGCACAATTTTCTACACTACATTTAGCCCCCACTTTTGTGCCCATATGACACTGTGTGCATATGGAAGCTAAAGGAATCTGAACAATAAAGTTCATTTCATAAAAGGATACTCATATGGATTTTTTTGCAACATGGGAGAATGAAGCCCCCACTGTAGCTATCTGCAAAACCACAATGTTAGGAACCACATCCTACAAAACCAATTCATTAGTTGTTCAAAAATCCTCTTATCTAACTTCATAAAATAAAATTTGAGGGTAGATGTAAGCCCCCCCTTGATTCTTCTTGCTTTATGGAGGTGGGATCAAGGTAGTAATCTAACCACATCAAATTGCATAAGTTATATCATAGGGTATTTCCAAGTACCATACCACATAGTGATAGACATTTGATGATAACGAGAGAAAAATCATGAATCCAACGCAACAAAAGACTCATCGAAAATGGAGCTCTCTAGCCCTCAATATGCTAGTTTGAATGAAAAAGCACTTTTTGTTGGAGTAAATAAGTCATTATATGATAATTAATTAATCATCAACTAATTGTTAGAGACTTCTTTACTTTAGTCCACTTAAGCTAAACTTAGGAGTTGGTGTTTAATCTTTAGTTTGATTCTTATTATTAGATTAGACTAAATTTAGGACAAGTTGTCTCATTGTATGAGATTATCACACTTGTCTCTATCTTGTTAATCCGCATGTAGGGTTTTCTTGTGCTTTTCTTATATAAGCATGCACATTCATTTGTAAATATTAATCTAGGTAACATGGTTTAATCCAATTATTTGCATCAATAATAATTCTTAGGTTATTGAGCACAATCTTTCTTTTAGATCTTTTCGATTGTGATAAGTAATTGCTTACAGGTGTTTCATGGGAGTTGTGGATTGAATCAGTCAATTCCAACATGGTATCAGAGCCCAGATTTGCAACCCCCTATTTAATTTTTGAAGGGATTTGATCTTGAGAAATTTTTTGGTGCATCTTGGAAAAAAATGGATGTCACCATCGCATCCAAAGTGGACAAAAACATAAAGAATGCATGTCGTTTCATCAATTTTGGAGCTATTGCAATTTTTTATTTTTTTTTAGCAATAGGGCCTTTTGTACATAATTTGTATGGCCCTGTTGCATCGATTTGCATGCAAGGAATTCAAGGTACAACATGGTTTCTTCTAGTTTTATTTTTTTCTCCATTGATTCAAAAAAAAAATTAGGGTTTTAAAATTTTTACCGCACTTTTTTTTAAAAAAAGAAAATTTAAAAAAAGCTTTGAAAAAAATTCAAAACAAAAAAAGGCTTTATTAAAAACCCTGTAGGGAATCGTACCTTGCATTGACTTGTAGGGTATATTCCTTACGGTGTGACCCATAAGGACCGCTGGCAGCACTCCACTATTGACCGGACGGTACCTTCCCCTCCTCCGGCGGTACACACAACAATCTCTGGTAGCAACAAAAACTAGTGACCACACAAATAAAAATTGGAAACCTCTCTAAAACTGGTGGCAGTGAAACCTAGACATAGGAGAATATTCTATAGAATATTTTGGGCGAAATAATAGTTTGGCGACGACCAAGAAAATTTTCCTGGTAGGGTGTTTTTTGCGATGATGGGCATCAAACCATTAATTTTTTTCCTGTGAATTGCTGTTGTCATCATGACGTCAAATTGACATCATCATCCGTAGGACCTCCAAGCCCCCTCCTAGCCCTAATTTTCCTTCAAGGAGTAGTTTTTTTTCTTTTTGGCATAACTTGGGCATATAATGTCGAAATCGAGCAAACAAGATATCGTCGGAAAGCTAGTTCTGTGAACTTTCTAGTGGTGTAGGTATCATCATCAGATTTTGGTAGTGGTTTCTATTATTCTTAGTCAAATTTAGATCTTCATTTTGTGCTTCTGAGCTCGTAACTTTTTACCTATATCTCTAGTTTTCATGATTCAAGAAACATTGTAAAGGTATTTCAGAGCTTTTTAGATCTATTCATGCACTTTTTCTAGAATCTACCCCAGGTACATTTTATTCAGTATTTTTTGTTTTCACACTTTGCTTAATTACTTGGACATCTTGGCACTTGGAAAGGATATGATCTATTTGTGTGAGATGACATATTTTGATCTGCTTTATTAGTACTGAGATCATTAGTATTTTATTTTTTCATTTGAGTGAGTATCATGGGTTTTTCTATTCATCCTTCTGTGATCAACTTGGAAAAGGATAACTCTGAGTCTTGGAAAAATGGCATCCTAACACATCTTAGGTGGCTTGATATTTTTCCTTATTCATATGGAATCATACCTACACTAGACACACTAGGGAGTTTATCAGCATGGGGTATCATCATAGATCATATTGTAGGGGTTATATGTTCTAGTGTTGATCTTGAAACTATGTATGTTGTATCGGACATTGAATGCCCCCACATAATTTGGACATGACTTTGGTAGATCCTTGGAGACCTTCACATCTCTCCATACCCAGAGGATCCTATTGTAGATTGTCTCATCCCACTTGCAAATGCAGATTCCATACCCTTTGATGATGATACTTTAGAGGAGCTTGAGTATATCACAGGTCTTGCATGTTGTAATGGTTTAGAGACTTCTATTCATGTTCCCACTCTTCAAATTGAAACTACATCATCTTTTTTTGTTCCTGATTAGCTTGGCATCGCTACATCTTTGGCCCCTATTGATTCAGTGCAACAGGACATCATACATCTTCCAGACATAGCTACTTGGGATTCATATCTTGCAGACATATCATCCTTGTTTGTAGAGTCTCGGATTACAAATTTGGAGGATTACTTTGAGGAAATTCATCTCCTCTTTGTTGATAGCCACATCACCATTGTTGGCCCACCATCTTCATTACCTTTGTAGCTTGTTCTATATCAATCTTCATAGGATTATGGATTGACATCATTGATTTCCAAAATTTGGACACACGATTAGTTTTGAGAGGAACACATCAAAAGGATTTGGATTCTAGTATCACCCATCTTTTTGGATTGGCTTCTCCAATCACCATTAGATCATTTTCTTCCTAGTGGGAGAAATGCTATTTGTAAGCAGCGGATCATATTCTATTTTCAGGAGTTCATCATTAGCACAGGAGCTCTTTCATTATGGGGGGATTCATATCTTCATTTTCTCTCTCCTATCAAGGAAGCATCTATTGTACTTGCATGATAGAAGTAGTCCTTGGGGGGTCACATTAAGTCCTCCTTCTATCCTTCTTGCATTAGTACAACCATTTCTTTTACTCTCTTTTGGAGAGGAGTTTTTCCCATGTGGTTTTCTCCTTTTATCTAGTTATGAGAGATTCATTTACTTGTACATGGGTACCTCATTAGGCCTTGTAGCTAGGACCCATCCATGCATCCATCATTTAGCTTCCTTTATCAGTTGTTTAGTTTCTCCCTAAGTTGATCTTAAGGGTGGTGTTGGAGTAGATAAGTCATTATCTGATAATTAATTAATCATCAATTAATTATTAGAGCCTTCTTTACTTTAGTTCACTTACGCTAAACTTAGGAGTTGGAATTTAATATTTATTTTGATTCTTATTATTAGATTAGACTAAATTTAGGACAAGTTGTCTCATTTCATGAGATTGTCACACTTGTCTTTATCTTGTTAATCTGCATATAGGGTTTGCTTGTGCTTTGCTTATATAAGCATGCACATTCATTTGTAATATTAATCCAAGTAACATGGTTTAATCCAGTTATTTGCATCAATAATAATTCTCAGGTTATTGAGCACAATCTTGCTTTTAGATATTTTCTATTGTGATATGTAATTGCTTGTAGATGTTTCATGGGAGCTGTGGATTGAATCAATCAATTCCAACACTTTTAACCCTAATATGCAAATGACCTAATTTGAACATATATAAGAGTAAAAAGTGGGGTGATTTGTATTCATTTTGTCTTTTACCTTCTTGTAGTGTGATATTTGTTGGAGAACAAGTGAGAATACTAAGTGTATGAGCATACATGCCCCAAAGACTCGATAGCCTATGGTAGGATGTAGGGCGAGGTGACCTGCAACATCCAGTGACTAGATTCTTCTCTACCTTACCTTCATTTTTACGCATTTACTTTATGTTTTAGGCATTTCTAGGTAGATTTAGGACCCTAGAAGATAAATTTGCAAAGCATCCCTTTTTTCACAAAGTGTCCCCTTTAACACAAAGTGTCCCACTTTTTCGCGAAGTGTCCAACTTTTTGCGAAGTGTCCCACTTTTTTGCAAAGTCTCTGGTTTCTTCGTAAAGTGTCTTAGAAAGGGAATAAAGTGTCTATGACCCTTAGATAGGTAATCTAGAGAAACTTTAGCACACTTTTTGAATATTGATGTATAGATTTAATATTTTGGAATGCTTGTAGGTGATATTTTTTCTTTTTTTGTTAGATTCCACCTCGGTCATGACAGCATCTTGGTGACAGACTATTCTATCACCTATGAGACCTCATCATGACACTACCAGAGGAGGATACATAGACTTTACAAGCTAGTGGGTTATATTAGGCATAGCTCATACCTCCCATGAGATACCATGATGCCATGCTAATGGAATTAGCAGAGAGATAGGATGCAAACACCACCAAGGAGATGATAATCACTTTGGAGGATGTAAACCACATTCTTTGAGTTCCCATTCAAGGCGAGACTGTCCATTCCATAGAGGACCATTCCTATAGATAGATGAGAGTAGATGTATAGTACTATCTTGGATCCCATTAATTCATGATTAGATTGTAGGGCCATGTATTAAGCTACAATGGCTACTCTACATGCGGTCACCACTATTGAGATGGATTATGATATTCACCATAGCCCTAGTACTAGTCCCAGATGGTCGGGGAGCACACCTAGATGGAGGCATAGTTAACTTTAAATGAGAGATGTAGCATCACATGACCATCTATGCAAGGGGTTGTAACATGCTTGCACATATTTACTATGATCTAGGATGGTTTGATTATCACAAGGTCAAGAGCATGGTGCATTGTACACTACTATAGGTTTGGTGCCTAGAGCATATGGCATGCACTAGGCCGATAGGATTTACATCTTTATGTGCCCTTGAATACCCATGCACATTAAGTTATCCATTGAGATGAGCATGGAATTATGGGGATCTTCTATTCTATATAGTCAGTTTCAACCACTAGATTAGGAGGAGATCTTGTGGAGACCCTATCAGCTGATACCACAGTGGCTGGATGAGACCTACCAGTTGAGGAGGATGCAGAGGGATATATTTTTACAAGTGAGGCACAATTACATAGTAAGACCATTCCACTATGATTGTGTCATCAGATAGTTTAGTCAGGTATAGGTACCACTAGCAACATGACCATTTTACAAGGGATCAGTGTGGAGTGCTCAGAGGCCAGGAGATATGAGATGATTAAAAGTGGATGATCTTGTATCCAGTGATTCAAATTATGATGATCTTGATATGCCTCTAGTCTCTGACATTGATGGTGTCAGTGTCACATATGCATATGAGGAGTGGTGGGTCATAGCACAACCAACTAGCTAGTATTTCCTATGGATAGGCCTATAGGATTTGCGAGGCCTCTTCTAGATTAGAGGGACGAGGAGGAGGAGATAGGTGAGGATATAGGGGTTAGGGATGCAAACCTATTTGTAGATGAGGTAGAGGAGGACTACAAGGAGGAGGAAGAATTAGACTATGAGGGAGAGGACAAGGATGAGGTCAATAACGAGGATGAGGATGAAGACAAGACGAGGATGAGGACGAGAATGAGAATGAGGACGAGGGCCAATTGATGGGTCAGAGCAATGATACAACAGATGAGGGTCCAATGGCTCATGAGTGGAGAGATTCAACTCCCACCCGTGTTACTAGATCATAATCAATAGTTGTAGCACGTGCTAGCAACTGCGATCATGGAGAGGCTACACATCTTCTATTCCTCCTACATGGGACAAGGTTGTGTTTGCAGAGCTAACCAAAGATCTAGGTGATGACACATTATTTATGATTATGCTTATGTTTTTATGATTATGCTTATATTCATGCTTTTGATTTATATATATATCATGATGTGCACTAATTAGCTTTATATTTTCTATCTTGCAGGGTCCATGAGAGAGTTACAGGATCTCTACCGATAGGTGACCATAGAGATAGTACCTCTTGTACTTAGAGATGAGGCTATCGACACAGACTACATGCCCCCACCTATCATGGAGCAACATCTAGAGTTTTTTGAGCCTTTCACGGGGTTGAGAGGAGCATACGAGTGTGCTACTAGGCGCACTGATCAATCTGAGGGTGATCTATCAACACTACAGGTTGCATATGATGAGCTTCAGTCATCTTGAGATCTAGTGGAGGTTGAGGGACTTCGTGCAGAGATTTCTAGGCTACAGGTAGATAGAGACTACATAGAACAAGAGCATCTAGAGACTATCAGATGGGAGGCCATAGGTGTTGGATGAGCAAGGGTCTGACAATATGCAATGGATTCTCTTGTTAGTTCATGATCGCACACTACCATCTCTTAATGGACCATCTCTCGAAAAATGCAATCACCAGGTCCCGAGGAATCTGGTAGCCACAGGCCACACTAGTATTGTATATTTGATGACATGTATTTAAAACTATGTGATATATATAATATATGATCCTTTATATTTGATTGTTTGTGCTTATGTTTTAAGTTGGATGGCAATGTGATTTATCAAATAATCTTTGAAAGAATATTTAATAAATGTCTCCATGATCTAACATGCTTTATGTGATCTAATTAAAACTATCCTAGTTTCTTTTAGATGCAAAATTATGGTTAAGTATGTTATGCTAAATTAAATACACCTATGATCTAATAGTAGAAAATTAAATGCATATAAGGATATAATCTAACACAACATACAATATTAACTTGAATAGTATGAAACCTAAAGTAACTACCTAAAATTAAATTAAATAATTATTTTATTATTCAAGACACACAAATGATTGTTTGTCAAGAATGAAGCAATGCTCGAGAGAAAATAGAATGTCATCTACTAACTCTAACACCATTTCTTTATCATTCACACTATTCATGAAGATTAGACATAGTATCAGCGCAAATGCACGGTATTAAGGGGTGTACCATCCATTTTTGTTAATGTGTATGCTCTAGACCCATAACTTTCATCAAATATGTAATGTACTAACCAATTAGGACTGAATTTTCCTTTTTTAGTCGGGGTGGCATTGATGTTACGTTGATTTTCAAATAACACCAACTCACCTTTAGTAAATAAACAAGGGTTGTAACTATGTTGCAATTTTTTGGAATATGCTTGTCCAATGCTCAAGAGCGTTAATGCGCTGTTCATCAAGCATTTCAAGCTAATGTAATCATTGTTCTTTATAAGTATTGTCATCAATAAGTCCTTGAAGAGCAATGCTTAATGAAGGGATCTCTAATTCCAAGGGTAATATTGCCTTGGTACCATAGACAAGGTTATAAGGAGTATTCTTAGTAGATGTTCTAATACTATTACTATAATCCTATAACGGATATGTCAACTGTGTGTGCTAGTCCTTATGATGTTTTCTTACTATTTTCCTTAAGATTTACTCAAGGGTTCTATTGGTTGATTTAGCCTGATCATTAGATTGCGAGTAGTAGGGTGTTGAAAAATTATGGTGGATGTTAAATGTTTCTAATAACTACTTCTTCATGTCATTATTCTTAAATGGTGTCCCATTGTTTGAAACCAATGCAAAAGGAAGTCCAAAGCGAGGAATAATGTGTTCCAAAATGAAATTAAATATTACATCGATGGTTGTTGATTGAAGGGCAATGAATTCTACCCATTTCATGAAATAATATATTTCGGTAATTATGAATGTATGTTCGGTGGAAGATGGTGGTGAAATCTTTCCAATAAGATCCAAACCCCATACTGATAAAGGCCAAATAGGAACTTGGGCATGAAGCTCGAAAGTTGGAGTGTGAATCAAATTGTTATGTTCTTGACACTTGTGACTTTTCTTAATGTATTTAAAGCAACCTTTTTTCATATGTCTCCAATAGTATCTTATGCAGATTAGATTTTGAACTAATGATCTTCCTCCAAAATGGCCTCCACAAGCACTTGCATGAGCTCCCACAAGTGTTATGGGGATTTCAGATTGTTTAAGGAATCTAAGTAGGAGACCATCAAAGGACCTTCGATACAACACATTGGCTAGAATTATATTTCTAGACATTAATTTTTGAAGGCGGTATCGAGTATTCTTAGTTGTTGGCTCAAGAAAGGCACCTTCTTTTAAATAATTAAATATCGGTGTATACCATTCGCTAGATCTTTCTGTGATGGTGGATAATACTTCTTCAATTTTATCCTCTATGGATGGTTTCATAATTGTATGGACAATAAATGTGAAATCTTTTGAAGGATCTTGAGGAGATATTAGGGAAGTCGTACTTGCCATTGCATCAACATTTCGATTATCTTTTTGTGGGATGTTATCAATGGTATACGATTCAAAGGTGTCTAACAAAGTCATTGTGAGATCCTTATATTTTTATAATTTTTTGTGCTTTGCTTGATACATTCTATTTATTTTCTTAATGACTAATTGTGAATCACCGAATATCTTAATGTCTCAGGCTCCCAGAGTTAAAGCGGTGCGTAATCTAGCAATCAACGCTTCATACTCTGTTGTGTTGTTTGTGCATAAGAAGTTTAAGTGATAGGACAAGGGAATATGATTTCTTGTAGGTGAGACTATTATAACCCCTGAATTGGAGGCCATTCTACACTTAGATCCATCAACATATAACTCCCATGCATTAGTCCCAATCATCAACACATTATCATTAGGGAATGAATCACTATTTGGTAACACTAGGGGAGATGGAGCATCAACTAATTGGTTAGTCAAGGCTTGTATTTTAATTACCTTTGGCAAGAAAAACTTAAGGTCAAACTCAGTTAACAACATAATCCACTTAGCTAGGCATCCTGACAAAACTATTTTGGTGAAAAGATGCTTTAAAGGATCAAATTTTTTCATCACATGTATTTCAACATTCAATAGGTAATGTCTCAATTTATTAGTAGAAAATACAAGAGCCAAACGTTGTTTTTCTATCATTTTGTATTTTGTTTCATAATCAATCAGAGTTTGGATAATGTAATAAACAGGATGTTCTTTACCATTTTCGTCTTGTTGAGCCAACAATGCTGTAAGAGCATGGGTCGATGTTGCGACCGGTATAAAGGATGAATGGTTTTCCTTGCATAGTAGATTGTAAAATAGGTGGAACTTAGCAAGGTAATATTTCAAACTCTCAAAATCTCATTTACAATCCTTTTTCCAATTAAATTGAACCTCTATTTTAAGAAGATACATAAAGGGTAATGTTTAGTCTGCTAGGGATGCTACAAAATGATAGATAGCTTGAATTATTCCTTGTAACGTGTGCAATTGAGAAATGTTACTAGGAGGTGGCATGTTAATTATAGCATCAATTTTCTTCATTTCCACCTCAATGCCTCACTGAGATACTATAAAACCTAAAAAAAATTCACTATTTATGCCAAAGACACACTTTTTCAAATTCAATCTCATGTTATATTTTCACATTTGCTCAAATATTTTTCAAAGAATATTCACATGGTCTTGTCGAGTTAAATATCTTTCTAGAATATCATCAACATAATCTTCCAAAATCTTATGTATGTAATCATGAAATATCAATTTCATAGCTCGGTGATATGTTGCGCCTGTGTTCTTTAATCCAAAAGGCATGACTACCCAACAAAATGTTCCCCAGGCTATAGTAAATGTTGTTTTGTATTGATCTTAAGGTTTAATAAATATTTGATTGTATCTAGAGAATCCATCCATGAATGACAAAAAAGCATGTCCTATAGTCAAGTCCTCTATCTTGTTGATATTAGGAAGGGGAAAATAATATTTTAAAGATGCGTTATTTAAATCATGAAAGTTTGTACACATCCTAATACGATTATCAGGTTTTACGACTGCAACAATGTTCAAGATCCAAGGATAACAATCTATAGGTCATATAAAACCAGCTTCAAGGAGTTTCTCAATCTCAGTCTTGACTAATAACCTGGCTATCTTAGGATTCATCTTTCATATATTTTGTCTAACTGGTTTGGAATTTTCTACAAGAACTATATTGTGTGTCACTATCTTAGTATCAATTCCCGACATATTTGAACAAATCCAAGCAAAAAGTTTGGGAAATTCATGAAGTAAATTTGCATGGTCTTCTTGTTCATATTCGTCAAGGAACTTTCCCATCTTAATCACTTTCTCCTCATTATGAATATTCATCGGTATGTTGATTGTATCTGCCAAAAGAAGTGTGATTTGTTTCAGAAATTCAGGATTGTATTCTTCATTGTCCTTATCAATCTCATTACTTTATTTTTCTCCATTTTATTGTTTAGCACTAATCACAACACATGTAACTCATTTATTTTTAGTAGTAAATATCTTGTCATAAACTATTAACATTTCTTTCAACGCTTCATAATCTTCAAAGTGTTCCAATGATTCTTTACAAGTTGTATCAATAAATTCAAAATGCTTCAAGGTTAGAGTTGTTTTAGGGTTACACATGTATGATAGTGTTGATGTTTAACAAGTTCTTTTATTTACTTGTGTTATCTTAGAAGGACAATATCCCAAACCATTTTTTGTTTCTTGTGTGTTAGGCTCTATAGGAACACAAATTCCTTGTTCTTTCTTTCCACCTTTTCCACTATAGCCAAGTTGTCTCATAAGCTCATAACCTTTTCCATAAAGCTTCTCCATTTCTTTTAGGTTTGGTGGTTGTTGATAGTCTATCTCATCAAAGATTGTTGTATAGCTTGTTTCTTCTTCTAGAGTAGATGAGGTATATGCTTTCGAGTTTTCTTTTGAATTCTACATTGACATTACCATTGGTTGCTTTTTTTTTGGTTCTTTTGTTGTGATTGTGTATTCTTCCATAAATGAAGGTGTGAAGTGTAAGGAACCCCAATCATCTTCTAATAACTTTGTGACTTTTTCCATCTCATGTTTCTCTTCTTTCATAGGTTCTATCTTCAAAGTTGGAATTAATGTATAATTTAGAGGACTTGTCGTACCCTTTTCAACTTGTAAGAAAATTTTAGGCTTGGGGTCTAGTTCAACTTGGTATAATTTATTGTTATAGACATACTTCATGATACGATGAAGAGTTGAAGGAACCACATGCATCTCATGAATCCAAGGTATTCCTAAAAGGAGATTGTAAGAAAGATCATGAGGCATAACATGAATAGGAGTTTGTAAGGTAGCCTTTCCAATTATAATAGGAAAATTAATCACACCAAGTGGTTGCTTTCCTACATTGTCAAATCCTCGAATCGATAAGGAGTCAGGTTCAATTCTTGATTTATCCGCACCAAGTCTATCCAAAAGGTTCAAACTACACACATTAAGAGTAGAGCCATTATCAACAAGAGTTATTTGTATTACTGTCCTATTGAAGATAGCCACTATCATGAAGGCATCATTTTTCTTTCTCATCTCCAAGGGGGGTAGCTCATGTTGTTGAAAAGTAATGTCTATGATAATTGTATTCATTCCTTGAATTAGAGTTGCTAAATCACTCAAGAATTTGTATTAGAGGGAATCACAACTTGTTGAAAGGATATTTGAAGCATAGTATGATAATTAGGTGAATTTTGAATTAGGTCCCATAGGGATATCTTTGCAGGAGTATTGTTAAGTTGTTCAACAAGATCATACTCTCCACTATGCAAAGGAAAAAAAGGAGCACTAGGCAGTATGGATTGAGGCAAAGGTAAGGATGTACCTGAGTTGTTTGTCTTGGTTATGGATTATTTCTAGTGTTATATGTATGAGCAATGATATTATAACTTTATTGCTGCAAAACATTGTTCTTAAGGGTGAAAACGGGTTTGTTTTGAGTTTGATGTTTGTTTGGAGGTGGGTATAGGATAAGTTGAGGTTGGACCACATTAACTTCTCTTTGTTTTAGTTTTTTGTGACAAGCCTTAGTGGATGGACTTTGTGAAATTTAATCCTCAAGGGATTCATCTAACATGTCAAATTCATCACTACTAAAAGGCTTGAGGGTTAGGCTAACTTGGAAAAAGAGAATTGGCATACTCAAATAACTATGCTTTCTTCAAGTGGTTAATTGGTTAATTGGTGTTTTTGGTTTTGTTTTCTAATGAATGTCAAATTTAATCTAAGGTTATTGAACTTTGAACTAATACTGAAAATGAAAAATTGCAATAATCCAATTCTATCCACAATTGAAATGAAACCAAATTAAGCTAGATGCAATGAAATGATTGAAACATAAATCCAATAACAACAAACAAAAAAACAAAAATAGGCTTTTTTATGCTACAATGCAGTTTTAGATCTGACACGGGACTAAATCACCTAAAGGGGTGTATGAGTACCAGTCAGGGTTTTTCACAGATTCAAATACTGAAAAAAATCTACCCAGAATACCCAAAAATCTGGTAAAATCACCTACACTAGAACTAAATCACCCAGAGGGGCATATGAGTCCCAGATTAGGGTTTTTACACTAATTTCAGCAAATTCTGAGTGAATGTTAGGTTTTATGGTTTCAATGATGTCTAGGCTATGTGCAATTATAGATTTTAAATGAAATTCAATGATGCAAGATGCAAAAATGCAACCCATATGCACTTTCAGTAATGCAATATTTAGAAACCCTAGATGCAAATTAACTAATGAAAGACCTAATGCAAAGTTAATGTAGGCTAGATCTAGGACTATGATGCACTCCAAATTAGAAAATAAGGTGTTCTAAGGGCAAGGTTCACCAAAATAAAATGTAGAAAATTGTGCGCTCTATATGTAATTGTATAGGCATGAATTTACACCCCTTACGCAAATTCCCCTTTTACACTTCCTCACCTTAGAAAACCAAATCCAAAGGAAAAATTCCACATTAGCCCACTGCCTTCATTCCACTTGGCATCTGTCTTTTGTGTTGATAGAAGAATATTTGTCAAGGACACTCGCATAGCACACAAATTTTTGTGTGGTGCACTTACGTCCCTGATAGATTCTTGTGTCTGAAGCTGGTAGAGGCATTACAACTCTCATTGGGGTCGGTTTGTAATGTCCCTCTTTGACCAACCAACCCTAAAGATCTCTTATTCTTCGTCATTCTTCCTTCAAATGGAAGATTCTCTTATCCCACCTTCAAAAACACTCTTCCTTCATTCATTTAATCTTCTACACACTCTCTTTTGGCATTCTCAAGCACTTCAACTTCATCCATCACTTAATTCAAGCAGCACTTTGGCACTTCATAGTAGTAGCAACAACACTCCGTCAACTCCATAAAGCAAGTGTGGAACAAGCCATTGCAGTAAGGGCTTGAGGTTTTGTAAGACCTCCCTTCATCACAGTTGAGGTTGTGGTGATTGTTCAAGCTCTCTTTCTCCATCATTAGCTAGTGAGCTCTTGGTGGAGGTGGTAAGAATTGTCACTCCTCTCCTTTACGATTTGGTTGAGTAGCTTAATACTGTTTTGTAGTGATACTTGCTTTTTCTCCTTCTCTACTTCTTTATCATACATTTATCTATCATTTCTATCGTGGTTGTCTATGTAGGTGGAAACACCAAAATGGGGGTCTGACTGAGGCGGACCCCTATACAACCCCCAACAATTTTCCTTCTTTCTTATGTGTAGGTGGATGTGCTTTTTGGGGCTAGCTGGCGAACATAAATCTTTGTGAGATTATCTTTGTCACCTTAGCCTTGATATACTTACTTTATCACATTTTTTTGTATCTTTCCTATTTCATAGTTTGTTTTTGTTCCCTTAGAAGTGACTAGCCGTCAACTCATTTTTTGGTGGTTCATACTATCTTTTTTATTCTGGTCGTACAATTTCTAGGGCACCTGAGAGACACCAATGCTTCGTGATGTCATCCCGGAACTATGCTTTCATCATTGGGTAGAGTGCTACCTGAGGTATAGTGTTGAACCCAACAATCGGCTTGCCTAGCCCCAATCCTAACTTTGGGTCTGCAGAGTGATCAAAGGGCTTTATAGTCCTCATCATTTTGTCTCTCATTTGAAACAATCCTTTAGAGTGAGGTAAGTTAGGGCATCCTTCCACTCTTGGATCTTTGTGACTTGGGGCCTTGATGTGGTCAGTCCCTCTCTCTTACATTTTTGGTGAACCTGACGTGAACCAACACCTGTTCATTCATTGGTCTTGAGGATTTTCCCCTTGTAGCTTGTGATTGTTGTACCCTTGAGTGTTGTGAAGGTTTATGAGCATCACAACCTAGTCCACAACCTCCGATTATATTGTTAGGAGAAGTGTATGACACCTTCCGATGGAAAAGATGAAGGTCACTACATGTTTCTCTACAAGCTTTTTTGTTGGATCCACTGTTGGTCTCGCCACACAGGAGCAGTTGTCAAGGGGTGAGGTAGGATTCTCTGATGAAACTGACTGTGTCCCCACTCCTCCTGCATCTCCCACACCATCGTCAGTAGATGAGCATGAGGTTGTTCATATTCCTTCAAAATATGTCTTTTCCCTTAGCAAAGGGTTGGGTGACTTGGAAAACAACTTAGAAAGAAACTTGAAGTTGGCTAGGGCCACTCGGGTTATCAGTGAATTACAATATATGGTGGGAAAAGACCGAACAAGCATAGAACTCCTGGCTAGTCTCTCTAGTCTGATTGAAGCATGTGCTCCCTCAAACAATCCTAACATTGTATAGGGGGCCACTTTCAAAGATCATGAAAGACAACTGGGAATGTCGATGCCTCCTACATTTGTGTACATGGTCGATTTCATCCCCTCAATCAACATCCCCTCTACCTCTGAGACTATCAAAGTGAACATGGTCCCTTTGGGCTTCAACTTCACCCCTCCTATCACCTCTAGCCATGGAGGTTATGGTGGGATGAGCGGTGGGGGATTTTTTAGTGGAGGTGGCTTTGGTAGTGGGGGTGGTACTGGTGGAAGTGATTCTGGTGGAGGTCATGGTGGTGGCTTCGGAAGTGGAGGTGGCTTTGGTGGAGGCCTTGTTGGTGGCGGTGGCTCTGACAATGGTTCCAGTGGTGGCCATGGTGGTGGTTCTGGAGGTGGCTCTGGTGGTGGTTCTGGAGGTGGCTCTGGTGGTGGTTCTAGAGGAGGTCCCTTTGGCCCCGTGTCTTCTAACGACCCTATTTTGAACACTCTTCCTCAAAATATGGGTAAGATGCAAAGCCAGTTGGAAAGTCTCTCCCAGGCCTCTCCCCAGCCTATCTTTCAACCTTTTTTCCTATATAGCTCGTTATCGATAGCAATCTTAAACACGCCCTTCCCTCAAGGAATGGAGATTCCTAAATTTTGGAAATATGGCGGTAAAGGTGACCCACAAACACATGTATTTGCCTTTAATTCCCTATGTACATATTTCTTCCATCATGATGCATTGATGGTGAAGCTATTTCCTCGATCTCTCAAGGATACAACAATTGAATGGTATTGTTCCTTGCCCGGTAATTCCATTTTCTCATTCGATAAAGTGGTGAACCAATTTCTCTGATAGTTCCAAACTAACATCAGACTGAAGATGACCTTTTCAGATCTCATCTGATACAAACAAGGAGATAATAAAAATATTACTGACTTCATCGCGTAGTATCAAGCACTTTTCTCACAAATCTTGTACCCGCTGCCTGATTTTGACATGCAGAAGGTATTTATAAGGTATTCATAGGGAACTTACAAAGGCCTTAGAAAGAGAAGTTTTCCCTCATGAAGTACCCTTCTTTCACGCATCTGTGTGCAGCGCTACAGGAGTATCAACAAATAGTGGTTCAATTCAAGGATCTCCCTCACACTCCTGTTTTGAAGGAAAATCCATCGTATCAATCTCTGGGAAAGGAAGGTTGTTGTGAAGGTAGTAGCCACTACAACTAATAACGACCTTAGATGCAACCATAAGTTAACAAATTTAGCAAAATCTTACTCTTCCATCTTGCAGAAGTTGCTAAAAGATAAGATCATAACTTTGGAGAACCCTAAGCCTTTTAAGGAGCCTTACCCAAGTTGGTACAATCTAAATACCTATTATCAATACCATCGAGTCAATGGAAATGATACCGAATATTGTATGTGCCTGTGTCATAAGATACGAGATAGGATTGAGGATGGTACTATCAGTCTTGATTGAAGCAAACAAAATATAAATAAATTAGTGGCAAAAGTGAATAGTGAATTGTGGATATACATGGACCCCTTTTTGTCACATTCTACCAACATGATTTTTGATCCCTCTGATTCTATCACTCAACCCAAGGCCTATGTCAACATGGCCATGGTTACTCCTACTAAGCAGCCTACGACTAGTTCGCCGGGTGTGACATTCACTTCATAGGATGTGCATGTGAATCACAAACCTTCTCCTCTCTATATTCCCGCTCGCCTCAATGGAAAAATTATGATAGGGGTCTTAGTTGATCTAGCAATCCATGTGATTGTCATTGCAGAAGAAATACTGTTGTTGAATTCATTGTGCAAAGAGAAGTACGAAAAAACAAAATCCACCATCTGTACGCATGATGGTCTTTGTCTTAAACCATATGGCTCGATAACTTTGTTCATACTAGTTGGACCTAGGGTTTTTGACATGGTTTTTGATGTCATTCTGTAGTTGTATTTGTTTAGGATGAAGCTATGCATACTTTAGCTAGCTTCCATGAAGGAAATCGTCTTCGTTATTCATAAATTTTTAAAGTTTTCCCATGAAGGTGTTGTGCATGTAGTGTATGACACTGGATACCATCCTTTGGTGTCCAATGGGGGATATTCATTAGATCACTTTTGGACCACTTCGATTGGTCCACTTCCTCTAAGAACAGGCCTACTTTACAAAAACTACGTGAAGTATAAGACCGGTGATAAAGGAAGTATAAGACCGGTGATAAGGGACAACTAAAATTGGCTCTTTTGGTAGTACAATAGCTAATTATCTCCTCTTCTAAAAAAGGGAAAGAGAATCTCCCCCATTCTTAGGATGGCTCTCCTCCTCTTTCTAGAGAAGAGTTTTGGATGAATATGCCTAGCTTTTATCTGTTAAGTCTAATGATACCACCCTGGCATAATCTTAGGATCAGGATATCAAACCTCCCTACTAAACCGCATGGACCTTGGTACTATTTGTATGGTAGAGGAAAAGTCCCCTATGGGGAATATTCTATGTCTCGACCTTTGTGGCCTCCTATTGCTTCTACCCCCAAAGCAGTAAATGGGAAGAGGCCCACTATCAAGGTGTTAGAGCTTACTCCCCTCACTGCTTCTCAACCTATTCCTCCTGCTCCCATTCAGGAGCTTGTCCCTTCGCTGGAAATAGCTATGGAGGACACTCCCATGGCTGAGCAGGAGCCTTTTATTCCTTTGCAACCTCTAGTCTCTAGCTCGAAGAGTTGTAGAAACCAACTTGCATGCGAGTGCAAGCGTCAGAGAAAGGCTCTTGCGGCTGAGTAGGCTGCCTTACAGAGGAAGGAAGTGGAGATGACCACCCCTTTATCAAGGCCTCCTACCACATCCTTCTCTCTCCTCCCCTTTTCTTTTGTTCAATCTTTCTTTGCATTGCTTCTGGCTTCCGCTGTGAGTACAAATGCACTTGACCTTGAAAAGGTGTAGGTGTTCATCACTCCTTCGGTAGAGCTTCCTTTGTTGATGTTCCTTCCAGATGTCCTGCCTTTCTTGAAACCCGTAGATTGATGAACACTTCGGTGGTATGTACATGGTTTTCCCTTCCTCCTCTTCCTCTACACCTCTTGCCTCATCTCTGGGTAGTTCACATTCCCCAATGAAGCAGAAGGTGAAGAGTGGTCCTTCTAGTAACGAGGGACATAAGAGGAGTCCACCTTTTCCTATGTTGACTTGTTATGTCCTAGTGATGGAACCAGTCCTGACTTCTCCTGAGTTTGTCACCGCTCCCGAATAACTCGGTGAGCCTAGCAGTGAATCTCAGGCGCAGTCCTCCCCATCTGTTGAGGTATGACATGGCAGTCCAAAAAAGTGCATATTTAACTCTTTGGATGAATTTTAGGCCTTGTTAGCAGTTTTTCTCGAAATCATTGACCTTAGCTCTATAAGAGTTGAGTGAAGGAGACCTTGCAAGGCCGTCTTCCTTAGCCCTTGTTGTGGGAGGGTCGGATGCTCCTCCTCTTAACATTCTACCACTGCAGGCTTGTCCTCCTTCCCTTATGATGATCTAGAGTGGGAAGTGAATGACCTCTTGGTCAATCAATGTTAGGGGGAGGCCCCTTCTTTACCTTTAGATTAGATGCATGTGCGTTGTGATGTGTTCCCCCATGATTGTGCTATGTGTTCCTAGATGACCCTAGTCACCCTTTTTGGTGCTTAGATACAAGTGTGGTTTTTGTGTCATAAACCTTCTTCTATTTGTATCATCATTCTTCCATGTTTGTGACTTGATTTTCAACAAAATTGGAGACGATGCAAAGCGTTAGGGGCACTTAGGCTTCCCTTCCATGTTGACCCAACTTTTTATTTTTACTTTGTCTTCTTGTGCATTCTTCACATGGTATGATATAATAGGGGGTTGATGATAGTTCATTTTATATACTATTATTATACCTATATATATTTATGAGTAGTTCTAACCCCAAAATATTAGGCTACCCCTATGCCCTATGTCTATGTTTGTTTCTCTTTTTCTCTTTTCTCATCTTTCTCTTTTCTTTGCTTGAGTTGTCCCTCTCATGTGTGACAACACCACTTCTATGACACTTTGATTTTTAGAAAATGTATTCGTTGCCAACAAAAATTTTCTTGAGAATCTTCACAAACTCCTTTTCAAAGAATCACATTCTCAATTTAAAACCCTAATGGAATGTGTTTCCTTCATCATGGGTTCGTAAAGAAATAACTTGAGAACCTTCCTCTGAGGTGTGAGTAGCTCTGATCTTCCCCTTGTGAGGGAGAATTTTTCTTGCTTCCGAATTCCTTAATGAAGTGAACATGTTTCAAAAGGATTCCTTGATGATGAATCCATTTGAGAAAAAATGTTCTACACTTTCAAATAGCGCGTCCCTTGAGTGGACGCCTTTCTTCATGTCGGGTTCTCGAGGGACCCCTTTGAAAATTTTCCAATCTATCGACGATTTGCATGACTATCTGCTTACTTTCCTATGTGGTGTCTTTCAGACATGTTCTATCTGCACGTAAACATGTCACTTTGGAAGTGCACCTATAAAGCCAATTTCTAACTCTATGGAGTCCCCTTACTTGGGTTTCCTCCATGTGAGAGATCTTAGGGGGTATCTCCCTATAGGTTTGTAGGTCTTTAGGGTGCTTCTTTTAAGCTTCCTCCATGCAAGAGATCTTGGGGGTCGCTCCCTTATAGGTCTGTGGGTTTGTAGTGTGTTTTCTTTGGGTTTCCTTCATGTGAGAGATCTTGGAGGATACCTTCCCTATTGTTATGCGGGTCTATAGGGAACTTTCTTTGGGTATCCTTCATGTGAGAGAGCTTAGAGGACATCTTCCTCATAGGTCTGCAGGTCTATAAGGCACTTTCTCAGCTTCCTCCATGCGAGAGATCTTGGGGGACACTTCCTTGTAGGTCTGCAAGTTTGTAAGGAACATTTTTTGGTTTCCTTCATGTGAGAGATCTTGGAGGACACCTTCCTTGTAGGTCTACAGGCATGTGAGGCACTTACTTCTAGGGATTCCCTCATGTGAGAGATCTTGGGGATCACCTCCTTGTAGGTCCGCGGGCCCGTAAGAAGCTTTCATTCTACAACTTCATAGTTTTGTGGGGCTATGAATTCCTTTACTTTTCCCGCGCTTTCAAGCTCACCAAATTGTGGTCTGCTTCCTTGACGATTTAGGTATACATTTCTAACCCTATTCACTCTTTGATCTACTTTATCAAAGCACTCATCAGTATTCATGCTCGCTAAAGTGGGGGGGAAATGTATAGGCACGAATTTGCACCCCTTACACAAATTCCCCTTTTACACTTCCTCACCTTAGAAAACCAAATCCGAAGGAAAAATTCCACATCAACCCATTTCCTTCGTTCCATTGGAATCTGTCTTTTGCATCGGTAAAATAATATTTGTCGGGGATGCCTATGTGGCACGCAAACGTATGTGTAGTGTGCTTACATCCCTAATGGATTCCTATGTCTAAATTTGGCAAAGGCATTACACCTCCCATTGGGGTTGGTTTGTAACATCCCTCTTCGACCAACTGACCTCGAAGATTCCTTATTCTTCCTCATTCTTCCTTAAAATGGTAGATTCTCTCATCCCACCTTCAACAACAATCTTCCTTCATTCATTTCATCTTCTACACACTCTCTTTTGGAATTCTCAAGCACTTCAACTTCATCCATCACTTCAAGCAACACTTTGGCACTTCATAGCAGCAACAACAACACTCCATCAACTTCATAAAGCAAGTGTGTAACAAGCCATTGCAACATGGGATTGAGATTTTGCAACACCTCCCATCATCATAGTTGAGGTTGTGGTGATTTTTCAAGCTTTCTTTCTCCATCATTGGCTAGTGATCTCTTGGTGGAGGTGGTAAGCATTTTCACTCCTCTCCTTTGCAATTTGGTTGAGTAGCTTAATACTTTTTTGTAGTGTTACTTTCTTTTTGTCCTTCTCTACTTGTTTATCATACATTTCTCTATCATTGCTATCTTGGTTGTCCGTGGAGGTGGAAACACCAAAACAGGAGTCTGATTGAGGCAAACCCCTATACAACCCCTAACAATTTTCCTTCTTTCTTGTGTGTAGGTGGACATGCTTTTTGGGGCTAGCTGGTGGACGAGCATCTTTGTGAGATTATCTTTGTCACCTTAGCCTTCATATACTTACTTTATCACATTCATTTGTATCTTTCCTATTTCATAGTTATATTTTGTTCCCTTAGAAGCAACTAGCTAGGCTGTCAGCTCATTTTCTAGTGGTTCATACTATCTTTTTGTTCCTCTGGTTGTACGAATTCCAACTAACCTAAGAGACACCAATGCATCATGCTATCATCTGAAAACCACACTTCCATCCTTGGGTAGAGCACTACCTGAAGTACAGTGTTGAACCCAAAAATTGACTCGCCTAGCCCCAATCCTAACTTCGGGTCTGTAGAGTGATCGAGGGGATTTATAGTCCTCATCATTCTTTTCCCTCATTTGAAACAATCCTTTAGAGTGAGGTAAGTTAGGGCAGCCTTCTGCGCTTGGCTCTCCATGACCTGAGCCTTGACGTGGTTGGTCCCCCTCTCTTACAATAAAAATTTGGGAGATAAAGCGAAAGGGGGATTAGGATTCCTCCACCAATTTCCTTCAAGTTTAATTCAAGGAAACCTTAGAGATCTCAATCCAAGGATGGAAATGAGGGAAAGAGATCTGCAATAAGGTGTCTTAGTGGTGTGATTAAAGATAAAAAGGGGTTCATCACCAAGCAAGGGCTTGGAAAGGAAGAAATGCAATGATATGTAAAACTATGCTACTCAAGATAAGAAACTAAAAGATCAAAATAATAGACTAAGAAAGGATAGGGGTGCACCTAGAAACTGAAGAGGCTTGAATGAAGGTTTGAAATCTTGAAATGTTGACTTTTAATGCACACTGGGACTCATACGCTAAGTTGGGTGAATCAGTCCTAGTTTAGGGTTTTTGGGCAGAAACTAGAATCTCACAATGACAAGTCTGAATCCTCTGAAATCTAGAAAAATTGCTATACCAGGAATCATACACCACAACTGGCATATCAGTCCCATTCTGCTTTTTCAAAAATTCAAGGTCTGAATATTTTTTCTCTTTCTTCTCAACTTCATTTCTAGATCTGAACTTGCTAAAAAGTCTACAAAATAGAATATTGTATTGATTTTCTTATGGGGGGTTTCCCTCAGTCAAACTCCTAGTTTGGTAGTTAAACCTTAATAGAAATAATAGATCTTGAAAGTAAATATGAATGCAAGCCCTAATCTTAAGTGCATCTAATATTAAGAGATCTAAAATGCCATGAGACCCTATTCTAATGTGCTAGAATAAGATGCATGAATGAAGCCTAAAGATGATGACTCACTTTGGGAGATCTCTAATCACCCTAATGAGCAATAATAATACATGTACCTTCCTTTAGGCTGGAAGTAGAATGACAATGGAGGATGGAAACACTTAGGAAACAAGTCATTAGGCTTGGTTTGATGGCTAGTTGCATCTCCCCAACCTAGAATCCATCATGATTCTCCATAGGAAACCATTATCAATCCTGAACAATGCTAGATCTTGAATGAAAGTGAGCTTGAAGACCTACAAAAATACTAAGATGATGCTCCAAGACTTCAACTTTGCTTGATACTTACTCTTGAATGCTCTTGTGAAAGTATGCTTGAATGCTCAAATTGATATTCTGAATGCTTAGCCTTGCTTAAGTGAAATAATGATCTAAAACCTTAGTTATATAGGCATATCATCTAATTTACCATTTATTATATCTAAAATGCCAACATCAACCAAAATTTTGAATTAAAAACCTTAATTTCTTGCTCAAACCCTAAAAAGGGGCCACCTGAGACTCATATGCCACTTGTGGCATATGGGTCCCACCTAGGGGGATTCATATGCCCAAGGTGGCGTGGGAGTCCCACCCTAGTTTTTCAAGGTGAGTAAATGTCGAGTTGTTATAAAATTAAGTATATTTATTGATTTTGTCAGGATCTTAGTCTAAATAAGCCTTGAGATCTGAAATAAAGGGTCTTAGGGGCTTATTAATGATTATTTAAAGGCTCATAACTTCAAGGGTACTAAAATAGGTCCTAACTGTGAAATTGTACCTTCTCCAAGAAGGGTGTACAATTTTCTATAATACAACGAATAAAATAGACAAGATCAAATAGATAACATTAAATAGACAAGACAAGAAGACAAGAGAAAAATACCAACAATGTGTAGCTCCCCTCTTGGCTTGATAGGTCACATGATGTAGTAGCATGCAAGAGAAGCCTTGACTATTGCTTGAGGAATAAATCCAGTAGAGCTTCGCTATGAGGAATGAGAGAGGAAGAAGTGAGAAGGATGAGATAGAATGAAGAATGAGAATGAGAAGTGGAGTTTTATGAGGTTTCATGGATGGGAGAGTCATTACATCCTTTTTTTTCCACAATGACACATGCCATAAGCAAAGGACGTGAAATATTCTCATTTGAATCTTTAAAAGTTTGGGGATGCTAGTGCGTGGCAGGGACGCCTACACGTTGTGCAAACATCCTACTCAAAACTTTCCAAGAATGAGATATCCAAGGTTTTGATGCTTCATCATTGTCACCCATGAAATTGGAATCATGAAATCCCAACTTATAGGTTTTGTCATAAATGCGACGTGCTAGATGAATTGCCATGGGGTTTAACGATACTATATTATTAATAGATATAATTTATAAAGATTATCTCTAACCTATCTATATTAATTTATAGTTATTAACATATATTATTATATTATATAATTTGTTAGTTATATTATATATTATATTTACAACATTAATTATATTGTTGTAATAAACTTTAATTGTTTATATTGTATAATTTATAATATATTTAAATTTATTTTATATTATCTTATGATCGTATTATTATATTAGGTTCATATTTTTATAATATTATTATGATTATTATATTTTTATGTTTCTATAACATTATTATTTGTATATTTTTACTATAATATTTTTAATATTATAATTATTGTATTATATAAGTTTAATTTATAATATCATACTATTATAGTATATATGTTTTTTATTATATATTTTAATTTTTTTATTATTATATATTGTAATATAAATATAAGATTATTATCATGTTATGTTTTACATTTTATAATGAATATTGTTATTGTATTTTTTTTTATTTTTTATAAAGATTTAATTCTTCAAATTATTAATATAGTATTTTTACATATTAAAATGAGTATTTATCAAAAGTTGTTTATTTTTAATATTTATATATCTTTGAATTGAATTTTATTTTTTAATTATCTAAAGATATTACTTTCTAATATTATATTTAAAAAAATATATATTATATATATTCTATTAAATTATGACAACATTTTATTAATAAAAATTAATAATAAATTTAATAATTAGTATAAATATCTTAGCCGATAGTGGCATAGTGTGATGGTTAAGTTGTGTTTTTATTCTTGCCATCAAGATTCAAACCCCATTGGGGTGTAATTGTTGAGAATTTACATTGGAGATGAGGTATCCCATTTGTGACCTACCAATTGGATCAAAAGCGTTAGTATAAATATCTTAAATATATCTAACTAAACTATGTCTAGGAGATATCAATTTTGAATTGCTTTGTTTATTTAAATAGTTTCTTATTATCTATTACTTTATTCAATAAAGATCTATTACTTTATTTAATAAAGTGTATAGTTATTGATAATTTTATTTACTAAAGTATATAATTATTTTGTTAAAAAAAAATTATGAAGTAAAAATATTTAATAAAGTTACCAAGGGGTGCCCTTGCGACCCAACCCAACAGCCCATACCTTGGGTACCTAAGCCAATTTAGGGGTACCTGAGGCTAGTCCCCTGTGGTTGAGATCCCCCACTCGTAAGAAGTATTGCCGCTTAAACCTGAGAGTGGAGTCGAATTTGAGACCAATGGGGAGCAAAATCACTTCCCAAGCCAATTCTACTACCTGTTCGAACTATGTTTCTCATATATTTGATTTGTTTTGTATTTAATTATTTTTTTGTCTTATTTTAATAATTTTTTAATTAACATGTTCAAGGAATTACGTTCCACCTCTTAGTATTATTAGTTTCTGAACTATAGGCACCACTAGATCCTAACTAGTTATTAATGTTTTGAACTTCAACCAATCAAAATTGATTATTTTCTTGCATATATTATATTTGAAGGTTTTTCTAAAGTTAAATGATTTTTTTTTTTAACTTTTCTAATATTAAAAATTATTTTTCTTGAATATCATTGGCTAAAAAAATTTAGGCGATAAGGGCGGATTTTACGAAATTGAACATAATATTTTGATTTTGCAATTTTTTTGGCTTTATTTAGGCATTTTTTTCACCACCTCTTCCTTAATGTTTGCACATCAAGAAATGCAAAAATTATGACAGTTAAAAATGGAAATTGTTAATTATTCTATATAAAAACTTCATTTAGTTTAACCAAATTTGAGCTAAGTAACAATTGTATGTCAAAAATTCAAAATCATAATTATTTTAACATGTCAATAATCCAACTATTAAATCTATATTTTTTAAAATTAAATCTATTATATATTTTTTTCTTAGATTAAATTGAATCTCAAAATTTAAATATCAATAATTATTTTACACATATTAGTAATTATTAGTTCCTGCTAAGGGAACTATAGGAAACCCCTTATTATAATTAATAATTATGTTTCTAACCAATGAGAGTTAAGATTTTTTTTTAATTTAACAAATACTTGTATATTGTTAAAGTGTAGATCCAAATTATACAAAAAATCATTTTAAAAAATGAATTTTATAAAATATTATGGGCAGGAAAGTTTTTCCCGATAAGAGTGATTTATATAGTACCATATCATACTGGTGATAATAATGTGCAGATGGAAAGCCAATGTGTGATAATAGTGGGCATCGTTCGCTGGAATGAACATGGTGGGCACAACTATTTCTTTATGGAGTTGTAATGAAATCTAAATATTGCCAGTGAAGAGTAGCATGGTGATAAAGTAGTAGTGTCTAAGGCTTGATTATCACTGGCACCTGCATTTAATTTGTCACATCCCTAGAACACATGGTAGTTCAAGCACTTCACCTGTTCAATTAAAAAGATTTACAAACTCTTTTTGTTAAGTATGCTTGTATTGTTAACAATATTCAACTTTGCACAGGTATAATTGTAAGCTGATAGTTTAAAATTCAGAGGAAACAAACCAATAATTGAAAGTTGTTAGTTTAAAATTGAAAGCAAACAAACAAACATTTGCAATATCTTTGTGCATGCACTAGGATAGGTATTCTTGTCCATTCATATTTGTTTTTTTTTGTTTTGATTTATATCCTTTAGCTTCACATTAAACTTTTCTTTCATGGCAGAGTGTGTTTAGGAAAGCCCTAGTCAAGCCCAGAACAACATGCTTTGCTTTGTCTTTCAGTAAATGATAGTTTGGCTTTGGTACTTATGTTAAAGAATAGTTCATTTCAAAATCCTGAACCCTAGATACATTCTTTGTTGTAGTAGCTTGGAAGTCACACCATTGAGTAATCATAAATTCCATAAAGGGCCTCTCATTTGGAATGGAAATGTCACCAAGATCAAAGCGATTGAACCATTGACAGTTGGGAAGTTGAAGCCCTAATCTAAATTGAGCACAGGTTTCTATTTTTTCCAATATTAATGTTATTAAGTCCTTAATTGGGACATGTGAGTTGTGTCCAGTGTTAAAGCCCTCAGACTTTCCCAATGTTGGCCCAGGTATGAGCCACAACCTGGCTCCCAAATGTGGCCTCCCCTCCTAGTCATCTATCATTAAACATTTTGTATGTTATTATCTTCTATGTAGAATGTGTCATTTAACATCTCTTTTATGTTCAAAATTATAAATAGAATCTAAGAATTTTTCTTTAGTAATTAAGAATAGTTGTTTACCATTGTGATTAGAGTTTAAGAACATGTATTTGGTAATTAAGAGTTGTTGGTTGGAAATTGCTCTGAGTCCTACTATTGTGTAAGGTAAATTTTTGGAAATTGTAAAGAGGCCTCTTTTTCTAAAACCAGGATCTCATTACTATATTGAGCTTTAAATTTCTCACATTAGTTATGTATGTTATTGTGCTAACATTAATAAGAATGTGATATTGTGTTTTTGTAATAATGATGCCATTGTAGCTAGTGCTCTTTGACTTGTTCACTTTTGTAACCAGGAGCATTCACTCTATTTTCAATTCCTTGGGGAATTTTGTGCATGACAGAGTTATTTAGGAACAAACATCAGTAAGTATCATGAAATTTATGTTTCCTTGCCTTACCAAGTGTTTTTCAAAAAATTCAAATTGGAATTTTCTTTGATGGCTAATATACAAGGTTTGCTTAGATAGACAAAGCAAAAAGCTATTCTTCAAGCTTTTAACTATTTGGAGAAAAATCTATGTATTGAACTTGTTTGAGGCTATAGCATTTGGTCATGTCAAGGAATACATCCTAAAAGAGTTGACGTCAATAGTTTAGAGGTCCTAAAGTTCCCATAAAAAATACTATTAAACAAATGCATTTACAACTTTACACATTCCAATCCTATTTTCTTGAAATTTTCTAAAGCCTTTTCAACAAATGCATTTTGTACATATCCTGCAATCATTTACCTCCATGAGAGGACATCTATTTGAGGCATTATGTCAAGTAGATCATTTTCCCTATCTTTTCTTATTACATGTCCCTTTGGAGTAAACATGTGCCTGGTTTGCATTGTTTGCTATATGCTTATATACAATGGTCTCACCATAATGCTAGTAGTATAGACTTAAGTTAGACTACATTATTTTGTATCACAATTACATCCTTGTTTGCTATCCAATGTTTCAAACAACAAACAAATAACGTTGATTTATAGAGTTTTTTTTTTTTAAATTGTGGGTCATTCTGCTTAACATTTTGTGATCTTCTGAAGATAATTTACAAGAATAAAATTAGGAAGATGATAAACAATTATCATCTCATTATTGTGTGTAAAGGTGGTGGAAATCTTCTTGTTTCGTAAAACTCAATTTCACACCCAAGCACATGGTCAAAATATATTTTGGAGTGGCAGCGACCATGTTTAAGCCAAAGTTTGCTACCTAAGAGTTGTTTCCTCAAAAACTTCAATATTTACTATCATTCTCAGTGAAGCATAGGGATCAATCAATGACAGATGCTATTCTCTGAAACAATTAAAAGGTTTGAACTGATTCACTTTTATGTTTTTTCCTACTTCTGAAAAGTTTCAATGCAATCATCTAATCCAAACCTAGCTATTTCATTGGGTGGGATCTGTCATTGGTGGACCACATGCTAGAGGAAATGAAAATATGCTTCATGGGCTTCTATAAAATAGTCAATGAAATTGTAGAGGAAAGAAGGAAGACACAAGGGTGCGATGTATTACCCTACCTCTGGACCCTGCTATGTATTCAACAGACCAAATTCACCATGTTTTTCAGTTTTGAGTGTTTTTCTTAAAGGTTTTTTCTCAGCTTCCTGTCATGTAATTTTCTAGTGGGAAATGTAGTTGGCATCCTACACCAAGGAAGAAAAATGGGTTCAACATAAATATTTTCCTTCCTTCGAAGATTACATGGAGAATGTTACCTATATATTGAAGCTACAAAGTTTAATTTAGTGCATTTGTCATAGAAATCTCTCTTTTATTGTTTACATTTCTTCTTACTCAAGGTTGCTCCTTTGAAACAACCTTGTTTGCATACTTATGTCATTTACCATTCTTGTCCATGTGTCATTACTTATGTTTCAAATCTGTTCCATTATGAAAGATTCTTCTTACTTTGCATGTGTGGATATTGTTGTTATTTTGGATTACTGGAAAAATTGTTGGTGTAAATATTATACTTTGTCTAAGATTGTTTTTATCAAAGTGTAATATTGGACTTAGTTAATAAAGTTTACTTTGGATATAAGAAATAATGACATAGCTACACCTTCACTTGAGGTACACAAGTGCCACCACTACCTCATCAGTCCTTAATTGATAGTAGTTAGGTGTCAGTTCTATTTAGTCAATTCCACCTATGTTTCAATTACACTAAGTTAACTCACCTCTTCATTGGGAGTGATTAAGAGTCAATTGATGACCTCTTGGGTATGTCACTTTCTTGAGTCAAGCATCCAAGAGGCCTATATATTTCTACTTTACTCTTTGTAATTTGATTCATCATATTGACTATTGTTGCTAAAACTTTCCAACCACAACAAATTAAAACAAAACTATTCTAGAAAATTTTGGTAGGAACTTCGTTGCTCTCCACTCTTGTTATAATTAAGACAATACAATTAATTGATAAATATGAGGTATGTGTCAAAAATGATTTAATTTCAAAATTTAACTACACATTAGATTAAACAACTTTGAATAAAATTGACCCATAATAAATTAATATAAATTCTAAATAATATTTAAAAATTAAATATTAAATAATAATAAAAAATATATTTTTTAAAATTAATATTTTTATGTCTAAATTAATTTTAAAATTTACTTAAAACCTTACTAAAAGTTATTTTTTTTAGTAGAGTCCACAATGCATTTCATAGTAGATCGAATTTTGAATGAACCATTCAAAAGCAATTCTCAATAAATGAATTGAATCACATTTTTTTAAAATAATACGTTTAGGAAATATCAATTTTGAATTATTTTGTTTATTTAAATAGTTTCTTATTATCTATTACTTTATTTAATAAATTGTATATTTATTAATAATTTTATTTACTAAAGTATATAATTATTTGTTAAAAATATTTTATAAAGTTACAAAACTTTTTTATGTTTCTCATATATTTTATTTGTTTTGTATTTAATTATTTTTTATTGTCTTCTTTTAATAATTTTTCAATAAACATGTTCATGGAATTACATTCCACCTCTTAGTATTATTATAATTAAGATAATAAAATTAATTGATAAATAGGTGGTATGTGTCAAATTATAATTTAATTTCAAAATTTAACTACACATTAGATTAGACAACTTTGAATCAAACTTATCGATCCATAATAAATTATTATAAATTTTAAATAATATTTAAAAATTAAATAATAAAAAATTAAATATTTTTTTAAATTATTATTTCTATGTTTAAATTTAATTTTTAAATTTTTTTTTGGGGTAGATTCCACAATGCATTTCACAATAGATAGAAGTTTGAAAAAACCATTAAGAAACAATTCTAAATAAATGAATTGAATCACATTTAGAAAACAAATCTACTATTGAAATGATTCGTGAAATTACTGTGTCACATCATGGCTTCAATTTCTTCTATAATTATGTGATTGATTTGATGAAAGAAGTCATTTTCTTTAAAATCGTTCTACAGGCCTATTTTCTGTGTTAGGGGAGAGGGGCCCATAATAGAGCATCCTAACTTCGCGTTTCTAAAAATCCTATGTGAAAATTTCAAATCACTCCCAATTTTGAACAACAGTTTATTTGGCAACTCACATGCTTCTATAATTTGTTTTAGGGTCACATCATCAAATATGCTGACACATCAGCATGCTTTTTTTGAGGTATCCAAAAAGGGCAAAAAAAAAGTGAGACCGATAGTGGTGCACTAAGTCATTTTTTATTGGTGCACTAATGTAGCATCACATGATTTGTCAGTTTGTGTATTTTATGGATAAAAAGTGTTTTGCAATTGGATATTAAGGTGCTCCACTATGGGGCCCACTGAAGACTACTTTTATCCCCACTATTGGACATTGTTCCACTATGAGCCCCTCTCCCCTAGTAGAAATATGTCTTCTTTTATGGATAAAATATTGATAAGATAGATTGTTTACAACTGCTATCCAACCTAAAATAATATTTGTCACTTCATTCTTGATTTGCCAACCCATGTCAAATCATTCTTTCTTTCATTTTTATTATTCGATTTAGAATATACAATTAAGCAACAGTGCTTAGACTATAGGCATTCTATAGTCCATAACTAGACAACTACAAACAAACAACTCATTCTTAATCATGCATGTGAATGGGCAATGATAGGCATAAGCTAATAATGCTCTCATATGAGTTGGAAAATCAAGAATGAGCTTCAAACTAAAAATCCCTCTAGTAATCTTCAAACCTGGTCTTCTAACAAACAATAGACTTGTCAATCAAATCATTGAGCAAATATAATTCATTTTGTGAATGCATATTATGAAATTGCTGCAACAAGTGCTTTCGCAAGGATATATCTGAAGTATTTGTAGAAAATAATAAATCTGAAGTGTACATAAATGTAAAAATCTGAATCAACTATTTAGATTATAAGTAAATATAAACATAAATATTATTCATTAAAAAATAATACAGTGCATTAAAATTTAAATATTGTTAATAATTTTAAATAAAGAAAAGCCAAACTTTATAGAGTAGATTCGTAAGAAAAATAATATAGGAACATTATCAAAGTAATGTTTTAGTACCCATGGTAAGAGCTAGGCTTACATACAATGATTATGAGTTTAACAATTCTCAACAAGTAAGATCAAAAGATCAAAAAAAAATCTACTCTACTTCTTCTTCATTGATTACACAGTTTTCGCAGCGGTGAGACCCAAATAAAGCAACGCCATCACAAAAAAGAAAATATACCATGGCTTTGAATTTGAACAATGTTTTTCCTTGAACTTGCTCATCCGCACCTTCCAATGGCTCTTACAATGTTCTCTCACCTCTTTCATCACCTCCTCAATTTCTTGAATTGAATTGATTTTGATTCTATCACAAATATTGTTTAACATGCGAGCTACCTCTTCATCACTGCCCAGTAAGCTCTCGATGACTAGGGATTTTCAAAGTAAAGAAACATCTTTTTCTGAATCGATTAAATCATCTAACAAAGTTACAAAACATGAAATTACGGCATCCTCCCGCAGCCAGAACCAACCTTTGCATTCTTCATAAGCCATTAAGTTCCTTAACCATAATTCTTATAGTACCTCTCCATTTATGCTTATGTTTTTTGTTTGCATGTTCTCACACTGTTAGACTTTGGTACTTTGGTTTGAATATTTTGATCGCTGATTTTGAGTGACAGTGGATTCACTTTGTGACATGATGATATATTGTATGGTGATAATTGATTTCTGACATGCTTTGTAATAGCGTAGATGTTTCCTTCAGATGTTATTGCTATATATATGTTTATGATGGACTAACTATTATTTAATTGTCAGTTTAATGTGATGTGTATTGGTGTGGAGAATGGAATTGCATCACTCACTTGTGAGTGCCCTGTGATGTCCGTGATTTTCTCCGCATGGTGTGCTTGTACAATGGATTATATATATATGCATGTTATTTGTTGATTGCAGGATTGCAGGTACATGACACCGACTCCACCTAGTTACTCAGGTCTGAGCGTGTCAAGACTCAATGAAAATGTTGATTGGGAGGTAGTAACATGGTTCATTCTAGTCTAGTCTTAAACCCAGTCAAAGTACATCATCTGTTTTAGTTCAGAGTCATAGATTGTCTTGTTTGTCCCTGATTGGATCAATTGCTTTGAAAGGAAAATTTTATTAATTTTATGATAGTTTATTATACTTTAATTTATGTTGTTTTTAATTAATTTTTAAATGTTAAAGAAATAAGTTTTACATTTTATTTAATTAATTAATTAGTTTGTTTGGTTAAATAATTTGATCATTGAGATTAAATTCATTTAATTAAATAGATTAATTGATTAAATTAAAATTGTTTTAAATGTGTGAATAGATTTAATTTTAAATTAATTGTTATTTGGGAAATGGCTTTTTTGATTGTTAAATAAATTTGCATTTTGAAAATTGGAAATTTTAAATTATTTTAAAAGGCATGAAAATCTTGAAAGGAAAGATTGTCGGGAAGTTGTTGGAGATATTTGTTTCTTCTCAACATGTGTGCCAGTGGAATTGATTGGTTTTTAGTTGAGGATTTTCTCGGAGATTATCTGGAATTTGGGGAAATAGAAGATTACTTTTTTTTCTTCACGGGAAATGAATTAGTGCTCTATTAAAAATTTGTTATGCTTTTGTATTATTGGACATTTTCTGGAAAATCTCTGTTTTGGCATATTTGGGAAATTGGTGTTCGGGAAAGGCTTTGGAAGCTACAGACAAATTTGTTCTTCACCAGACGGACTATTGAAGCTTCAAGAAAACAGGTATTTCCTTTGTGTTTTATAATTTGTTTGATGTTGAAAAGAAGTCTGTGAAAAGAAATTTCATTTAATTAAATTCATGTTCTTCTCGGCAAATGATCTGTAGAGAAAATAGTTATTTCTTTGTTAAAATTTTTCTATAGACTTTGTTATTTTCTTGTTAAAAGTTTCTTGTAGGAAACAGTTTGTATTAAAATTTGAGAAGGAATTATTTGTTTGAAAAATGAAATTTAATCCTTAAGAAATAGAATATAATTTATTAGAGAAAAAAAAATATTGTGCATACTGTTGAAATATTCAATTTCCCCATTACAATCCTGAAGAAATTTTTCAATTTCCTTATAGGAAAACCCTGTTGAAATTTGTAAATATATATATTTTTTCATATATAAATTGGATTGCAAACTGTATTTAAAATTTTATTTATTTAGGCATTTTCGAAATCGCCATATAGGCGAAAATGGATAAAAATGAATTACCATTTTTAAGTTAAAATCCGAAATTTAATTCGGAATAGATTTATTTTATTTGGCATTTAATAATAACAGGGAGGGGCTAGGGTTATCCCCAACCCCGGTCTCCCACTGTGGCACTAGAGGAGGCAATGCACCACATAGCCGGGGGGGGTGCCATGAGGCAAATCCTCACGACAGGAGGAGATCGCTGTCCCACAGGCAGCGTGCCCTCCATAGTGGAGGCTGCCTGGTGCAGTCGAGTTTTGTTTTAAAATTTCGTTTCTTTTGTTTAAAAGAAAAATTTGTATGGTTTCAATTTAATTTCGATTTAGTAAAAACAAATATATATAATATATATATTATTTATATTGGTTGACTTTGGTAATTTTGTATTTGTTAAGTTAGCTTATGATTAACTAGGTGTTGAGGAAATAAAACATTTAAGTGAATAAAGGAGGTTATTATATTGATTTATTGTAACAGGGAGTTGAATTTTATTATTAAGCATGATTGTGGAAATTGAAATTAAATAATCAGTTCTACTTTATTATTGCAAATTGAATCTTATTTATTTCGAGTAATTGCATAAGATGAGTGATTGTAATAAATGGATTTAGGAAATCCAAACGATAGATTGTTTATTTGTCTGTAATGATTTTTGAGTTATGTTTACCCCTATTACGTCAATTGTTAAAGATTGGGATAACTCTGATAGTAAGTTTTCCAGACATAGTTTCTTTGAAGAAGTTATTTTCTTAATGATTTCATATTTTTGGGTTTACTAGGGTAGTGCACATGACTATGTGTGGTGATTAGACACTTGTTTTTTATGAACAAAGTTTTGATGTCTGTTATGATACGTTTGGTCTTATATGTTGATTTTGGATATATGTGCACTTTGCCTACCTTTGTTAGGGAAACTTAGGATTTATTTGTTATGTTTAGGGGAGTGGCTCTGTGTGAGGGCCGACACACAAAGTGGTGTCAGGGTAACTTACAAAGAGTTAGTAAGTCATTGAAAATTAAACAACACAGTAGTTAGATTAAAATCCTTAATAAGATTGTTATGCCTCACTTATAGACTCTAGAGCTAGTTCAATCTTGAGTATAAGATGAGAAGGTCTAGAATGGAAAAATGATGTCTTGACACTTCAAAAGACATTCGATTCCGCAATAGTTTGTAAATGGCGCCGAGTTTCATAAGAGGTTACCAGGGTAACCCAAGTTGGGGGGTTGGAACCTAGGAAGAAACACCAGGGTAACCTTTTGATCTGATTAGGATCTAGACTATTTGCAAAATTGAATGCTTATTTTTTTACAATGATTATTCCAAGTTAATTAGAACAAAATTAACTCACATAAATAATTAAAGTAATGAGAATAACAAAGTGAAGCCAACAAAATTGAGAGTCATAATATGAGAGAGAAGGAGAGAAAAAGTGCAAACAGAGTTTGATTACGGAGTTCGCCACAAACGTGACTACATCGTCGGGTCGGCTCCAATAGAGTACGACCGATCCGATTAATCTCCAGAATCAATTACAAATGCACCAAGACCATCACTTCAGCAGGATAACACTGCTCCAACATACAAAATGGCTTCAAAATGATCTCCTTAGAACTCCTCTCGAATCACCTGTCACCTGTTTCACTTGAAAAATTCTCTTCCCTCCACTCTCTCCCTTTCACCCCTTTTTATACAAAAGTTTCACCCAATTTGGTGAAAACCATAAGATTTACAAAATCTCCCTTATTCCTCCATTTACATATAAATCTTTATCAAAAATCCCCATTATTAATTTAAGCCCTTCAATTTATTGTTTATTCGGGCCTTACCACTTGGAGAGTTTTCATTTAATCCTTTAAAAGGATTATTGTTTTACATTTTAGGGGAATAGTTTTATTTTTAAGGCATTCGGTTTTACAAAAACAACAAAACTTACCGATGACACTCATATATTGAATGGACCCCATGGTCTAACGGTGGCAAGCCATTTTTGGATCCCGGGCATCGCAGGTTCAAATCCTGGTGGTTGCTTTTGAACCTAAAAATCCCATCAGTTACTTAACAAAAGAAATCACCCACCATATATAGGTTGACGCGCATGGCTAGTGCAATGGCGAGCTGGCCGATGGTTAGGGAGGAGGTTGCGGGTTCGAGCCGCTCAACAATTTTTTTTTAACAAACAAACTAACAAATTTGAATCCGCGGGTAGAGATGGGAGACAGGGCCACGTGTCGCACCAGGAGGGTGCCACGTCGCAAGCTCAGATTGGCTGGCGTGGCTGTTGATGAGGACAGTGCTAACCGGAATGTCCACGTGTGCTGACTGTACGCTGACTCAACTACCAACTATACCTGCAACGTCAATGCTGATTGGATACATTACGGATGACACGTGTCAGCACGGGATTGGTTCTGTATGATTCTAACATGGATGCCACGTGTCAAATTCTTGTTGGTCCACTTCATGGCCCGTACAATACGGAATGATGACATTAGCATTCCGTATGGTCAAAAGTCAACATTCCTTGCACGAACTTTGACTGTTGATAAGTTGAGCATACGATGTCGGATTTTGATGAAACGAACGTCGTCAGAATCATCTCGATGAGCTCTTCACAATGATGCTAGTTCCATTGATTTTTGATATGATCATTTTTTTCACCTTCTAGCGCCCTCTGATACCAATTTGACCCAAGGTTTGACTGGCCATAACTTGCACAAACGGACTCCTTTTCGCTCCGTTCGAGTTGGGTTGGAATCAGGATGCCGAGATCTTTCTGATGGTGTAGAAATTTGGAGATTCAGAGACACTTCAATTTCCACTAAAAATATCCACCGGATCAGGCCTCCCCATTGAAGACCTTTTGGACCTCCAAAAGTGACATTCACTCTAACATTAAGTGAGGACTTGGCCTTCCCACTTGTCCTATATCCTCTGTACATCTGAATACCTGGCTTGCAAGCACAATGAAGACTACAATAACATTGTTGAACATAAACATTATTCTATCACTTCCAAAAGCTTCTACATCAACTGTCGTAGCCACTAACCAACAAAAATTGACTAGCATCAAGCTGAACAATAATGCAGAAATGAAAGAGAATAAATCAACAAGATATCGATCCTTTACAATAGGAACTTTTTTACCCAAGGAACCATCAATGCTTTCAATCATCATTCCCTCATGTTGTACTGTGGGTGCATCCTACAACATTTGACCCTGGTTAGCTACTCCAAGTTCAAATGTAGAACCACCTGTACTGACAGACATAAGAGTTAACTCTTTACTTGCATTAATTACCCTCTTTAACTGTCCTGTGTTTGCAAAAGAACAATCAGTCTTAATCCTGTGAGAATGTACAATATACTGAATGCCGTCTTTAAACAAGTGATAATGATTCTTTTCCCTATAGAAAATAGCTTTTATGTCATAAAGATAAGGGCTACCAAGCACTATCCCATAGATATCCAGTGGAACCACATCAAACTATACTTCATCCACAAATTTACTAGCGATTGCAAATCTTAAGGTGCATTGTCTTATTACTTGCAACTTATCATTTTCACAAATCCAGCCTAGTGGATCAGGTTTCCTATGTTGTGTAGTTTTTAACCCCAAGTTTCTTACAACACTTTCAGAAATCAGATTAACTTGAGAACCACTATCTATGAGTGCATCAATTTTACTATTCTTAGCAACAACCCTCAAATGAAATAGCCCGTTCCTTTTCACATCTTCAAAGACATCATTAACTTTAGAAGTAGAAGCACAACTATGAACAGAAACACTGGAAATAGGAGCTTTACCTTTCAAACCCATAGTTGTTATCTTAGTCGCATCATCTGAATCTGAACCAAGATCTAAAACAACATTTGCGGCTTTCTCCTTACCTTTCTATTTTTTATTACGTTTTTGAGCCCACTTAGGCCTCAGTTTAGGATGCAACTGCCAACAATGTTCTTCATCATGACCCTTCCTATCACAATGAGTGCAAGAAAGCTTATCATCCTTCTTAACTGTAGCTGCCTTCTTTCCTTTCCCTGTCTCTGCAACCTTAGAATATTTCTTTACATCATTATCAAACTTACCAATAAAGGATCCTTTACCCCTTGACTCTAAGTGTGTAGCTTGAACAGACTCTTCATCCAAATTACAAGGGTTCAAAACCAAAATGGAATGTCTAAGGTAGGAATGCAGACCTCCTATGTACTTCAACAAATTGTCCTGGGTGTACAAAGGAACATTCAAAGCAATAGCCCTTTTCCTAAATTCATGGGTGTACTCTTGGACAGTTTGACCTTTCCCTTGCCTAAACATTTGTCAGTCCATCATTAACTATTGCATATGTCCTAGGGGATAAAACTGCTTCTTAAGAGCATTAACAAACTCTGCCCAAGTTGAACTGACTCTACCATGTTGTGAAACTTCTACCTTAGACTTACTCTCCCACCAGGTTAAAGCTGTACCTCCTAATCGAAGAGTAGCTAATTGGATCCTATCAACATCATCTAATAGGTTCTGGACTCTATAGTAGACTTCAACTTGCTGAATCCAATCATCCAATTTTTCAGCATTAAGTTCGCCACAATACTTTGGTAAGTCAAATTTTACATCCATCTAGTTGCTTGTCACCATCTCCATGTTGTTTCCCTTTCTTGTCTTCACGAACATCTTGCTTCAATGAACCTCCTTCACGTTCGTTCTGCTCTTGTCTCTCTTGAAAAAGAATGTCCACCTTAGCCTTCATCTCGAGGAATGCTCTTTGAAATTCCTGCTCACTGATCTCATCAGGAACCTCCATTCCAGAAACAGACATCTTTGGAAATATTCTACGCTTCCCGATCTTAGGATCAAAGTCTTCAAGTTTTCCTTCACCCTTCTAAATCCTAGATCTCGTTAGCATTCAAGAAAACAACTGCAATAATAGTCAACTGAGCTCTGATACCAACTTGATCTGATTAGAATCTAGACTATTTGCAGAATTAAATGCTTATTTTTTTACAATGATTATTCCAAGTTAATTAGAACAAAATTAACTCACATAAATAATTAAAGTAACGAGAATAACAAAGTGAAGCCAACAAAATTGAGAGTCAGAATATGAGAGAGAAGGAGAGAAAAAGTGCAAACAAAGTTTGATTACGGAGTTTGCCACAAACGTGACTACATCTCCGGGTCGGCTCCAATAGAGTACAACCGATCCGATTAATCTCCAGAATCAATTACAAATGCACCAAGAC
>VDFB02252616.1:213267399-213314658 GCA_007258455.2 Sequoia sempervirens | reverse complement strand
TTTTTATTTTTTTAAACAACCCATTTTATTTTTTCCCATCCCCCACAATTTCCCGCTAAAATTGGACTTTTTTTTCCAAACTAATTTCGACCCAGTTCCTCATTTTCCTCCGCGAACAAAACCCATGTCTTCGATTTTTCAAAATCGATTTTTGATTTTTACCTTGACACTTCCGGAGGCCATAACTTTTGACTCGGGTGTCCGTTTGAGCTGAAATTTGACAGATAGTTGCGTTATGAGCTAACGAGTGGATTCCCAACTAGTTTTATAAAAACTGGTTGGACTCCGTTTTGACCCATTTTTGGGGCCTCAAAGTTTCATCTTGACCCCTAAAATCCTAATTTAATGTTTTTTAAAAAATTATTTTTGCTCATAACTCAACATGCGTATCTCGAATCTGGGATGTTAGTTGGCAATTCATCATATCTCACCAATGGGTATTTCTCAGAAAAAATTCGGACTCTCAAACATACGGCCATGAAGTTTCCTAAAATGGCAAAAATTTGACAATTTTTGAACATTGCCAAATTTGGAAAAATCTGCTTGTCAACACCTTACGTCCCTTAAAGCCCCGGAACTCGGTGTAGAATCAATTCAATCATATCCTTCAATCATTCTATTCTTCGATCCAATCCTCATCTGAGCTTTAATCTTATCCCAATCTGAGCTTAGCCAAACCCCTAATCTGGGCTTTCATCCATCTGCAACAAAGTCTTAAGATCCCTCCCTCCATCTTCTTCAATTTTGTCCCATTCATCCATTCGAATAAATCCATTCACTCATTCCATGTAACCATTCATCTGCTTCGAACTTTCATCTATCATCTCAAACATTCATCAAACCTCCTTCTATTATTTCACATTCTCATTCCATAATCTTGATCAATCATTTACTCATTCTGAGTAATCTTCCACTTGTTCCAAGCATCAGTCATCTATCCATTTGGTCACCTTTTCCTCATCCAAATCCTCATCCCTCTATCCAATCCACCCAAACAATCCTTTTTCCTCCCCACATCCTCTCCCCTCATCCCATCTCCTAATCCCTTGTCATTGGTATCTAGCTATAGGCTTTACCCCATGCAATCCAATGTCATCCATCTTATCTTCATCACTTCTGCTTCTTTTGCCCCTCATCATTCATCATTTCACCATTCATCTATATGGCATGTCATTTGCCCACTTCATCTTTGATGATTTGGATAACTATCCCATCCCTGAGCTTTCTATAGTCACTATCGTCCAACATCATCTATCTTATCACTTCATCATTCATCTATCTTGTCCCATCGTGTCGGTCCAATCATTTTATCCCCTTATCTAGAGTCATCTCATCCTCTTTCATCCATCATTTGTTGTCGGTCTTTAGTCGAACTACGTGGCCCCTGCGCTTTCACGTAGGCAAGGTCGATCATTTGATCCGCCCCCGGGGTTCCATCATCAGTCTTCAACTCTTGTTCCTATTGTCTGTCCCATCTTTACCATCCATCAATGTCTCCATCTTGGTTAGTCATCCACATTTCATCGAACTACGAGGGCTTTGCACTTTCACGTAGGCAAGGCCAATCTTTGATCGGCCCCCGAGCCCCTAGGTCTTTAGGTTGTGTCTTGTCTCCCTTGTGTCGTGTCATCAAGCTATGCCCTTATCTAGCCAGTTCTTCACAAATGAGAGCCACTTGTATCATGACATCCAATCAATTTTTGAACATCCTGCGTCATAACGATCTTTTAGTCTCGTATCCATCATCTTTGGTCTCAACAGGATGTATCCTTCCCTAACTTAGACCTCATCAATCCCATCTATCCCTTGATCCTATGTAGGGACATTTAAAGTGATTGCAATCTTTTGATGCTTTTGGTTTTGTTTATCATTTGAGCTCCCTATCATCCTTGTCAAACTGCCATAATCCATCATATTATGGTGTGTTTGATTGGTCCATATGAGGGACATATCTTGATCTTTTATGTATTTTTGTCTTCTTGGTTGTCCCACATAGTACCCACCAAGATCCCGAGGTCTTGTGTTATCTTTGGAGGCATCCTTTGTGTTAGTGGTTATCTCCATACCGGGTCCGACCAAGGTCTTTGTGACTTTGGGGTGTTGGGATAGCCTTGTTGTCTATTGTGTTTGTTTTATGCATTAGACACTAATTCGCCTTGGTTCTTCATACCCTGGTGTCTTGTGTTTGATGCTATAGCAAAAACCAGTGCTCCAAAGATGATAAATTGCATTTAGAATTGCATCTCATTCTCCATTCTATCGTCTTGCATATATCCCCCCATCCATTCATCATTCATCCTTCATCCTTATCTCTATCCAATCTCCATCCATTCCACTTAGCCTGAATCACCTAATCATATCCTTGGTCTTGTCCCCAGTCTCGTTACTATCCTTGACCCCCCATCATCATCATCATCATCCATTATTATCATTCCCTATCCCTTCGGTGTTGTTTTGGGATGTATCCTTCCCTCATCAACAACACTTTCATCATCATCGGGCGGTATTCCTCCCTATCCTTTTGTGGTGTTTTGGGATGTATCCTTCCCTTATCAATACCACTCAGTGGGATGTATCCTTCCCTATCCTCGTGTTGTTTTGGGCTCTTTAATTCCCTCATTGACAACCCTCCATCCATCATCAACCCATTTTGGCTTGTACCTTGACTGGGGCAGCCTCACCTTTTATCCTAAAATCCATTTGTGCTTCACCCATTTCCATATCAATTACTCTCTTCCCCATCACCTTGCATCATCTTCCTCATCTCCCCTTGCATTACATCATCTATTTCGAGAGCACACACGTGTTCTCTTTAACCCGCATGTCCTCTCGAGGGGGCATCCTTTATCCCTAATTTTCATCATTTTCTTTTTCCCTTCCTAGTCACTCCTTTGGATGACTGGGGAATCTTTTCCAATCTAACCATCTTCTAGGTTCTATGTTTTAATATTCTTTGAAATGATGTTACTTCGTAACACCATCTCAAAGAGGGGCAAAATGTAGACATCCAAATTTGGACACTTAATTTATCCAAACTTATCACTTTTCGTCTAAACATCCTCTTAGCCTAGTTAATTAAATAATATTACTATTATTTAATTAATATCTTTAATTCTACTAAATCCCTAAGGTATTTAATTAATAATTAAATACCTTACCCTCCTTAATCCTCTTTTCATCAAATAATTAAATAAATATTAAATTTATTTAATTCCTCACATGTCATTTTCATCTAACCTAATCCATCTCCTAATTTTTCATTAATGATGTGCACATGCCTAATCTTTGATTAGGATGTTCACATCCTCCAACTTTTGCAAGTTGGCTTTTAATCCTAATTAGCCCCTAATTATCCTCTAATTATAAATTAATTAAGCCTAATCATTCTCCAAGGAATTTTTAATTCCTTTTTATTTGTCCTAGATTCCCCTCCTTTATATGTGAATTTTTAATTCACATTCCATCCTTCCAAGGCTTCTAGAACCTTGGACTTGTCACAATCACCACATGTGACCAACCTTGGACTTGTCACAATCTTCACATGTGACCAAGTCCCACCTTTTTGGAGCCCACCTTTTACCCTCTAGATTCTTCCAATCATTGTGAATTTAAAATTCACTTTTATTCACCCAAGATTCTTCCCATCTCCCAATGTACTTGCAAGGTACTTGTACTTCCTCCACCTCATGTACCCTCTTGACAACTCATCTCCACCTCATATCCTCTTGTCCATTTCACCCTCCACATGTCAAGATGTGAGGGCTTGTGGGTTCTCAACCCACCATAGCCCTTCATCTTGGCCTTGTTGGAGCAATCTTGACCCTTGAATTCTCTAGAGAATTCAAATTCTCCTATAAATACCCCCTCCTCAAGGGCATTTCCACAACACTTTAGATTGAGCAATTACATGCTGCCATTTTCCTTCTCAACACTTTAGATTTGAGCACCCTTATGCTGTTATTTTGCAACACTTTTCACTTCCATACCTACATGCTGTCCATTTGAATCCTCAAGCATTTGCAATCAACTAATCATCTTTGCTAGTCATCTTGCCTATAGAATCTTGCATTTTAGTCATTCAATCTACCATCTAAGGAGCACACAAGCTATTCAAATCGAAGGCTAATCAAGGAGCAAGCAACAACAAGGAAGGTGATATTGTCCTATTTTGTTTATCTATTTCCTTTCTTATTCTAACTCTCTTTTGGCTAATCTTGAGGTGTCCTTGGTGTTTTATCCTTTCATGTTTCTTAGTTAGATTCACACATTTAGAGTAGCATAAAATATTAAGGTATACAGGAACTTATTGAAAAAAAATCCTAATCTAGCATGTACAATGCAAATCAAACCTCAAAACACTGTTTGAGGTGTATCCCATTAACTGGGATAGAAAAAATTTCTCCATCCATCTTTGATAATTGGAATGCATTGTGCTCCTTGCATTCTGTAATAACAAATGGGCCACTCCACATACTGTCAAACTTGGAGTGTTTGCCTGGCCTACTTTTCAATTCATCCCATTTGAGCACAACATCACCTTCTTTGAATACTTTGGGTGTTGCTTTCTTATCAAAGATTCTTTTTGTTTGAAGTTGATGATACTCCAAGGACTTCTTTTCCTTATCTCTTATCTCTTCTATCTCCATGAGTTGAGCATACCTAACTACCATTGGGTCCTTTTCCTCAAACATCTCTAGTTGATGAATAATATCAAGAGCTGGAAGCTCCACAAACAAAGGAAATATTGCCTCCTTACCATAAACCAACAACATATGGGGAGTTCCCAATGAACCTTTTGGGAGTTATTCTATCTACCCACAAGGAACATTTCAACTTGGTGTGCCAAGTTATCTAATTATCCTCCATGATTCTTTTAATAATCCTTATCAGGTTCTTATTTGTTGATTCTACCAAACCATTACCCTGTGGGTAATAATTTGATGATGTATTCAAATGAATTCCATTCCTGATAACCCAATCACTTACTCTCAACCCAACAAATGCTAAAGCATTATCTGAAATGATGGATTTAGGTACTCCAACCCTGGTTACTAAATCATCATAAAAGTTTAAAATAACAGTTTCATTGGCTTCTTTTAAAGCCACTACCTCAGTCCATTTTGTAAAGTATCAGTTGTAGTAAGTACCCACCTATGGATTGCACTTGAAGGTGGATTAATGGGTCCTATAAAATCAATGCTCCATCTCATGAAGGGTTGTTCCACTTGAATTGGATGCAAGGGTAAAGCTGATAGCCTCTCCTTGCCTGCAAAAATGGCATCTTTCACACATTTCCTTGCCCATGCAGGAATCCTTAAAAAAGATTGGCGAATAATAGCCAACTCTCATTATCTTCCATGCAGTTATTCTTAGGGAAAAATGACCTCCAACAGTTCCATCATGGAACTCATGAAGCAATTTATCCACTTGATCATGATCAATACACCTTAGCAGGACAACATTAAGGTATTTTCTGAAAAGAACATTATCAACCAGCACATAGGGGATGGACCATAGTCTGAAATATCTCCTTTTGGATTTATCTAAACCTGGTGGAAACTCACCAGTTTGCAAGAAATGAGTCGTATCTTATACCCAACTTGCACTTGTTGCTAGTGAAACATTCTAAGGCTCATCATTAGTGACCAAAATAGTCCCTATTTCTATCTTTTCCTCTCTTTCAGACCCTGTAGCTAGCTATTCACACAACCCTTTACCCCTTACAAGCTTGGTTATCTTTATGTCTATATCATACTCCATTACCTTTGTAATCCACCCAAACCTCTTTTCATTCAGGTCCCTGCTTAACAAAAACTCCTTCACACTAGGGTGAGAAACCATTAGATGTATCTTATTATTAGAAATTAGAGGCTTAAATTATTTTAGACTTCTGATAACAAGTACGTGCTTCTCCACAAAAATATACCTTTATTCATAATCCTCTAAAACTTGAGTGAAAAAGGAAATGAGTTGTTTTAAACCATCATCATTCTGTTGTACCAACATTGCATAAATGGTATCTATGCTAGCAAAAGCATACAAAATAAAGTATTTCAAAAAGTTTAGATTTACTAGAGTAGGGGCTGCTGATAAGGCCTCCTTAATAGGTTCAAAACTATGCTTGGCCTCTCTGGTCCAACTGAAACTTTGGCTTCAAAATATTTGCAACATTTGGAATAAAACTTCTTAAAAATTTATTTTGCCAAGAAAGCTTTGCAGCCCCTTTTTATGATTGGGTAAAGGCAAGGTTGAGATGGCACTTACTCTCTCTGGATCAATGGCGATCCCCCTATTTTGACACTATGTGTCTGAGAAATTTTCCCTCAACAACAAAAAAATATAGTTTTTGGGATTAAGGGATATACCAAACTCCGTACACCTCTCAAACACTTGTCTCAAAAGGAAAAAATGCTCCTCTGCATTTTTAGAAAAAAACTGTTATATCATCAAGATATATAAGCACTAATTTATGAATCAGCCCCTAAAATGCCATGTCCATGGCCCTCTAAAAGGTGGCACCAACATTAGATAGACCAAATGGCATTCTTTTATAGGCCATAGTGCCCCACTTTGTGGTGAAAGCAGTCTTATATTGGTCTTCTTCCTTTACTAAAACCTGGTTATAACCAAAATAACCATCAATTAAGGAAAATCTCTCTGAACCAACAACTACTTGAAGGATCTACTCCATAGAGGGTAGAAGATAATGATCTTTCAATGAGGCTCTATTAGGGTATCTAAAGTATACATAGAGTCTAATTTCTCCATTTTTATTTCTAACCAGTACAAGGTTAGAGACCCACGAGGTATGCTTGATTGGGAAAATAATGTCTCCCTCAATCAACTTGGTCAATTCCTTTATCATAAGGGGCTCAAGTTTTGGATTTGAAGGCCTCTGTTTCTTCCTAACAGGATTTGCATTTGGCTCTAATTCTATGGTATTCTGGGAAATATGGGGATCAAATCCCTTTAAATCTGAGTATTCCCATGCAAATACATCTTGAAATTCTTGACAAAGAGCAACAAAAGCTTGCCTATCTGCTTGTGAACAAATTTTTCCAATTTGAAGGAGCTTACCTTTAAATATCTCAAGCTCTTCATAATGTTTCTCCTTGACCTGCATGTTGGTTTTTCTCTTTTTGAGCTGATCATCAGTGTTGAAGATGCATTCTAAAGTAACTCGACCCCTGGGAAGCTTGTTAGTTCTCAACTGGATGATTTAATCATCATATTGTTGCTTAAGTTTCTCCTAGTTTTCCACTAAAAACTCATCTTCTTCAAGCAGAAAGATCAACACCTACTCATCACTCTTGAATACTTGCCAATGAATGTTATTATCAGGAATAGAAGGCCTTACAACAACCTTAACATATTGTTGCACTTTTCCTTTTTTAATATCATTAGGTATATCAAATTGAACACCTATTGTAGCTAACCTATCTATGTGCTTGTTCTGATTCCTAGGAATAGAAATCAGATTGAAAGCATCAAATTCCTCTATTATATCCCACACCTATTCTTATAAGACTTAAGCACATAATATTTAGTCATATTCTTGAGCCTCTTACCTGATTTACTATCAACTCACTATCTCCAAATACTTGAAGGCAACCTATCTTCCTTTTCCTTGCCCATTCCAAGCGCTGAATCAAACCCTCATATTCAATAGTGTTGTTAGAAAAAGAGAAAGCAAATCTCAAAGCATAATAATACTTGTCACCTTGTGGGGACACAAGCATCACACCCCCACCAGCTCCATTCCTACTTCTAGAGCCATCAAAGAACATCTTCCACACCTCATCCTGCTATCCTAGTTGTTGTTCTGCCTTCTTCTCAAGGTTTGACATAACTGTTTCAGGTTCATGTAGCACATATACCCCCGAACCAGCTTCTTTAATATTATCATTTGGATTATCCTCAATATTTAATGTTTCCTACTCATTTAAAAGTATGTCTAGTACACTTTTAGCTTGTAATTCTTGAGCATCAACAAACTCTTTATCATAAAAAATGGAACAGTTGCCATTGAAAGTGCTTCGTATATAAGGATTAGTGTGATCCTTGGCAAGTAACTCAAAATTTATAGTCACTTTTGTCCCATACCTAGTCCTAAACAACATGTGAGACCAATTTGAAGACAAATAACCCCCTATCTTGGCAGTGAAATCCCTTGACAAACACAAGGAAAAATATGGCAAAAAATCAATAAAAAATATATCTTGGGGAATGGAAAATTTTGGGCAAGCATGAAGTGTAAGACTTAAATCCTTAATGACACCTACGGTGTTAATGGTTGACCCATCAAGCTGTACTACACCCTTTTCAAGAGGCTGATATTTTAGTTCCAACTTGTCAACAATCTATTTGGGCATGACAAAACTGCTTGCCCCACTATCTACCATGCAATTATGGACCATTTTATCCACTATTATCAAGGTTACACAAAAAGGGGAGGTTTGACATCTTTACCTGATTGTTTATTGATGTCCTGAGGTGCATTTGTGAAAATGACATTAACCTGACCTATTGGTGCATCACTTGAAACATTTAAATTAGTCAAAGAAGATCGTAATAAGTCTTTTTGACCTTGGGATAGACAAGGAATACCACATTGAAATAGACACATTCACTTTCTTCATGTGTTCAACAATGTTAAAGGGTACAATAGAGTTTACCTTTTGATGAGTCTTTGTAACAACAAGGTCTGCTTACAAGTGAGGCTACTCCTTTGTAGCACCTTGTGTGTCCCTTTACAATATGTGTGGAACTTGAGATGTGGATGGTCCAACAACTTCCTTTTCTTTATTTGTTGATTGTTCAATCTCAAAAGCCCTCTTCTTAGCTCTTGTATTAGATGCAATTGGAGAATCATCCCTATGGACTCCACAAAATTCCTCTCCTTGCCAATTCAGGAGAGTTGTATCACTTGGAGGGAGATTCTACTGTTGTGGAGACTCCTCATTAGGAACACTTTGCATATTTGAGGAATTCTACACCATCAATGCTTTATTGATAACCCCATTTGAACAAGTAGCTTGATTGTGGGGCTGGTTGCAAGGAAAACACCAGTCATAGTCAGCTGCAAGGCTATTTTAAACTGGAACAAGATCTTTGGCTGAACTGATTGGGGCAAGATTATATGCTTGAAATGATCTTGGATTAAGATTCTACCTTTCTCCTTGATTGTTCCTGTTAGGGTTAGAAATGACAGATATCTAACAATTAAATGAAAATTTAATTAATAAAAAAAGAAACTAAAACACACATAGAATAAATTATAACACAGAGAATTTAACTTGGTTTTGTTGATGGTCCTAGTTGCACAACAACATGCAAACAAAATATTTCTATCCTATTTCTCTTGAAAGAGAAAGACAACACATGGATATCTTAGCTCCCAAGGTCTTTGTAGTTGGTTCTCAACTGTGCTGATGTTGCTTAGTGGTCGATGTAACAGTAATGTTCAAGGGGCCTGCTGGTGTTGAGCTTCTGGATTGTTCTGAGATCAAACATAAACTTAAACCTACTCTAACCAGGGTTTTTAAAGAAACATAAAAAAGATAGATCAGAGCTTTGGAATAGAAAAGAATGTTAATTCATCCAACTTAACCAGACTTGTTACCTTTCAAGGAATTCCTAACTAAAACTGCAGAAAAAAATTAACTTGTGACTAACACACAATTTCATTCATTCACAGTGCTAACGTCAATAACAGATTGCAAGTCACCATTAAAAAAAAATATAAAATCAAACCTCATTCCTTGAAAGCTTCTCAAATCAAATGATTAACTTAAGAAAAACACCATTCTGGAACACAACATGAAGTAGATTTTAATCTGGTTGCTTCTACTATTAGTGAAACATATAAGCAACATTTACAAAGCTGGCACAATCACCAGTGTACAGAAAATCCATGAATCTAGATTATTTCCATCTATACTAAGAAAACTAGAAAGATGCATTACTAGCTATGCTAAATCTAACTCCTAACTAAGAAGAAAAAAGAAGCTCCTATTGCAAAGAATCAGGATGCAGCTCTATCTCCTCTATTTCTCTATGTATTCTAAAACTTCTAACCCTACAACCTCTCTCCTTTACAAAGAGGCAAGAATTCCATATATACAGATTATCCCAAGAGAATGAGCTGGCCCCCAATTTTAGGGTTTTACAAAATATCTGCCGGTTGTAGGAGGGTCAGCGCTCAGATCTTTTAGATAAAGTTGATTCTGCCATAAATACGTACCCCTGCTGTCCATGTTGGTGAAGGGATTTGTTCTCAGGAGAAGCCTTCAGATCTTTTATAACTGCAACATTAACTCCATGCCTCCATATCCACCTTTGAAATCCTTTGAAGGGCTACCTTGAATGCTCCAAAGCATTGTCATTAATGCGGATCCATCTCTGCCAGCAGACACCACAGCTGTCCCTGTGACCCGTGGCTTCTTCCTTCTTCCTACTCTAAACCCCTCTACACGTTGACCATTCTTGAGAGATAGCATCTGAATTTTGATTCAGATTCAAACACCATCATTCCCAAGCTGAACCATCAGCTCATCCATAGAGTAGACCACAAAACCCATTGACAAGACAACAGTCACTCGGCAAGACTTCTCAGCTAGCTTTTTCTTCTTTGGCGAGCACACCCATGTTGGGGAGACTTTTCATGTTAGGAAGACCTCACCCTGAACTCACGCCCTGTCACCGAGACATCTCTGTTTCATTGAGACCTTTCGTCGAACCCCTTCATTCTCCTCAAGATCATTCTGTATCGGCAAGTCCCTATCAGGTCGGCAGGACCTTTCGTCAAAACCACAACACTTTCAGCAACACCATAGCGAGTCGGTGAGACATTTTGCAGAGCCCTAAATCTCTCGACCAGCTCATCTCACTTCGGTGGGATTCCATCCTGTCGGCAAGAGTCTCCTTGGTTGGGGAGACCTTATAACGATAATACCTCCTTTTGCTGAGACCTCACCCCGTTGGTGAGACCTTTTAGCGAATGCAAACCTCTCTCCCTGATGTTGTTTCATTTCATTGAGACTCTGATGGATCAGTGACACCTTACACCGATATTATCTCATGTCGGCAAGAGTTCTTTCCTTCGCCGAGACATTACACTGAAGTCCCCTCTTTCGCCGAGAGCTCATTTTACTTCGGGGAGACCCTACTTGGTTGGCGATGCATCATAGCGACCCCAAATCCTTTGCTGATGTTACCCTGTGTGCAATCGGTCGGCGAGACATCATAGCGACCCCAAATCCTTTGCCGATGTTACCCCTGTGTGCAATCGGTTGGTGAGACATCTGAAAACCTAAGATGATTAACTATCTGGCCGACTAGGACACTTCAAAATAAATAGAACTACTGCTTGTCAACAAGATATGTGGAAGGTTTTTCTGACTCTCTTCATTGAGGAATTTCATGCCAAATGTGATTAAGGTATTCTTTCCAACTGAGCTCCTTGAGAAATATCATCATGTGCATGTTTTAATCGTACACTCATCAAAGGAAACCATAGCAAAGATCAGACGAACAAAGGTTAATTAATCAAAATCACCATTAAAATGAATCCTGGATAAGAAAGGTGTCATTAAATATCCAAATAAAATGATCATATCAGAATTCGGGTTTCAGTTCCATCTACGGAATTCTAGCCAGGAAGGAATTTCAGGGAAATCCGAGCCAGGAAAATTCTGGTGGAATAAACATGAAAACCATCTACTACCAACTTAATCTAATCATTATCAATCAAAAACAACATGTGAGATCTCAAAATAGCATAAATTAAACATAAAGTGGATCATCATTTATTAACTAGTCCTACTACTCCATATTTCTTCACATTCCAATAAGATTCTGGGGAAATCCGTGCGGGACAGATTTCCGCGAAGGAGGAGACATTTCCGCAAACTCGAAAAAAATAGGGAACAACAGATTTCGGGAAAATCCGGAGGAGAAAGAAATCAGGAAAATCTGGTCCGTGCGGAATTTCGTGAAGACCAAAAATCCCCGAACAAAAGCACTTAGCTAGAGTTCGAGCGAGATATGGGAAAATCCAGATGGAGTGGAAAATCCCGAACCCAGGAGAAAATTCGAATTCCAACTGAGGCAGAACCAAATTTAGATAAAACATAATATAGACCCAGGAGGAAAATGAAAGGGAAAAATCCCAAGAACAAAGCCAATAAAAAAAGGCAACGAAAGAAAAAAAGAAAGGGGGGAACCATTTTGTTCCAGAATAAAATGGGGTGGTAATGCAAGCTATAATAGGTTCACCCAATCTGGGCTACATCCACCAAACTGCAACCATCCAATGATTTTATCTTCTAGTGCAAAAACCTATTACAATCTTACGAATAATGCCTTTTTTCATCATACTCTAACCACCATCCGAACCCCTTTTTAACAAGCTTAGAAGCTTCTAGATTAGGGTTCTATAAAATTGGGTTTTTTTCCTTTTTCGTTGATTTTTCCATTTTTCGGTGACGACGCGAAAAAGTAGGAAATTTTTTTTTCTTGGGAGTTGCCGCCGCCAAACCCCAACCCAGGGCCCGGCTCAGCCTCGGACCCCAGAAAGGATACATGCCCAGGTGTACAGTATAGCATGATCAATCGCCACATACCAACAATCTCCCACTTGGAGATTGATCAGGCTCCACACCAACACAATCTACCACTTGAAGGTTGATTTTGGACAACACTGTTGCACTTACAACTCCCACTAGAAATAAGTACCTTGGACCCGACTGCTCTATTATACTTGAATTCAACATTAAAGGCCAACCAAAGTTGAAGAGGAGCTTAGCTTCTTCCTTGTCACCACCTTCGTAAACATATCCATTGTATTGACATCTGTATGTATCTTGTCCAACTTGACCTGTCCATCCTCTAACACTGACCGAATGAAATGATATCTCAACTGTATGTGTATTGTTTTAGAATGCATGGAAGAATTCTTTACAAGATGTATAGCACTCTAGCTATTTGTAAACAAGTAATTTCCAGCCTATTATTTTCCCAACACATCCATGAAAAGTTGCAGCCATATCATCTCCTTTGCCACCTATGTTGCAACAACATACTCTGCCTCTGTGGTGGATAAAGCAACCAACTTTTTCAATCGAGAAATCCAACTCCTTGTTGTCCCACCAACTGTAAATACATAACCTATGGTACTCTACCTGGTATTTGTATCCCCTACCAAATCTGAGTCGACATAGCCTTTTAAATCAATATTAGAGCCCCCAAAGCATAAACATTTATTGGATGTACCTCTCAAGTACCCGAGAATCCATTTTGTCCCATTCCAATGCTCAACTTCGGGATGACTCAAATACCTGCTAACAACTCCTATGGAATGTGCAACATCCAGTCTTGTGCATACCATGGCGTACATTAAACTGCCTACAGCTGAAGTATATGGTACCTTGGACATTTTTTTCTTCCTCCTCTTATGTCTTTGGACACATATCCTTAGTCAATTAAACATGACTAGGCAAAGTGTGCTGACAGCTTTTGCATTCTCCATATGAAATCTCTGCAACACCTTTTCAACATAATTAGCCTGAGATAAAAACAATTCTCTATTTTTCCTATCTTTACAAATTTTCATACCAAGGATTTATTTTCCTGCCCCCAAATCCTTTAAAGCAAAATATTTTTCTAACTGTTGTTTTAGCTCACTTATGTGATCCATGTTAGACCCTGCTACAAGCATGTCATCAACATATAAACACAAAATAATGTAGCTATTGTTATCACCTGAAGTTGCACCCTTATTGAACCTGATGTTCAACGTCTCAGTGTAACATGGGAAGACCTCTAAAGATGTGGGTTTCTTTATAGAAAGAGGTCAACCTCCAAAGAAGGCCGACTTCCTTTGGTGTCACCTAAAACTACTAATCTTTGTGAGGTAAAGGGAGAAAAAGTGCATACAAAATGAAACTATACTGAACTATTCCTATGGTGATACACCGAGTTGATAAGAAATCCGGAAATGAAAACAAGATGCAAACACACTAGGGAAACTAGACTCCAGCTATTTTACTTACTCAACATAACCCCACTAGACTTATGCATCACTCTTGACAGGTTTGATCTACATACATATCTCAAGAAGGAAGGAACAAACTTCACAGCTTTGTGGTATGAATACAGATTTAGGAAACACTGTTAAAGAAATACATACATAAGCTAACATACAGAAATGAGAGTGGTAAGAGCATTAGTACTTGTTTTCAAGGTGAACTCTGTTTTGCATTCCATATTTCAATTGAGTTACAAAAACATACATTTAGTTAGAAAAGATTGATAGAATTCACTAACTCTCCAGAGTGTATAATCAGAACTATATACAAAAATGCAAAAAAAATTCCTTATATATCAGACTATATCGACCTCCTAGGGCTTACAAAAATATCGGGCTCAAAACTATCTATCTTAAGATCTTTTTATTAAATTTAATGTTGCACCCTGCGTGTCCATGTTGCCTATGTTGGTGAAGAAAGGTTGCCTTCAGAGGAAACCTTCTTGATCTATCTGCAACCACCGCATTCACTTCCTGGTATCGTGTCCCTCTTTGAATTCCCCTCAGTCGAGTTGCTTTGAATGCTCCTGAGCTCATGTTGATTTTCCTTCTGTTAATCACCTTCTCTTGGCACTTGGTTCCACTACCATGGCTTTCTTTGGATTTATCTGATTGGTTGAGCCTACTCCACATAGACTCTGTAGGTGGTGAAAACTCTTTTCGAAAAGAATCGCATCTCGGTGAGACGCTGAAAGTGTCTCGCCGATGCAATTATATCATTCTGCAACTTATCGGCATGACTCACATGATTGGCAAGAGTCATAATGGCTTCATTAGTCACGCCGATAAGCTACCCATATCCATCACTGAGACCACCTTCATTCAGGAAGACATCCTACCGAAAGTAAGACCTCCTTTGCTGAGTCTCCCAGAACGCACATTCCTTTCTACGTGACTGGTGTTTGTTGCCAAGACCCACGCCGAACTCCCCCATTCTGTACGAGCTCTCCATTTCCTTTGGCAAGACCGTGGGAAGTCGAGAAGACTTCATGGCGAGGTCCACCAGTCATACTGATTCCTGCTTCAGTCGCTGAGACCACTCGCATTCGCCAAGATATCTTGTAGAATTCCTTTTGCTTCAACGAAATGCTCATTTCGGGAAGACTCTTGGCGAGATCTTTTGCTATTGGTGAGACCTTCTTATATCTACAAGACCTTATGCCGATGTCAAACTCTTTCAGTGAGGTCTTTACTTTTTGGTCAGTGAGACATCATGCAGTCGCTGAGACTTGATAGCAAACTCCTCCTGTCTGCCCGAGCTATTTACTTTACTGTCGGTGAGACATTGGCCTATCAGCCAGACCTCTCACTGAGCTCCTTATCTTTCGGCGATGAGCTACTTTTTTTTTTTTGGTCGGGGAGACATCGCCATCTCAGTGAGACCTCAGGGTGAAGTCTTCAACTCTTGGTGAGCTTAGCTTACTTTCGGTGAGACCTTACCAGGTCAGCAAGACCTCACCCTGACCTCCTTATTCTTCTGGCGATCTCCTTTCTTTTCAGGGCAGTCACTAACGGTCGGTGACACCTCTCGCCGAACTCCCTCTTGTCTCCCCAATGACATCTCCTTTCGCCGAGACTCCCTTCGGTCGGTGGGACTTCTTAGCGAGCTCAAAGACTTACCCCGAAGTGTCCATCTGTCACCAAAAGTTATACCGAAGACATCAACACCATTGGTGAGACATTCCATCCTCGCTAAGACTTCTCTCTGAGACTCTTTGTTACCCCGAACGAATGCAATCAGTGTGACTTTGCCTCTTCACTGGGACCTTTCACCGAGTGCTATAGGTTATCTCGAAGCCTGTGGTCACCATGAGTCTCCTCGTTTGACGATTGAATGGCCTATCCTTCTTGTTGCCAAAACATTCCGGGTCACCGAGACATCTTGTAGAACTCAATCCTTATGCCGAGAGCTTTTAGAGTCGGGGAGACCTTGTGACTTCGGTAAGACCCTTTGAAAAAGCTCGCTTTCTTTGCCAACGCCGCCTGACTTCGGTGAGACCTCTTCCATTCGGTAAGACCTCCTACCAAAACCCACACACATACGCCAAAGGGATCCTACTTTGCTTTGTCGGTGAGACCCGATGCATTCGCTGAGACTTCTCTCCGAAGAAAAGAACTTCCGTGAAAATGATTATCCTTTTGTTGCTGGGACGATGATTGATGTCTTGCCGATAGGGACCTATAGGTGAATCCCACTCACCGTGACATTCTTGGGGTCTTGGCAACTCTCTCAGAAGATTTTCATGCCGAATCTGAACAAGGCAGGCTTCTTCATTGAGTTCCCTATGACCTAGCATTAGATTCATGACTTTTTCCCTAGGCCGAATGCTCCATTTGGCCTTCTTGAACTTGTTAAACACAATTTTCCTTGCTTGATTGAGCCTGAGGGTGAAAATTAGGTAACATTTCTGGTGACCTTTGTTGGATGTTTGCCTGCTAAACATAGAAACCAGTAGCCTTGGCATATCCATTGGGCATGGAGTCATTGGGATAACTTAGAAAAATCAAGAGCATCTTTGTACATGGCTGTAACTCATCTTGAGACTCACTAGAACACTTGGAAACTTATTGAAAACAAGAAAAATTGAAATAAACTATTTACATGTGTTGGAACAACACTTAGGGAAAGAAATAGCAACTAAACCTACCCTATACTAACCAATAAGAAATTGGTCAAACAAACCCATTAATAGGTTGGGTGAAATAACTGCCCTTTCTAAAAAAATTACAATGTTTGCCACGCTGGAGAACAACTAAAGAGAAATGAAGCATGCATGACAATTCAACTGATGGATGCAAGGTCTCTTGCAGAACATATTCATGCTTACTAACCTTTTCATATGGAATGCAAACATTCCCGTTCTAAGGTGGAAAGGTAACTTGAGTGCGCTCCTCCTAAGCAGTACCCTCATGCTTTGGTGTAAGCAAGGTATCAATATCTTTGTTGGTATCCATTTTGGCTAGATTCTTGATAGGCAAGCTTCTAGTAAGGAAAAAACTTGCACTTTCCTTGCTCTCTTGCTCATGAGCTGCCATTCTATCACCTTGCTGGCTAGAAAGGTATAGCCCCTATGGTTGACTTGATGGAAGAGTAGTAGCTTCCTTAGTATGCTCATGCTTTCCCAACTAGACATCCATTTCTTTAATCGAGAACAATGAGATAGCTTCCCCCATCACATCTTCAATCAATGCATCAACCTGTGGCTCTTTTATGCACCAGAATGGAAGCTGCTCATAATTCTCATCATCACTAGAAGAGTTACATTCTGATTCAGGCTTGTCTTTTTCAATGCAAGAAGACAACAATTCAAGTGGTGATGAGGTCTCAAGTTCCTCTATATAATGGAATGGGAGCCCCTCCAACCAGTTATAACTTTGCAAATCAGGCTCATTAGGCTCCTCCTACTATTTCAACATTTGTTCAAGCTGTTGCTCCAGATCATCATGGCCATCAGCCTTTTCTGACTCTTTTCTATCCAATGTTGAATAAAAATGCTCAATTATATTAGTGTACACTTCTTCATATAGCTCAACATCAACTTTCTCAAGCATAACATGCTCAAAAGTATCAAATCTAGTTGTACACTGCTCCCCTTCAACCTCATGTTGCTGACTTATGACCAAATTTATGCTTTCCTCATCACACTTAATGAAGCATGGAAGCTCAACAGCTATGGACTTATGACCTACATCACCTCTTTTAGCCCCTTCATGCTGTTGTCCTGACTCTTGAACCTCCATCTGCTTGATGTCTTCTTGCTGCTCTGAGATAGCATTTAGAGTGGGAAAAATCATACCTTCTTCATTCCAGATTGTACATTGTTCTTCTTCATCAGCCTTTTCCACCATTTCACCTGGTTGTCCTGTTGGAACATTTACCATCTTGTAGAACAGTGGGAGGATCATCAGCTAAAACATTGCTAGAAACATTTTGAGAATTATTCTCCTGCTCAACCTTTTGTAGCTGTAGTCTGTATTCCTCCATAGCTAGATGTAATAGATGAATATTTTTAGTCTCATCTGAGTTGAGTGAGCTGTACTGGTCAAAGATCTGCCCCTCATCTACTTCCTGGATGCTAGAGCACGATTTGACTTGCATGATAGGTGAAGGAAACTTACAAGGTGACTGAGATGGGGCCTTCCAACTTGGAATCCTGAGGGTAGGAGACTTATTAATAGGCTCACTAGAGAGCTTGGAAGGCTTCTCCTGCTTAAAACTAAGAAACCTATATTCAGAAGCCTCATCTTTCACCGAATGATTTAACATTACAAGAGGGGGTGAGCTGAAAATAGGAATGGAATGGGCTGCCTGTGCTTCATACCTTTGTGCTTGATAATATGAATAAGATCGACTACCTTGTACCTGGGCAGATAAGAATTTCATTTGCTCCTCTTTGGCTGCTATCTCCCTCTCAAGATCTTCTTCAACCTGACATCCCAACTCCTGTTGCTGTGCAATAAGCTCTTTCTGTTTCTTGACATCGACCAACATGTCATACATATAGCAGAACACCTTACTGATGTCATTAATCTGCATATGTTAAAACTTCTAGCTCAAATCCCACAACACATGGTCAAACTGTTGGAGCAAGTCCATTATATTTTGGTAGGGGTGCTCTTGAGGCTGATTATGTAGATAATCATGTTGGTTGGCATCAAAGACCTCTTCATGGGGTTGATTTTGATCATAGGTTAGCTGATATTGAGACTAAGCAGGGATGGGAGAGTGGAAAACATGATGAGGCTGCTGGTAGTCTACTATTACAGGGACATTTGGTATAAAAATAGCAGGTTGTTCTACATAGTATGGCTGATGAGAGGACATATACACATGACTCTCATGGGATGGAGGTGGCAAGTCACTATATTGCTGATAATTAATCATTGCAGAGATAAGACATGAGGAATAACAAGCCTAAATATCAAACCTTATTGATTGTAGACACCTGGGCTGCTGGAGCAGTTGTTATGAAGTTGGGTTCGCCATGATATGCTAATATTTTACCTCTGAAAGCCCTGAAACTTACTGGCTGCATATCAAAAACTAGTAGTAGACATATAATTTCCAAACTGTCTATTCGACGGTCCCACCGGGCGTGCCAAAACTATTATCACCTGAAGTTGCACCCTTGTTGAACCTGATGTTCAATGCCTCAGTGTAACATGGGAAGACCTCTAAAGATGTGGGTTTCTTTATAGACAAAGGTGAACCTCTAGAGAAGGCCGACTTCCTTTGGTGTCACCTAAAACTACTAATCTTTGGGAGGTAAAGGGAGAAAAAGTGCACACAAACTAAAACTATACTGAACTATTCCTATGGTGATACACCGAGTTGATAAGAAATCAGGAAATGAAAACAAGATGCAAATACACTAGGGAAACTAGACTCCAGCTATTTTACTTACTCAACATAACCCCACTAGACTTATGCATCACTCTTGACAGGTTTGATCTACATACATATCTCAAGAAGGAAGGAACAAACTTCATAGCTTTGTGGTATGAATATAGATTTAGGAAACACTGTTAAAGAAATACATACATAAGCTAACATACAAAAATGAGAGTGGTAAGAGCATTAGTAGTTGTTTTCAAGGTGAACTCTATTTTGCATTCCAAATTTTAGTTGAGTTACAAAAACATACATTTAGTCGAGAAAGGATTGATAGAAATCACTAACTCTCCAGAGTGTATAATCAGAACTATATACAAAAAGGAAAAAAAATGCCTTATATATCAGACTGTATCGGCCCCTAGGGCTTACAAAAATATCGGGCTCAGAAAGATCTATCCTAAGATCTTTTTATTAAATTTAATACTGCACCCTACATGTCCATGCCGCCTATTTCGATGAAGAAAGGTTGCCTTCAGAGGAAACCTTCTTGATCTATCTGCAACCACCACATTCACTTCTTGGTATCGTGTCCCTCTTTGAATTCACCTCAGTTGAGCTGCTTTGAATGCTCCTGAGCTCATGTTGCTTTTCCTTCTGTTAATCACCTTCTCCTAGCACTTGGTTCCGCTGCCACAGCTTGCTTTGGCTTTCTCTGATTGGTTGAGCCTACTCCACGTAGACTCTGTAGGTGGTCAAAACTCTTTTCAAAAAGAATCGCATCTCGGTGAGACACTGAAAGTGTCTCGCCGATGCGATTACATCATTCTACAACTTATCGGCATGACTCACATGATCAGCAAGAGTCATAACGGCTTTATTAGTCACGCCAATAAGCTACCCATATCCATCGCTGAGACCACCTTCATTCGAGAAGACATCCTACCGAAAGTAAGACCTCCTTTGCTGAGTCTCCCCGAATGCAACATTCCTTTCTGTGTGACTGGTGTTTGTCGCTGAGACCCACACTGAACTCCCCCATTCTGTTCGAGCTCTCCATTTCCTTCGGTAAGACCATGGAAAGTCGAGAAGACTTCATGGCGAGGTCCACCGGTCATACCTATTCTTGCTTCGGTCACTGAGACCACTCGCATTTTCCGAGATATCTTGTAGAATTCCTTTTTCTTTGGAAAACTACTCATTTCAGGAAGACTCTTTGCGAGACCTTTTGCTATCGGCGAGACCTTCTTATATCGGCAAGACCTTATGCTAATGTCAAACTCTTTCGGTGAGGTCTTTACTTTCTGGTCGGTGAGACATCATGCGGTCGTTGAGACTTCATAGCGAACTCCTCCTATCTACCCGAGCTGTTTACTTTATTGTCGGTGAGACATTGGCCTATATGCCAGACCTCTTGCCGAGCTCCTTATCTTTCGGCGATTAGCTACTTTTTTTTTTGGTTGGGGAGACATCGCCATCTCAGTGAGACCTCAAGGTGAAGTCTTCAACTCTTGGCAAGCTTAGCTTGCTTTTGGTGAGACCTTACCGGGTCAGAAAGACCTCACCCTGACCTCCTTATTCTTCTGGCAATCTCCTTTCTTTTCAAGGTAGTCACTAATGGTCAGCGAGACCTCTCGCTGAACTCCCTCTTGTCTCCCTGCTGACATCTCCTTTCGCCGAGACTCCCTTCGGTCGGCAGGACTTCTTAGTGAGCTCAAAGACTTACCCCGAAGTGTCCATCTATAGCCAAGAGTTATACCAAAGACATCAACACCATCGATGAGACATTCCATCCTCGCTAAGACTTCTCTCTAAAACTCTTTATTACCCCGAATGAATGCAGTCGGTGTGACTTTGCCTCTTCACTGGGACCTTTCTCCAAGCGCTATAGGTTATCCCGAAGCCCGTTGTCGCCATGAGTCTCCCTGATGGACGATTGAATGGCCTATCCTTCTTGTCACCAAAACATTCTGGGTCGCCAAGACATCTTGTATAACTCAATCCTTACTCCGAGATCTTTTAGAGTTGGGGAGACCTTGTGACTTCGGTGAGACCCTTTGGCGAAGCTCGCTTGCTTTGCCGATGCCACCTGACTTCGGTGAGACCTCTTCCGATCAGTAAGACCTCCTACTGAAACCTACACACATACGCCGAAGGGATCCTACTTTACTTTGTCGGTGACACCCGATGCATTTGTGAGACTTCTCTCTGAAGAAAAGAACTTCTGCCAAAATGAATATCGTGTTGTCGTCAGGACGATGATCGATGTCTTGCCGATAGGGACCTATAGGTGAATCCCACTTTCCGTGACATTCCTAGGGTCTTGGCGACTCTCTCCTTAGAATATTTTCATGCTGAATCTGAACAAGGCAGGCTTCTTCACTGAGTTCCCTGTGACCTAGCATCAGATTCATGACTTTTTCCCTAGGACGAATGCTCCATTTGGCCTTCTCGAACCTGTTAAACACAATTTGCCTTGCCTAATTGAGCCTGAGAGTGAAAATTAGGTAACAACTATCATTATCAAACCTCTTAAAATAAACACAATGGTTAGAATTACCCCTGTTGTAGCCTTGCTCAGCCATAAAACTATAAAATTTCAAGTACCATTTTCGAGGTGCTTGTTTCAAGCCATATAAACTTTTCTTCAATCTACACACTAGTTTCTCCTTACCTTTGACCTCAAATCCTTGTGGCTGGTCCATATATATTTCCTCTTCCAAATCACCATGGAGAAAGGTTGTTTTAACATCAAGCAATTCTAAAAGCAAATCTTTAGCAACCACAATACTTAAAACAATACGAATAGTAGTCATTTTAACAACTAGAGAAAAAATCTCATCAAAATGAATACCCTTTTTCTGTGCAAATCCCTTTACAACTAATCTGGCTTTAAATCTCTTCTGACCTCCATCCTCCTCTTTTAGCCTATAAACCCATTTGTTTGGTAAAGCCTTTTTACCTACAGGCAACTTGCATAATTCCCAAGTCTGATTTTTTAGCAAGGAGTCCATTTCTTCTTCCATTCCATGCTCCCACTGAACCTTGGTATCCACCTGCATAGCTTCATCATAATATTCTGGTTCACCAGCATTAGTTAACAAAATAGTATACAAAGAGGGAGAGAATCTTTTTGGAGGTCTACTTATCCTTGAAAATTGTCTAACATTCACATGAGTTTGTGGTATTTGTTGTTGCTATTGTTGCCTAGCATGAGGAACCACTGAAACATCATTGTTTGGAATATCATCCAACACTGCATAATCATTTTCTTTCTTCTCATGTTGCAGCAATAGATCTTTGTACAACACTTTCTCATTGAATATGGCATCCCTACTTTTCACAATTTTCTAATTTTCAAAATCCCAAAGCCTATAACCAAATTCATCAATGCCATATCCAACAAATATACATTTCTTTGATTTTGCATCAATCTTGGTTCTATTTTCATAATCTACATGTGTAAATGCTTCACAACCGAAGGTTTTGAGAAAATAATAACTCACCTTCTTACCTTTCCAAGCTTCCTCTGGAATACCACAACCCAAAGGATTAGAGGGACCTCTATTAATTAAATAAACAACAGTGTTTATAGTCTCTGCCCACATTTTTAAAGGCAACCCAACATGCAATCTCATAGTCCATGCACACTCTATTATTGTTCTATTCATGCACTTAGCCACTCCATTTTCCTGTGGAGTCCTTGGAACCGTTTTCTACCTACGAATACCATTAGAGGAACAATAATCTTCAAAATCTTTGCTACAATACTCACCACCATTATCAAATCTGAGACATTTTAGCTTTTTACCCATCTCATTCTCAACCAAGCTTCTCCATTTTTTAAAAGTTTCAAATACATCAAATTTCTACCTAAGGAAATAAATCCATACCTTCCTAGTTGCATCATCAATGAATGTAACATAGTATAGAGAGCCATCGAGAGAAGATACCTGAGCTGGTCCCCATACATCCATATGCACAAGCTCCAATTTCTCATCTTTCTTTTGTTTCCCATCCTTGAGAAAACTTACTCTCTTTTGTTTTCCATACACACAACTTTCACATAAATCCATATTAACACATTTTAGACCTGGTAAAACATCATTTGAATGAAGTAATTTCATACCTTTTGCACTCATATGCCCAATTCTATTATGCCACAGTGTTGATTCAGAGTCCACAATAACTGTATGATCTTCTACCTGCTGAACTGCAACAACTGTTCCTAACATTGACCTTTTTCTATAGCAATTAAAGTAGAATGAACAATGACCTGTACAAAGATATAAGGTGCCTACTTTCACACCTTTTTCTACCACTAAGGAACCCTTTGTGACCTTCCAATTTTTATCACTAAATGTAACAACACAACCTTCATCATCTAGTTGCCCTACTGAAATTAAATTTTTGCTTAACTTTGGAACATGTCTTACCTCATGTAGTAGCCAATGATTCCCATTCTGCAACTTAATCTTGATTCTTCCCTTTCCAACAATCTAACAGGTTCGTTATCTCCTAAATAAACCAGCCCAAAATCCCCTTGGACATAATCAAGAAAATAACTTCTATGGGGGGTAGCATGAAATGAAGCCCTTGAATCTAACACCCAAGAATCATCAGCATTATCAAGGGAAAAAATCAAAGCATCTTCATCAGATTTATTACTTACCACATTTTCCTCTTTACTTCCTTTTTGTCTCCTTTATTTTTCTGAGACCAACAATTTTTATTTAAATGACCTGGCTTACCACAGTACCAGAAATCCCTCTTGTCTCTAGATTGGGACATTTTGTCCTTTGATTTTCCTCGTGACTTCCCATGATTTCTGGAATTTTTTCCTCTCTCCTTTGTTCTGCCCCTACTTTCTACATTCAAAACACTACCTAATGTGGATGTTGCACCTGAGCTTTTCCTATGAATTTCCTCACTCAAAATAACACCAACAACATCATCAAATTTCAATGTATTCGAACCAGAAATAGAATTGCTAATAGCCATTACCAAGCTATTTCAGCTTTCAGGAAAAAAACACAGAATCAAAAGAGCCCTAACTTCTTCATCAACGTTTACTTTTACATAATTTAATTGATTGGTGATCGTATTAAACTCATTTAAATGATCAGAAACTAACCCACCTTCTACCATTTTCATATTAAATAAATGCTTCATAAGAAATACCTTATTCGAAGCAGAATGCTTTTCATATAACTTCGCCAGGGTTTCCATCAACTCTTGGGTTGTCTTTGTTGTTGTAATATTGAATGCCACCGATTGTGCCAAGCATAAACGAATACTGCCAAGAGCCTTTCTATCCAAAATATCCCAGTCCTCATTAGACATTGCTGCGGGTTTCTTGGTTTTCCCTTCCAATGGCCACCATAAATCCTTCTAATAGAGGTAGTCCTCCATCTACATCTTCCATAACTGATAGTTCTGCCCATTAAACTTCTCAACCTTCTTACTCTCGTCTACCATTACTCCCACTCAACTATGAGAATTTCCTACAAATGATAGTCGAAAACACAACCTGATCTTATACCACTTGTTAGGGTTAGAAATGACAGATATCTAACAATTAAATAAAAATTTAATTAATAAACAGAGAAAGTAAAACACACATAGAATAAATTATAACACATAGAATTTAACGTGGTTCACCCAATCTGGGCTACATCCACCAAACCATAGCCATCCAATGATTTTATTGTCCAGTGCAAAAGCCTATTACAATCTTGCAAATAATCATATTTTTCATCATACTGTAACCCCCATCCGAACCCCTTTTTAACAAGCTTAGAAGCTTCCAGATTAGGGTTCTACAAAATTGGGTTTTTCTTCCTTTTTCGTTGATGATGCCGGGGTGTATAGTATAGCATGATCAGTTGCCACATACCAACAATTCCCTTGAAAAGGTTATCTATTAGCTTGATCAGGTTGATTTTTCCCTTGACTCCGAGGCTAATATGGCTTAAGATTTTGTAACTACTACTTTTTCATAGTCACTAACTCATTTCCAAAGGACTGCAACAAGCCCTTTATTTCTCACAGCTTAGGAGATGGAGTTGGAACAACCTTATCTTGATTAGCAGCAGTTGGTACTACTGGAACAACAGGTACAAGAGAAAAAGGTAGTATCTGCAAAGGCATAGAAGGTTGAATTTCTAGGAAAATAGGCATTGGTAGTCTAGGTGCAATCTTACCAGCCTAGATAAGACTATTTTTTTCCCTCACTACGATGTCAAACATATCTGGTAAAGTGATACCTCCCATGGATTGTATCATTACTTAAATGTAACTATTAAGAGCCTTTAAATAATAGAGAAATGCATATTCTAGGGAAGGTCTTACTATAGCAAGAATCCTATCCCATGTTTTCTGAAAATGGAAGTTAAAATCCATCATTTTCTTCTGAGGAGCTCTCTTAATTGTAGTCATTTGTTCGACTAGTGACAAGTGATCAGACTTGTCTTCAAACTGCTTATTCAAAGCTGCTCCTAACTCATCTCAGGTTGCTGTAGAACCAAATGCTACTAAACCCCTAAACCATTGAAGGGCCTCCCCCTTCAATGAAGTAGCCAACAATCTCACTGCAACATTCTCTCGAGTGATGTGATGGACTCCACATAATGAAGCTACATCCCTAATATGCTCAATGGGAGTAGTTTGATCCTCCCCTATGAAAAAGGGTAAACTTTTCAATGCAGCCATAGGAATATCATGATGCTGCTGCAAATTTAGTGGGCTGCCTCCATTAAATGGAACAAAAGGTTGATTCCTTTATGCTTCCATTGTATTGACCTGAACTGGTTTAATAGGTACAACAACTAAAGGAACATAAACACTTGCTACAGCTACTACAACTACTAGTTTGAAACTAGGAGGTGTAGAATGAACTCTTTTTGATGAAAAAAGGAGTTCGTTTAGTTGTTCTGCCTTGTCTTCTGGGTAGGGATAACTTTAAATATTCAAAAATTACTCCTCATTTGTATTCTTTTCATATGCTATTTTGTACTAGTTTCTGGTAATCTACCCACTCAGTGTCACCAGATATGCTTCACCAAACTCTAAAAAGTTATGAAATCTACTAGTTGCATATCAAAACCAGTAGAATATTGAAATTTCAAGACTGTCTTGATTCGACAGTCCCACCGGGCATGCCAAAAATTTTATCATCTAAATGTTCACCCTTTGTTGAACCTTTTTCAACCACTCAATGAAACATTGGAAGACCTCTCAAAGTGTAGGCTTTGAAAAAAGAGATCAACCTCCAGAGAAGGCCAACTTCCTATATGGTTATCACCTAAACTATTCTATTCTACTATTCTGTAAAGGAAAAGGGAGAGAGAAAACATAAACTAAAAAAATGATAATGAAATTAAAAGGTGATACACTGAACTAAACTAGGGCCTGAAATTCAAATTACAAACACTTGTTTACAATGACCAAAATAGACTTGCACAACTTACTTCTGTATATCTTTGCATAAGTATTTTATAAAAAATCCTAATGCTAAAATCTTAGGAGGAAGAAATCTTCACAACTAAAATCAAACTTGCATTCTTGACACAGATTATAACCTGCAATAGATACACTTTTTTGCAAAAGGTACTTAGCATGAGACAAAATTACCAGGAAATGAATAAGACTTCACAAGTAATTTGATCAATCAATTAGATGCACACAATGAAGCAAAAGAGTAATAAGGAAAAATACTCCAATCACTAATATCCAAGGTTGTCACTGATATTCATGTCCAGAAATGAGCTACAAATTATGCCAATAATCTATTTAAGGATTGAAAAAAGTCACTAAGTATCAGAAAAGTGCATAATAGGAACTTAGTACAATGAGTTAGAAAAGTGACTATATCCATTAACTCCCTCCAAAAACCCACCAAAAGAGGAACTGAAAACTGATTGGGGTTAGATGCCCCCAAAAAACCAAGAATCTAGCAACCGAATCTCCTCCAAAAGAGCTCCCATGTGTGGAAAAAGTCAAGTTTGACCATACCAAGCATTAAGGCATTCAAAACCACCCCCTAGATGCTCTCATAACCTCCAACAAAGTGAGTAAAAAATCCTATATGCTCTCCACATGTTTGACCAACTGCTTTAACCACCCCTATATTCTTGCAAAGCATGAAAGCTCAATAACAACCCATACGTGCATTTACAAAGCATGACCCCTTCATTTTTTTTGCATTTAAAAGAGCAATTTGATTAAGTGCTTTATAATAACACTTAATCAAATGCTTTACATTTGTATTGAATGCAAAAATAGTTATAAGGGCTCAACCCACGTGAGAAATTAAAAGAAAAACATAAGTCTTAAAAGACTTAGTCAGCATATAGAGGAGGACATGGGTATGTGTAGGATCATCATGGAAAAAACAAGCCCTTAAGTTGCAAAAAATTTAGAAAAATCAGAGTTAGGCAACTTGACATAAAAATTTGAAAAAGTTATCTATATTATTTCAAAAATATGTAAGAATAGAATATGTAGAAAATTGAATCTAGTTTCTAAACTACTAGGTTTATTTATTAAAAAAAAAAAATCTATTTGGTGAAAATTTGAAATTTCAATGCGTATTACTTAAATTTTAGGGAAAAATAAGAAGTGACCACCCTAACCACAATAAAATGATACTATTTTTTTATAATATTTTAGATATAAGTAGAGGACTCATGTCCCAATGTGATGCATATTTTTTATAATTTTTTCCAAGTAAATAATTAATTATGAATTTTTATTACAACTTTTAGAAAATATAAAAGTATGTCTGACCACCTTAACTTGGTCAAAACTTCATGAAATTAATTTTTTTTAATCCTATAGTATGTGAAGCATAGAATGTGATGCATGTTTTGGATTCAAAAATGTTATACCGTTGAAAGTTATAGATGTTTTTCAATCACTATCAATTAGGACTTTAGTCGTAATTCAAATAGAAAATGAATAATAATTATTTATTAAATTCAAAGTAAAGCATAATTTATATTGGTGGAAAGCTGAGAATCTCCTTTAAAAACCCTTTTCGTTTCATCAATTTTGGGTAAAAAAAAAGTCGTTAGCCACCTACCCTACACATACCCATAATATCGCCACTTTTTGGCCCATTATGATCCTGCACATACCCACATAAGGCCTAATGTCTTATCCCACGCCATACATTAGTTTGATGAAATATTTTTAAAAGAAGGTGAAAAAATACCATCTTATGGTCGACCAAAAGATAGCGTTTGAAAACCCTAAACACAAAACCGATGGAAAAATCTTGGAAAGCATTTTATTTTCACTTTGAACTTTCTGGAAGCTGTCCTCCCACTGACACAGGGTTTCATTGGAATTCCTGTAGACACCTCCTTGGTGCATTCCTGCAGTTTCAGAGGCATTTCCTTTGCAAAATATGATAAACAACGACCTTTATGTGTTTGGTAAGAATTCTTACATCACTCTGTTGTATCTTTTGAAGAAAAAATAGCTTGAAATCAAGCATTCTTATAGGAAAATGACTAAATGTTTAGATTTTTTTCTATTCTACGCATTTCCATACATTTCTTTGTAAACATCAGGCATTTTTTGAGGAATTCATATATTTCTCTATATTTTGGTCTTCCTTTGTAAACACAAAAAGGTATATGCTCCTTCATGGCCGCGAGTAATGATATTGGGGTTCTTTTCTTTTGTGACTATTCTGGGTTGTCAAAACCCCTGCTTTTCTTACTCTCTTTACTCGGCTCCAATGGGTCTAAAACAACAACCCCATTTCTCCACATTTTGGGTCTGAGATTTATAAGATATAAACCCTTCTGTCATGCAAAAATGAAGATTTTCCTGTGTATCTCCATGCTTTGATAGTTTGACTCTTTATAGGTCGTAGCTTTTTCTCATGCTTTCTGGAAAAGACTAAAACCCTCTTTTCTTGTAGTCGGTCCATTGAGAACTTCATAGCTAATTTTATTTTCTTGCAAACACTAAGGCCTCGCTTCCCTATTCATGGATTCTTTCACAAATGCATAAAATTCTCCTTTTGTATGGCCACGGTTTATAATTTCTTACAAGTATTAAAAGTTTTTATGTGCATGAGGGCTTCATACTCCTTCTGGGTTGAGGGTTTTCCTTTTATATTCATGCAACCTGTATATGGTCCTGTCAAAACTACCATAAGTCTAGTCCAGGTGACTATCCTTGAAGAAGGTCACTCCTATGTTTCTTTTTCCACTAAGGGCTTGCTTCCCTGGTCATGGATTCTTTCACAAATGCTAAAAATTCTCCTTTTGTATGGCCATGGTTTATAATTTCTTATAGGTATTAAAAATTTTTACGTGCACAAGGGCTTCAATACTCCTTTTGGGTTGAGGGTTTTCCTTTTATATGTATGTAGCCTGTATATGGTCCCCTCAAAACTACCATAAGTCTAGTCCAGGTGACTATCCTTGAAGAAGGTCACTCATGTGTTTCTTTGTACATTTCATGCATCTCTTGAGAAACCTTAGCTTATAATGATGAATACATGCCTTGCTTTTACTAGGGTTACTTTATTTCTCTCTATCATATATTCAAGCTTGCTTTGAGCTCATACTGTACAGGAAATGGTGAAAAGTTTAATCCCCTTGATTATAAAACCTTTCTGGATTTTCCTCACTACTAGACTAAGCTCCAATTGCATTTCCTCTAATGAATTGTACTCTTTAATCTATTAGGACTATCATTATGCAATGGTTTTTACTGTAGTAAAAGAAATTTCTCTTTCCATTTCCTTATTTATATCTCTATGATGATGATATGCCTGTTGCTTATTGAATTTTCCTTTATTCTCATCATTTTCTTCACATGGAGTTAGAGGAAAATCTCTTCCCGTACAACAAGGTAAGAAGCTTCTTGTTCTTCAAAATATATGGAAGGAAATTGACTATCATTATAATCTTCTTGACAGGTGCTTTTGATCTTCTCTTACCTTATTGGAAGGCTATCTCCTTTATTTGTATAGTACACTGCCCTCCTCCATGAAGTCACTGTTATACATGGCTGCCATACTTGTCTTCTAGTTCTTCATAGGCCTTATTCTTACTGTCATTTAAGTACCTTGAATGTCATTAATGGATTTCCCAGCTCATATTCACTGTGATTTGAAAGTCTTAGGGACTGTCCTTATGGAATCATGATAGAATTTTCCCCTTGAGTTGACTGTCCTTCATGCTTGGTAAATTGAAATTAATCTCTGAGTACAACACTCTATCTCTTTCTTGATCACTGCATCATGATGCATGGCATTGCTCTATGTTTAATGATTGAATGGTACTCTTACCACTACTTTGGACTACCACATGCTATCAAGTTGAAAGCCTTGATGTTTTGTGAGATCACCAACCCTATCATCTTTACATGGTATTGACTGTCTTTAACATCATATCACTATTGTTAATAATTGTCACCATTATTATGATTGTTGTTTAACACTTCTTTCTCATGTAAGGATTTTATGTGATACTACTTCTGAAAACAAAAATGACTATCTTGTATCTTTTATACATGGATTTATACTTAAACCCCTCTTAGAAACTAAGAGGGCAACATGCTGGGCTCAACCCTTGTGGGAGCCACATTTTATCCCACATGATTTAATTAAATGAATTAAAATAGAAACAAGGATTTCACCTATACCTGCACAAGAAGCAAACATGTTAGATAAAAACAAGCATATGATAGATTTTTTTGATTACGCTCTCATGTTTTCTTGGACATTTATGGTATGCTTGGATATTTGAATGCACATGAGAATAATATTATATGCTTATAGATGTATGCATATATTTTGACTGGTGATCCTTCATTGGTCTAACAACACTTTCATTACAGATGTTGGGAACCTAGGAACATCAAGGAGAGCAAGTAGGGCAAGTGAGAGGGAATGAAGATGGTGTAGAAAAAAGCAATGGGGATTTGTCATTCAGGAAATGACGGGTCCCCTTTCTCTTTATGTGCATTTCTTTTCTATTGTAACTATAAATGTATAATGTTTTCCATTATATGTATTCTGATAGTCAGTTCTACGGCTTGTGTGGGACACAATTCATTTTTATTATCAATAAATACTACTTTTCTTTTGAAAATATTGTGCACTTCTCCTATGTTATATGCATTTGTATGATGCAATGCAGTTTTGTAGTCTTCTGATTTTGTTTATACACATGAATGTGACATAGTAGATTTAAAATTTACCCTCTTTCCACTTGTAAAATATAAACAACACTACCTATTTGGGCTAGTAGTAAAAATAGGTAACAATTATCTTGGGACTTTCAACTTATGGATTTCAAGGGAGAAACATGTTTGTCTTGTGGGGGTTTACAAAGTTATTAGGAACCTAGATATGCATTGTAATTTTGAGTTTAATTGTGGTAGGAGTTATTCTTGATAAAAATGAATAAGAAGAATAAAGGTTAGTTGTTGTTATCTTGGAGGATTTTAGAATTCAAAGGTCAATATTAATTTAGAAAGAACCAAGTTTTGGTGAAATATTTTGTGTATATGATGTTGTGTAAATCTTTAACACATACACTTTCCAACAATGTTTAATTTTATTTAAATAAATTTTATAATGTATATTATAGGGTATTTATGTTATATAGAAATAATCAATAATATGTTTAGAAAAAATAAAAATCAAATACTCATCCTAACCCACTTGATTAATCAATTGTTGAGGATTACAACATTGCTGCCCCTATGACAAACAATAAATTGATTCAAAGTTGTTTCACAGATTTGATCATAAAAACTGATCCACATGATATTGAAAGATGAAATTTAATGGATTTTTCAATTATTAATCTCAGAAAAACATATTAAAAATTTATATTAACCCATATCATTAATTAAGATTTACTAAGAAAATACTGGCATCCCTATTCACCATAAAAATCTGTCATAAAATAGTCTTACATATCTTATCACACAAAATGGAATACAACAATTTAGATGATAAAATTTAAAGGGTTTTTTAAAATTAAATTTTTGTAGAACATATCCAAAAATAAGAGAAACCCAGTAAACCAAATAAAAGTTATTATTAAAACATTACTATCCCCTACTTTAAAATTAAAACAACAAATTGAAAAACCAAATTGAGTAGAACCAAGTAAGGGTTTTATGAAGAAAAAAGAGTTGAAATATGTTTCTGTCATCTTCTTCATCTTGTTAACCTGCAACATAAAATTTTACAAAATGTTTTCTATTGCAAACAACAATCAAATGGAGGAAATCAACAAATAACATTATATGTGGAAAACAATTTTCAAAGAGAAAATGGCAAATAGTTGAGAGACTCATATTTAAGGTATCATAAGTTAGTTTGAAATTAGTTTTTAATTACTTGTTAATTACTTAGTTAATTAGTGTTCAGATACAAAACTTTCCTATTTTGTTGTTCCCTTTATTTTTATAATTCATCTCTCCTTAAAAGTTAATTGAATAATACTTAATAAATTTTATATATCATGTAACTAATGATCCCACAATACTGGTTTACAATTTCTGAGAGATCCTAATTTTTGCTAAAATCACATATTTTTAGAAACTATAATGATTTATGCCTTGAAAATTTTTATTTAAAGGATTTCAATTGAAGAGGGTTTGATCAAACCACCTTAGATCAAACCCCTTTGGATAGAACCCCGCTAGTTTTAAACCATACCTATAACAGAGTCTCCTTTACACCTATCAAAATGCTGATAAAAAACCACTTTTGATTTACCTTTTGGGGGATCAAATTAATTAATTTAAAATTTATTTTTTGTAAGTATGTAGTCCTTATTATAAGCTTCCCAAAAGTATAATTTTAAATAAATTTAATTTAATTATTATATTTAGTTTTTTATTTCTTGTGAATGTAGGTTTTTCACTGAAAATTAAGCTCTTTGTTCTGCACATGTGGAAATATATCAAGTTATCGAAAAAAAGTTTTGAAAAATATCAGTGCACTAGATATTGAAGTCCTTGATCCAACAGAAAAAAGAGAATTTTGATACATACAAAAAAAGTTATGTGGTATGTAGTCCACCAATGTCTGAATTGTAATTGGTTTGACTTTGAAACTTGATTAAGAAAAAAATATTCAATAAAACACTATGAAACAAAATAAAAGTGCTAGATATCGTAGCTACAAATCTAAATTAAAAAAAAAAGAATTTTATCCTTCATGGAAAAAAAGTTATGTTGTATATGGTGAGCATCACTCCTTAAAAATGGTGTTTACTAAAAAAAACTAGTTTTTGAAGGAGATGGAAAAAGAAGTGCAATCTAACTCCCAATTTTTTGAAAAAAATATATTTATAATATATAGACAAAATGTCACAAATCACTAGTTTGCATCATCTACAAATTCCTCATAGTTTAGCCACTATAGGTGCTCGAAAGTGAAGATTTAGTTAGAAAAAAATAGTTCAGTGTCCAGTTTGGCCAAAAATTGTAAACTAGTATTATGGGATCACCAATAATTATACATAAAAATTGAGTCTTAATGTTCAACTCAAAATTGTAAGGTAGTGAGTTTGATGAACTATTTTTAAAATTATCAAGGGACAAATTAGGCTTGATTAAGAATTTTTTAAACATGTTTTGATATAAAAAAATCAACAATTGAGATGAGAATAAATTTTTCAAATTAAATTTTAGAATTGGTTTAACTTTTGAATTTAACAAGTAATGTCATAGTCAGGTATATAAAATAAATTATGAGATATTAGGATCACTATGTTGATGTTGTCCTCTTGGGTTATGAAACTAAGCATTGTACATAACTAATTAAATGATTAGACATACTTAGATTTAACATTGCTCAGATATTTTAATGTGTAAATCAAAAAGAAATTTGGATAGTAGTTAATCATTCAAAAAAAATTTGAATTAATACGAGTTATACATCTATGGTTATTCAATTACTTCATTCCTTTAGTATTAGTTGTACTCTATGTTAGAACTTATAATGAATGAAATTAGTAAATTTTAGTTTGGGCCTGTAAATCAATTCCTTTTGCTTTCGTACCTGTAAGAGGAACAATCAATCAATTCAATTTGATAAGAATGGTGAAGAGACTAACTTTCAAATGTAGAAAGTGAATTGAGAAGAGAGGAGATTGTTTTCAATGATAGGTAAGTTAGTTTTAAAGTTAGTTTTTGGTTAGAAATTAATTACTTGTTAATGAATAGAGTATTATAGTTATTGCATTTTATTTAGTCAGTTTAACTAATAATGGTAATGGTCTATTTTGATTAACTCAATATAAAGAGAGAGTCTAAAAATTATTATATAAAACTTTGGTTTTTCTTTGAGATTGGGTAATTGAATAGTAAAATAAGGCTTGGGTTTTGTGTGTGTTAAGTTGGTGGTGTTTGGAAATTAGATTAGTTAGTTGGATAATGTTCTCATCTCTAATTTAATTATAGTAATTCCACCTATTGCGTATCGATTATTTTACGAAGTGGTAAACTTGAAATCACATTAAATCCTTTTATTTAAATATAGAGGTAATTATGTTGATATATTTATAGGTGTTCAATTATTCATGTAACCAAAAAAGTTAGGAGGCCATGATATTCTATTTGAGTTTTGTTCTATCTTTTATCTAGTCAAGATAATCATCATTTTGTTGAGGGTTACCCATCCCAATGGTTTTTTCTTGGCGAGTGTCCTTATCCATCTTGTTGACTAAATTTTGTTGTCTGAATCTTTACCCTATATCATCATTATAGTATTTCCAATCAATGTCATTTAAAATGTCTTGGTTAATGTGGTTATTAGTGATAGAGGATTGTCATATTTCTCTCTTGACTTGAGAAGTCAATATATTACTTAAATGTTGAATATTTGAGAATGCTCAGTAGTTAATTATGGTTGTTAAGTAATTTAACCCTAGCATTAAAATAATATTTGAGGTCAAACTAGAGTTATGGACACAAGTTTTTATTATCACCTATCTAAGAAAATTTGCAATCACGTCTATCTCCCCATGTTAGGTCGAATACGTTGTCTACTGATGACATTATTTTTATGATTTCAAATTACAATAACATTATTGTTGGTGAAGGATATAGGCCAAGGAAATGGTATTTATATTAGCTTTTTGAGTAATGCCATTACTGAGTGGTTGTGTCCAATAATCTAATAGTTGAGTAGTTTTGAGTTCTAGAATAATATCATAAGTGCAATAAGTAAATAGTAAATGACAAGATTATAATTGGTAGTATTGTTATCTATGATGGTAAATATACTTGTGATTCCAAAAATAATAGTGTTAACTCTACTAGAATTAAAATTAGAATTCAAAATTTTAGAAAACATGGATATAACTAGCGATAATATTAAGTGTGAAATTATTAATACTATCTTTAGTAATTCAAATATTAAGTATAAATATTTTGAGTTTTATAATTATTAGCATGGGTTCTTAATCAAGGTAGTAAATTAAATTCAAGTATTAAAGATAATAATGTTTTAATCTTATTAGATTCAATACTAATAATGTAGGAAATGTAAATACAAAAAGTAATGTAAATGAATAAAGGTAATCATAATAATAATATGTATGTCATTGGAATCAATTTTATTGTGGATATTTGATATTATCCATTTCATTGTATGTTTCATGTTTAAGTATAATGGATAATTATTAGTGTTTATGTGTATTTGTTCAAAAAAAAATTGTAGTTGTGTATTTTTTAGTTGTGTCTAAGTTGGGGCATGAAAAATGTGGTATATGTGAACACTTCTTTCCCTAAAGGTGGTTTGCATACACATCCACTACCACCCTATAACTACCATATGCATTTTAATTATTATCCTTTGTAACTTCTATTAGTTTTTTGTCACACATACCATACATGAATGCAAGGAAAGTAGAGAAGATGGTATAAGAGAAAGGAGAGGGGAGACAATATTTTAATTAGCATTGAAGATTCAACCATCATAAATAATATAAAATATGGTCAAGTGGCATTTGTTGAAATAAAATGGTCTCACTAAGAGTCTACTATGGATCAATGTGCATAAGATGATGCACAAGAAACCAGGTCCATGCATAATCTTGTGTCACCAAAAAAAATGTTGTTTCAAAGTTTTGGTAAGATTTCATCGAATCCTTTCTTGTAGGTAAAATTTAGACTATATTCTAAATTTGATGGTGAATTTTTTGAAATCAAAGCATTAATAGTTTGGGAGACTTAATCATTTGGCAACTTCGACTGGCAATGGGTGTTGCCACAATAGTGTCTCACTTTTGGGACATGTTGATTCTTTCCTGAAATCACTTATTAAAAAAAAATAATGATTTAAGCTTTGAGAGTTTTCATCTAAATTCTTTTAATTGAAGAGAAATAGACAAGACCCCTTAAATCAAATCCTCTTGGATAGAACCCCTCTAGTATTAAATCATACCCACAATGGAGTCTCCTTCACACCTATTAAAATGCTGGTAAACAAACACTTTGTCTTTATCTTTTGAGAGATTAAATAACATCATTTAGAAATTATATTTTTAATATTGTAGCCCTTGAAACAAGCTTTCCAACAAAGCATCTCTTGATATGTTTCTATTTTAACATGTATTTAATTTTCAATTTTGATTGAATATAGGTTTTTCTTCGAACATCAAGCTCTTCATTTTGCAGAGGTGGAAAAATAGTAAACTATTGTAAAAAATTCAAATAATACCCTTTCCCTAGGTATTCATGTCCTTGTTTCACCAAAAAAAGAAAAAATGAATTTCAATATATACACAACAAGTTAGGTTGTATGACACACATGTATGTCCAAATTATAGTTACAGTGACTTCAAAAATTAATTAAAAAATATATATGCAACAAAAAATTATGAAAAATACCCTTTCCATAGATATTGATGTTGAGAATCTATATTTCAAAAATTAGAATTTTATCCTTTATAGACAAAAAGTTATGATGTGCGACATAAACATTACTTTCTGAAAATGTTGTTTTCTTGTTTAAAACTAGTTATTAAAGGAGATGTTGAAAGATTCATGATTTATTTTGGAATTTAAAAAAAAATAAAAAAAATAATATACACACAAATTTCCACAAATCACTAATTTATATCAATTTCAAATTCTCAATGGTTTAACTTCTATAGGTCTCAGAAGATAAAAATTCAGTTCAAAATATTGATGTGAATGTCCATCTTGGGAAAAAGGTGAGACACAGTATTGTGATTTCACCCCAATTTGACGAAATGTTAAAATTTTGAAATCCGTGATGTTTGAGGGAAAATGGTTTGGTGGGAAGTTGATAGCATCAACACATTCATCTCTGCAATTTTTGGAGGAATTCGAGCACTTGATAGGAGAATATCATATTAGTTTGGATGGGTGTGGCAATGGTTTGATATTTGCTCATTTGTGTTATTCCATTAGTTATTCCAACATATAAAGTATTTTGAATTCTATCAACTAAAATTGGAGGTGAAGAAATGGCACAATGGAGATTTAAGAAAAAATTCTTTGTTTGCAAATTATGATTTTAATTTAATATTTCTAAAGAATACCAATGGATAGTGAAGCACTTGAAAGGAGTTACTAAAGTGGGGTGATTCAGAAGTAGACCGATGGTGTTTCATATTCCCATGTAGAATCCATAAACTTACTAAAGTATGGCATGACCAGTGAAAAGAGGTGGTAGCTAAAAGGAGATAGAGGGGGAGGCGTGAGAGTGAGATAACATGTAGAGGAACTCCCCTAATAGCCATGCTAGTAAGAGGTACTTGTTAAAAGTTAGAAGAGTTAAACAACAACGATTAATGGCATGAGGATAGGGGCGACAGAAAAGAGAGATAGCTCAGTGTAGCCATAGGGAAAAGTGCAGGAACAAATTTAAGAGGGAATTAACACCTCAAGAAGGAGAGGCTAATTGGTATAAGACAACATTTAGACTAGCACCAAACCATTCAATTCCAAGATATTTACAAACCAGAAATTCAAGGTGATAAATTGCAACATCCAAGGTGAGTGTTCACATGTGGGGGATGAGAAACATATTGGAGACATTTTTAAAGTTTGCGCCAGCATAAGGAAACCAAGCATGGGTTTGAATGAAGGTGCAATGCACAAAAAGTGGCACATGGGAAGATTGGAGGGTTTGATTTGAAAGAGAGATGAAATGAATGATATGAAAAACACAAAAAACAAACATTGGCTTGAGGGTCTTGGAAAGATAGCATGGAGCGGTGAAAAGGTAAGTGAAAGGTCAATCAGCACATGAGTTTTGTAATATTGTATGTTAAAAGAAAATGAGGTTGTTGTGTTAAAACGAGGAAGATAAGGGGTGATTTGGTGAGGGTGAGTGGAGAAATTTCCATGAAAAGAAAACTAGAGAATATGTAAAGGAAGACTGAGCAGAAAACAAATGAAATGGGAGATGGTTGTGGGTAGATGGCAGCATGTTGAGGTTGTGAGTATGAGAAATACAAAGGAGATACGAAGAGTTGAACAGAATAGAGGGGCAATGAAGTGCCTGAATTTTGTAATGTAATGTTCATGAAGTATGTTTTAAATAAAGTTATGTGTTTTATTTGCAAATAGTAGTTTAGGATGAAACAATTGTAATTGATAAAATTGACAAAATTAATTGTCAATTTTTGGAGTTAATCAATAATTTGAGTCTTTGCAATAGCTAAATTTGTGAAAATTGGTTTGAGTGAGGTTTTCTTTCTTCATCATTTGGTATCAGCGCCAGTGGTTTTGAATGTGCGAATAGAGCACTAAGAGATTGGTAGTTCACAATAGGACTTGCGGGTAGACAAGGGAGTGAGCAGAGGTTTTGGGGCACAAGAAGATCACCGAATGTGAGGTAGCTTGTGATAAAACCTATGGATAGTGGAAGTGTGATTGAGGAGATCAAAAGTACCATTGCAGGTGTGTGGAGTCCCAAGCGATTGAGGGATGTAAAGCATAGTGTTGGAAGCGCGAGAGAAGATCAAAAGTATAGGTGTAGGTGTGGAGTCTCAGATGGTTGAGAGTAGAAGACACAAAAAAAGTGTTGAGAAAGTGATAGATTACAATAGATGAAGTGGAACCTTCATGAGGATCGAAGTACAATTGCATCATGGAGATTGCAAGGGTAGAGTTACAATGAAGACAAGTTAGAGGAGGGAATGGAGAGAGAAGAGGAAGAGCACTTGGTAGAGGAGGTCGAGTTGTCAGCGACGAAGTTCACTGGAGGTTGCATAATATTGAAAGGTGGTTATATCACCTAACTCCACATTTTTGATCCCATGCTCACAAATTTCTTACCCGGTGTGTCTAATGCAGGAGCATCTGGGTCCATGCGTAATCTTGTGTAAAAAAAAAATGTTGTTTCAAAGTTTTGATAAGATTTCATGGAATCCTTTCTTGCAGGAAGAATTTAGAGTACATTCTGAATTTGATGGTGAAGGTTTTGAAATCAAAGAATTAATAGTTTGGGAGATTTAATCATTTTGTGACTTCGACTGACAATTTGACGAAATATTAAAATTTTGAAATTTGTGATGTTTGGGGAAAAATGGTTTGGTGGGAAGTTGATAGCATCGACATATTCATCTCTACAATTTTTGGAGGAATTTGAACACCTAATAGGAGCATATCATATTTGTTTGGATGGGTGTGGTAATGGTTTGATGTTTTCTCATTTGTTTTATTCCATTAGTTATTCTAGCATACAAAGTATTTTGAATTCTATCAACTAATATTGGAGCCGAAGAAATGGAACGATGGAGATTTAATATAAATTTCTTTGTTTGCAAATTATGATTTTAAATTAATGTTTCTAAAGAATACCAATGGATAGTGAAGCACTTCAAAGGAGTTACTCAAGTGGGGTGATTCGAAAGCCATACCGATGGTGTTTCATATTCCCATGTAGAATCCAGAAACTTACTAAAGTATGGCATGACTACTAAAAAGAGGTGGTGGATGAAAGGAGATAGAGTGTGAAGCATGGGAGTGAGAGAACATGTAGAGTAAATCCCCTAATAGCCATGCCAATAAGAGGTACTTGTTAAAAGTTAGAAGAGTTTAACAACAGTGATTAATGACATGATGATAGAGGCGACAAAAGAGAGAGATAGCTCAGTGCAACCATAGGGAAAAGTGCAAGAATAAATTTAAGAGGGAATCAACACCTTAGGAAGGAGAGCTCAATTGGTTTAAGACAAAAAATACTAGTTCCAAAGAAGGAGATTGGGTAAATTGTGAAGACCATTCAATTCCAAGATATTTACAAACTAGAAATTCAAGGTGATAAATTACAACGTCTAAGGTGTGTGATCATGCATGGGGAATGAGAGACAAATTGGAGACATTTCTAAAGGTTGTGCTAGCATAAGGAAACTAAGAATAGGTTTGAAGGAAGATGTGATGCACAAAAAATTGTGCATGGGAAGATTGGAAGGTTCGATTTAAAAGAGAGGTGAAATGAATGATATGAAAAACATAGAAAACAAAAATTGGCTCAAGGGTCTTGGAAAGACAACATGGAGCGGTGAAAAGGTAAGTGAAAGGTTGCTCAACATATGAGTTTTGTAATCTTGTATGTTAAAAGAAAATGAGGTTGTTGTGTTAAAATAAGGAGGAATACAAGGGGTGGGTTGGTGAGGGTGAGTGGAGAAATTTCCATGAAAAGAAAACCAAAGAATATGTAAAGGAAGAATGAGTAGAAAATAAAGGAAATGGGAGATGGTCATGGGTGGATGGTAGTGTGTTAAGGTTGCAAGTATGAGAAATACAAAGGAGATATGAAGAGTTGAACATAATAGAGGGGAAATGACATGCCTGAATTTTGTAATGTAATGTTCACAAAATTTGTTTTAAATAAAGTTATGTGTTTTATTTGCAAACATGAGTTTAGGATGAAGCAATTGTAATCAATAAAATTGACAAAAGTAATTGTCAATTCTTGGAGTTAATCAATAATTGAGTTTGAAATTGGGTTGAGTGAGGTTTTCTTTCCTCATCATAAGATCATGCCCTAGGTAAATGTGAAAAAATTAACCTTGTATATATATTGAAAGAGATAATTTTATTATTAAACCAATACCATAGTTGTAAAAAAAAAAAATTATATGTTTCAAACTATCCAATAAAATAATATAAAATATGCTAAAAAAATATTAGAAAAAAATGAACTACACTTGTCTATTTTTGATTAAATAAGCAACATTTACAGTGTGTTGTACCCTTTACATGGAAAGCCCTCAGGGCAAAAAAAAAAGCTAGTTCTTGCCATAAATGAACTAGGAAAAGAAGATAGACTACACACAGAAACAACTGACAGATAGTTGTCGAACAATAGATAAGGACTAGACAGTTCCCCAAAACCTAAGGGGACTAATCTAACTCCCTTAACCCTAGGCCGCGAAGTAGCGACAGATCTTGGGAGTCCCTTCTTCTTTCTTAGCACAACAGACTAGGAAGACTTAGAATCAAAGTCCATCGAGTGAGGCGAGAGGAGTGGATCCGCAACAACCACCATGGGCAATGAGCCACCATGCAACAAGGGATTCAATAGTGCAGAAGAGGAGAAATGAGCAATCAAAGGACTGGTAGAGGCATTCAATGAGGGTCAGGCAGGCTCTACTTGAACAATAAAAATTGTTCGAGGAAACAAAGGTTCCATGGAAGGGATAGGCAAAAGATGAGTTGCCAAGAAACAAACTTGGATGAATCAACAGGGTCGTCCTCCTCGGATGAACCATCAGAAGGAGGAGAGTCCACCATGAGATGATCCATGAGAGCATCCTTCCACCATGTAGCAGCGCCCTTGCAGTGGGAATGAGGGAAACTAGAGGCCAAATAACCAATGAAGAAACATCTCCTGCATTGAAAAGGGAGGCCCTCATAGTCCAAGAGTTGTGTCCAAGGTTTGTCCTCCACCAATAAGACTGCATCACCATTGAGAGGTTTGGAGATGTCCAAATCAACTAAAATACGAGCTACCATAGTATGCCCAAGATCGTGAGATGTCCAAATCAACTAAAATATGAGCTACCATATTTTTTGGCAAGAGACACTGCAAATATTTTTAGGTGTTGTCATTGTTGGAAACCCTAGTCAATTAGTCAATCCACACATCGTCATTTGATCATACTAGCAAACAAATCGAATACAGTCAAGGAAGAATAGTGCATCCGGTAGTTTTGTGTTCATCAATTCACATGAGATTTTATGTTGTCATTTTGACTTGTGGATCTCAAGGAAGATTGTTTGGTGTATGATCTACATTATTTGTGAATCTTAGTGCCTCGTATCAATCTATGTGTAGGATAATAGATCCAGTTGGTTAATTTTTTGTTCTCAGTACATAGAGGCTAACTAAGTTAATATAGCATGTTGTGGATATTCGAGGAGTAATTATTTAAGTGATTTTGTGTTCGATCATTTTGATTTTGGTCCTAACTATGTTGGAGCCAACTTTGGTGGATACACATTGAATATTATTCATGATTTGAGCTGACAGTTTGCAAATGTTTTTCTATTTTGTTGAAGCCGACAGGTAGCAATTAAATATTTAGTCATGGATATATATAAGTGATCAATTATATATCATATATGTATGAAATGTGTTGATGTACGGTGTGAAATTTAGAAGGATTATAGAGCGATTATGCACAGTTTCACTTGTGCATTAAGGATTTTGTGAAGCGAGTTAGAGCAGAATAGAGCATAAGAGTAGAATCAGTCAGAAGGTCAAGAGATCGATTAGTGAGCCTAACCGGAACTATAACCAGGCATTTGTAGATGTTATTTTCTCATTTCAATGTTTTGGATGTTATCCAAATCTTTTGTAAGGAAGTGAGCCCTTCTATTTTGAGTAGTGAGCTCTTGGCAGAGTGCCTGAATGCAAGTGCATTCCCATTTTGTAAACATCTTTTTGAGTATACTCAGATCATATTGTGGATTTGCCATCCACCATAGTTTTTCTCCTAACATGGTTTCCACGTAAAAATCCTTGTGTTATGGTGTTGTGGTTACTTGCTTCATGCTCATGCATATTCATTTTAGTTGAATGTTATAAGTGCTTTGAAGATCAAATTAATAAAGTTAAAAATTGCACAACACTGATTCACTCCCCTCTCAGTGTTCCTTGTTTCCAACAATTAACTAGTATCAGAGCCTAGTTCCTCTGAAAAAGTCTAATAGCTTTGGGAAGATCTTGGAAAGTGTTTCAATGGATTCGGGTAGTCTTCAACAACAACTTTTGGTGGCCCTAGATGATCTTGATTAGTCAAAATTTGAAGTCTGGGAATTGCAAGCAAATCTTTTGAATGCTGAGAGATTCATTGAGTCATTGAAAGATAAAATCAATAAGTCCAGGGAGAAGAGAAGGGAACTCTGTGATTAGGTAGAGAAAGAAGATAGTAAACATATTGTAGATGAACAATTGAGTCAAACCCTGAAGGAGAAGACAAAAGAATGTGAAAATTTGGCCAAAGATAATACAGTCCTAAAGCATGAGATGGAATCTATTATGATGAGGATTACCAAGGAGATTGAAGATAGAAAGAAGAATGAAGAGAAGCTTGCATAGTCCTTGAAAGAAAAATCTGAAGAATGTAGTTGAATTACTGATGGATTCAATCAGTTGGAACTTGAATTGTATCAATCTAGAAACAATGAAGAAGAAAGTTTGAAAAGCAGATTGATGATCTTAGAGATGAACTTGCTACTTCAAATGAATTCAAGGAGAAGTTCAAGATTAGCTTAGCCAAGCTTGATGAACTGATTAAAATTCAGAGGACTGAAGGTGACAAGTGAGGTCTTGGATATGAGGAAGGGGAAAGTTCCAAATCTGGATAGAGGATTTTTGAACAAAGGAGATTTAGGCAAGGAAATCAGATGAACAAAGTTGGAAGGTATCTAGTAAGAAAACCTAATGCTCAGAGATTCAATGGTTACTATTTTACTTGTAATAAGTTTGGTCATATGGCTTCTCAATGTAGAAGAAAAATGAATCCAAGTGGTCCATCATTCTCAAGTCAGTGCTTTAATTGTAATAAGTATGGTCACAAGCCAAGTGAATGCAGAAATGTGATGAACAATCTTTATAGAGATGTCAGATGTTATACATGCAATAGATTTGGGTATATTGCTAACCAGTGCAGAACAAGAGAAAATCAATGGAACAACTGGTTTGGACAGAGAAATGTTGTGTGCTACAATTGCAACCAATCCAGTCATATTGCTAGATTTTGCAGAAGAGGTCTAGTAAATCAAAGAAACATGTAGAAGGAGGAAAAGGGAAAAGTCATTATAGATGAAATCAAGAAGCAAATGAAGAAGCAGTGGGTAAAGGAGAGTCCATCTGTTGTAGGAAATGAGCCATCACCAAAGCCTACTTTTGGTAATTCCTCTGGGAATTAGTTTTTAGGCCTTTGGCCTAGGGGGAGCTGTCAAGAAAATCTCTTATCCCACTGTCGGTAATTGGCACCGAGATGTGGATAAGAGAAGTGATTGAATAGATGTTAGATACAAATGTTGTTGAATCAATTAGAGAGAGTATTATGCAGTATTGAAGGTCCGCAAAAGAGTTATCTTTCACAGTGCATGGAAATAGGGTATTCGGAGGAGTAAGGGTAAAATAATTTATTACGACAAAAAGGTTCGGTGTGTAAATGATAAAAAGTCATTTCTATATTTCATTTGTCACTTTGCACCTCGAGGAGAAGAAGTTTGGAGAGCTCTGAAGTGAACTCTAGCGAATTGTGGCGAGATTCAAATGTGAAGGAGTTTCCGCAATCAAACCCTAAACTGGCAAAAAGGTATTTATCAGGAAAACTTGTGAATTTATGAATTTGTGAAAATGACTACTCCATTGGTAGTTGATGTCAAGGATAGACCCTGTCTGAAATTCAAGTGGCATCCTTTCAAGTCTATTGAGACTGAGCCCTTAAGTGCATTTTCGTCTGTTCTGTACGGTGTCTTGCATATTGAAGATATTAGCTTGGCATACATTCATGAAAATATTGAGGAGTTAGGAAGCTCGCAATTGTTGAATTTGTATTCCAATAATATAGTTGGAGAAGATTTCATGATAAAGCCAGAATTCAAAACCATAGAGGAGAAGAAATTCACATAGATTGTGAAATTCCCCGTGTTTGATGAAAGTGAGTGGGTCCGATATATTTTGAGCCAAGTTCATGCTGAATTTATGTGGTTGGTCCAACCTTTTAAGATTACAAAAGAAGCCATAAGTTCTGTTATAGGTTTAAGTTCCTCCAATGGTTTGTCGATCTTGAAGTTCATGAAGAATTAGACAGTTACTGATGCAACTGGTTCTGTATTTGATAAAAAGAGCTATGACAATTAATGATATTATTGATGTGGATGTGAAATTGTCCTCGATGATCATTGGTTACAAGATTTATCACTCCAGTCAGAATAATTTAGTATCCGGTACAACTATCTATGTAGCATATCATATGGTAAAGGGGAATGTAGAGTATGACCTATGTGAGTTATACAGGACTCATCTGATGGAGAATCTTAGTAAGATAAAGAAAGATAAGAAAAATTCCTTTAAGTATGGTAATCTATTGTTGTGTTTGTTCTTTTACTTCATGAATGAAGTTCCGGGAGTTGGGAAAGTGCATTGGAAAGGTGGTAAGCTTGTAGTTGTTCAGGTTAGAGATATTTTGTATGGCATTGGAGATAGTCAAGCCAGAAAAACTGCAATCTGGGGATATTTCAAGAATTTTTATAATGTAATGCAAGCAAGAGAAATAATTCCTACTTCTATTATGGAGAAGTATAAGGACACAATTTTTTTTTTATGGTGGACATTTATCAATGCTTGATGGAAGCTGTTGATCTTAGAATGATCTGGATTATGCCAATGGGTTATGAAGTTGAGGAGAACATCTTGGAATTATATACACAACATTTATTGAGTAAGCCTCAAGATTCAACTGAAGAGAGGTTTGAAACTTATGCAGACAAGAGTATGCAAGTGCATGAGTAGTTGAAGAACCTATGATAGTCTGGAGAGTAAGGAAAGAAGTGGAAATATTTTCAGAGAGCATGGATATATCTGCAAAAGTTGTGAGAGAAGCCAAAAGGAAGAGAAAGAAGGGTAAGAGTACAAGAGTCTATGTTGTTGTCTCAGAAGATGAAGAGACAAAATATGATAAAGAATTGAGAGAAATAAAGCATATGAGAACCTAGGAAACAAAAGTATCTAAGGATAAGCCCTTCGGTGAAGAAAAGAAAGCAAAGAAGAAGGTGAAAACTGATAAACTGGGTATGTTTGTAAAAGAAGTTGAGAATGGCATAATCAAGGATGGTAATCTTAAGCCACTATGTGAATGGTATGATACCTTTGATAGTATTGGTCAAAGAGTTCTTGAGGAAGCTACAATAAAGTATTTGAACAATTTCAATATGACTCTCGTTGAAATCATGTCTCAATTACCTAAAGAACTGTATGAAATTATTGAAATGAGAAGAGTACATTTAATAACTAGAGAAGAGAAAATGAGAGAGAAAATTCTTGCAGGTTTATGTCTAGTGATTTCTATTGAGGAAATGAAACCAATCCTGAATAAAGCTAAAAAGGAATTGAAGAGCAAGACAAGGGTGAACAAGCTTATGATTGGTAGGACTAAAGAGGTAGCAAAAGAAATTGAAAGTATCAAATTAAGAAATTTTTGTTATAGAACATAATCAATGTTGTCTTTGAAGAAGTGCATGTTGAAAATATTTCATTTGGTTCGGTGGACGAAGAGGTAAATGAAGATACTGTTAAGGACACTCAGATTCCTCTCGATGTGCATGATACAAAAGTACCTATGGAGAC
>VDFB02252616.1:213204144-213267299 GCA_007258455.2 Sequoia sempervirens | reverse complement strand
ATCAATAGAAAGAGGGAGATTGTTGCAGAATGGAAAGAATGAAGGTGTTGTCATTCATGTCAAATGGTTAATTAGTTGTTGTTGACTGTATATGTTGAGGATATTGACAAAATTATATTGAAGAATGATTGTAGGTGTTCAGTGGTTGCTTCAAGTTTTGCTCCAAGATTTTATCCTATGTTTGTGCATTTTAGATATGTTGATCATGGTTGTTATAAGATTATATATCCATTATTTTGGTTGTTGGTTCATTATACAGTGCAAGTTATGTTCACTAGTAGTGAATTGTGGGTTTCTATGTTTCTGGTTGAGGTCTGGGATAAATGTTGTTGGTCTGGATTTCTCTTTGGTAAAGTCTTATGACTTGTGGTTCTAGAGTTGATTTGTTTTGATCAAGTATTGAAGATAATTTCAATATCTGGAAGGTTTGTGCTTAATGGTTCTATGTGTTTTACACTAGTTTGGCCGACCTTGTGTTGAACACTACCTTTGGAGTTGATGACACGTGTTGGATCTATTTGGGTCCTTATGAAGAATGTGTTTGGGTCACCCTAATTATAATTCTAATTCCACCCTAGGATTTTTTGGTGCTGACCTAATTTGAATTTGAATTTGGATGGCCAACTTTGGATATGTTTCAAATTTGAATATGGTATAAATTCAGGATGAATTGATGGTGAATGGATGTAAAAAGAGAGATAAGTGCAAATAAATAAAGTAGATAGATGCGATATTGATGTGAATCAATGAGTGTGTGATGTGAGTGTGGAAGATTAGTGTGAAGCCTAAATGCTGATTTTCTGGATGTAGTGAGCAAAAGGTCTACTCTATCATTCATGCATGTTTGCAAGTGGTTGATAAAATTGTGGTGGATTTCTCTGTTGCATTGAGATTGTCTTCTCTCTATAACACATCTCTTCTATCTTCTTTTTATCTCTATGGTGGTGAGCCCTCTAGGATGTCATACCTATTGGACAATGAGTCCCTGTTTTGGTAGTGAGCCTTGTTTCTTAGGCAGTGAGCCTCTTGTAATTGGTTTTGATATTCTTTATAGTGTGAGTTAATTCCTCACAGTGGTTTTTACCTTATTGGGTTTTCCATGTAAATCAGGGGTTATTGTGTTTATGTGATGGATTTAAGTTTTTGCATTAGTATTTAATGTTTAACCAATTAAGCAGTGTTAAAAATTAGTTTCGGTGAATGAATTGAGGTTTAAATCTATGACAACTGATTTACCTCCCTCTTAGTTTTCTTGTTCAACAAAAAACTCCTCGAAGCTAGCTTTATTCGTCCTATTGAGTATTCTCCATGGATCTCAAACATTGTTGCAGTTGTAAAACATGATAATCATATTATGATGTGTATGGATTTTCATCATGATCTTAATAAAGTATCTTTAAAAGATGACTTTCCCCTTCCTAATATTGACATGATAGTAGATTTGATTGCAGGCCATGCTTGGTTGTCATTCATGGATGGATTTTCTAGATATAATCAAATATTTATCAAGCCTCAAGATCAATACAAGACAAAATTTACTACAACTTGGGGAACATTCTGTTGGGTGGTTATGCCTTTTGGATTAAAGAATGCAAGTGCAACATATCCAAGAGCTATGACATTGATATTTCATGATTACATACATAAAATTTTAGAATATTATGTTGATGATATTGTAGCCAATTCTTAAACTCCTCAAGAAAATGTTAACATCCTTCAATTTTTTTTGAAAGAATCCGCAAGTATAACATGAGATTGAATCCAAAAAAATATTTCTTTGGTGTGGATAGTGGAATTTTTTTAGGTTTTATAGTATCCCAAAGAGGAATCAATGTGGACACAAAGAAATTTGATGCTATTATTAACATTCCACCTCCTAAAAACATTTCTCAGCTGTGTGCTTTACAAGGATGAATTCAAGCTATCTGTCATTTTGTGGCTTCCTTGGTAGATCAGACATTACCCTTTACAAAAATTCTTCAGAAGGAAGTTGAATTTAAGTGGAATGAGGATTGTATACTATCCTTTGAAATTTTGAAAGACTATCTCACCACTCCTCCTGTTTTACAACCTCCTATACAAGAAATACCATTTATCCTTTATACTTGACAACATCATCCCATGCTTTAGCAACATTGTTGGCTCAATAAGATGATAATGTTAAAAAACATCTTGTTTATTACATTATCCAAACTTTGATTGACTATGAAAATTGATATAAAATGATGGAAAAACAATGTCTGGATCCCTTATGTACTACTAATAAATTGAGACATTACTTATTGAATGCATAAATTCACGTGATAACAAAGTTTGATCCTTTAAAACATCTTTTTGCTAAAATTGATTTATCAGGATGCTTAGCTAAATGAGTTATGTTGTTAATTGAGTTTCATCTTAAATTTGTCTCTCAAAATGAAATCAAAGGACAAGACTTAACTGACTATTTAGTTGAAGCTCCTTCTCCATTAGCATTACCTAATATGGACTCATTCCCCGATGAAAGTGTGTTGACTATCAAAAAGAAACATGGGCATGGGAATTGTTTATGGATGGGTCTAAGTGTAGAACTAGCTTTGGAGCATGGGTTATAATAATTCTTCCTTTAAGAAAACCTATTCCCTTATCCTACTGATTAAACTTCCTATGCAAAAATAAAACTGTAGAGTATGAAGCTTTATTTTCTAGACTACATGCAACTTTAGCTCTTGGTGTTCAACACATTAAGATATTTGGTGATTCTCAATTAATCATTAAGTAGATAAGCAGTTCATACCAAGAAAACATGATAATTTATCGAAGTATAAAGATCTTAAAATGAATTTATTGGAATGATTTGAATCATATACCATTTACAACATACCATGAAAGGATTTAATAGACATGTAGATGCAATGGCAAGCGCTACTTCCCTTTATTTCACATTTATAGTCCGTACGATCACAAAACTTCAATAAATGATAAAATTAAAGAAGTGTTATTTACCAATATTGAAAAAACTAGTGAATGGTACACAACAATATTCAACTACTTAAAAGAAGGTACCTTTCCTAAGCCTACAACTAAATAAACTAGAGCTTGTCTTCAAAAACTTACATCTAAATATATAATCCTTGCAGATATCTTATATAGATGATCTTTTGATGGTCTTTTACTTAGATTTCTTAAACAATTAGAAATCCCTATAGCCCTTGAAGAAGCTCATGTGAGTGCTTGTGGGGGGCATTTTGGAGGAAGATCATTAGCTCAAAAATTAATCCGTATAGGATATTATTGGGTACATATGGAACAAGATTATTTTTCCCACATTAAGAAATATCATAAATGCCAAGAATGTAACAATTTGATTCATGCTTTTGCTTTTGAGCTACATGCCCAAGTTCCTATTTGGCTATTCTTGTTTTGGGGTTTGGATCTTATTGGGGAAACATCACCACCTTCTTCCACTAGAAATATGTTTATAATCATTGCAACATATTATTTCATAAAATGGGTAGAAGCTATCCCTCTTCATTCTACAATATAGCTGACAAAATTTTTTGTTTCATATTGGAACACATTATTGCTTGCTTTGGTCTTCCTTCCACATTAGTTTCAGATAATGTAGCCCCATTTAAGAATGATGACATAAAGAAATTTTTGGGAACCTTTCATATTCAACATAATTTTTCAACACCATATTAGCCACAATCAAATGGTCAAGAAAAATCAACTAGCAAAACTATTGAATAAATCCCAAGGAAAATAGTAAGTAAACATAATAAATATTGGCACACTCAATTAATGTTGCATTATGGGCCTATCGTATGAGTATTAGAACGTCTACAGGAAACACTCCCTATAACCTTATTTATGGTGCCAAGGAAATAATGTCCTTAGAGTTAGAAATTCTTCTATTGAGAATTTCTCTAAGGGGGATTATTGATGATACTACCTATTAAGAGCAATGATTGCATCGACTTGAAATGCTTGATGAATGGTGCATCAATGCTCTTAAGCATCTTTGAGCTTATTCTAAATGAATGCATCATAGTTATAATGATCATTCCCTCCCTCATTCATTTAATAAAGGTGACTTGGTGTTATATGAGAATCAACGTAATGTGAATGCTGCCCCAAGTGAAAATGGAAAGTTCATCCCTAACTGGTTAGGACCTTACATAATTGAAAAAATTAATGGGTCCAAAGCATATAAATTAATATATTTATAGAAGTTACACCTCTCAAAGAGCCTATCAATGTTGTGCATTTGCAATGGTATTACACCTAACATCTTCTTTGAATAGTATGTATATTAAAGCAGTGTTGTTAGATTAAGTTATAGATAATGTTCTATTTTATCTCACATTGCTTCATTCTTTGAAGATAGATTTTTTTGTGTCTTAGATTAAATAGAGTGATTATTCAATTAGTTTGGATTATTACTTTAGTTTGCATACTATTCAAATTCATTTTGTGTGTTATGTTAGATATGATCTTTATGTGCATTTAATGTTCTGAAATTAGATCATAGGTGCATTTAATTTAATATAGCATACTCAATCACAATGTAGTATCAAATGTAAACTGAAATGTTTTAATTAGATCACATACACATTAGATCATTTTGACATTTATTAAATATTCTTACTAATGATATTTAATAAATCACACCGACATTTAATTCAACATAAACTCATAAAATCAAATATGAATGCTCATATATTATATATCAAAAGTTCAAGTACATATCATCAATAATACAATGCTATTATGGCTTATGATTGCTAGACCCCTCGTGGCCTAGTGGTGGCATCCATTGAGAAATGGTAGAATGTGACCATGATTTGCTCATAGAGCTCATGAGTAATTGTAGGACTTTCACCTCTCCAACTACTCTAGCCTCCCGTATGAGTTCCTCGACCTATTCTCGCTCTCTACGATCTCTTTCTGTCTACAACCTAGTTATCTCCCTCTCCATCCTTGAGACCTCTAATCATAGGACAACCTCCATCCCACTATTTATCAAAAATTGAGATGCTTGGAGCTCATCATATTAATCCTATAGTGCTAATAACTTTCCTACAACTCACTCCTCCTTGGACTCAGCTAGGTTAGCACGTCTGGTCATGCTCTCATATGCTGCCTCAATCTCACAATAGGCTTGAAGAGATCTACATGTCACCCAGTTGAAGGTGGGGGCATGTACTCTAAAGGTATGTACTCATGTGGGGAAAATGAGGCACCATCTCCATGGTCGCCCACTGATAGAGATCACACCACTCTCACATGGACCTTACAATTTAATGGAAATCATAAAAGATATCAATATACATCATGATATATATAAATCATATGCATAAGTGTAAAACCATAATAGAAGTATAAATAACACATCACTTGGGTCTCTAGCTCGCCAATCAAGGTATAGCCTTGTAAAAATGAACACCTCTTGTGTACAAGAAGTGTGGATGATCTGATACCACTGGCCTCCCCACACTCATGATTATTGATCCCTGGTGTAGCTACTCACTATGGTCTAGTGACTTGGGTAGAAGGTGGATCCCTCCTCTTAGGGGTAGCTGGGGCCTCATCTATCTCATCAAGATCATCACTCATTAGTTGGATGTCATCCTCCTCCTCATCAGGGAATATATCAAGTACTATTCCCTCATCATCTATATCCTTGTAGATCTCCTCATCGTCCTTGTTGTCTCTGCACCTAGGAGATGTCCTGCATGGCCTGAAAGGTCATGCTTGTGAAAGACATGAGATATTCATGGTCCAATCCACCACTGCTGATAAGACACTATGATGATTACATGTGCAACATTAGAGACTGGGGGCCTATCGTGGTCCTCATCCTTTGAATCACCTTAGTTAACATCATCAATGGTGAGGCAATGACTACCTCTGGGCTTGGCAGTACTTCATGCTAATCATAGATAACTAGGCAATGACATCAACAGAACCTGAATCTATCCAAATTACCACATGACACAATCATAGTAGAAGGGTCTCATTATGTAATTATGTCACCCCAGTATGAATCAGTCCCACTATATCCTAACCAGGTGACGTCTCTCATTTTCCCACCAGAGTAACATGAGATACAATTTCCATAATATGTCATCCTCATCCAACTAGTCGAATCTGACCCTCTAGTGTAGAAAATCTCTATCCTAATAGGCATGTATCAAAGAGTAGATATAGGCTTGTGGATAGCGCATGGCCACTATGGTCAAATATCTTGTCGGCCTAGTACATGTGATGTTCTCAAATCACCACACCTAAATGAGTGTACAATGTATTATGCTATCTAGCTCCTTGTACATGAAGCACCCAAGATCATAGTATAGATGTGCTAGCATACTATGACCCCAATCATAAATAGTTTGATGCTTCTCCATCTAAGTGTGTGCCTCACCCATTGGGAAGTAGTGATTATTTTGTAGTGACTATCATAATATACCTCACCAATGATGAATGTGCATATAGCAACCGACTGAGCTCATCGTGGGGTCCAACACTTACCTTGTGGATGGGATGACCTAGACAATACTAAATATCATCTCGCATCTCCTTAGATTTCCACTTATCTACCGAATGGAAAATCTCATCCAAGATAGGTAATCACAAGATGTGGTGATTCTCCTCTAGTGTAACGGTCATCTCCCTTGTAGGAAGGTGAAAGGTGCTTGTATCTGCATCCCACCTCTCTACAAGGGCCATCAACATCACATCATGATACCTCATGGATGCCATGAGGTATACCCAAAATAATCCTATCTCCTACAAGATACCAATCTCATCCTCTAACAGCTAGGAAAGCCACTCTCAGAAGCTACATAATCATCTACCTCCTAGATGCTACAAGGCTCGAGGAGGAATCTAAAGAATAAAAAAATAAATCATCACTAAAGTTCCTAAATATATGCATTAAATAATTAAAAATTTCACTAAATTTTCTCCAAGACACTTTGTGACCAACTTGGACATATGAGCCATTTTTGGATGAGGCGGGTCCTAGAAAATTTAGCCATTTATGGATAGTTTTCAACTAAGGTGGACACTTTGCAACCAAGAGGGATGCTTTGTGACAAAGGAGGATGCTTTGCAACTTTTTTTTTGCCAGGGTCCTAAAAATTGAAATAAATGTGAAAATAATATTATAAATACATGAACGCATAGAAAAAGCATAGTAGAATTCACTTATCATATGCTAGAGCTCGCCCAGTGCCACCTCGCTATGCAAAAGGTTGCTCATCTACTAGTCATCTTCAATCACTCTACAAGATAAATTGAAAAAAGGTAAATGTCAAAATGATAGATAAAAGAGTAATTTTCATTCATATATACTAAATTCTATTAAAGAAAAGTATATTAGTACATCTTATTCAAACTAACATACATGGGGCTAGTAAAATCTATTTTTGACATCGTTTGTTGTGTTCGATTTGTGATTTGATCCTCAATCTAATCTAGTGTCTATCACTATGTGGTGTTGTAATTACAATACCCTGTTGTAAGCATTCACATTATCAGAACCAAGTAATTTGATGAGGCTTCATGGCTATCTTTATTCCACCTCTGTAAAGCAAGTGAAATCTAAAGGGGCATACATCTACCCTCGAATTTGATTCTCTATACAAGTTTGATAAGAGGATTTTTGAATGACTAACAAATCAGTGTTGCAGGATGTGGTTCCTAACATTGTGGTTTTCCAGATAGCTACAGTGGGGGCTTCATTCTCCCTACTTGCAAATAAATCCATATAAGTATCCTTTTTATTTGAATTCCCTTAGCTTCCATATGCACATAGTGTCATATGGCTACTAAAGTGGAGGATAAATGTAGTGTATAAAATTGTACTCCTTTCTAAGTGAAAGTACAATTTCATAATTAGTTTGGAAATATTTTAGTGACCTTTCATTTACACATTTTAAAACATCATTAATGGGCCCCTAATACCCTTTATTATGCATCCCAAGACCCATTTTATTTATTTCTTGACAATATAACCCACATTGAAAAAATATTATCAATCAACTTAATGCCCTGAGATAAATTAGATCCTGAGCTTTTAGGTTAGGACCCATACCCATGGGTGAATGTGTCCCATTGAAGTTCACAAAATAAAATTTAACCATGGATGTTCTTGATAGTGTTTCAAGGTCCTAAATTAAAATTTTAAGTGTCGGCTTTTGGGATCTAATAAACGAGAAATTAGAAAGAAATCCTATAACGCTAATTCTTTCAATCATTTTTCACTAGAAAAACAAGAGATTTACATGAGATCAAAAGGATTTACACTCAAGAGCAAGGAGAAATAAATCAAGCATTCAAAGTTGAAGTCTTGGAGAAACATTCTATTTTTTTTGTAGGTATTCAATCTCATTTTGTCAACAAGATCAAGCATTTCCAAAGATTGATGATAGATGCCTATGGAGGATCGTGATGGATTCTAGGTTTTGGGAGATGCACCAAGACATTCAAACAAGCCAAATCCATTTTTTACTAAGTGGTTCCATCTTCTATTATCATTCTACTTTCTGTCTAAAGGAAGGTATATTTAGATTTGTGATCTATTAGGGTGATTTGATATCTCCCAAAGTAGGGCTTTGTCATTATTCATTGTTTCATTTAGGGATCCTATTCAAACAAATTTGAGAAGGGTTTCTTTCCATTTAAGCTCTTGTAATCTTAGACAGACTTAAGATTAGGGCTTACACACACTTTCATGTTTTAGATCTATAATTTTGATCAAGGTTTAATTACCAAACTAGGGGTTTGACCGAGGAAAACCCCCATCCACCACCAAATAATAATTTTTTTTGTAGATTTATCACAGGTTCAAATCTAGGAGCCAAGATTTAGAGGTATAGGAGAGAAGTGCATATTTGGGGCTCAAAACTCAGATTCAAATTTTTCCAGAATAGGAGACTTGGACCGATTCGCCCATGGGTGAATGAGTCCCTGATAGGCTTGTAGAAAGAACATTTTGTGATAGGTGCAATGTGTTCTCTTTTCCTAGATTTGCTGGAAGCTTTTTTTTCTCTCTTAGTTTTATGCTTAATCTACAAGATCCTAGTGGTAGATTTCATTTTGGAGTTGATTTGATAGTTTTAGTTTTCTCCCAAAATTGTTGTTTGACCTTGACCCGGGTTGTTCTTCAAGTATAAGGAAACCTAAAGATCCTCACATTGGTTTGATTCACCTAAGGGTTGTTCATCAATTCATTGTGGGGATCTCATTTCCTAATGAATCTAGGAAGACAAGGTCTATTTTCACCCTTTGGACTTACCTTTCCATTTTGAGAAACCCTATTTTTTCTTCATTGCACCCATGATTTTTTTCTAAAAATATTCACTAATATACAAACCAATCAACATCATAAACTTATTGAACATATATTCATCTAACAAAGACCAATATGACATAAGGAGTATGTGTTTTTACTATAGAATGTATAATCCCCCTTCAAAAAACCTTAAACTACATTTTAATCTAGATCATCACAAACTATTCAAACTATTTAAGAAAAACGAATGATTTCCATGTGCCAATAGATTGTGGATATTGGAGGCCAATGGGGCAATCATCACAAGCATGGAATTAATACAAAGGATGATGGGTAACTATTGTGAAGAGTAGAGAAGGCTATTATAAATAGGAAATAGCCACCAAAGTACTTTTAAATTCCTTTTTCCAATAAATTTGTACCATTCAAGGAAAAAGCCACAATCAATAAAAAAAATGAAAACTACTAAATTCTAAGTTCAAATGTTGTTTAAAAGTGCCAACGCTTAGTTGGTGATTGATAAAGAGTTGTCAATATATTCCCCTTACAACATTTAATTAGATAGGGCTTCCCATTATCTCCTTTCTTATATGTTCTTGTTGCTAATGCTCTAGGATATTTACTGCAAAAATATGAATTGAACTTGATTAAGAGTATTTCTATTCCCCATAATACAGTGGTTATTAACTCTCATTTTACTAATGACATTGTGCTTTTTCTCTAAAATTTTGAGTTGGACATTAACAATATTATGGGAGTCCTTAATCTTTATTGTGAAGTGTTAGGCTCAAAGTTGGGCCACCATAAAATTGAATTCATAATGGTTCAATCAAATACTTCTCCTAGGGGGATTCCTAGAGAAGGGAAACAAATCAAACATGGGAAAATTACTTGGAATCTTGGCATCCACTTTGGGCTGCATGTTTCCCTTTTAGAGATGTGGGGCCAATATTTAAATAAATTAAAAAATAAACTATGTACTTGGGGAAATAAGTTTTTGTTTCTAGTTGGAAAAAATCAAGTGGTGATTTGAATTTTCTTATCATCTCATGTGTATTATTTCTCTTATTCAATATCATCAAAAAATGGATACGAAGACCTTAACAAAATTGTTTGCAACTTTTTATGGGTTAATTGGAGTGGTAAGGAAAATTTTAAATCTAATTCTTGTTGCATTTCATCCAACCCAAAGCTAAAGGTGGGCTGAGTTTGTTGGACTCTAAGAGACAAGGGGCTTGCTTAACAATGAAATGGATTGTTAGAACAATTAATGGAGATGAACCATGGAAAAACCTAATTTGTGTTCGAATTTTCTAAGCTAATGTTAATGGGAAATGACAATTAGTCAATTGGGATGACAAAATTATTTTGGCTCCTTTCTTCCATCTTAAAGATTCGTTTCCTTTACTTTTAATATGGAAGTCATGACAAGAAGTATGTGAATTCTTATATTGGAAAGGCTCTCTACAAAACGGGTTTAGCTTTGAATCCTTGTCTATATGGTGGAATAAAATTGTACAATATCATGGTCAACCCCTTGCTATTTCTTTTCCAAGGCAAGCATACTATTTATTTTAAAAAGGAGTTTGACAATTTGGGGACTTGTGGACTTTAAATCTCAAGGATGGCTTAATTGGAAAAATATTAAGAATAACATTGGTGTAAGTTAAGATACATAGGGTTCATTATTTTTATTACATCATTGGTTCCATTTGATCTAGTTATGAAGATATGTACTCCCCTACAATGTCACCCTTTTAAGGATTGGTGGTGGTTGTTTGAGCGTCAGTTCGCATGTTTTCCTCTTAAAAGGTCTACCTGAATCTACTTCCACACTTGACCTTAAATCTAAGAATGAATCAAAAGTGGAACTACAGGTTTTAGGAAAAAACTTGGAGCAAATTGAGTGCTCAAGTCTAGCATGCTAAAACTAAAGCTAACATTCAAATTTTGGCTTGGAAAACCTTACATTGCAAGTTGCTCATTGGTGAAAGACTGAGATATATGAGGACTTAGGTAGTTAAATGCCCTTTTTGTAAATAGATTGAATGTTTGAAACATATATTATGGAACTTCTCTTTGACTAAAAGGAAATGGAAGACTACTTTTACTTATCTGCCAACTATTTTTTATCATATTTTAGGTTGGAAAGAAGCCATTTTGGGCTCGGGTTTGCAAAATAACATTGTTGTTGATTCTACGAGGTAAATTGTTTTGTTTAATATATGGAAAAAGATGCATTGCTATTTTTTCAAACCCTAAAGTTCATCTAGAAACAAAAATGCTAAGGTTTTACTCTGACATCATTTTTGAGAGGCACAAAACTTGCTGAAACTTTTGCAAATGGGGTTGCAAGCTAACTGGGCTTAACCTTGGAGAAAACTGCATGGTTAAGCACACTTGAGTTGGTGTAGTACTGGGATGGGTGACTTCTCGAGAAGGCCGAGTGCTTCACCTCTGTCAACATCACCTAGATGCAATGAGTGCTAAGTGGACCATTCAATATCATGAAAGATGGGTTCTTATGAACCACTACTCATGAAACATGGGTGAATAGTTTGACTCACAAAACTACACGGTTGAATCTTGATGGCAATATCACAATCATTTTTCAAACTATTTTTCTATGTTCACAATTGTAGGGAGTCCTTAAAGAAAACATGAAAATCAACAAGCACTTGGGCAAGATTAAATGCCAAATCCTATAGCTACACAAAAATGATGCAATATGTTCCAAACAATTGTAGCATTTGTTAAAGTTTAGAATCTCAAATTTGCAATTCCTTCATCTGATCAATGATGTTGTGATATGATCTAAACTACGATACCTCATATTTTTGTTTAGATTATGTTTTGGTTGTGTTCTCTTTGATGTTTTATCTAGGTTTTTTTTATTTGTAATGTATTATCTCCCTCTATTAGTTGCCTTTTTTTTATTCTGCTACTAACTTTCTTTCAATATAAAAATAAAAAAATAAAAAACAAAATATTAAGCATCAAACCACCTCGAGAATGTCCCCACCTAAACTAGGGATTATTGCCTTATTTATTGTACTACTATCTTTCTTGCAATATAAAAAAATAAAAAATAAAAAACAAAATACTAAGCATCAAACCACCTCGAGAATGTCACCACCTAAGCTGAAGAAAAGAAAAGAAAAATAAACTATTATGAACTTTTATTGTTTTTAGATGCTATGAATTATTGTTTTTTAGAGGATGGAACTCTATTTATAATTAGTCGGTATGCTATTTGTGTAGGTCTAAAATAAAACTATTGTGTAACAATCGTTTTAGAATTAATACAAAATTTTCTTTTCATTTTTCTTGCTAGATATTAGTGAACGATTATAACTTTCATGACTATTAATTGATATTGTTCAAAGCTAAAGTATCTTTTTCCCTTACTATCATATTTTTTTCTTATTGTAAAGATCAACTTTTATTTTCATAATTTATATTTGGTATTAAAGTAGGTTATTGTTTTAGGATAATCATGTCAAACACTCTTTTCCCATTCTTGAATTTAATGAAAATGAGTATTTTTGTTTGAGTATCAAAATTTTCACTCTTTTAATAAGAAAATGATGTATGGAAAATTGTAGAAACCGGTTATGAAGAGCTAGCTAATTGGACCACTCTTGCAACCAATGATAGAACATCTAAGAAGGGGGCTAATAAGCACTTTTTAGGTTTATTACATATTCAAACAACTCTACATAAGATCCCTTTTCCAAGAATTGTAGGTGTAGATACACCAAAATTCTTGGAAGAATCTACAAGAAACCTATCAAGGTAGTCATTAAGTCAAAGATGTTAAGTTATAGATATTGAAAGAGAATTTCAAATTTTGAAGATGCAAGAAGATGAAAGTGTGAGTGATTATTGTGTAGGAGTAAAATGTATGCTCAATAAGAAAATAAAAATTTGACTATTCATTAGTTTGATAACCTAGTTGGATCTCTTGTGTCTCATGAAGAAAGACTAGGAATTTCATTTGGAAAAATAGACAAGAAATTATTTACCTCAAAATTATAAATTACAAATAATAAAGATGTCAAGACTAGCACACAAATCAAACAAGAGTAAGGTCGAAGAAAAAATGGAAATTATTCAAGAGGAAATATAGGGAGAAGAGGTGGCTCAAGGGGAAAAACTAGAGACATATTTGATAAGAGAAATATATGGTTTATCATTGGAATAGGTATGGTCACTTTGAAAGGGATTGCATATCAAAAATAGGAAAATAAAACAAAGTATTAATTATTCTTAGGAGGATGATTAGGATTCTTGAAATAATTTATTTTTATTTTATAAAAAAGTTGAAATTGCTACTAAATATATTTGGTATTTATATTTAGTGTTTTCTAGCCACATATCAGGAAATAAGGAGCTTTTTCTTACAATGGATAGAAGTTTAAAATTGAAGATCAAACTCAGTGATGAGTAAACCTTCAAGGTTGTTGTAAAAGGAGTTATGAGATTCCATATTAAATAAGGTATGTAAAGTGTAAAAGAAATCAATATACTCCACAATTAAAGAATAACTTATTAAGTGTTGGATAATTAGGTGAGAAGAATTATAAAGTGGTGTTTGAAAATAATCAATGTGAAATTTATGATAAGAGTCCAGGAAATTGGGTGGATGCAATTGTGCCAATGTCAAAGAATAGGATCTTCCCATTGAATTTTGGAGAACATGGCTCAAAATCTTGCCAATATAGCATATGAGGAGGAAATTTTATTGTGTCATCTCCATTATGGATAATTCATTTTTCATAGTTTGAAGCTTCTAACATCAAAATAATTAGTTTATAGTTTTCTTAAGGTTTAAGTCATCATATTCAATTACTTTTATTGATGATTACTTACAAAAGTGTTGGATTTAATTTTTCAAGACCAATGATTAAGCAGGTTTAATAGATTAAAGAGGTTTAAAGTCCTTGTGTAATACAAAAGAGGTTGCAAAAAAAAAGTGGTTAAGGATTGATTGTTGAGGATAATTTTTTTCAATAGCTTTTCAACATTATTATGATATGAATGGCATCAAAAGGAAACTCACTACTACTTGTGCATGGGAAAAAGTGAATTAGCTGAAAGCAAAAACTGCATAGTGGTGCAAATAGCAAGGAGTATGTCACAAAGCAAGTGATTAAGAAATTATTGTTATGGTGATGTAGTTACTATAATAATGCATATTTTGAATCAAAATCGCACTAGTACACTCCACATGATGAATCCTTATGAAATTCAGTATGAGAAAAAGCATAGTCTTAATCATTTCAAAGTTTTTTATTATTAAGCCTATGTGCATATAACTAATAAAAAGAGAAAAAAGATAGATCCATAAAATTAATCATGTATTTTTTCTAGATATAGTGAGAAAATTAGGGCTTACAATTTTTATAATCCTTTAAGTAATATCATTATTGCATTAAGAGATGTTATTTTTGATGAACAAATATTTTATGGTCATAAATATACCATTTTAATAATTCAAAAACTTTTTCAATGAAGATTTTGTAGAGTAGGAAAAGTGATCCTAAATCCAACTAGAATTAACATCTTTTCACTTGACTCCACATTTAAACATAAACCAACTAGGTTTGATGATTAGTTTGCTACCACAAGGGAGAGCCACAATCTTAGGGTTTTGTATTCTCTTGAGTTGTAAAGGAGATAAATTTTATGTGTATTTTGATTAGCCTATTTGACATGTACCCCTAGATTTGAAAATGTAATTTATTTCATAGAAGGAAATGAAAAATCATAGAACAACTTTAGATATAAGAGTGAAAAATAGAGATGAACTTGTGATTGAAATCTGAGGCTAAATTACAAGGATATGAGCATTGGGTGCCTTAGATTAAGATCTTCTTCTTCAAATCTAAGAACTTTGAGATGTATATTGTAGTATGCTCTATGTTTTTTGTGACCACCCACTAAAAAGCCTTCTAGATCTAACCTACACACATGAAAAGAGGGAGAAAGGTTGTATTGTATAGGTACTTGCCTAAGAAAAACCTCATTTTGGTATTTCTATCTCCACATAGAGCAATTGATAATAATCAAGTAATACCCTAGGTCAACCATAAGAAAAAAACAATAATGTACTAAAATGATAAATGATAATGTTACGTTGATGTGGAATCCTTGATGAAGTGATGTGACACCACAAGTTGCCACAAATATTGATTGATGGATGCCTTGATTGCTTGATAGACCTACAAAAGGTTACTTCACAAAACATAATAGATTGTTGCAACTAGTATCTAGAGGTAAACTCAATACATCTTCATAATTTGATCATAATAGATCCTTCATAATTATCTCTAATGTTCAAATTGAGAATAATACTTATTTGTATATGCATTCTAATTAATATTTTTGAATATGGGTTGACCTAGGATGTTTTTAAACCACCAAAGACTAACATAAAATGTTAAATTTGGATTTGGATTCCATGATGGTCATGGGTGCTCCCCTCACCAGATTAGGTGATTTTAGCTCTAATTTGTTAAGAAATCAGGGAATTAAATATTTTTTAATAATTTGGCCACAAAATGAATAAATTTATTATCACAATTAATGTTGTAGGAAAAATTGGGTGTCAAGGTAGAGTGAAATTTTTAAAGGTGACAATTTCCAATGCTACAAATTTTACTAATGATATTAATAATGAGCATCCAATTGATATTTATGTGCCAATTTCTACAACTCCTCTAAGTAGCCCCTCATCTAGTTCTGCAATTCCAAGTGTAATTCTGAATTTAAGTGCATGTTCTATAAGGAAGGTAAGAATATTAGGTAAAATTTATCAAAGGAGTTGTAGTGTAGAAAATTGTACGGGTATGTGCAGGATCATCATGGAAAAAGCAATCCCTTAAGTGGCAAAAAAAATAGAAAAATTAGAGCTAGGAAACTTGACGTAAAAATTTGAATAAGTTATCTATATTATTTCAAAAATATGTAGGAATAGAATCTATAGCAAATTGAATTTATTTTTGTAAAAAAATAGCTTTATTTAAAAGAAATAAATCTATTTGGTGAAAATTTGAAATTTCAATGTAGTAGTACTTAATTTTTAGGGAAAAAAAAGTACATGTGTCTGACCACCCTAACCATAATAAAATGATAATTATTTTCTTAAGATTTTAGATATAAGTAGAAGACTCATGTCCAAATGTGATGCATATTTTTTTGTAATTTTTTTCCAAGTAAATAATTAGTTATGATTTTTTTTACAACTTTTCAAAACTATAAAAACTCGTATGTCTGACCACTTTAACTTGGTCAAAACTTCATGAAATTGAATTTTTCTTTTTTTAAATTCTATGAAGCATAGAATCTGATGCATGTTTTGGATTCAAAAAATGTGATACTATTTGAAATCTATAAATATTTTTCAATCAACCTATCAACCAAGAGTTTAGTTGTATTTCAAATAGAAAATGAATAATTATTATTTATTAAATTAAAATTAAAGCATAATTTATATTGGTGGAAAGATGAGAATCTCCTTTAAAAACCCTTTTTGTTTCATCAATTTTGGGTAAGAAAAAATTTGTTAGCCACATACCCTACACATACCCATCATATTGCCACTTTTTGGCCCATCATGATCCTGCACATACCCGTACAATATCACACTTACTTTAGACCTATTTTAATACCCTTGCATTCATGACCTTTTAAATCATCATTAATAAGCCGCTAAGACCCTTTATTCCAAATCCCAAGGCTTATTTCAGTTGAAATTTTGACAAAATCATCAAATGCATTCAATTTTCTAACACCTCAAAATTTCCTCAACCAAAAAATATAGGGTGGGACTCATATGCCACCTTTGGTGTATGAGTCCCCCTAGGTGGGACCCATATGCCACCTTGGGTGTATGGGTCTTGTGTGGCCCCTTTTTTAGGGTTTGAGTGGGAAATTAAGGTTTCTAATTCAATTTTTTTGTTAATGTCGGTATTTGGGATCTAATGAATCATAAATTAGATAGAGTGCCTATATAAATAAGGTTTCAAATCATTATTTCACCTAGTAAGTAATTTCAAGAGCTAAGCAATCCTAGAGTTTTCAAGCAAGAGTCTTCAAGAGAGATTTTCAAGTATTAAAGAGCTAGGAGAAAGTAAAGTTGTCTTGGAGCATCATTATAGTGTTTTTGTAGGTCTTAAAGCTCACCTTCAATTAGAGATCTAGCATTGTCAAGGATTGATTATGGTTTCCTATGGAGAATCATGATGGATTCTAGTTTGGGGAGATGCAACTAGCCATCAAAAAAATCCTAATGACTTGTTTCCTAAGTGATTCCATCCTCCATTATCATTCTACTTTCTACCTAAAGGAAGGTATCTACATTGTTGAGGATTATTAGGGTTATTAGAGATCTCCCAAAGTAAGTCGTCATCTTTATGTTTCATTCATGCATCCTATTCTATCACATTAGAGTAGGGTTTCATTGCATTTTAGATCTCTTAATCTTGGATGCACTTAAGATTAGCACTCACACATATTTCCTTTGAAGATATATTCTTTCTATCAAAGTTTAATTACCAAACTAGGGGTTTGATCGAGGAAAATCCCCCATAAGAAAATCAACACAATATTTGTTTTGTAGGTTTTAGAAAGTTCAGATCTGGAAGAAAAGTTTGGAAAACAAAAGAAATAAATATAGAGATAGGAGAATAGATTCATATCCATTTTTTTTGAAAAAATAGAATGAGACAAAATCACCACTTGGGGTGTATGAGTCATGGTATAGCACTTTTTTTGGATTTCAAAGGATTTAGACTTGTTACTTTTAAATTCTAGTTTCTACCTAAAAAAAATAAACTAGGACTAAATTTACCCTACTGGTGCATGAGTCCCAGTGTGCATTAAAAGTCATAATTTTGATATTGTAGACCTTGGTTCAAGCATCTTCAACTTTCTAGGTGAACCTCTATTTATCTCAAGTTTGCTACTATGATTTGAGTTCATTTTCTAGGTCATATATTTAGGTTTTGCATGTTACTTTCATTTATTTTCTTTCTAAGCCTTTTCTTAGTGGTGAACCCCATTTTTTTAATCTTTAGTAACACCCTATGAGACCTTATAGTAGATTCCCCCTTCTCAATTCAACCATTGGATTGAGATCTCTAAGGTTTCCTTGAATGAAATAGAGCCAAAATAGGGTTCCCTAATTTGTCCATATCGTAAAGGATAGAAACCCTATTTTCTTTGTTTCATTTTGGTGAAAATAACCTTTGGACGCCTTATTTTGGATTCAAAGTGCATCATAGACCTGTATCCATCCCTATATCTAGCCTACATTAACTTTGAATTAGGTCTTGCATTAGTTAACTTGCATTTAGGGCTTCTAAATCTTGCATTAGTTTAAGTGCATATAGGTTGCATTTTTGCATCTTGCATCATTGAATTTCATTTGAAATCTATAATTGCACTTACTCTATACACCATTCAAACTAGAAAACCTAACATTCACTCAAATATTGTTGAAATTAGTGTGAAAATCCATATCTAGGACTCATTCATCCCTTTGGGTGATTTAGTTCTAGTACAGGTTGTTTTACCTGATTTCTAAGATTTTTGTGGTGATTGTGATTCACTGTTTTAACCCTTCAAAACCATGACTAGGGCTCATATGCCCCTCTATATGATTTAGTTCCCTGTGAGATCTGAAATTGCATTTTACAACATTAAAAACCTTAATAATATTTTTCTTTCACAGTCCGTGAAGTTTGTATTCAATATTTATGGAAAAACTGTGTGCAAATTAAAAACCTTGTTTTTGTGCTTCTATTTGTTGTTGTTAGATTTCTATTTTTGTTTAATCAATTTATGTTTTATAGATTTTATTAGATCTAGCTTAATTTAGTTTCATTTTAATTTTGGATAGAATTAGATTACTATACTTTTCAGTTCTAGCATTAGTTGATAGTTGGATAAGATTACATTACATTTGGTATTCCTTAGAAAATAAAAACCAAAAAACCTATAAACTGATGAAATCCTTGGAGAAATAATAGTTATTTGGGTATGTCAAATCTCTTTTTCCAAGTTAAATTTTAACCATCAAGCCTTTTATTAGTGATGAATTTGACATGCTAGATGAAGCCCTTGAGTACTTCATCTCACAAGGTTCATCAGCTAAGGCTTATTACAAAAAAATGAAAAAAATAGAAGTTAATGTGATTCAACCTCAACTCATTATACACCCACCTTCAAACAAACCTCAAACTAAAAAAAACCCCTATTTCACTGTTGAACCACCTAAGAATAATGTTTCACAATATTCAAGTTATAATACCATTGCTCATACTTATAACACTAGAAACAATCCATAACCAATACAAACAACTTCAACAAATCTTTACATTTGCCTCAACCCATTTTTCCTAGTGCTCCTTGTTTGCCTTCGCATAGTGGTAAGGAGTATGATCTTGTTCAAGACCTTAAGAATACTCTCATAAAGATATCCCTATGGGACCTAATTCAAAATTCACCTAATTATCGTACTATGCTTCAAATAATCTTGCAAGAAGTTGTGGTTCCCTCTAATAAAAATGTAAGTGATGTAGTAGTTCTAATTCAAGGAATGAATATAGTTAGCATAGAAATTAATTTTCATCATGAGCTACCTCCCTTGGAGATGAGAAAGAAAAATGATGCCTTCATGATAATAGCTATCTATAATAGGATCATAATAAAAAAAATCCTTGTTGACAATGGTTATTCCCTTAATTTGTGTAGTGTGACCCTTTTGGATAGACTTGGCATGTATAAATCAAGAATTGAACCTGATTCCTTATCGATTCAAGGATTTGAAAATGTAGGAAAGCAACCGTTTGGTGTGATTAATTTTCCTATTACAATTGGAAAGGCTAGATTACAAACTCCTATTCATGTTATGTCTCATGATATTTCATACAATCTACTTTTAGGAAGACCTTGGATTCATGAGATGCATGTGGTGCCTTCGACTCTACATCATATCATGAAGTATGTCTATAACGATAGAGTATAAAAAGTTGAAACAAATTTTGAGCCTGAAAGTTGCTTACAAGTTGAAAAAGGAACAACAAGTCCTCTAAAAACATTAATTCCAACTTCAAATATAGAACCTATGAAAGAAGAGAAACAATAGATGGAAAAAGCATTGAATTATTGGAAGATGATTGTTGATCTTTAGACTTCACACTGAAATTTATGGGAGAATGCAAAATTACAACAAAAGAAATAAAGAAACAAAAGAAAACAATGGTAACTATGTGAACCCCAATCCTAGTACCTACAAAGCAACAAGAATAAACAAGTTAAATAAGATATTTCAAGCTCAAACAAGGATTCCCCTTGAAATCCATTTACAAAACTCAAATTAGCAAGATAAACAATGAAAACACAATGAAAACAACAAAATAGATTGGATCCTAATTTAAATGTGAAAACTCATGATCCCATGGGGGAATTGGTGCCAATTTGATGTGAAAATTGGCCCTTTCCCGATTCCTAGGATACAAGATTGATATGTTGATGAAGATTGATCGAATTTTTTGATGATTGATGAGAGCTCCAAGCCAAAAATATGTAAAAACCTAGCTAAGAACTCAATGGTGATGGATAAAAATGACTAAATATTTTAGCATAATAACTTTGCCTAATTTGTGGGTCCTCAAATGATGATATGAGCTCTTTACTTATAGAATTCCAAGATGGATGGATGTCCAAATTTGAGAAATCTGGAACTAACATTCATCCAATCGCATGATACCACTTGTCAATCTATGAATGGATGAAGGATGTGCAAGATTTGGGGATTGTGCCAATAAATGCTTATTTTTGAATTTCAAATTTGTTGAAATGACTTGCAAGAGGGAAGGGAAAATGCAATAAATGCCACTTGGCTCAAGGAAAAGGGCATGTAAGATGAAGTTATTGCCTTGTTGGATGTACATGTTGACTTAAAATTTTTGAATTCAAATTTGGATAATATTCCAAAAGATGCCTTGTGAGGAAAATAAAGATTTAATAAATGAATTAAATCTATTTTCATGTGCAACTTGAAAAATCTAGAGGATGGGACATGAGATGAAATTAAATTAATCAAGGGTTATTTAAATTAATAGGAGATTAGATGATGTGACCTATTTGACTCAAATTTATGGATTTATTTAAATCAAATAAGAGAGGAATATGATAAGAGATTAATCAAATAAAGATTTTGATTTATTTAATTAAAAGGAGGTGGTGTTACATTAAATCAAATAAGGTTTTAATTTATTTAATTTAAAGGATAGAATTTAGAGATTTAATCAAATAAAATTAATTATTTAATTAAATAGGGATAATTAGGTCAGATGGATTGATTTAATTAACAAAAGAGATTGACTTAATTAGATAAAATGATTTATTCAATTAAGAGAGGAATATTGATGAATTTAATTAGATAAGGAGATTTGATTAAATGGTTAGACCGATTGATGATTTAGGATGAAACGTTTTTGGTAAGTTGGGATCAAGTGCACAATGTGAATCGGTACATTTTATGTGTCTACATTTTTTCCCTCTTTGAAGCAATGCACTTGTTGCATTGGTTCAAAGAATAAACGATCTTGATCGAAGAATTTTTTTTTGATATTTAAAAACTTGCCCCATTGCCACCTAGTGAGAAAAAAAAATCTATTATAATGCCCCCTTGAGAGATTGGACAAAAAATTTCAATTTTTGGGTGATCTCAGAAAAAGAGGACAAGGTGCCTGACAAGTCTGAAAAGGCTCCAGGAGGCCAAAAATGTGTCTAAATGCAATAAAACAATGTAAAACAGGCCTCAATTGGATAGAAATAGGTCTGAGGGTCCAAAACCCTAGCAGGACAGCCAATTAGGGTATAAAAATCCTAATTTTCAAGCTTAAATGAGGCCCGAGAGGTCACTTTCAAGTCATTTTTACACACCTCTAATAGTAACCTTGAAATTTTGAGCTCCAACCCTCTGATGATATGGTGCAATGACAGCTTCCCCTACACATTTCTGATTGAGTCTAGACGTACTAGCGGCCACCTAGCATCGGGGCACCGATAAGTGGTCCATACCCAAGCTTCATTTTTCATTTATTGCTTTATTTAATGCTTTCAAAGGTCGGTTCATTTGCAATGATGCTATATAGCACCGCTCAAAAATCAAACTGTGCTGCTCAGTGCTAAATAGCACTACGGCTATGCAGTTTGGAGTTTGGAAACTCTGATGCTGAGCTCGGGGCCGGTAGGGTAGTTTGAATAGTTCGACGCGGCGACCCTGATTTCACCCAAAGTGCACTGCTAGATGAGAAAGTGCACTGCAGTGGTGTGATTTTCTCTTTTAAGCCCTAGCGTTGGAGTTTGATTAGAAATCAAATTGTGATGCTATCAGGAGTTGCACCACTGGAGGGGTTTTTTGAATGCTCAACGAAGAATTTTTAAATTTTTTTAACACGGTGAGCTTCCTTGATGTAGGATGCAGTGAGGGAGTTCTACTCTCGGAAGCATAGGTCACAGGACTTAGCTGGCTATTTACGGGACCTGAGCGATAGGGACAAGGATTGACTCTGGATTGTGAAGTTGTGGTATATTGCATATGCAACACCCATTCACACCCACCTAGGGATACTGTAAGCGCTGGTCAAGTGGTGGCACAGCGAGACATCTTCATTTCATCTTCCCACTGGTGAGGCCATCGTCACTCTAGAGGGTGTTTGGCATATTTTGAGATTTCATATTCATGGTGGTCAGGAAATTTTTGACATGGACGAGGGGCATGAGGCTTGCTTTAGAGTCCTTGCCACAAACGATATTGTCTTTTGTGAGGGGCAGATAGAGCTCAAGTGGCATAGGATCCTAGCACCTCCCTACCACTGGGTGGTTGTAGCCATCATTTCGGGTCTCGTTAACTTGACAAACAAGGGTGATACTTTAGTCCCAGCTGGGGGTATTGCTAGGAGCAGATGGTCCGAGATAGGCTGGTTCATTTTTCTTGGGGGCTTGTTCTTCTAGCTTCATTATACAAAGACCTCCATGAGTACGCCTACATGGATGGCAGAGCACTTGGAGCAGGGGTGACTCTTCTTCGCGTCTGGGCATTGGAGCACATTTTTGTGCTATGTCCATGTGTCGTTTTAGTTTTTATGGGGCCAGACGGTCTCCTTGTGTGACATTACAGAGGCGGTGTGTCCTTTACACAAACCAATGAGCATGAGATCCCCTACTGGAGGAGGGTCTTGGACGAGATGCAAATTTACCTAGCGACCCTACCTTGGTCGGCCCGGATGGGCGGACGATGCTGATAAAATGTTCTACTACTACTAGGACCATTTCATACAGGGGTGGGAGAACACGATGATCGAGAGGTACTTGCTTGGGCGCATGCAACGTCAGTTTGGTGAGCCGCAAGATCGTCCTGATGATGATTACGTAGCCGTATTTGCTCGCACCATGACAGAGGTTTCATGGGGGAGGTATATTCGTGCTTCAGAGGCGGTGGACAACTTCAGGTAGCTGGTAGCCCAACCATGGGATTATGATTAGGGGATTGCAGATCCGGGCACTACCTAGGCCTACAGTGATTGGTTCCAGCCTTCGCTTCGGTTGACGATTCTAGGTGCAGGTCCAAATCGTCGGAGAGTTAGAGGCAGAGGGGGAGGACAAGGACGAAGAGATGACATTCAACAAGACCTGCCATTTGTGCCTCCAGTCCAACCAGATCAGGGAGAAGTGTACATGTAGGACTAGTAGCAGGTGCCACCAATTCCACCACCATGAGGCGAGGATCCTCCTTGGGTGCAGCTGTAGGTACAACCAACAGGACAGGCAGATGCTTGGGATGCACTGATTGCACAATTACAGGCTCAGGTGTAGGCCATGATAACTGAGAGAGATCAAACAAGGGTGGAGAGAGAGCTGCTCAGGGCCGAGAGGGATCAGGCCGTATAGCAAAGATAGGCTGTAGAGTTGTAGGAAGCCACAGAGCTAGGCAGGAGACAGTAGCTATAGAGCATGGTAGCCTCCTCCTCCCAGGGTATAGTGTCAGTTCGGTCTTACATGGATGTTGTCTGAGAGGCTAAGTACTATCAGAGGTACTATCATGAGGCTGTACCCAAAGTAGAGAGAGTCTTAGAGTACTCAAAGCGGGCTAGCCATAGACCAGCAGAGGGTCACAGTGACAGAGGCAAGGGCAACATCCATAAAGATAGAGCTTGATTGAGATGATATGATTATTTTTGTGCCTTATGGGCTCATTTTTGATAGCCCAATGGGCCTTTTGTAGTAATTGGCATATATGTATAGTGATCCGATTTATTCTTTGTACTATGATAGTTACATTATTGATATATATAGATGAGTCGATGATCTTGATATGATGCGATGTGTACCCTTTTTATGCATGTATAATTCTACTTCTATATGTTGTGCAATGATGCTATATAATGTTTATATGATGCTATTTTGATGGTATATGATGGATTTATGGATGCATATATTTTTTATGATGTATGCATTATGATTATGACTAACAAATCTATATTATGTCACCTTATGATATGCAAATGTATTTATGAGATGTGCAATGATGCTATCTATATGATTATTTATTTATGTTGATGAAAATGGGATGATCTGATATGTGATATGGATTTTAATATGAAAAATGATATGATCTACAGTGTACATGTGAAATGATATGTTACTTATGTTTATAAATGATTGTGGATGCATATACGCTTTGTTTGCAGTGAATTTTGTAATATTATGCTTATGTGGAATGATTTATGTAATGAATGATTTATGATGCTATTTATGAGATGATATGGATGATGTAATATGAATGCGATGGTCATGATATGATGCAAATGAGATGGTGTAATGTAAATGAGATGGTTTTGTGAGATGCTTAGAATAAAAAATGCTATTATCCTAATCATATTAAATGATGATGTATGTTATGCATTTAATAGGATGCAATGCTATGTTAATGCAAAGTGATATGATGATGCGTAATGTAATATGAACGTAATGTGGTGAGATAATGTCATGATGTTTATGCAAGTATGTATGCAAATGAATTAAATTATTATATACCTATTGTTTGTGATTATGCAAAAATGATTATGAAATGCTTATGCACGTGTTTATGTGATGATGATATGTGATAGGTGTAATGTGATGCATAGAATGGATTTGATGTAATGAAATGGATGCACCTATTTTTGAAGAATGCTTATGATAACATGGTTATATGATGATGGAAATGCGATGCATATATTTCCTATATGATATGTTGATGCAATATGTTAATGGTTTGTGGGTGCAGGATTTATGATGACGATGATGATGATGATCAACTATCATAGTACCTTGTTAGCATGATGATCAAGGAGAGAAGAAGTCATTTCAACAAAACACAAGATAATGCAAATGAAAATGATGATGATGATGATTACTTGCTAAAAAATTGGGATTTTCAAAGGGCCAAATTTCTTATGTTTGATAACGCATGTGGTACGATGCATCAAGGTATAGAAAACCAGGATGGCATTGTACCCAGTGTGATGGACTTTGACTTGACAAGTAGATAGGAGTATCCTTGTTCACACCTGACATATGGAAAACTTGCTAGGATGCACTTTAGAAGTTAAAAACACCTCAGACCAAAGCATGGAAAGGTAAACCTATCCATACAATAGTCAACAAGTTGTCTTAGACCTCCTCCATACATACCTAACAAAGCAAGTATTCACCGAGGTTATATTACAAGAACGTCCAACAATCATAGCAGACAAAAGATAATGATTGTTGCCCCATTCCTAATTCTCTAAATCCTCTTGTTCAGATATCATTGAGAAGTCCTTGGAATGAGCACAATAAGATAAGTCAAAAGATAAATACAAAGTACACAAACAAGCTAATGCTCTTCAATACCAATAACCAAAAGAGGATTGTGTTTTCTAAGGATAAGAGCTGAAACTATTGCCAAAAGATAATGCCCATTGTAGGAATGATTCATCCTAGGACATGTTAGTGGATGGTGGCACGTCATTTCATTTATCAAAAGCATTCTAAAAGATGATTTATATGGGACCAATTGGATGATAAGTTATCGACATAAAGAGATGATCAACTTGCCTACATACTGACTTAACCCTGAGACTTGATGTTTTTGGGTTTTTTACTTTTGATCTACTAGACTTGTTTCTAACTATCTTACCAAATATTGAGGATGATAATCGTTTATTATGAATGATGTTATTGCGGGTGCAAGCAAGATGAGATGGATGGATTTAAATATTTGGATGTTTCTAATCCTTTTGAGATGTTTTGAGGCTGTTTTTGGTAATTTTCAAGATTTTGCAAATGTTTTGATTTTTTGATTTTCTAATGTTTTGGGATTTTCTGAGAATTTGACTAAGAGACTAACCTAAAGACCTATCCTAGGGGCCTTGGGGGCTAATCAATATATTAGCCTTACCTACATTATACATGCAGAGACCACGTAGTTCGACTGATGACTTGATTGATTTACAGATGAATATATACATGATGAAATGCCAGTTTATTTTAATAGACTCCTAAAGGACTGACCTAAGTGTATTAGGGGATGATCAAAGATCAACCTTGCCTACATTCAAGGATCAGAGACCTGTAGTTCGACGAGATGATTTTGTTTTTTTCTTTTTCTAACTTTTTGACCTATTTTTTGATTTTTTGATGTTTTTGGATTTTCTGATTTTCTGATGTTTTTGGATTTTCTGATATTTTGATGTTTTTGGATTTTCTGATATTTAGGACTTTAAGAATATACACGAATCTGATCCGAGTATAATATGCCCCCAACGTGATGCAATAGACTACTTCGATAAAGGCAGGTAAACTAACCTTGAGGATGGGCCGAGTACTACTAGGAGGGATCATGATATGAAAACATGACCAAGCTATAGTGTAGATGCGGGTGGATGAGTGATGGATGGATACCTGAATGCGATGGATGATGGAAGCAAAATAAAGGGATGATGCAGAACAAGCTGTAAAGATCATAGTGGATGGAAAGTGTTTATTTACACAAGGCACATGTTTGCCAGGTTTTCACCAAGGTACTTGTCCAAAGTGCCACCAAAGTGGTTTTCACTAGGGGATGATTTTTTCTCTTTACTATTTTTGATCCCTTTTCTGATTTTTTTGGATTTTTTTCTTTTTTTGATTTTTTTGTTGTCAACAAGACCCCTTGTTTTCCAGGTTTTCGCCAAAGTAACCATTTTTTTAGGACATTTTCTAATTTTTTGGTTCTATACCTTGAAAGATTTAGGCATAAAACTTTTTGAGATGGGAGCTTTTCATGGGATCCTGTAGAGGTTCCCCTTTGGGTGTTGATAATTGATATGCCCCTGACTTATAACTTGTGATAAAAAATGGTCCCAACCAATTGGGTTCAAACTTGCCTTTGCTGTTTGGGTTTGGGACATTCTTTTGATTCTCCTTTAATACCAGTTCTCCAACTTGGAATGTCCTGCTTTTGATTTTCTTATTGTAGCTCCTTTATAGTCTATTCTGATAGACTTGCAACACTCATCTAGTAGCTCCAGCTCATTCAATATTGACACTCAGTACTCTTCATCTGTGATGAGGTTTTGCAGTGATATTCTAAGGGATGGGATTTCGATCTCGATAGGGAGTACTACTTCTGATTCATAGACCAGGGAGAAGGGTGTGGCGCCAGTGGGTGTGCGAATGCTGGTTTGATAGGCCCAAAGGGTAGGATTAATCTACAAATACCAGTCACGACCTGCATCATTGATTGTTTTCTTGAGGATTTTCAGAATGGTCTTGTTTGTAGCTTCTGCTTGGCCATTGCCTTGGGGATAGTATGGGGTAGAGAAGCGATGCTGGATTTTGAATTTCTCGCATAGTTCATGAACCTCCTAATTTATGAATGGTGTCCCATTATCTAAGATAATGGCTTGTGGAACACCATACTGGAAAATGAGATAGTTCAGGATGAATTTTGAAATATGCTTCCTAGTTATGTACATCATGGGTATGGCTTCCACCCACTTAGTAAAGTACTATGTTGTGGTTATGATGAATTTATGGCTGCTAGATGAAGTCAGAGTTCTCTTTCCAATAAGATTGAGGCCCCATTGTGAAAAGGGCCATGGTGTGACAATAGGATGAAGTTCTTGTGCTGGAGCATGGATGAGGTACCCATGCTGCTAACATTGTAGACACTTTCTAACATAATCATATGATTCTCTTTCCATAGTGGGCCAATAATACCCCATCCTCAGTAGTTTCTTAGCTATGGTCATTCCACTTGAGTGTGAACCACATATACTATTGTGTACTTCAATTAGAGCGGTTAATGCCTCCTCAACATTTAGGCAGCATAGTAGGGTTCCTTCTATGCTCCTACGGTATAGAGTATCTCCTAGGATGACAAATCTAGATGCCTTTTTTACAAAGGTTCGCTTTAGGTTTGTGGGTAAATCCACGGGTATGACTCCTATTCGAAGGTATGTATAAATGTCATCATACCAAGGATCATTAGGACCAATGATTTCACACATGAATTATGATTCTGGTACCTCAAATGCAGGAACGAGTAGTTGCTCAATCAAGAATTCATATTTTTGAGTGTTGTCGGGCATATCCAATAAGGACCCAATCATTGCCATGGTAATTGTTGCTTTGTTGTTCGTTCTAGGAATCTACTCAAATGTTATTTCAATGAAGGATTCTTTTAGAGTCTCCACTAATTTTTTATATGGAGTGAGCTTTTCATCCTTGGTCTAGTATTCATCATTCACTTGATTTATGATCAATTGGGAGTCTCTGTATGCTTTTAGAGCTATAATGTTCCACTACACTACTATTCTGAGACCTATGGTTAAAGCCTCATATTCTGCAATGTTATTGGTGCAGGGAAATGCCAGTTTTTAAGAGCTTGGTATGCAATCCCCTTGTGGGGTGATGAAGAAGACACCAGCTCCTGATCCATGCTACATGTATGAGCCATCGAAGTACAATTTCGAGTGGTTATCTACGTTGAGGTTGAAAATAGATTCATCTGGAAATTCTAAGACAAGAGGATTCTTAGCATAGATAGGTGCTTCTACCAGTTGGTCTACAATGACTTGGCCCTTGATTTCTTTTCACTTGACATATTCAATGTTGTATTCTAACAATATCATTACCCATTTGGCCATTCTTCCCATGAGCATTGCATTTGATAGTAGATACTTGAGAGGGTCGATTTTGGCAATGAGTTTTATTTTGTGTGCAAACATGTAATGTCTAAATTTTTGTGATGCAAACACTACTGTGAGGCATGCTTTCTCAATGAATGAATAGTTTAGTTTATTCCCAACCATTGTTCTACTAATATAATAGATAGCCCTTTCCATTCCATTTTCATCATGCTAAGCTAGCAGAGCTCCAAGGGATGTTGCTATTGGTAATACATATAAGATCAGTGGTTTCTTTGGGATGGGTCGCATTAAGACTGGTGGTGTCAGTAGAAATTCTTTGATTTTGTTGAATGCCTCTTCACACTTGGTATCCCATTTGTATGCTACTCCCTTGTGGAATAGGTGTGAATATGGGTTCTGTTTGTCCACCAGTTGTGCTATGAATCTTTGAATGGATTGAAGTTTGCCTTGGAGACCTCTTAGTTGCTTTAATGTTTTTGGTGCCTCCATCTAGAGGATTGCTTTTTCCTTTGCTGGATCTACCTCGATACCCCTCATTGACACTATATATCCTAGGAGCTTTCCTGATTGTATGTCAAAGACACACTTCTTTGGGTTTAGTCTGACTTTATACTCGTCCAGTCTGTCGAAAATGGCACTTAGGGTTGCTATGTGATCTTTTCTTTTTCTAGACTTAGCTAGAATGTCATCAACATAGTCTTCGATTATCTCATGAATCATCTCATGGAATATCAAGGTCATGGCCCTTTGGTATGTTTCTCTTATGTTCTTTAAGCTGAATGGCATCATATTCCAACAATAGATCCTGCATGGACAAGTGAAATCTATTTTATGTTGGTCCTCTTTAGCTATCATGATATGATTGTATCTTGAAAATCCATCCATTAGTGATAGTATCTCATGTCCTACTGTCATATCTACTATCATGTCAATATTTGGAAGTGGAAAGTCATCATTTGGACATGCCTTGTTCAAGTCCCTGAAGTCTGTGTAGATTCTAATGTTCCCATCAGGTTTTGAAATAGGTACCAAGTTTGACACCCATTCTAGGTAATCTATTGGTTAGATGAATCGTGCATCTAATAGCTTTTTTAGCTCCATTTTGACCAATAAGGCGATCTGAGGATGCATTTTTTGAAGGATTTTTTTTACCAGATTTGCTTCTAGATACATTGTTAAGTGATGAACCATGGTCTCTGGATCAAGTCTTGGCATGTCAGCACAGCTCCATGCAAAGTAAATATCTATCTTTCACTTAAGAAGGCTGCTAGGAGCTCTTTCTCTTCTGATAATAGTGATTCCACATAGAATGTGATATGTGGTGTCTCTTCTATTCCTAGGTTGACCAGATTGCATTTTTCTACCAAGACTGTTGACTTTTCCTGATGAATAGCTCTTAAAGGAATATTGAATCCCCCATCCTCGGGCATCTCAGAGAGGTTTTCACTATTGGACACGTCCATTCCTTTTACTTTTTTTTGGTCAGAGAGTTCCATAGTGTGGTTTTCACTCAAGGACTTAGATATGATTCTTAATTTTTCTCTTCTATGACTGAGGGATTCAATCGTTTCCCCATAATAAGCATGTGTGTCTAACTCTATTATGAACCTAGCTTTATGATAACCATCTGGAATGTTATCTCATAATCCCATGAATTTCGAGAGTGCCCTATCATTTTCAAATGTATCGAGAATTGGTGGTTCTCGTTGGTCATAGGCAATCAGTTGGGGATATACGAAGCGAATTTCATGATCTTGGTGGTTTGATTCAAAAGATAGGGTGCTAATCATGCAAAGAGTGGTTATCTCAAATAGCCTACGTAAGTTGGATGTAGGGTCCACATCATCACTACTACTATAGACATCGGTTATATCAAAGGCATAGTTATCTAAAACACGACCTGTGGATACTAGTAATCATAGTTCTGTAGTAGTTGGTTGATGAGATTTATTAATTGCTCTAACTGGAGGACTTCGGCCACATAGTATTATACTCAAAGGGGTACATCTGAGACCATAATTTGTTATCGGTCGTGTCTCCAGAATGATAGGTATTATAAGCCCGTTGTCATTTTGTCCCAGTCTTTGATTTCTATCATAGCCCATTACAAGCATCATTTGTAGACCCTTGCTTCTTTCATCCATTGGTAAATTAGTTGTTGGTCTTTCTTCTTGATATAGCATATGTGATGGATTTACCTCAATAACCTCTTGGCCAAGGTCTCCCCAACTTGTGAATTCGGGATAGTCTTCAGGGGAAGTTTGTGATGTTGAAGCTTCATTTGTTTGTGTATGTCCCCGTGATCTAGGAGATTGTGGTAACTCTCCTACCACAAAGGAATTATTAGGGAGCTTGTAGCTTCCACAACCATTATCTTAGATAATGAGCTTGATGTCAAAAATGGTGGGAATGTTAGGTGTCTTTGTCTCAGAAGTGGATGCGAGGGTGGCAGGATCGATGTATGGTGTGGATGAACCCTCATCATTTTTTGGTAGTTGGGGTATTTTGTAATACTTTGCTTCAATATTTTTGTAGTATGAGAAAGGTTCGAGATCTCCATGGATGGTCACTTCTTGTCTTTCATGTGTAAATTTCACAAATTGGTGGAAAGTTGATGCTACTGCCTTCATTGCATGAATCCATGGGTGTCCGAGGAGGATATTATATGACAATTCAAGGTTCAGGACCTGCCAAGTGGTTTTCATGAGAGCTAGTCCTACTTGAATAGGGAGTTTGATTGTACTCTGAGACACTCTTTCTTGATCATCATATGATTTTATTGTGATACCCTTTCCTTTGTTGATGGAACCCTTTGATATCTTCAATTGCTTGATGAGGCTGAGAGAACAAATGTTTAAACCTGCACCTCCATCTACCAAGACCCTTTTGAATTTTCTCTTATGTATGATGGCTTCTAAGTGAAGTGTACAGTTGTGAGATGGTTGAGTGGGGATATCCTAGTCAGAGAATGTCAGGAGATTAGGCGTAATGATGTTTCCAACCATAGCTTAGAATTGCTCTTTATCAAGATCTGCAAGTACAGTAGATGAGGCCAATGCTTCTTCAAGGATTTTCCTATGGGTAGATGAGATTTTTAGTAACTCCATGATGGAGATTTGTGTTGGAATTCTCTTGAGTTGATGTAGGAAAGTATAGCCATTAGGAATGGATCTAGATGTAGGGACCTTGTTTGGCTGGGATGATCTTGCGATGGTAACTTTGCCGCCTCTTGTGGTGACTCCACAATCGGTGTGGGCTCCTTTAATGGTGATAAACATGCAATTTTCATCTAGAGAGGTAATGACTATTTCATACACATGATTTACATTTGAGTGGGTTCCTTTCCCTTTATCATTTTTATTCCCTTTGTTGCCATGATTTGCCATCAGATTCATGTATATCTTAAGATCCTGATTTCTTGTAGGTTGTTCCACGTTTATAATTCTTTTATCAGTGAGATCTTGAACAATGTTTTTCAATCTCATGCAACTGTTTGTAGTATGGCCTTTGATTTTATGGAATTTGCAAAGTTGATTCTCGTTATACCAAGGAGGTTTCACATCCGGTTCTTGGTAATTCTCAAAGGTAGGAGCCTTCATGAGTTTTTCATCTATTAGCTTTTTCATGATGACTTCGAGTGGCTCCCCAAAAGAAGTGTACTTTCACTTGGGATAACTCTTGTTCCTTTGGGGTGGTCCCCTTTTATCATTAAGATTTTTGATTGTTGGATTTTGGTTCAGTTGTTGTGTTATTTGATGTGTGTCTTGGTGTTGGTTTTGGATTTGTAGTATGGGTGTATTTTGACGAGGAGCACTAATGACCACCTTGGCATCGATGACACCATCATTAGTAATGTTTTTGTCCCTTTACCATGTACAAGGTTTATCATTGTAATTGGATGATTGGTGGTTGTTTTGTTGGTCAGGGTATGAAGCTGATCCCGCTGGGTGAGTCATAAGGGCTCTTTTGATGCTGAGTGCCTTGGGGATCAACTGATCATATGTGGTGATGCCCTGAACCTTGAGATGAAATTCCAAGAGGTCATCAAGGTTGGCGATGATGGTGTAAATTTGTTTTTCTTTTGGCATGGTCCATTTTATCCTATTGGCCTTGGATCGCCATCATTGTAGGAATGACATGAATGATTCACCCTTTCCTTGTTTTAGAGCTGAGAGTTTTTCAAGACTAAAATCCATTGCAATATTGCATGCATAATTTTTAATGAATCCCTCTATAATTTCTTGAAATTTTCTAATACCTGAAGGGAGGCGAGAAAACCATTCCATAGCGTGGCCAACCAAACTCCTAGGAAATAGCTGCATTAGATAAGTATTATTGTATGCGACTTCCATGTAATGAACCTGGAATTCCTTGATGTGATCTTCAGGGTTTGCCATCCCATGATATTTGTCAAACTTGGGGGTCTCGAATCCCTTGGGGAATGGTTTCATTAGTAGGTTCCTGTCAAATGGATATGGGCACAAGTTGCTTGGTGTCTTTGTTGTTCACCATGATTGAAGATCAAGCACTTGTTGCGAGAGTAACCTGATATGTGCCATCACATCATTTTGTGAATCAGGGGGTGGGATAAAAGTGTTTTGGGGTGTTTCGATCATGGTTTGGATGGGTGGGTTGGTCGGTGTGTTGTTCAATGGTATCTGTATGTTTTGCTAAGATAGGTAGGCTTCCACTTGTTGCTGTATGAATAACGCCTATTGTTGATCTTGTTGTTGTTGTACTAAGATTTTTGCTTGCTATTATGCTTCTTGTTGTGCTTGCTATTGTGCTTGTTGTTGTTCCAACAACACTTGTTGTTGGGTTGCTAATTCGGCTGCTTCTTGCTACTCTTGATATTGCTTTATTTCTTGTTGATATACTTACAATTGCGATGCTTGTCTTTGTGCAAGAAGTTGTGCTTATGCTTGTGCTTGTTGTGCTTTATATTGGGTGTTTTCTTGAGCTTGAGCTTACACTGCTTGTGCTTGGGCATGTGCTTGTTGTGCTGATATTGGGTGTTTACCTGAGCTTGAGCTCATGCTTTTTGTTGTTGTTGTTGTTGCAATAAAGCTTGGGTTTGTGTGGCTTGTTGTGCTTGTGATGTGCCTTGGGCTGCTTGGGCAACTTGTGCAGCTTGAGCGGCTTGCTGAGTGGCTAGTTTTGTGGGTTTTTGTTTTTTCACTTGTTGGAATCCTCTTTGGCAAGCAACTTGCAATGCTGCGTTGTATTGGCTTGATGTGGCGGAAGTTTGTGAAGGTGGTGAGTGGTGGATGGTGTTATTGATGTGGTGGTTTGAGTGATAAGCGGTACCGTTGATGTGATTGGTCCTTGGGAGACCCTGCTTTGTGATGTTAGGGGTGTTTGATGATGTTGCAATTTCTTGTGCATTTGTTGTCTGTTGTTGTGATATCGACGAAATTTTTTGACCATTTGTCATAATGATTTGATTGATGCTTGGGATGTTTTTTTCATTTATACTTGGTAGAGGGGGAAGCCCTAAACCAAGGAGTGATGTGGATAATGATGGCAATGGTGGAAGAGGTAGAAATGTGAGGGGTGCAAGTTCTTATGAGAATATTGTGGTGTCAAAAATTCCCCCTGGTCCGAACATATCTCCCTCCTCTTGCAAATTTGTGAGGAGAGAAGTTTGAGGTGTTGCGTGGAAAAATGATGATGATGGATCATGATGGAAAGTGAGAGGAACATTCTTATGCAATGGGTTTTCAGGTATTTTTTGTTCCAAGATGGTACTTGTATCCATGTTCTAATTATTAACAAGGGGATAGTGTGTTTGAATAGCATTGAGAAATGCATTTCCCTTATTAATATTAGGTTGGGTTGGAGCAAATGATTTCATGATCTGGAGAATGTTTTGGGTGTTGTTTTTGGATGGGGCTATAGATGAGATGACGATGGTAGATGAGATTGGTGGAAAAGATGTCTCAACTATGGTACTCATGTCAAAATACAAAGGTAATTTGGCCCCTTGCTTTGTGAGTTGAAGTATGTATAATGAAGAGTTGAGCCTCATCATGATGTTGATGATTTTATAGTTCTCCAGATTTTGGAGCATTTGAGTTATTTCCTCGTGAGACATCCCAAAGGTAGGACCCTCTTTTTGGTTTTCCTCTTGTATATTTAGCGATGAGATGGTCAAAGGATTGCTTGATTCAACATGATTCATTTCAATGTTTGTTTGGCTAAGATCACTTGAAGCGGGTGTTTCTTTCTTGGTTTCCATGCTCTTCTTGTATTGAGATCTAGTTTGAACCATAAAACGAGGATCAATTTTTCAAGAATAGGAGAGATGAATCTCTTGGTTCCTTGGATTGATCTTTACTTTATGCCCAAAGTAGAAATTTTTAGGATATCTTGAGGATCAAAACGTGATATGATGATGTAAGGGATGGATGATGCGGATGTTTTGGTCTTTTGGTAAATCTTGATGGAAATACTAGGCTTTTAGGACTTTTAGATATGTTATGGATTTTTTATTTTCCTTGTTGGGTTGCCCTTGATTTTGATTGATTTTATTTTGAATAAATAGACCCTAATATGTTTTGCATGATTATCTAAGGGATAAGTTCGTTCAAAGGATGATAATTTAAATATATGTAGGGAGAAGGATGCATCTACCCACACCTATTCAAACAAGATGATAGTTTAGCTCAAGTATACGAAGAAGGATGCATCTACATATACCAAGCGAAACAAGATGATTTTGATAAATTTTACTAAGAATGTACAAAAGGATGCATCTACACATACCTAGCCAAAGATAATTTTGACAAAGTTTTTTCAAGGATTTAATCTCAAGGATTTGATGATATTTTATTTTTCCAAAAAGCCTAGCATTAATGATGATTTCAAGATTTTTCCAAAAGGTGATGATGAGATGATTTTTTGTTTGATGTTTGAAGAATGGATGAAAAATATTTTTGATTTGTTTTGATCCTAAGATGAATCTAAAAAAGACTCTTTGTTTGTCTAGACCTAGGTATTGAAGAACATGCAAATGCTTCCTAGAGACCTTTATAACCAAAGAATGATTCAATTTGGACATACATTTTTGGATTTCAAACCAATGATTTTTTGTTTTGGGTTTGGAACTTTGTGAGGCTTCATCACACATGAGAATTCATTTTTCTTAGCTTTGATTAATGGCTTTATTTTACCAAAAATACTTTCTTTCATTAAGTTTTCCAACTAAGATGTCTAATGTCTTAATTTCTTCAAACCCCACAAAGTATGTTACGTGGAAATTTGATGAACCCAAGGCAAGGGTTTACCTATTGTTTACTTAAGTAGACAAATTAAGATGTAATACAATTCTTAGAAACCTCTAAGGAGGTAAATCCCAAGGGAAAGCAATAACATATGGATTCAGTCAATTGCATTTGTCTCGGAAAGGGTTTGAAATTTGGATGATGATGTTAATGTTTTTTTTCAAGATGTTTTCGATCAAGCAATGCATTTTGTAACCAAAGAATAAGTACAACCTTATGGATGTGTAAGAAAATATTTGTTGGATTCCCACTTGGACAAGTCTAGCTATGCATATTTTTAGCGAATGGTTGGATGCTTGACCCCACTGGCTTTGCTCCATGACACTCACTTATATGGGGCAGCCAAGCATCAACACCCATGAAACTCCCATGGCATACTTTCCATTTCTACTAAAAGACCGTAAAAATGTGGGGTGGCTTTAGAATGACCATTCTTGCACCAACAAATAGATTAAAGGATTTTGGAAAATTCTAGCACATGGGTTTACTAAGGAGTTTCCATTTGTGGAGATTGACCCATACGACAAGAGTTCCCTTTCAAATCCATCTTGTCAGAATCAACCATGTGATATTGGAGTTTACTCCGATACCCACGTTTATATCCCAGTTGGAAATACTCTTAGCTTTAGAGTGTTAACGGTTGAGTCATTCCCTTGGGTGAGTACTTTTTCCCCAAGGCAGGCCCTCTAGGATAAACAAAAGTGAATAAAGAAAAATATTCCTAACTCGATCAATCTTTGTTGGAAACAAAGAGAGATAATATACACAATAATACCCCCACTCACACTCACACAAGATTTTGTTCAATTTTTTAACCCAAATTGAAATGTGGGGGTGATTGCTTTGCCTCAACCTAAAATCATGAAAAAGGCCTTTTGATTCTCAAGATCGCTATAAGCGCGAGAGAAGCACATACATCCTTTTTCAATGAGGTTAGTTCAACTAAGTCTTCACAAAAACAAAGTTGCACTTGTTCTTTTTAAATCCACAAAGAAAAATGTGAGTTCTTTTTAAGCACCAAAAGACAAGTGATAGACATTTTGTTCAATTTGTTAACCAAATAAACAAACTCTAGTATGTTGTGGTCCTAATGTGCATTTTATCCTTTTGCAAGAAATGAAAAGATTCTTTTTAAACCCAAATGAAATTAGTGTCCTAAGAAAGAAGTGATAACAATTTCTCAAAGAGTGTTACACAAACACTAAAGTGTTCAAAAACACTTTGATTTGATGAAACATCCTCCTCATGCTTCTCCTTTCTTCGTTTTCGATTTCCAACCTACAAGGGAGAAAAACTAGTCAGATTCTAGAAACTACAGAAATTAAAAAGAAAAAAATAGAAGACAAATTGACCATTAATCAAAAGTACATGCTAAAATTTAATTTCCACTTTTTACAACCTGCAAGCAGTGCATCCTATGACTTTGTCGGAGTTTTATTTCTATGTAGCGCCCTCACAATGAGGCTTACCAGTTAGCATCACTCTGTGTCGGGGACAGAGAGCTCAACTGCGTCGCACTTTTCACCCAACATCGCAGTTTGATATTTTTTCAAATTCCTACGAGTCAGATGGTCAAGCGACGAATTTAGAAATTTAAATATTTGCATTGGAAGAGTCTAACGTCATGGTTTGAATTTCAAGTGGTGTCATATTGAGATGCTAAAGAGACAACGGTGCCAAAACAGTGACGTTGAGCTCCCAACGTTGGAATTTTTTTGTGAATGAACAAAAATGAAAAAAATTTAAGAAAAGGGGATAAAGAATGATATCTAGCCCTCCTAGCACCAAATGTGGGAACCCCAATCCTAGTACCTGCAAAGCAACAAGAATAAATAGGTTAAACAAGAGATTGCAAGCTGAAACAAGGATACCCCATAAAATCCATTTACACAACTCAAATTAGGAAGATAAACAATGAAAACACAATGAAAACAACAAAATAGATTGGATCCTAATTTAAATGCACAAACTCATGATCCCATGGGGGAATTGGTGCCAATTTGATGTGAAAATTGGCCCTTTCCCAATTCCTAAGATGCAAGATTGATATGTTGATGAAGATTGATTGACTTTGCTGATGAAGGATGAGAGCTCCAAGCCAAAAATTTGAAAAAACCTAGCTAAGAACTCAATGGTGATGGATAAAAATGACTAAATATTTTAGCATAATAACTTTGCCTAATTTGTGGATCCTCAAATGAGAATATGAACTCTTTATTTATAGAATGCTAAGATGGATGAATGTCCAAATTTTATCAAAGTGGGACTAACATTCATCCAATGGCATGATGCCACTTGTCAATCTATGAATGGATGAATGGTGTGCAAGATTTGGGGATTGTGCCAATAAATGCTTATTTTTGAATTTCAAATTTGTTGAAATGACTTGCAAGAGGGAAGGGAAAATGCAATAAATGCCACTTGGCTCAAGTAAAAGGATATGTAAGATGAAGTTATCGCCTTGTTGGATGTACATGTTGACTTGGAATTTTTGAATTCAATTTTGGAGAATATTCCAAAAGATGCCTTGTGAGGAAAATAGAGATTTAACAAATGAATTATTTACACATGCAACTTGCAAAATCTAGAGAATCAGACATGAGATGAGATTAAACTAATCAAGGGTTAATTAATTTAATAGGAGATTAGATGATGTGACCTATTTGACTCAAATTTATGGATTTATTTAAATAAAATAAGAGAGGAATATGATAAGAGATTAATAAAATAAAGATTTTGATTTATTTAATTAAAAGGATATGGTGTTAGATTAAATCAAATAATATTTTAATTTAATTAATTTAATGTATAGACTTTAGAGATTTAATAAAATAAAATTAATTATTTAATTAAATAGGGATAATTAGATCAGATGGATTGATTTGATTAACATAAAAGATTGAATTAATTAGATAAAATGATTTATTCAATTAAGAGAGGAATATTGATGAATTTAATCAAATAAGGAGATTTTATTAAATGGTTAGAACGAGGGATGATTCAAGATGAAACAATGTTAGTAAGTCGGGATCAAGTACACAATGTCAATCGTTACATTTTACCTATCTACAGTAATGTTAACAAAAAATTTAGAAGAGAACTCACAAGAACCTACCTAATCTAGTCTAGAAGAATACACAAGTTACACAACAAACTTTGATGAGATAGATTATCAACAACCACCAAACTCGAAAGAAATGGAGAAAATTTATGGAAAAGATTATGAGTTGATGAAACAACTTGGCTATAGTGGAAAAGGATGTGGAAGGAAAGAAGAAGGTATCCATGTTACTATAGAGCCTAACACACAAGAAACAAAAAGTGGTTTGGGGTATTGTCCTTCTAAGATAACACAAGCAACAAAAAGACCCTCGTTAAACATCAAGACCATTATGTGTAACCCTAAAAAAAATTATCACCTTAAATCATCCTAAATTGATTAATATAACTTGTGAAGAATCATCGGAATACTTTGAAGATGATGAAGCCTTGAAAGAAATGCTAGGAGTTTATGACAAACCATCTACTCTTAAAAAGAAACATGTTACATGTGCTATGATTAGTGGTAAGAAATAAGACAGAGAAAAGGAAAGTAATGAGAATTATAAAGACACTGAAGAATATAATCTTGAAATTTTGAAACAAACCACACTCCCTTTAGGAGATGCAATCAACATACTGATGAAAAAATTAATAATGAGGAGAAAGTGATTAAGATAGGAAAATTCCTTGATGAAGATGAGCAAGACAACCATGCAACTTTACTTCATGACTTTCCTGAAATTTTTGTTTTGACTTATTTGGATATGCCAGAAATTGATGCTAAGATAGTGACACAAAACATAGTTCTTGTAGAGAATGCTAAACCCACTAGATAAAAGATATGAAAGATAAATCCTATGGTAGCCTTATTAATTAAGGTCAATATTGAGAAAATCCTAGGAGCTAGTTTTATATGACCTATTGATTATTCTCCTTAGATATCGAATATTGTTGCAGTTGTGAAGCCTAAAAATAATATTAGGATGTGTACAAACTTTCATGATTTGAATAAAACATCACCCTTCCTAATATTGACATGATAGTGGAATCAACTATAGGACATGATTTTTTTTCGTTCATGGATGAATTTTTTGGATATAATCAAATCTTTATTAACGTTGAAGAGCAACACAAGATAGTACTTACTATAGCTTGGGGAAAATTTTCTTGGGAAGTTATTCCTTTTAAATTGAAGAATGCGAGTGCAACATATCAATGAGCTATGATATTTTATTTCATGATTACATACATAAGATTTTGGAAGATTATGATAATGATATTCTAGCCAAATATTTAACTCGATAAGATAATGTGAATATCCCTTGAAAAATATTTGAGCAAATATGAAAATATAACATGAGGATGAACCCAAAAAAGGGTCTTTGGTGTAGATAGTGGAAAAATTCTAGGTTTTATAGTATCTCATAGAGGCATTGAGGTGGAGATGAAGAAAATGGATGCTAAAGTTAGAATGCCACCTCCTTGAAACATTTCTCAATTACACACTTTACAAGGAATAATTTAAGCTATCCATCATTTCATAACATCCTTAGTGGACTAGACATTACCTTTTACACAACTACTTAAGAAAGAGGTTCAATTTAATTGTTATAAGGATTGTAAATAATATTTTGAGATTTTAAAAGATTATCTTGCTACTCCACCTATTTTACAACCTACTATGCAAGAATTGAACCATTCTCCCTTTATACAACAACATCAGCCCATGCTCTCGCAATATTATTGGCTCAACAAGATGAAAGTGGTAACGAACATTGTGTTATTACATTAGCAAAACTCTAATTAATTATGAGACACAATATACGACAATAGAAAAAAACAATTTTTCAATATTGCATTTGCTACTAGTAAATTGAGACACTACTTATCGAATGTTGAAATACATGTGATGATGAAATTTGATCCTTGAAAACACCTTTTTTGCTAAAATAGATTTATCAGGATGCCTATCTAAGTGGGTTATGTTGTTAACTAAGTTTGACCTTAAGTTTAGAAAATTGAAGGACAAGCCTTGAATAACCAGTTAGTTGACAGTCCCTTTCCCTTAGCCTTACCTAACAATGAATCATTCTCTGACAATAATGTGTTGACAATTGAAATTGATACATGGGAGTTATATTTTGATGGCTTTAAGTGCAAAACTGGCTCTAGTGTAGGGGTTATACTAGTCCTACTTGCAAGAAAGCCTATTCCCTTGTCCTATCACTTAAAATTCCTATGCACAAACAACACAACAGGATTGAAGTGTTAATTGGTGGTCTACACACCCCTTTAACTCTGTGAACTAAAACTATTAATATATTTGATGATTCACAATTAGCTATTAAGAAAATAAACATACCATATCAAGAAAAGTCTAAAAAATTATCAAAATATAAGGATCTCACAATGAATTTGTTAAGTTTTTTTGATTCATATACCATTAATAATATCCCAGAAAAATATAACTAACATCTGGATGCAATAGCAAGTGTGGCTTCCCTTACATCTCTTGAAGATCCTTCAAAAGATTTAACATTTGAATTGTCCATACAATTATGAAACCATCAATAGAATATAAGGCCAAAGAAGTGTTATGAACCACCGTGGAAAGATATAGTGAATGGTATACACCAATATTTAATTATTTGAAAGAAGGTACTTTTCCTAAGCCAACAACTAAGAATATTTGAGCCTACCTTCGAAAACTTGCATCTAGATATATAATCCTTCTGATGTGTTGTATAGAAGGTCCTTTGATGGTATTTTACTTAGATTCCTTAAACAAACTGAAATCCCCATAGCACTTGCAGAATATCATTCAAGCAATTGTGGAGGTCATTTTGGAGGAAGATCATTAGTTCAAAAACTATTCTGTATAGGATACTATTGGAGACATATAGAACAAGATTGATTTGAATATGTTAAGAAATGTCACAAATGTCAAGAACATAACAATTTGATTCACGCTACTACTTCCGAGCTCTATATCCAGCTTTCTATTTGACCATTCTTAGTATGGGGAATGGATCTTATTGAAAAAATATCACCACCTTGTTGGAAAAATGAGTAAAGTGATCTATATGTTTTCATTGATGTCACCATGTTGGTAGTTTGGTTCGGTACTCTTATACGGGTGCTTATCCTCTCTGGCAGTTGATCTAGTATTTTGGTGTCCCTCTGGTATTCTACTCCACACTTCTCCATATTTGACTATTTCTGGTTGTGGTTTTGGGAAACTACTAATGGATAATTTAAAGGCATGCATGATTAAGTTATTTTGTACTCTCGGGCTCGTACGATGAAGTGCCACTATTCTGTTGTTTGTGTTGAAGACTATTCCTAGTCGACTTGTTAAGCTAATTTTGATATGATATGAAATATTAGGTGTGATCTATTTCTTGGTCCAAGCTAACATGATGTAATGTGCTTAAGATTTCTTTTCATGTTTGGAAATACTTTGTGAACTATTGGAGCCGACTGTTGATATCCTTTATAATTAAATTGCATCTAAATTAGGCTGACCTAATTGGTGCTTGTGATGGAGATTGGGTATATATATATGAATATGTTGGAAAATTTATGATATGAGAGAATGCAAGAGAGACATGAGCGAGAGGTGATAGGTATGATGTGTTTTTAGGAGTGATCAAGAAGGAAACAATTAAGAGAAGATTGAAGGGTGTAAATTCTAATTATTGAGCATCTCCAAAACTGTATCAACACATGTTAGGTGCATCTTTCTAATTCATTTTTGGTTGTAAAGCCATACTCTATTTTGTATAATATTTCTATAGGTAGTGAGCCTCTTGTTGGACAATGAGTCTTTTTTGTAGGTAGTGAGACTTTGTACTTGGACAATGAGTCCTTCTTTTGGCAGTGAGCCTCTTTTAAAATACTATATACTATGAGTTAACCCTCACTGTGGTTTTTCCCGTAGTGGGTTTTCCACGTAAAAATCTAGTGTTCATTGTGTTGATTTAATTTTTATTATATGTGTTTCATACTCATATAAATAACATAATTGTTTGGTTGAAGATCTGGTGAATGGTAATGTTTTAAGTTTGAATTGTGTGAGAATTGATTCACCCCCCCTATTAGTTGTCCTACACATATTTAACAATTAGTATCAGAGCATTTGGTTCCTTCGGTAAAGCCTAACAACTTGAGGGAGATCCTAAAGATGGAGATAATGATTGATAAAGGAGAGCTCCATACTGCATTGAAGGATATTGACCTAATTCAAATTGAAAAAAAATATTTGAAAGAGAATCTTGATGAAGAAAATGAATGTGTTCAAAAATTGAAGGAACAATTGAAGAAATTTAAGGAAAGACACAGAGAAGTAAGTGAACAACTAAAACAAGAGATAATTTGACTAAAGGTGATAGTAGATGAAAAGAAGAGGATCAAAGAATGTCTGAATAAAATGGTGCAAAACAAGTTAGATGAATGTTCTAGACTTGAGCAAGAGATAGTAAACTTAAGAGTGGAATTACAGAAGGATAAACTCTGTGAAAATAATTTCACATCCAGCTCCGATAAACTTCAAGAACAACTTGCAAGACAAAAACCATGTAAAGAAAAAGGTGGCTTAGGAGTTGATTCTAGTGAAAGTTCTAAATATGTGAAGAAGAATCAAGGCAAGAGGAAGCATAGAAGGAATTTTGCAAGACGACCTCTTGTGAGATAACCTAATTCAAAAAGCTACCCCTCTTTTGATGGTGTTTCTTTTTCATGCAGCAACTAAATGTAGAAGTAGGATGAACTAGTTTTCTAGTTCTCTTTTTGGAAAATGTTTTGAATGTGGGAAGATTGGACATAGGGCTATAGAATAAAATCTCAAGTAAGAATGATTAGTTGGGTAATGAGGAATATGTTTAATTAAGGAAAGATGGATCAATCCTTTAATGGCTACTATTATGCCTATAATAAATTTGGACTCAAAGAAAATAAGTGTAGATCGAGGAATAATGGAGGATAGCATAATTAAAAAAAGCATGGTCTGTTACAACTACAACAAGCCTGGACATGTATCTAAAGTCTGTAAGAATAAGAAAATAAAAGAATCTACTCTGGAAGAGAAGAGTGAACCTAAAAATAATATTGAGATAGAAGAGATGAAGCAAGAGATGAAGAAGACATGGAATAAAGAAGAAGAAGATGATGAAAATTTTGAGACTCCTGATGTGTCTGTATCCTCATCTGATACAAATGACCTATTTAGAATTTGGACCTAGCATGATATTAAGGGTAGGATTATCAAAAGATCATAAAAAGGTGGTCAGAATGTGAAGAATTCTTTTTTAGAGGTTCTAGAAGAAGAACTAGAGAAAAATATGTTGATATGAGGATTTGTGGACCATTTGAAGGTTTCTTGTGCTAAGGGAAGAGTGTGTTTAGCAACTTTTTGTGTTAGGGAAAATTCGATGGTGGTTAAGTAGAAATTTGTGATTTTTTTTTATTAATTCTACATTTGGAATCGTTATAAGGTGCTCTAAGGAATTCTTGAGGCGTGCTTGAAGTATTTCTGAAAGAAATTTGAAGATTGATTTGGGTAATCTGGAAACCCTCTCTGTATTTTGAAAAGGAAAGAATAAAATAAAAAACAATTTGTTGAATTGCATAGCAATGATAGTGGATTATGTGGTCCTACCCCTCTGAAGTTGAAAAGGGTTGAAGTAGAAGCATACAATCATAGGAAAATGAAAGGAATTGAACTAGGGTTGAGCGAAGTCGAATTGTAAATCCCTAGGGATGGATTTATGGAGTGAATTTCCATGGGTTACAGATAAAAAGATTATCTTGTACTTGTTGAACTATTTCAAGGATGAAAGCATTGTCTTGTAAAAACCCTATTTGATGCTAAAGGAAGTAATCGAAGTGATCACTGGATTATGCAACATTGGTGAATTCCCTAGAAAGAAAACTGTGAAGTATAAGGATGTGGTGGAACTGACTGGCATTGGAAGAGATCTTAGAGCACTGTTAATTGATACACTTGCTGATTCGAACGTTAGGTATGTTGCGTATGGTATCTCATATAAAGTCTATTTGTAGGAATCATGAAAGTTCAACTTTAGTTATTGATGTACACTTTTCCCACATGATGGTTAAGGAGAACAAACAATTTTATTTATGTAACTTGCTACTTGAGAACTTGCAAAAATGTTTGAATATTGTTGGTCTAGAATTTGCCATTTCATTTTGGATCCCTAATGGTGTTTTTGGTGTTTTAATTTTTGAATTCTCTACCAGGAAAAGATAATGTGATGTGGGAATCTGATATCCCTATTGGAAAGAAAACTTACAAATATCTAGAGTTTTTGGAAGATACATTTGTAAACATGTGTAGATCATATTTTTCATCTCTAAGAGAAAACCCTTGCTTTGGTATTTCTGCATTAAGCCAATTTGAAGTGGGCTCTTTGTATGGGAAAAAAAGAATTGGAAGGTTTTATTATCGATTCCCCTTTGGAATAAAAAAGAAGAAAAGAATTAACTGAGCACATCATTGAAATTTCAAATGAGAAGGAGAAAGAATCTCTAACTGGTATTGAATCCCCTAATCCTAATCACATCTAGTCTATGATAATTGAAGGAAAAAAAGAAGATGATCAATGAACTATGGAATGCTGCCTCACGTATTGACAAAATGAAAATTGATGATGTGCTGGTGGATTATATACTCCAAAAAGGTATTGAAGTATCTGATCTTTCAGATTTCTTTCTAGAAAATCTAATTGAGATTGTTGAAGAAAGGATGCTACTTGAGGGTCCGGAAGGACGTAAGATGGGAATCTTGGTTGAAAGGAGATGTGAAAAGGTTAAGCAGAGATTGTCTAGATTGATTGTGGAAGCTAAGAAGTGTGTTAAAGAAATTTTACATGTTTTCAAGTATTTCCTTCAGTGGCCTACTGCTGTAGACAACTTCAGAAGCATAATTGAAGTGATTGAAGTTGAGGTGAATGAGATTGGAAAGAATTTTGATATATTTTAAGATAAAGAAGGAAAGAAAAGGATAATATTTGGTGAACTACATGTTGAACTAATCATTACACAAAGACCGAGAGATGATGTGACGAAGACCTCCTAGCTTCTTAAAGAAATTGCCAAAGTCTAGTTAGAACATCTATCCAATATTCTTATTGATGTAGAAAAGGTTGAGAAATAATGTTTTGAATGGTAAACCCTCTTTTACTCTATTGGGATTATTGGAAAGTTCATGCACAAAAATGGAGTTTGTTGTTTTTAACTGGAAGAAGTTGTATCCAGTTCTCAAGGAAAGGTATAAGAAGGTATTTTTGGTGCAAAATGTCATCTTCATTTGAATTCTATATGATTAAAGGCTTTGGTTTGCTAGAATTTTTGAAGTATTTGAAAATATTTTTGAAATTTTTATGTCACCATGCTTGTACTCATTTTTAGAATCCTTTGCCATTGGCATCAAAGGTGGAGAGTGTCGGAGATAGTGGAGAGAGATAAAATTTTTTGAGAAAAGGAGAAATTTTGTTTACATGTTGCCATCAATGAAAAAGGGGGTGATTGTTGGAAAAATGAGTAAAGTGATCTATATGTTGTCATTGATGTCACCATGTTTGTAGTATGTTGTTCGTTTGGTCTGGTACTCTTATACCAATGCTTATCCTCTTTGGTGGTTGATCTAGTAATTTTTGTGTCCCTTCGGTATTCTACTCCGCATTGCTCCGTAGTTGACTATTTTTTGTTACAATTTTGGGAAAATAATAATGGATGATAAAGGCATGCATGATTAGGTTGTTTGATGATCTCATGATCATATGATAAAGTGACATTATTCTATTGGTTGTGTTGAAGACTATTCTTGGCCAACCTGTTAAGCTAATTTTGATATGATATGAAATATTATGTGCAATCTATTTCTTGGTTTGAGCCGACATGATGTAATGTGCTCAAGATTGTTTTGCATGTTTGGAAATATTTTGTTAATTATTGGAGTTGATAGTTGATATCCTTTATAAATAAATTGCATATAAATTAGGTGACCTAATTGGTGCTTGTGATGGAGATTGGGTATATATATATGAATATGTTGGAAAGTTTATGATATGAGAGAATGTGAGAGAGACATGAGTGAGAGGTGACAGGTATGATGTGTATGTAGGAGTGATCAGTAAGGAAGCAATTAAGCAAAGATTGAAGGGTGTAAATTCAGATTATTGAGCATTTCTAGAACTGTATAAGTGCATGTTAGGTCCATCTTTCGAGTTCATTTTGGGTTGTAAAGGCTTACTTTTTTTTGTATAATCCTTTTGTAGGTAGTGAGCCTCTTGTTGGACAATGAGTCCTTTTTCTAGGCAATGAGCCTCTTGTTGGACAATGAGTCCCTTTTGTAGGAAATGAGCCTTTGTACTTGGATAGTGAGTCCTTGTTTTGCAAGTGAACCTATTTTAAAATACTATATATTGTGAGTTAAACCTCACCATGGTTTTTCCCTTATTAAGTTTTCCATGTAAAAATCTAGTGTTCATTGTGTTGATTTACTTTCTGTTATCTATGTTTCATGCTCATATTAAATAACAAAATTATTGTGGTTGAAGATCTCATGAATGATAAATTTTTAAGTTTGAATTTGTGTGACAATTGATTCAACCCCCACTCTTAGTTATCCTACACCTGTTTAACACACCTTATTCTATTGAGCATACATTTATAATTACTGCAATAGATTATTTAACAAAATGGGTAGAAACCATTCCCTTCATTCAAAAATGGTCAATGTAATATACCATTTCATATTGGAAACAATATTTCTCACTTTGGACTCCTTTCCGTGTTAGTTTCATATAATTGGACACCATTTAAGAATAATTATGTTAAGAAGTTCTTAGAAAGGTTTAACATCCAACATCATTTTTCAATACCCTAGTACCCACAATCTAATGGTCATGTTGAATCAAACAATAAATCCCTTGAGAAAATCTTAAGGAAAACAATAAGAAAGCATATTAAGGATTGGAACATGTAGTTGACATATGTGTTATGGGGCTTATCATACTAGTATTATAAAATCAAATGGAAATACTCCATATAACCTTGTCTATGGTATCAAGGTGATAATTCCCTTGTAGTTAGAGATTCCTTCATTAAGAATCACTCTTCAAGGACTCATTGATGTCAATACTTATAAAGAACACCAATTGCATCAACTTGAAATGATTGATGAACAACACATTAACACTCTTGAGAATCCCCAAGCTTATTCTAGAAAAATGCAACATAGTTGCAATCATAATGTCATCCCACATTCATTTAATAAAGATGATTTGGTGTTGTTTGAAAATAAATGTAGTGTCAATTTCACCTTGACTGAAAAAGGAAAATTCAGCCCTAATTGGTTAGGACCTTATATAATTGATGAAATTTATGGGTCTAGAGCATACACATTAACAAAATTGGATGGAACACCTCTTAAAGAAACTATATTAATGCCATGATTTTGCACTGATATTACTTCTAATATTCCTTCTCGAATAGTGTGAATGATAAAGAAATGATGTTAGAGTTAGTAGATAGTATGCTATTTCCCTCACATTGATTTTTTCTTGAAAAATAATAATTTGTGTGTCTTGAATACTAAAGTAATTATTCAAATTAAATTTTTCTATTCTTACATTAGGTTTCATGCTATTCAAGCTAATCTTGTATGTTGTATTAGATTAGATCCTTATATGCATTCAATATTCTATAATTATATCATAGGTGCATTTAATTTAACATAACATACTCAATCATAATGTTGAATCTACAAGAAACTAGGAAAGTTTTAATTATATCACATAAAAACATGTTAGATCATGGAGATATTATTAAAGTCATACAAAGATTATTTCATAAATCATATTTCCATCTAAACACATAAGAAATACAACATAAATTCTCATATATATACACATCATAACAAATTTTTAAGCACATATCATCAAGTATACAAGGCTATTATGGCCTATGATTGCTAGATCCATTAGGACCTGGTGATCAGATCTATTCAGAGGTGATCTATCAAGAGATGGTAGTGTACGATCATGACATAGCTATAGAATTTAGTGTAGATTGTAGGCCTTGTGCTTTTATAACTATTATAGCCTCTCATATGATGGCATTCATGTGCTCTTGGTCTATGCAGTTTCTCCCCATCTACACCCTGGTAACGTCTCCACCAAGTCTCTTGACCTTCGCTAGATCTCAAGATGACCGAAGATCCTCATATGCATCCTACAGTGCTGATAGGTCAGCCTCAACTTGATCAATGTGCCTAGTAGCACTCTCATATGCACCTCTCAACCTTGAAAAAGGATTGAAAAGCTCTAGATTCTACTCCATGATGGGTGGGGGCATGTATTCTATGCTGATAGCCTAGTCTACAATCAAAGGAGGTACTATCTTTACTGATGCTCATCGGTAGAGATCATGCAACTCTCTCATGGACCCTACAACATAGAAATCATAAAGATAATTAGTACAAACCATTACAAATATTTAAACCAAAGTGTGAATATGAGCATAATTACAAAAGTATAAGCATAATCACAAATAATGTTTCATCACTAAGGTCTCTAGCCAACTATGTAAAAATGGCCTTGTCCTCTCTAGGAGGAATAGAAGATGTGCTAGCCTCTCCATGTTCATAAGTGTTGGCACATGTTGTAGCTACTGATTGTGATCTGGTATCCTGGGTGGGAACTGAATCTCTCCACTCATGGGAAATTGCACCCTCATTTGTTGTATCACTACCCTCACTCATCAGGTGGCTCTCATTGTCATCCTCCTCCTCCTCCTCCTCATAGTCTAATTCTACCTCATCATAATCATCCTCTATCTTATCTACAAATAGTTTTGTAGCCCTGACCCCTATCTCCTCCCTTGTCTCCTCCTCATCATCCCTATGATCTAGAAGAGGCCCTACAAAAGCTATAGGCTAATCCATAGGAAACATTAGACTTGGTCATGCTATGACACACCATTCCTCATATGCATCAATAGTACCTACATCATTAATATCGAATATTAGGGGCATGTCAAGGTCTAAATCATCTAAATCACTAGATACAACATCACTGAATGTGATTAATCTCGTATCTCCTAGCCTTTGGGCACTCCATAGTGACTTAGTTCCCACTCATATGAATAGAGTGGGGGGAAGACTTTAAAGCCTCCCCTAGCCTATGCCACCAGGGAGGATGCCTTCCTGTGGAGGTAGTCACCCCTCCAAAGGCTATAAATTTTGGAGTGGGTGTTTCCCTCCACAAGGAAATGTACCCCTCCATGGGGGTTGTGGCAAGCCACACAATTTATTGTATAAACTTTTAATTTCCCTTTGTAAAATTCAATTTTGTGTATTTTTTCTTTAAAATCCCCAATGAATATATGTGTATATATATGTATTTGTGAGTATATATTTAAACAGATCATACCGTGGTTTAGATGACTATAGTTTTTTTTTTTTATAAAGAAAATAATTACATGGTTGTAGCTTATTTCTTATTTTGTTATAAATGCAATTTCTTGAAAGTGTAGAAAATAATTACATTGTTGTAATTGTATTTCTTACTTTTTTGTAAATGTAATTTCCTAAAAGTGTAGAAAATAAATACATTGTTGTATTTGTATTTCTTACTTTGTTTTAAATGTAATTTCTTGCAAGTGTAGAAAATAATTACATGGATATAGCTTACATCTTATTTTGTTGTAAAAGTAATTTCCCAAGACTATAGAAAATAGTTACATGGTTGTAGCTTACTTCTTATTTTGTTCTAAAAGTAATTTCCTGAAAGTGTATATATATATATACATATTTAACTATATATATATATATATATATATATAGAGAGAGAGAGAGAGAGAGAGAGAGTTGAATGTAAGTTACTTCAACAGAACCTATAATTCTCTATTTATATATATATATTTGAGTATATATAAATGTACTCTTCGACTGTAATAATTTTGGCCAAACTAGACACTAAAATAATTTTTTTTAACTAAATCTTTACTTTTAGGCACCTATAGTGGCTAAACCGTGAGGAATTTGAAGATGATGAAAACTAGAGTTTCGTGAAATTTTTTCTATAAAATTCTAATTCTTTCAAATTTAGACTCATAAATACAATATCTAGTGCTTCCACTTGGTTAGATAGAATTTTATTGAATATTTTTTCTTTAATCAAGTTTTGAAGTCAAACCAATTATAATTCAGACATAGCACGATTGTATAATGCGTAACTTTTTTTGTATGTATCAAAATTCTTTTTTTTTCTTTGTTGGATCAAGGACTTCAATATCTGGTGCACTCATATATATATATATTTTTTTTGATAATTTGTTATTTTTCCAAATATGCAGAACATAGAGCTTGATTTTCGGTGAAAAACCTACATTCACAAGAAATAAAAAATAAATATAATAATTAAATTAAATTTATTTAAAATTATAATTTTTGGGAAGCTGATCATAAGGAATACATACTTACAAGAAATAAATTTTTAATAAATTCATTTGATCCCCCAAAAGGTAAATCAAAAGTTGTTTTTTATCAGCATTGTGATAGGTGTAAAGGAGACTCTGTTATAGGTATGGTTGAAAACTAGTGAGGTTCTATCCAAGGGGGTTTGATTTAAGGTAGTTTGATCAGACCATCCTCAATTGGAATGCTTTAAATGGAACTTTTAAAGGCTTAAATCATTATATTTTCTAAAAATATGTGATTTTAGCAAAAATTAGATCCTCCTAGAAATTGTAAACCACTATTGTGGCAGCACTAGATATATATATAATCCTAGAAATGTATATATTCTTACTATAAAATAGAATTGTGTTTGATATTTTGTAAATTTAATTATGTTCATACATAAAATTGGACATATACTTGTATGAGTATGGGTTCATTTTACTTCATAATGAGTTGATCATGATGTTGATTTCTGAAAGATAATAATTATGATGTATGAATATATATTAAATCAGTATTCAAAATTGGAAATTGTGATGCAACCAACTTATTAGAATTATTCTGCTTATTTTGATTGGAACAATTGTAAATGTAATAATATTTTATTAGGAAGTGTTCTTATGGTATAAATATGATTTTAGATAGAATTATTTAAATTGACGTTGTTTATTGAATTTTTGCATTCAATGTGAAAGAATAAATAATTAAAGGCATATTTTGTTACTCCCAAATGAAATAGGAGTGAATTGTTAAAATGAGTTGTAGAATTAAATATTAGTAACTGGTCTTCTTGAGCTATTTCTTTTTTTATTTAATTGCAAATATAGTTACTAGTAGTAAACTTGAAAGAAAATTTGAAAAGAAAATGTGTTTTGAAAGTGTTTTTTTTGAAGATTTGTCTTTCTTTAACTCAACAAACCCTGGATGACTCTTTAAGAATTATTGGACCTTGACACAATGGGATTTTTTAAGCATTCAATGCATAGATATGTTTGGGTTAACAAACCTTTATGCAAATTTTTAATGCATAATAGTAACTGTGAGATGTGAGATTGCTTAACTTGACCATTTCAATGATAAAGTAACTGTTAGTCTTTGATTAAGTTGTATGCTTATAGTATAAGAGTATCATTCTAAGTTAAGATGAAGAATTAGTATCAATTTCAATAAGTGGAGAGTTTTCCATGGAATAGAAATTAACCCATTTCAAGACGTAATTTGAAATACTAGGGTGTAAACTTTCTCTCTTGTCTTGGGCATAATGCCACTGTATATGTAAGTATGATTGCTTGAGTATTTATTTTATAAGAATGTATACTCATATATCCACTAGCTTATATACGTATTCACATACATACATGAGCTATACCTTCTTAACTCTTGTATAGTATTATTCTCTTATTGTTGAAACCTCTATGAACAATGAGTTTAGAAGTAAGCATTCTTGTTTTAATTGCATAAGCATGTGCACATTTCTAATAGGCCTAGGATTACTTTCATGAAGTTTTATGTGGTTGGATTATGATTTTCAATATACTTGTGTGCTATTTGATAAGTCATTGGAGGTAGAATTGTCTTAAAATTCCAAATACTTGGAAGCATTTCATAATAGTGTAGACATTTCCTTCATTTCATATGCAAAGCTGATGCATTTTTTAAACTCATAGAATGTTGTTTGTAGACATTTGTGACTTGTAAAAGAACTTCAATATGCTCCTTGTTATGTATCATATTCATGATATCCAGAAAAGTGTAATGGAGTTGTAAATGGTCATCTTTGTAAGACAACTTGATCATTGCTAGTGAGGCATCTTGTAACCAGAGAAGCATTTTATTAAGCTAGTAAGGCACTTTTGTGAGTGGTTTTTCAACCTTACGAGGGTTTTCCACTCATGAAATCTATGTTATGGTTCCTTTGTGGTTGCATTTATGATTTTGCTATTGCTTTACAATATTTGAATTTACATACATTGTTGATATGATAAATCTTGTGTAAGACTATATTACCACATCTTAAAATGACATAACCTTGTTTTTCTACACTTGATTCATGGTTGTATTTTATTACATTTAAATATAGTTATGAAAGTTATTTAATTATTCCTCTTTGTCCGCACCAATTTATAATAATTTTACTCTATTAAATTAACTTGGAAATTAATAGTTATAATTAGTAAGTGAGTTTTTTTTCTCTCGAACCTTACATTTTGGTATCAAAGCACTCAGGTTCAACACTCGGGCCTCAAGTCTTCAATGCTTAGGTTGCATTATGGTGTATGAACTTGTGGCATCAAAAAGGGAAACCAATTTATGGGTCAAGATTCTTTTAATGAAATGATGAATTTTTGAAATAAGACATGATGGGTAATATATAGTGTTATTTGAAGTGGGTCCAAATGGATAAAGTATGGTGCCAGCCCGTGAATGATGATATGGAAATAAAAATTGAATTATTAAGAGAAATATATTTTGAAGAGAGATCTCTCTGATGATGAAAAGGATGAATGAGTTGATAAGATAAAAGGGAAGAAGAAAAGAAGAAATTTCTGATGAGAGGAAGAAAGAAAATCACTTGTGCAGTAAATGAAGTGGAAAATAATAAATAAATATTTGTTGAACCTTCATCAAGGTAAGATACCTATGAGGGATGCTTAAGGAAAGAATGTTTGAATCGGTACTAGGGGAGGAAAGTTGATTGTTTAGAAAAATCTTATTCCTTCAAGAATTGGATCTGATTGAATCCGCAAGAACTTTTGAAAATGAAAGGTTTTGATGTCTTGAGAATCTTCATTGGTAATTCATGATAGAATTTGATTTGATAAATGACTTGATTTGTCTATTAGACAAGTCATAAGTGATTGAGGTGATGAATCTTATATGTGTTAGATGGGGTTAGAAATCAAATAGCATAGATAAAAGTGACAACCAACACTTCTAAACTATTAAACCACATCCAAACAAGAGAAAACAAATAATGGAGATAATCAAAAATGCAAAACATAAAAGAAATTACTCCCCATTATAGTTGATTCTTTCTCTTGCTCTCCTTCTTCTTGTTATGCAACTTTTCCCTCAGATTTGTTGAAACACTTGTGCAAAACCTCCAAATGGTAGCAAGAAAGTTGGAGAAGAATAGCTGTTAAAATCAAAATGGAGAAGGAAGGTTGCTTTTATAGACAACCATTCGAATGGACGGTTGAGATTAATCTTCTAGAAAGATTCCAAGATCAATGGATGAGAATGCATGGGAGAGATGTTACAAAATGGATGGTTAAGATTAAGTCTCAGAAAAGATGCCAAGATCAACAGTCTAGAATTGATGCACCAAGAATATGCCATGCATGGAAAAGCTATGACGTTGACGGCTATGATGCCTGACAGCTATTGCAGACATGCAAGGCATGCAGGATATGACAGAAATGAATGTTATGATAGAGGATTATGACAGAGCATCTTTGACTAGGTGGAGGTGCATAAATAATTTATTTTAAATTATTTATTGAAAATGGAGGAAAATGACAAGTGGAATGGAAAATAAATAATTTATCCAAATTATTTATTTAGAGAAAATGAAAAGAGGAGCATTTAATTAAATGGAGAGATGAAAATTAGACATGGATAATTAATTTGAATTATTTATCCAAAAGAGAGGAATGAAACACAATTAAATAATTTTGACAATTATTTAATTATAGAAGAATAAAAGGTCAAATAATGATTATTATTATTATTATTTGACTATAGATGAAAGATAAATAATTAAATAGAAAATGATTTATTTAATTATTGAAGAAAGGGATATATTAGCGACGCAATTAAATAATTTTAATTGATCAAGATAGAATAAAGATGAGAAGGTGAATTAATTAAATAATTAAAAACTATTTAATTAATAGAGGAATGCAGTCACACCTAATTGAATAATTAAAGTTATTCAATTATCGAAGAACAATGACCAAGAAAAATGATGCTCGCGGACTTAGGACCTTTTTTAGTGTCTACATTTTTCCCCTCTTTGAGACAATGTAGCTTGTTACATTGTTTCAAAGAAAAAGATTGATCAACTGATACATGCCCCAAAGATATCTTAGTAAGGATTATGATAAGAATGATATGCCCCCTCGAGAGATTGATCAAATAGATTGTAAGAGGGTTAATCTCTCGATAGATGTCCAGAAAGTGATTAGATACTTGATATTGCGTAAGTGATAAAGCAGTGATGTACATTTTGATGAAAATGCATAGTTGATGGGTGTAACTGAACAATTGATGGAAATGATCAGTATAGCCAGGTTGATGAGCTGATAAAGCTGATTGAGCTAATTAAGCTGATTGAGAATTATGCTTACACAAGACAAGTTGTTGCAATGATGGATTGATTGATTGATTAAGGGGACATGAAAGTTCAAGAAGCCGGTTGATTGATTTGAGATTTGATTCAAGAGATATATATCAGTGAGTTAAGAAATTGATTTATTTCCCTGCGACAAGAAAGATGAAGAAAATGAAATGCAAGATGGAAGATAATGAAGGTGATGAAGCTTCTTATACCATTTAAGTGTTTTTATCATCATTGGGCTTATTATGTCACAAATTAGTATAAGCATCTAGATAACATGAACATCTAGATGACCTAAATACTGTTTGCATTTTTATTTAGTAATGAAGTATAAGCATCTAGTTATAAGAACCTTAGATGATCTGAATACTTATTGCATAGAAGACACTATCAAACAAGGAATGCTCTCATCCACATTAGACTCATAAGTCCTTGATGGTTTGTAATAACCCTCCTGGTTGCTAGATGGACTCAGTAGTGTTATGTTTTGTTTGATGCTCAGATACTACGGTGATACTGTTATTGTTTGATATGGTTAGTTTAGATGCTAGACGATGTTATTTCATTTTGGACATGATTACTTTATATGGCATTATGGTTGATTATATCTGTTAATTTTATGAATTGTGATATGATGCAATGATTTAAATTAATATGTTAGGAGGTGATTGTTAGTTAGAAATGTAATTCTTTGATTATGCTATTATTGTTAGAATAGGTGTGACGAAGGACAATATAGCATCACTCGTTCGCGAGTGCCCTGTTATGTTGCAATTCCTTCTCACAATGTAGTAACTGGATTTAATGCTTTGATATATATATGTTTATATGCACATGTACACAACTTCATTTGTATGCAGGATTGCAGGTATAAGTCTCGATTCCACCTGCTTCGGCAGGACAGGGCGAGCACCAAATAACCCAACGGATAAATGTTGATACAGAGGTGACGATGAAGTCCTCCCGTCCCATGATGTCAGGTTGTCTCATTTGTTGGTATAGTCGATGTTGTGTAATTGTCGTTATTGTCTGTTGTGTTATGGGTTTTGTCTTAGTTTATTTTATGAGGGCATTTATAGTTATGACTAGTCTTTATGTTTGAATTAAATTATTTATTTTAATGTTGGAGTAAATGGTATTTAAATATTTAAATAATTTAATTATTTTTGAAAATCTCACATTTCAATTAAATAATAATTAAATTATAAATCTGCTTAAAATATTTTAATTAAATAAATTGGTGGTGGATAATTATGAGAATAAATTATTTAAAATAAATTTGAGATGTGAGTTGCAAGAAAAGTTAAAAAAAAATAGGAATTAAAGTAATAAAAACAAATAAAAGAACAAAAACACAGTGTGAGCCAATAGGGTTTGAGGGTTGAAAAGAAAGCTTGTTTTAAAGATTGATTTTTCCTTTTATCTGGATTTTTTGAGGAGAGCTTTGGAGAGAGGAAGAACATATTTTATTTAACTATGAATTTTTGAGAGGTGCTCACACACACACACACATACAGAAGAACAGAAAGTTGAAGTGCTCAGGTGAAGGTGGATTTCGTTCTGGACTACGGATTGGAATCGGATTCGAGGGCATCTTCAAATTTGCATTGGACTCCAGGTTCCTCTCGTAGTCTTCTCGTACCCTTCTGTTTATCTATCTGTTTCAGAAAAAAAATATATATTTTATTAAAAATGATTCTTGTGATTATAGAAAACTTCTGTTGATTGAAAACTAGGGCAGATTATTGGAATAGAAAACAAAGAAAATCATAGTTATTATACTGTACAAATTCTTGTCAAGACAAAAACCCCGATCTGCTGAAACGTTCGATTTATCTATGATAGGATTTTAAGAAAATGATATCTTTGTTGAAAGTAATAAACTTTGAAGTTTTAGAAATGTGTATATATTTTAAATAGGGTTGGACCTATTCATTGTTTTGTAATTTCTTTTTTTTACTCTGTTATTTACCTCTATACTTTTACCCAGAATATATATATGTATATATATAAATATACATATATATATATATACTGGTTTATATTGGGTTGTTTACCCAGAATATATATATATATATATAAATATACATATATATATATATATATATATACTGGTTTATATTGGTTTGTTTTAATAAACAATGCATTGGTGCGTCGGCCGTACGACCGTCGCGAATTGTATATTCCTCTGAAATCGAAATATTTTATGTCAGTGTTTTAAATTTATACATCTGTGCATAAATCCGTGTTTTTCCGTTTTGGTGGGCGTGTGTTTTAAATTTGTAAATAAAAAATTTATATTTACAAAGCTTTTGTTTAAAAAAAAAATAAATAGAAAAATCGATTGTTTTGGGCTCGGTGGAAGGACGGCCGAAGCCGTACCTTCCCCGTCCCCTCACTGCCGCGGCAGTACTGCCGCAGCAGTACTGCGGCAGCAGTCTTAATGACTGCTACGCAGCAGTCATAAGACTGCTGCGGGCAGTACCGGCCGTCGGCCAGTACTGATGCGGCAGGGTTTAAATGTAAGCTTTGTTTTTTTTGTTTTTGTATTTTTTTTTATATAAATATACATATATTTATATATATATTTATATATATATATTTATATATATATATATACATATATATATATGCAGTATATACGTATTTAATTGTTATTATATGGTGTTTCTTTAAATTTTGTTAAATATAATAATTATAATTATTTTATTTTATATATTAAATATTATAATTATAATTTAGTTTTAAAATATATATATATATATAATCATTATTATTTTAATTGGTTTATATATATATATAAATACGTATAATTTTTGTATATATAATTGAAATGTCGAATAATGTGTTATATGGGCATTTGTGTATTTAAACATGACATTATTTTTATTAATTGTTTTGGTTGAACCAATATTTTTTAACAAGAATTAGTCTGTAGATGTGATTGTGAATTCTTTTAAGACAATCGTATTTAGTTACTCGATTGGGATTAGAATCAAATTTAATGGTGCAACTTTGCAAAATATTATGTGAGTTTTACCTTTATGATATGTAGTGATGTCTTTGTGGGAACCCGTTGTTGATTTTTGTAATCTTATCCCAGAGGCTTGTTATTTTATGATGTCATCTTCGCTTTGGTAGGCTTTGAGATTTTTGGTTTTATGAGAGGAAGGGTTGAACAGTTGGTTGAGACTTTTGATTTTGAGCAATTGCGAGATGGTTAATACCTCGTGTATCTGAGTTTTGGTTTTATGATTTGTATGTGTTGGTTCAACCCTTGCCTACTTGAGTTTGGTTAGGGGTCATAGGTGGGAGAGTGGCTCTTCGTGAAGGCCTTGTTGGCCTTCGGATGAGAAAGGCGAGATAACCCTGAAGTAATAAACAAGTGATAACAATAATTTGGGGAAAATGGTTAAAAATACAGATAATAGGCTGGATTCTCGGCTATGCATTAGGGCTGTGGACTAGTGATGGTGAGAAGGCCGTGGTCGCTAAGTCAGTCTAGTCCTCGTGAGACTGGCTCCTAGAGCTACCCCACTAGTCTTAGGCGCCTCAGTTGGGAGAGCAGGATATCATAGGTGGGTCTGGCGCCTCGAGTTGGAGGAAGAGCCGGAAATCCACAGGAGCTGTCACGACCTCTCCACTTGACACCCTTGTGCTTGTTGTTGCCTCTGGATGTTATCTCTTTGTGATGTATCTTTGATTTCTTGTGAATTTGATTTGTGATTGTTTAGTGATATTACTTCATGTTATTGTGATGAGTTCTTGGTTTAACTGGTTATGTGATTTGAGTACGTTGTTGGTTGTGCATTGCATATTTGAGTTGTTCTTGTTCTGTATCATGTTGTTGAGTCAGTTTGACATTCATGGTCGGGTTCACTTCCTCGTCACCTCTGAGCACGGGGGGTGAGTTACTTCGTAATTCACATGGTTGGGTGGAACGTGCTCCGCACCCGTTGGGTTCCCCATCAGCGTCTTGTCTTCTCAGCTTCCGCAGTGCAGATGTTCCAGTGATCAGTTGTACTTCGTGTTCATTATTTTGTATCAATTCCCATGTTGGGAAATTCAATGTAATTCTTGTATAGAAGAAGATTGTAATGTAATATTATTTTAATGATGTAATAGTTAGGTTTGAATTGGATCATGTTACAAGATTTATCATGGATGTAATTATGCGATGTTGTCATACTCGCATCATGGCTATCAGTTGTATCTTTGTATATGGTTTTTATAAATTAAATGGTTATGTTGTTTTCATTATCTTTATGTTGTGTTGTGGTTGCAATGTAACCTCGCGTGCCCCAGAGAACCAAGTGTATTAATGTTATGTGTTATGCTATGTGTTTATGATTTAATATTGTTACATGTTACTTCTTTTATTTTTAAAAAAAAAATTATTCGCTTATTGTGTGTGTTCTCTGGGGTTTGCACGACGGGCGTTACAACTTGGTATCAGAGCCAAGGTTGCAAACGCTAGGGTCTTTGGGTAGTGTAGTCCATTAGGTTACCGTTTGTGCAACTCTTGTGCTCATGTCGTACTTTATCTTGTGGCGCAGAACTATGCCTCGAGGTAGAGGACGTGGTCGTGGAAGAGGCCGTGGTGCCGGACGTGGAGCAAACCGGCGAAGTCCCTCAGTTCCTAGTTCCCATGGCTCTGAGCATGAGGAACAGCAGAGCCTTCATAGTGTTCCATCAGGTAACCAGAATCCAGTACCGCCAGGTCTAGACGGTCAGTTACAGCATATACTTGGAGAGATTCTTGACCGATTGGGACCCAGGCCAGATGAGGTACACCAGGGGGAGAGGGAGAGAGAGAGATCTCCGAGGGCCAGTGGGATACAGACATGTGGTTCCGATGCAAATGAAAGGTGCCACATTAGGGAATTTGATGAGGGCAATAACCCCTCCTGCTTTGATGAGCTCGGGAGGAGGCCAGGTCGGTGACCGGTTAATTGACTTAGGATCGTTGTTTCACATGCACCCTCACGTAGCAAATACCAAGGCTCGGGTACAGCTATGCACTCTTGTGGCTCTCAAGGCCTACTTGGTGGCTTCTGAGGAAACGTAAACCCATTCCTGATCTCGCAAGAGTGGTTACTTGGGAGTTGTTCCTAGACAGGTTCAGAGCTCGTTTCCTCTCAGACCATTGGAGGCAACGCAGGGCTGACGAGTTTCACGATCTCAAACAGTTGTCTATGTCAGTGGAGCAGTATGAGAGGCGCTTCTATGAGTTGAAGCAGTATGCAGGGATTAGCCACGATGAGGGAATGTTAGTGCAGCATTTTGTTCGAGGCTTGAATGCCCGCATCAGTGGTGGTAGGTAACGAAGTCTTCACCCAAAAGACTATGGAAATGGCAAATGCAGAAGGCTCGGCTTTTAGTGGAGTGAGAATTTGGCATGGCTCCATTTCGTGTTTTGTATGGTCAGTCCTGTTTCCACCCCTGGAGTTGGGATCGACAGAGGACGTGGTCCCTTCTTTGGACCCTGAGATGCTTCGTGACATGGAGCAACAGGTAGCTCGCATCCGAGAGCATCTGGTAGCAGCTCAAGATAGGCAGAAGAAATTTGCTGATGCACACAGGGTAGATCGACAGTTTGCTATAGGAGATAGAGTGTTTCTCAGAGTTCGTCCTCGGAAGAGCCCTATTCGTTATGGAAAGGGTTCTAAGCTTGCACCCCGTTTCGTGGGTCCATTTGAGGTGTTAGAGCGTATAGGTCCTGTTGCCTATCGCCTGGCATTGCCACCTAGTCTGTCGCGGATTCACGATGTCTTTCATGTTTCAGTTCTTAGGCCTTACTTTCCGGATGTTACTCATGTTCTTGATTGGAATGCTCTATAGGTCGAGGACGGGCAACTAGCTCTAGAGCCCGTGGCCGTGGTGCAGCACAGGAGGCTCGTACTCAGAGGCAGGGATATTGAGCAGGTGAGGGTCCAGTGGGATCCTAATGATGAGGCTTCAGCGACTTGGGAGGATGCTTCCCGTATGCGAGAATCCTACCCATACTTGTTTTCTGGCTTACAGGAGTAAGCCGTATTTAAGGGGGGGAGGATGTAATAACCCTCCTGGTTGCTAGATGGACTCAGTAGTGTTATGTTTTGTTTGATGCTCAGATACTACGGTGATACTGTTATTGTTTGATATGGTTAGTTTAGATGCTAGACGATGTTATTTCATTTTGGACATGATTACTTTATATGGCATTATGGTTGATTATATCTGTTAATTTTATGAATTGTGATATGATGCAATGATTTAAATTAATATGTTAGGAGGTGATTGTTAGTTAGAAATGTAATTCTTTGATTATGCTATTATTGTTAGAATAGGTGTGACGAAGGACAATATAGCATCACTCGTTCGCGAGTGCCCTGTTATGTTGCAATTCCTTCTCACAATGCAGTAACTTGATTTAATGCTTTGATATATATATGTTTATATGCACATGTACACAACTTCGTTTGTATGCAGGATTGCAGGTATAAGTCTTGAT